>CM030362.1:295920511-297120511 GCA_017893485.1 Hemerocallis citrina
AGCCATCAATGTTGGAAAAGAAGTAGTTTGATGCAGAGTTGCTTTTTGATGGGTGAAAAGAGTGCTGATACTAGTATGTATGAGAAAGGAAAGAGTGATAAGTGACATTTCCATAAAGGGCTATTGTTTGTTTTAAGAATGATCAGTGTATGATCTAATGGGTCTCTTGCATTTGGTTTTGATTATAAGAGTGCTGATTTTTTTTTTTTTTTTTGAAATTTTTTTTAAAAAAAAAAATTAGCTACACCGGCGTTTTTACAAGCGCCGGTGTATTTTTCAGCAAGAATTTGGCAGTCTATACCAGCATTTTAACAACGCCGGAGTAGGCGATGGCCGGAAATGGCACTCACACATTCACCGGCGTTTTTACGGCCGCCGGTGTAGTTTTAACCTATACCGGCGGCCGTAAAAAACGCCGGTGAATGTCCCTAAGCTACAGCGACGCACGATTCAGCGACACTTGCACCGGCGATTTATAAAATGCCGGTGGTATCTACAGCAGCATTTATAAACGCCAGTAAATGTGGAAAAAAACGCCGGTAAAGACCTTTTCTTTTGTAGTGGCAGTCAATACAGCTTCACCCCAAAAGTGTGAAGGTAATCCAGCAGTCAATAACATAGAATTCAACATCTCTGTGAGTGTTCGATTTTTTCTTTCGGCGATACCATTTGACTGTGGTAAGTAGAGTGCTGTAGTTTCTGCTATAATTCCATGTGAGTTACAAAATTCTCTGAATCCTAATAAGACATATTCGCCACCTCTATCTGATCTAAATCTTTTAATTTTTGCATCTAACTGATTCTCAACATGGTCTTTAAATTCTTTGAATTTTCTAGTGCTTCATCCTTAGTTTTTAACAGATAAATGTGACAATATCTAGAGTAATCATCTATAAAAGTGATTAAGTACTTCCGACCTCCTTGTGTCATAAAACTCTTGAAATCACATATATCAGAATGTATCAACTCAAGTAATTGTGTACTCCTAAAGACAGTACGAAAAGGTCTTCTAGTTATCTTTGTTTGAGCACACACTTCACATTTGTCACCTTTAATGGATGTGTCAATTGGCAAGTTAAAAGTTTTAGCAACATTAAGAATCTTAACATAGTTCACATGTCCCAGCCTATTATGTCATGTATGTGGACTACACAATTTAGAACTAACATTGTTGATTACTTCATCTGCTAAACTAATTCAGTACATGCCATTAACTATATAAGCAAAACCAAAATAAAAAGAATTTACAGACAAGATAGCTTTACCACTAATCATAGTAACAACCATACCAGCATGATTTAGTAAGCTAATAGAGATCAAGTTCTTTGCTAAAGCAGACACATATTTAACATTTCGCAAAATTAAAGTTTTACCTGATGAGAGATTGAGATTTGATGTCCCAATCTAAAGCACCTTCACTGATTCACCATTCGCCATTGAGACTGACTCATTTGCATCTTTCAGATCATATAGTAGGCCATCATCGTTGCAAGCATGGCAGGTGGCTCCCGAGTCCAACAACCAACTAGCAGAGGTACTGTTCGTGACATCATCAACAACACAAAGAAAATTGGTGGGCTCAGTTTTCCCCTCCAACAAGTTCACCTTTTCCATGTTGGGTTGTTCTACTTTGGGTAGCCTGCACTCAGAGGCATGATGCCCCCACTTTCTGCAGTTGTAGCATTTTCCTTTCTTTTTAACAATTTTCTTCGTGACTTCTAACTTAGTTGGTTCACCTTTAGAATTAAACTTATTCTTCTTGAACATAGGAGTGCATTTGGTATTGGTTAACACATTAGTAGTTGAAAGTTGTTTATTAACCAATTCCAAATTCATCCTAGTTCTAGTCTCATCTTCAACTTTGATGCAACGTTTCAGATGTGTAAGTTTAATTTGTTCAGACAACCTATACATCTTAGTCTTAAAAGATAGCCACGAAGTAGGTAACTTATAAATTATTGCTCCAGTAAAGAACTCATCACACACAGTAATATTTTCCGATTTTAGTTTCCCTACAAGGTTCTCTAAATCTGTTACCTGAGGAAGGATTGCATTTTCTTCTTTAAAACAGAAACCCGTGAACTTATCAACTAGATGTGCTTTAGATACTTTCTCTTCCTTCTTAAATTCATCTAGTAAATTATTCCAAATTTGTTTAGCTGTTTCATATTTCATATACACGTCTGCAAGGTGGTCTGATATGCTATATAGTAAGAATTCTCTACATAAGTCCACATCAGTTACCCATATTGCATCATCAACATCTTCAACACATTCATCATATGTTGTTTGACATGTATAGAAAATTTTCATGAATTTCATTCCGTATTGGGCTTTTCTCTTCCAACTATTAAGTTCAGCACTACTGAATCTCTCTAATTTGGGAACCTCGTACGGACGATTATGTTTTTCCATCACAAATGAATAAACAATAAATTCCCAACAATAGAGAGTTCTTTCTGAATAGTTACTACTTATGTGATTTAGTAAATAGAAAATAACTTGAGTTTAGAATAGACCAAATCTGAAGAGCACACAGCAGCTAGTCAAGAAAAGAATTCGATCTGATCCTATCAAAGCCCTAAACAATCAACAGCAACCAAAAGACCCACTCGTTCTAATCCGATCAAACCCCCAAACACAATAGCAACAACAACTGATCCAAGGGGAGGAAGACGACCAGGATTTGCGGCGCTCGACTTCGACAGCGCGGCCAAAGAGAGGGAGGTCTTCAATCTTCCACGACAGCGGCGATGCTGTCGTCTTCGACGCCGACGATTGCGTCTACAGTCGCAGATGGATGCGACGACTTGTGATCGGTGACGGCGACGAAGATCTGCGACTACGGTCGCGATCGGTGACGGAGGCGATGCTGCTGACGTCGTCGACGATCGGAGACGTGGTTGTTGACGGCGGCGGCAGCCAATCTCGTTAGAGGTGATGTTTAATATCTTAAGATTGTTAGATCTGATTTGGGGAAATTAGGGTTAGGGTTTATCTCTTAGCCGCTTAAGATATTATACCCTGTTTATCAGTATTGGAATATAACAGGGCACTACCTCTAGACCAGCTTATAAAGAGATTAGACTGGATTTAGGGTACTTGGCTTTGAGCCCACTCAACCCGTTCCAATAATTAATACATAACACGTGTAAACACGTGTTGCCCCATAGAACAATATACACAATATTATCCTATTATATTGAAAATATACATATACATTCAACATATAGCACATCTAATGAGATTCGAATTTGGATTACTTTGATACCATTTTAAAGACCTTTCCAACAGACCTTAACTCCGAAGTCGTGATAAGTATTGATCGGTATGATATTTATATTTCTCATGTGTTGTGCGGAATACAAATCAAACCAACAATCAAACCAACACGGAAACAAAGAGAGAACCAGCGAGAGAAAAACAGAAAAGCAAGCAACACAAGAACACAAGATTTACGTGGTTCGGCAAAACGATGCCTACATCCACAAGGGCGGTTGGGGTTTCTTTACTATGTTCTCCAATGGGCAAACAAAGCCTTTACAAGAGATGACGGCTACAAAATCCGAATAAGGTGTTACAATTTACAAAACCCTAACGGGTGTATTTATAGGGAAACTATTGGGCCTTTCGAATTGGGCCGAATCTGGATCCAAAACCCGCCGACAGTCGACTGGTCTTCATACCAGTCGACTGATTCCTTCGGGACGGTCGACTGATCAGTCGACTGCTGCTACTGTATCTTTAGTCTTTGAAACTTCTCTCTGGACAGTCGACAGCTCCTCCATCCAGTCGACTGAAACTCTGAAACTTTCGAACACTGCAGATACCAAATACCAGAATCGAGCCATTATCCTACAATCTCCACCTTGGCGAGATCTTCCAAGTCAAGTATCCAACAATCTCCACCTTGGTGAAATCTTCCAAGTAGCCCAAGCAATCTCCACAAATACTTCAAAACAACTGCTCATCACCAAATGCAACAAACGAACCCAAACTCCATCTTAGTATGATATCACATACTAAACAAACCAATAGCAAAGTACTATCCTAACTGCCCATGCCAAATTATCAAACATGCACAATATTAGCCAGGTTCATACAATGCTTGAACTTGGCTGCCCCAACAACTTTGGTCAACATATCCGCAGGATTATCAGCTGTTCCAATCTTCACCAAATGAATATCACCATCTTTTATCAAATCACGCACAAAATGATAACGAACATCAATATGTTTGGTCCTCGAATGATGAACTTGGTTCTTCGCTAAATGAATAGCACTCTGACTGTCACAGTGTACCTCCACCTTCTCCCGATGAATCCCCAAGCTCTTCAAAAGTCCATGTATCCAAATGGCTTCCTTCATGGCCTCAGCAACCGCCATGTATTCAGCCTCAGTAGTAGACAACGCTACAGTGGACTGCAAATTTGACCTCCAACTTATAGGTGCCCTAGCCATAGTAAACAAATAGCCTGTAGTAGACCGCCTCTTATCTAGATCACCTGCATAGTCTGAATCAACATACCCAACCAATAACCTGCTAATATTGTTATCCCTTTCAAATTTCAAACCCACATCTGTGGTGCCACTTATGTACCTCAAAATCCATTTAGCTGCTTGCCAATGCTCTTTGCCTGGATCATGCATATATCGACTAACCATACTCACCGCCTGAGAGATGTCTGGTCGAGTACAAACCATGGCATACATCAAACTGCCAACCACACTAGTGTAAGGTACATTAGCCATATACTGTCTCTCTTCATCTGTACTTGGAGACTGAGAAGCACTAATTCTGAAATGAGTGGCTAAGGGTGTACTGACTGGTTTAGTTTTCTCATCTATACCAAACCGTTTCAGCACCTTCAAAAGATATTGCTTCTGTGTCAAACTTACTATGCCCTTTGCCCTGTCTCTAGCTATCTCCATCCCAAGTATCTTCTTGGCTTCACCAAGATCCTTCATCTCGAATTCAGAACTCAACTGATTCTTCAAATTTTGAATCTCCTTAGCATTTTTAGAGGCAATCAACATATCATCAACATATAATAACAGATATATAAAAGAACCATTCTGCAACTTCCTGAAGTAGACACAATGATCATACTCACTTCTGGAATATCCCTGCACTTTCATAAACTGATCAAACCTCAAATACCACTGCCTTGGAGATTGCTTCAACCCATAGAGAGACTTCTTCAACCTGCAAACACAATTTTCCTTCCCAGCAATTTTGAACCCATCTGGCTGCGACATATAAATTTCTTCATCTAGATCCCCATGTAAGAACGCAGTCTTCACATCCATCTGTGTCAATTCAAGATCAAACTGTGCTACCAAAGCTAACAAAATCCGAATAGAAGGATGCTTCACAACTGGAGAGAACACTTCATTATAGTCAATACCTTCCTGTTGAGCATACCCCTTTGCAACTAGTCTAGCCTTGAACCGAACACTGCCTTTTGGACCTTCTTTCTTCGTATACACCCACTTGCAACCAATTGCTTTTTTCCCCTTTGGTAGTTGCACTAGATCCCAAGTCTTATTCTTATGAAGAGAGTTCATCTCTTCATCCATAGCAACTTTCCAATCTGCATTTTCTGAACTTCTAGTAGCTTCTTTGAAGTTGGAGGGAACTTCATCATCCACAATGGGAAGAGCAAATGCAACTGTATCTGTAAAACGAGACGGTCGTTTGATATCTCTTCTTTGCCTTCTTACTGCAATTGATTCTTCCTGCTGGATAGGAACTTCTTCATCATTCTCAGTATCAACCACATCATCTTCATCTTGGACAGGAACAGGATTTTCAACTGACAACTTTTCTAACTCCACCTGTTGGAGAACTCTCCTACCAGTCGACTGATTATTGCCAACAGTCGACTATCCCGAGCTCCCACTCTTCTGCTGTTCTAGACCACCAGTCGACTGCTCCTGTACACCAGTCGACTGTCCCGAGATTCTGCTACTTACCTGTTGGAGAACTGTCCCACTCTTCTGCTGCTCACCAGTCGACTGTCCTATATCACCGGTCGACTGTCCCGAGCTAATCATGCTGGTCTCATCAAAAGTCACATCTCTGGTGATTACTAACTTCTTTTGTTCTGGACACCACAACCTGTAACCTTTGACACCAGTACTAAAACCAACAAATATAGCCTTTTTGGCTCTTGCATCAAGTTTAGTTTCAGTTACATGAAAATAAGCAGGACAACCAAATATATGCAAAAAACTATAATCAGATGCAGGTTTACCACTCCATACCCCAATAGGCGTTTTGCCTTCAAGTGCTACTGATGGTAAACGGTTGACAATGTGGCTTGCATATATAACAGCTTCTGCCCAAAATGTCTTCTTCAATCCAGACTGTGCTAACATACATCTCACCTTCTCAAGTAAGGTTCTGTTCATCCTTTCTGCAACCCCATTTTGCTGTGGAGTCTTCCTGACTGTGAAGTGCCTCTGGATCCCTTCATCTTCACACAACTTCAGAAACGGATCGTTCTTGTATTCCCCTCCATTATCTGACCTCAGAACCTTAATCTTCCTACCAGTCTGATTTTCAACTTTCTTCTTCCAACTTGTGAACAATGTCAAAACTTCATCTTTGTGCTTCATGGTATATACCCAAACTCGTCTGGAGTAATCATCAACAAAAGTAACAAACCAGTGTCTACCACTCATAGAAGGTGTCTGAGTAGGGCCCCAAACATCTGTGTGCACATAATCGAGGATACCCTTTGTCTGATGTACAGCTGTACCAAATTTCACCCTAGTTTGCTTACCCAAAACACAATGTTCACAAAATTCCAACTTGCACCCTTTAGCATCTTTAAGCAACCCTTGCTTCACAAGCCCCTGCAAGGCCTTTTCTCCTGCATGCCCGAGTCGCATATGCCACAACCTGGTAGAGTCGGGAACAACCTGTTTAGGCCTTTCAGTTACACTGGCAGCCTCACCCAAATATGTTTTTCCCTGCAAGAAAAACAAGTTCCTTTTTCTTTGCCCTTTCATCACCACGAGTGATCCGCTAGTCACCTTCAGAATGCCACCTTCACTAGCAAATTTCAATCCACTGGCCTCCAAAGCACCAAGTGAAATCAAATTCTTCTTCAAATCTGGAACGTACCATACATCTGAAAGCTCTCTAATAAGACCATCGTGCATTAGCAATTCAATCTTCCCGATTCCTACCTTCTTACAAGGTGCATCATTTCCCATCAAAACTACACCACCATCCATATACTCCAAAGAAGTAAACCACTCCTTTTTCCAAGACATATGATAGGAGGCTGCTGTATCAAGAAACCATACTTCTTGATAAAGTGAGGGACTAGAAGCAAGTGCAAAAGAAAAATCCTCACCACTTTCTAAATTATCAACAGTCACATTTGCAGTCGAATTTCCCTTATTTCGTAGCTTTGGACAATCCTTCTTCCAATGCCCCCTTTCATGACAGAAAGCACATTCATCTTTGGCCGGTATTTTCCTGTCCTTCGAAACTCCTCTCGATTTGGAACGAGATTTGTTTCCCTTTTTTCCAGATTTGGACTCAGATCTAGTCTCAGTCCTGCCCCTTACAATTAAAGCTTCAGAAGTTTCTTTATCAACCATTTTATCCCTTCTCCTAGTTTCATTATTCAACAAAGCATTTGCAACATCTTCATATTTCACAGTATCTTTTCCATATAATAAAGTAGTTGCTAAATGATCATAACTTTCAGGTAATGAATTCAACAGAATTAGGGCTTTATCCTCATCCTTAATTTGCTCATCCAAATTTAACAAATCAGCCAATAATTTATTAAATGATTCAACATGAGCATTCATAGACATACCTTCCGTATAGGTGAAGCGAAAAAGTCTCTTCTTCAAATACAGCCGATTCTCCAAACTTTTCCTCATGTATTTGTCTTCGAGTTTCTTCCACAACACCGCAGCAATGGTATCCCTCATCAAATCGTACTTCTGAGCCTTCTCAATAAAGAGCCGAATAGTCCCACACGCAACTCGATTCAACTTCTTCCAATCTGCTTCGGACATATCCTTAGGTTTTTCTACCTCCAAAGCAACATCTTGTTCTTGTTGAACAAGAACATCCAACACCTCACATTGCCACATCCCGAAATTGTTTGTCCCATCAAATTTTTCAACTTCAAATTTTGCGTTGTGAATCGTTGTTCTTGACGAACTTGATCCCACAACATCCTTGGTTGCATCTGCATCACCCGCCATCTCCCTCTAGGTCGAACCAACAGCTCTGATACCACTTGTTGTGCGGAATACAAATCAAACCAACAATCAAACCAACGCGGAAACAAAGAGAGAACCAGCGAGAGAAAAACAGAAAAGCAAGCAACACAAGAACACAAGATTTACGTGGTTCGGCAAAACGATGCCTACATCCACAAGGGCGGTTGGGATTTCTTTACTATGTTCTCCAATGGGCAAACAAAGCCTTTACAAGAGATGACGGCTACAAAATCCGAATAAGGTGTTACAATTTACAAAACCCTAACGGGTGTATTTATAGGGAAACTATTGGGCCTTTCGAATTGGGCCGAATCTGGATCCAAAACCCGCCGACAGTCGACTGGTCTTCATACCAGTCGACTGATTCCTTCGGGACGGTCGACTGATCAGTCGACTGCTGCTACTGTATCTTTAGTCTTTGAAACTTCTCTCTGGACAGTCGACTGCTCCTCCATCCAGTCGACTGAAACTCTGAAACTTTCGAACACTGCAGATACCAAATACCAGAATCGAGCCATTATCCTACATCATGGACCAAAATTTTGGGTAATGGAAGAAAGAGAATATAAACTATGGGTGATTGAAGAAAGATAGAATAGTAATTATCTTAATTAAAGTTCGGATCATATCAAAATAATCGGGATATATATGCGATCGCTATAAGCTCAGTCACATCCCAAACATATCGGACAAACGAATGGTCTCTCTTTGGATACTATTCTATTAAAATTTCACAGTAAGCATGATGTTAAGGGTCGTATAATATATTTACTTTATAATAACTAGAGCATGAAAATTAGTATAAGTTTTGGGAATGTATTCTTCCTACCAAAAAATTAATTACTCTTATATCATTATTTACATGCTTAATTTCGAGTACATTGTCCATGTAACATGTTGCATTGTGTGATATATCACAAACTTTTTTGTCTCCAAAAGAGACAATGAGAAGAACACATTTCTTGAGACTTCTACATCCGAATCCATCCAGACATGGGCATGGACCCATTAAAAAAATATTAGACCCAAAACCCGGTAGGAGTTGGGCCGGGTACGTAATACGATTGCAACTATCACTTGTATAAATATCCGATACCCGAACTCGGCATTGGACCGGAACCAACCCGGTCTATACGGGTCCGAGTCCTAAATAGGACCCATTGTATTTCCGGGTCCGAGCCCGGGTCCGTTTATAATAGACCCGACTCGGACCTAGACCCGTTAAAAAAACATAAATATACATAAAAATCGGGAAAGATATGGACTTTGAAAACTTGGTTTTCTGCTTTGTTTACATATTAGAGTTAGTGTGTGGATTGTGGATTGTTAACATATTAGACTTTGAAATACGGAAGTGTATGGATTGTCAAAAATATGTGCTTATATTAAAGTTAGTGTGTGTACAATTTCTTTTGTTTGTGAGCAATTTAATCTTTTCTAGTACTATGTTCAATCTTATTATGACTAATATGCTTAATTTTCAAATCTCTTTCCACATACTAATATGATACTAAGTTTCTTCTCAAATCATAATATTGATAACTGATTGTTTGATATTTAGTGGTTTATGCAGACAAAACTAATGTATGTGTATTTTTCTATGTAAATGTACGTAGCATTGGTATCGGGTCGGGTCGGGTCCTTTGCTATCCGGACCCGGATCCGGTCCCCTACGGGTCCAAAAATTGGACCCAGACCCGGATCCGTGAGGACCGGGTCCGGTTCCGCGTCCGGGTCCTATTAAAATATTCATACCCATTCGGGTAGGAGCGGGAGTGTGAGCGGCGAGCGGAGGCGGCGAGTGAAGGATTTAGAATAGATGAGAGAAGAAAAAGACACGAGTTTTGCGTTCAGAAGAGGAAAATTTAGAATTGAGGAGGAAAGAGAGGAGGGACGATGATAGAATATTTATTTTTATGTTGATTTTTTGGATTTTTTTAACGGGTCCGGGTCCGGGTCGGGTCTATTTTGAGCGGACTTGGACCCGGACCCGAAAGTACAACAGGTCTCATTTAGGGGTGGTATACCGTACCGTACCGTACAAAAATTACTCTACCGTCTACCGTACCAGAGTACTTGGTACACAAATTTCTCTACCATTACCATACCAATATTTTGGTACTACCGAGTTCGGTAATACCAAAATATCGGTATGGTAATGGTAGTACCGGACATCAAGAACCCTAGGTATATTCAATCTAGTTTTGCTGTTGGTCCCTTCTTGCTGTCACCGAGAACTGGGAGAATGTCATTGAATACTTTCATTAATGAATATAGCCACTAACAGACTTGCATTAACTACCAAATATTGATTTCTATTGAAGGTCAAATAGACTAGTCTCTCGACTCTCCCACATGTCTTCTCATTGAATGGTAACCTCAGTTCCTTTAAAATTGAAATATAATTTGTAATTCCTAGATTACCTTATGACCTCAATTCTTTCCAAAACAAATGTGGTTACAAATTATAACATAGATACTGATAAGAAACTAGAACAAAAATTAACTAAAAAAGGGGACGATCAGAATCTAAATCAATACCAAAAAGTGAACGAGGAGCGATCAGTCGATCAGTCGAGCGATCAGACGGTGCGTTGGACGTCGTATGTGAGCCTTAGGTTCAAAGCAAAAAAAAACTAAAAAAGGGGAAGAGGAAGATCTGTTCGGTGCGTCGGTGATTGGTTAATTACTAGTTACTAATTTGATATCTGACTGAATTCACAATGAAGAGTTTGGAGAAGAGTAGCCGACTAGGGTAGAAAAAAAATTGAAAGAAAGACTGGGCTGAGCCTGAAACTTTTCTGGGCCTGGGTTTTAAAATAAAAATATTAGATTAAATGTATATTAAATATATTCGGTACGGTACGGTATACCAATGGTATAAACATTTTGTACCAGTACCATACCATAAAAAATTGGTATGGTACAATACCAAAAATTTGGTACGGTATTACCAAGTTTCGATATTTTTTGGTATGGTAATGGTATGGTACGGTATGGTACGGTAATATGGTATTTTTTGACACCCCTAGTCTCATTTTAGGACCCGGACCCGGACCCGGATAGACCGGATCGGTTCCGGTCCAATGCTGGGTCCGGGTCGGATCCGGGTTTCATATATTTATACCAATGCTAGATGTACGTAAAGTTTAGGAGAAAATTTTTTATCCATAAGAAGAAACGGAACTCGTCGGAGATGAAGTAACTAGTTTCGGCCCCAAACGGGTATAAAACTTTTAATAGGACCTGGACCCAAAACCAGTCCCGGTCCTCACGGATCCGGATCCTAGTCCGGGTCCGGATAGTAAAGGATCCGACCGGACCCGATTCCATTGCTAGTTGCAACCGACTGCATTGGATTCCAATATTCCATGGTATGGGCCCACGGAAGCAATGGGTTCCATTACGTGAGCAGCACGCGTGGAGCAAGTGTATCTAATGCAAGTTGAAGCATGCCCAGGTTATGGATTTAAACTAGTTTATTACTGATTTTTCGTATTGTTTTTGTGCATGTCTACATGTATGTTCCGAACTCTATGTACATTTTCTAACGACAAATTTTCTTTTTAAAGTACAAAGTGAGTACTCCCGAACAATTATGGAAACTTGATGTCTATATAATAAATTACAAAAAAAATTATCAAGTGACTCTCACTAAATGAGGCTGAAATCAATGGTCCAAATCTAATTTCACATAACATACACAAAACATATTTTTCCGCCCAAAAGTTCTTTCCCCCCCCCCCCCCCCCCCAAACCCTCAAATTCAAATTCCAAAACAACTTCTTTTTTTATTTATCTATTTCTCTCTCTCTCTCATTCTTTCTATTTACTTAGAAATTTATATTTTTAGATTTCAGATATTTAGATTTCAGATATGTAATTTTTTAGTTTTTAATGCTTTTTTTTATTGCTCATGTTACATTGAAAATAACAAATATCTCATCAACAGTTAAATCTCATCATTTTTCACACTCAAAGTTCTAAAAAGTTAGATTTTACACCCCAATTTATAATTATTTTTCAACATATACTAATGAAAACATAAACTTTTATTTACAACTAATTATTGTTTTACTATTCAACTGTAAATAAAAGTTCTTATGTTTTCTAGGAGTACGATTTTTTTTTACGGTGCACGGAGAATTTTGTGGACGAGTCAAAGAGTGATGTCCCTCAAAATTGCTCTACTATAGGATAACTTTTACTAAAGAAAAAAAAAGGTTCTATGATTTCTCATAACTATAGTTTTTCTCCCCCAATTTCTAATGAAACTTATAATTGAATGATTAAATATAATCCTATAGGCAAGCATATGATGAGAGATGTGGATTCAAGGCATGGTTGTATTCCAAGACTTAAGAGCACAGTGAGTGTTCTCTTGTGCTAACCTTTCTCATAGCTATGTATATTCCACTAGTTCTTGAATCATCTATATGTCTCATAGTCACATTTTATTATCATTGTTCTATTTTGTGGTATAATATGAGATTGTCTTTCACTTTGAATTATTAAAAAAGAAAAAAAAAGAAAAAGAAAAAAAAAGAGGTTATTCCATCAATAGGATTGAGAATGTCTACTCCTATTTGGTTTGTTCCCACATTAAGTACCATGTGGGTAACAATGGATAGCTCCATTCAATCTAACCTTGTTGATTGGCAACAAATCCATATCCATAGTCATTCTTAAGTGACCTCAACACTTAATTATTAAGATGTAATGAGATGTAACATATCATAAAAAGCAAATTAGAGAAAATTCTTAAGTGACCTCGACACTTAATTATTAAGATGTACTGAGATGTAACATATCAAAAAAGCAAAGAAGAGCTAGAGTTTGTTTAAGCAAGCAAAAAAACTTTAGGGTTTTGTCCATATTACTATTTATTAAAAAAATTCTAATCCCATATACTTCACTAACAAATTGTTATTTGTATATTACTACTATATTGGCCAACTTTAAAAGTGATCGGTCAGAACTTCAATTGCAACAACATAAAATATTCTAATCCATTGGATGACCTTTAGAGTGAGGCGCCCACTTTTCAAAACAAGTTAGTAGGCATGCGGAGAAGCTTGATTACTCGATTCAGTTTTTCGAGGTTTTGAAAGTCCCTGTCACTAAGCTAAAACTTCGAAATTGTAGAAGAGTTTGAGAAAAATTGCACTTGTATTTTAACACGTTCCCTCATGTCGGGAACTCATTTTTTTATGGGCCAAAGAAACGAGATAAATATCCAACAAATTGTGGATCGAGACCTGGACTATACGTACCGATATTTTTTTTAAAATCTGCATTTATCAAAAAAGCAAAGAAGAGAAAATTCTAGTGTTTGTTTAAGCAAGCAAAAAAACTTTAGGGTTTTGTCCATGTTACTATTTTTATAAAAAAAAAATCTAATCCCATATACTTTACTAACAAATTGTTATTTGTATATTACTACTATATTGGCCAACTTTAAAAGTGATCGGTCAGAACTTCAATTGCAACAACATAAAATATTCTAATCCATTGGATGACCTTTAGAGTGAGGCGCCCACTTTTCAACACAAGTTAGTAGGCACGCGGAGAAGCTTGATTACTCGATTCAGTTTTTCGAGGTTTTGAAAGTCCCTGTCGCTAAGCTAAAACTTCGAAATTGTAGAAGAGTTTGAGGGAAATTGCACTTGTATTTTAACACGTTCCCTCATGTCGGGAACTCATTTTTTTATGGGCCAAAGAAACGAAATAAATGTCCAACAAATTGTGGATCGAGACCTGGACTATACGTAGCGATATTTTTTTTTAAATCTGTATTTATCAAAAAAGCAAAGAAGAGAAAATTCTAGAGTTTGTTTAAGCAAGCAAAAAAACTTTAGGGTTTTGTCCGTGTTACTATTTCAAAAAAAAAAAAAAAATCTAATCCCATATACTTTACTAACAAATTGTTATTTGTATATTACTACTATATTGGACAACTTTAAAAGTGATCGGTCGGGAACTTCAATTGCAACAGCATAAAATATTCTAATCCATTGGAGATGACCTTTAGAGTGAGGCACCCACTTTTCAACACAAGTTAGTAGGCACGCGGAGAAGCTTGATTACTTGATTCAGTTTTTCGAGGTTTTAAAAGTCTTTGCCTCTAAGCTAAAACTTCGAAATTGTAGAAGATTTTGAGAGAAATTGCACTTTTTTTTTAACACGTCTCCTCAGATTGAGTACTCATTTTTTTATGGGCCGAAGAAACGTGATAAATGTCCAACAAATTGTGGGTCGAGACCTGAACTATACGTAGCGGTATTTTTTTTTAAATCCGTATTTAAATTGCGTAGCCGGTGGGATTCGAACCTGGGATGCTCTGCTACCATATAAAGTTCATGTCACTAAGCTAAAACTTTGAAGTTGTAGAAGGATTAGGAGAAATTGTACTTATATTCTAACAGAGGTTAGTAGGCGGATAGGCAAGATCAGAAGGTCAGGTACGTACTCTGGCAGATGAGGTAATTTAATATCAGCTCCGGTCGACGATAGGTCACGAAAAACGAGGTCAGCAACTGTTTGTGGTTTACCCTTTCTCTAGTATGCTGGAAATACCAATTTGTAAATGAGTTATATACGAAATTAGAACATTTGTTAGTGAGAAACCGTAGAAAGAACCGAAAAGCATACTGGCCCCTCTTCTTCCTTCGTGTAATGGGGGGTGGTTTTGATACTGAATCCCTCTTTGAAGAAAACAGCCAAGGACTAGAGAATGGAGAGTCACAAAAGGCATGAAATAGCAACGATATCAAGTTGATATTACAGGTGTTTAGTTTGATAATGCAAGAATGAACGAAAGAGAAAAAAAAGAGCGAAAACTTGCCAAGCACCAAGTCATTGTAACTAGCAAACAAGTACAAGAAGAAATATTGAGATATGGGTCCAATTGCTTTTGTGGTATGTTGCACATAATTGAGAGTGATTTTACATGGGAAAGTTGGGGAATGCCGACATAGTCGATTTGGCCTCTACTTGTTGGCATTGTTAATTGCTTGAGTTCATTATATGACTGTACGTATTAGATTGGATCCAAGCTATATGATTGAGAGTCGATCTTCATGTTTTTCAATGAATTCTTCTTGATTGCTCTGGAACATTTAGGAGTTATTATCATACTTGTAGTTTACACGTGCGATGCACGTCTTAATAAATATAATTTTTTTAAAAGTAAAAAATTCAGAAGTAGCCTGGATTTGCTCTAAAACCTCATTTACAATAGTTATGCACGTGCGTTGCACGGATTGGTAGATGGACAAATTACACTAAGGCCTTCTCCCAATGTAGTAGTAGAGATATAAGTATTAATCTTGTGAAATATTTGAATATTAATCTTGTTTTAATTATGTCGAATAAAACTCTTAGAAGATGGAGTCGGCATAAAGAGCTAGGAGTGGCATTCGGGCCTAGCGGGCTGGGCCGGGTCGGAACCCGCGAGTTTTTACCCGAGTTGGGAGAATTGGCTGGCGGGCCTCGCCGGTGAAATGCCGTCCCGGACCTGGCCCTTGGCCCCTAGCTCGGGGGCCAGGCCAGGACGATTTTTTTTTTATTAAAATTTTACAAAGACAAAGAAGAAGTAAAATTGTTAAGAATTATCAAAAACATATAGATAAAAGAGATATTCATAAATTAAATTATTTTTTTTTATAAATTACAAAGTTTAATATACAATCAAAAAGATTATTAACATTTCATACAAATTTTATCAACTTACAATATGAGGGGAACATTTGTATTTAGAGATCGATATGACCTCTATTTAGATTGAAGCTAGTAGGCAGTGAACTATTTTCGTGCAATTCTACTTAACCTAAATATAGAATCTCATCTCCCTAAATTTCTCAAATATTTAGGGTACATTATCCAAACTTCATTGCTACTTGTTGAGTCATTGTGTGCTTCATGTAAATCTTGGGTCCTCTCTTCCGCTCTCATCCAATCTTCAGCTCATACTAACATCTCCTAACATCCCCAAATTCTTTGATGTCAAGCGATTTCTATTCGGGCTCATAATTCTGCCACCAAGAGAAAAAGCATTTTCCGATGCAATGGTTGACACCAGTATAGTTAACAAATCTTTAGCCATACGAGAAAAAATAGTAAAAATATTTTCATTGGTTTTCCAAAAATGAAACACATCTACTACATCGTCAATGGGAGCTTGTGCATTATACCAATTCAACTCATTTGGTGAATTAGTTCTTGGTTTTTTTGATTTTATGAGATTTAAAATACTACTAGTTGCAAGACTCTTTCCCTTTGATAATATAGAAGGAGAAGAACTAACATTTTATGATTGTGAAGTGTTAGTTGAAAAAAATCTATCGTAACTATCATATAAACTAATCAAAACATGCTCAAAATTTATAGTGAAAACAACATAATCAAAATCTTGTGTTTCATCCTGTAGAACACAAGTATAAAAAATTTCAATTAAATTTTTTGAACCTCTAACTTAATTATGGGATTCATTACACTAGCAACACAAATATGGCATTGTAACGCCCCTGGTCCTAGCTCAAACAATTTATACAATTTATAAGACAAATTATATACTATGCAGTGCAACTACCTCTCAAAGCTGGTTAACCGATTTGGTAACTCTTGATCATGAACTACCATATTTATATTATTTCATTTTCTATTCAATTCCTGATATGGGATTATATTGTCATACGCTTACCACTTTTTTCTCTTCTCCTCTTCCGAAAGTACACAGCAAGCAAGTGGGGCCCCACCTTGTAATCCTGCCACGTCATGCAACAGCTTTTGCTGTTTTTGTGTTTTTTTGGTTTTTTCTGTGTGGGCCCCTACCTACCACCATACCATTTATTTACCATTCAAATCCATTTATATACATGCATATTTTTTCCAACAGTCAACAACTTTTTCAAAGTATATTATTATTCTATTATATAGTATTTTCTAAATTACGGGGTGTTACAGGCATAAACCATTTCTCCAATAAAATGGTCATTTATCAAATCTTTAATTGTTTTCATCATAGTGATAATTGTAAGTAAAGTATCACTAGATCTAGATGTGTATGTTTTTAAAAATTGTAAAGTAGCATCAATAAAACGTTCTAAAAAATTATATAAACTATCAGCAAAAAATTAAAAATCATCATCTAACATACAATCTAGCATACTCATTGCAACACAAAATTCTCTAAGATTAAAACGATAGTGAAAACAACACCTAATAAATCATAAGTAGAATTCCAACGATGTCTAACATCTTTAGGAAAATGTTTAAATACAATTCTCCTAAGTTGACACAAATCATGAAAAGCTTGATATATTGGACCACTCAACGTAATAAAATGAACAAAATTTTTCATTGCCTCAATTTTATCGTGTCCATATTTTTGTGCATCTTGTACACAAAGATTTAAAATATGACAAGCACTCCTAACATTAAAATTTTCAAGTTCTATAAGATTTAATGTAATTTTCATACTAGCGATTGTCTTAATATTATTAGAGGTGTTATCAAAATCAATAGCAAAAATTTTATAAAAAATACCGAAATTATTACATGCTTCCATGATGTGTGTGACAATTATTTCACCCTTATATAGATACCTAACAAATCCGAATGAAATTATCCTTTTTTGAAGTAGTCAATCAGAATCTATCCAATGACATGGTACGGCGTTCACTCCTACCCATCCATCCGATGTCAAAAAAATTCTAGTGTTTAGTGATGTTAGTATTGCTACTAAAAAAACTTTAACCTCATTGTAAACTAATTTACAATCACCCTTAACTATATTTCTAGCGATTTGTTTATAATGGGGGTTGTGGTAGGGTAAAAATGGCTTGGGGCCCAACCAGGGCCCAATACAACTATCACTCAAAAATGGTAAAAACAGCAATCTAGTTCGGTTTCGAGCCACTACAGGATCGGCGCCGAGCCTCAAGTTCACCCCCACAGAACTGGTCTCCTCGTATTCGACGAGCCTCAACGGTCCTCGGAGTCCGATCCGTAACAACCCCACGGGCCGTCCCCCCTTTCTGGCGAGGCCTAAGGATGACCTGGCACAGCCTAGACCCTCCGATTCTCTCAGAGGCACAGGAGACCCATGATCAGCCATGTCAGCTCCAAATACCACTTAGGGCATTGCCACGTCAGCCCTATACCACTCCTGGTACTGCCACGTCCACCCTAAACCCCTTGGGCCTCCTGCCACGTCAGGCCCACGGGCTTTCGGGTCCAGACCCGGCCCCCAAGCGGATCCAAACCCGGTTAGGATTCCCTATAAATACAAGGCCCTCACCCACCTTTTCAGGTAACCAATCTTTTGCCACTTAAATTCACCTAGTTATTGCTACTCTCTCACAGAGACTGACTAGATCGTCGGAGGGTCCGCCACCGGGATAAACCCCGGTGTTTCAGGACCGTCTGCAGGTACACAAGACCTCGGATCCGAACCCTCTGATCCGAGCCCAGACATCCACCTCATTCCGAGCCCGTCGAGGGTACCGCCCGGTCAGCCGAGGGTCGTCAGACGAGCAGCTTTCTCCTTCAATACAAATCGAGTCTGAACTCACACTTGGTGCATCCACACGTCTCCCAGAAACAAACCGCATCAGGTTGGCGCCGTCTGTGGGAAAACTGCTTCAGAAGCCGACCCGAGCCCGACCATCAAGGGACCTCGACAGCCGAACTCTCATGGCCTCCAAGGGCAAGGGGGCTGCTTCCTCCGTCAACCGACGGGACTCACCCCCACCAACTGCTAACACCGGGCCACGCATTTCAAAACACAGGGCTCCCCATCAGGGGTCCCAAAGGAGCGTCACCCGTCAAGTCCAACCCGACCTACGGGGGATAATCGTCAACCGACAGATTAGCCGCAGCAGGGGAAGGGCCGCTTCCAACCCGGCCCCGAACCATCCCAGACCACCGCCCGACGGACGGAGGCCAGCGCTCAGCCACGTCGGAAGGCAACCTTCAGACCGACCGAACAGGGTCGAGGGAGCCCCCGTCACTCACAAGGAGTTCCAGGACTTCCGAAGAGAAATTCTTGGGGCTCTCCGACGGGTCCCCAGGGAGGAAACCCTCCATTCCCAAACCGGGTCGGAAGCCGAGGCCAGCGTGTCCCGCCCATCAACAATCCAGCCAGAAGACGATGGCGTACTCCTAAGGCGCCTCCAAGAAATGGAGGATCGCCTCGATCACATAGGAGATGGCGGCCAACGAGCGGCTCAGGGGTACAGACCTGTCCGTCCTCCCTTCTCCGCCCCCATCCTCCAAGCAGAAATACCCAGGAATTTCCGACCACCTCAATTCGAGACCTATGACGGCGAGGGAGATCCTGCTGATCACATGGAGGGTTTCAAAACCCTCATGATGATTCACAGCGCCTCGGATCCCCTGCTGTGCCGAGCCTTCCCTGCCACCCTTTGGGGTCCGGCTCGTGAATGGTTCTCGAAGCTCACCCCGGGCTCCATTTACTCCTTCGACCAACTAGAGGGCAATTTTCTTGCCCACTTTGTCACCAGCTGGAAGGCCGAAAGGACTAGTGCCTCTTTACTTGGGCTCAGACAAATAGAGGGGGAGTCACTCAGAGTGTTCGTCCGGAGGTTTACAACAGAGGCAAGGTCGGTCTCCTTCCTTGATCCAGGCGTCGCCTCCGCGGCATTTCGGCACAACGTCCGTCATGGACAGCTGAAGGCTTCTCTGGCGAAGAAACCCCCCGTCGACTTTCCCGACCTCCTCAACAGGGTCGAAAAATACATTAGGGCAGAAGAGGCCCTTAACCCCGAAGATGCTAGGGAGGCCACCGGGAAGGGAAAACGGAAGACAGAAGAAGTCGAACCATCAAAGAAGGCTCCGAAGGACGCGGGGGTCATGAAGAAGGTCCCGCCGATCTCCCGCTTCGAGAGGTACACTCCCTTGACACATAACATATCCGCCATCCTCTTAGAAATCGAAGACAAAGGCATTGTCCGACTACCTTCACGACCTAATAACAACAAGAATCGAGATCAGCGCTTCTACTGCCGCTTCCACAGAGATCATGGGCACGAAACCGACCAATGCCGGGCCCTGAAAGACGAAATTGAGGAACTCATCTCAAGAGGGTACCTCCGAGAATTCACCCGAGAAGGCCCACGGGATCGGCGAGATACTAGGAACCAGAGGCTCTCGCCTCCGAACCCTACTCCGAACCGCATCCAGGGTCGGGATCCCGAGTCCGAGGGAGCCGCGGATACGCCATTCATCTTACACTGTGTCCACGGAGGGCCAATGGGAGGGGAATCAAATACTTCCCGAAAATCCTTCATCCGAGAGGTGAATGCTGTCCAAGACAATCCCTCGCCCAAGCTACAACCGATGCCAGTCTCCTTCTTAGGAGAAGACCTCGAAGGCGTTCACCTACCCCACTGCGATGCCCTCGTCATTAGCCTCCACATGGCTAGTTGTGAAGTTCACCGAATCCTCGTCGACAACGGCAGCTCGGTTAATATTCTTTTCCTCGAAGCCTTCGAGAATCTCAAGTTACCTAGAGGCAAACTCAAGCCGGCCGGATACACCTTGCATGGGTTCTCCGGCATCCCTGTCGTGATAGAAGGGATTGTTACCCTCGACGTTACCGCAGGATCGGCTCCTGTCAAGAGGACCGAGTCCATGGACTTCATGGTGGTCAACGTCAAGGCGGCTTACAACGCCATACTCGGCCGACCCGGACTATGCTCCCTCCAAGCGGTGCCTTCGGCTTACCATCTGAAACTTAAATTTCCCACCCCGCAAGGAGTCGGCATCGTCCGAGGCAGCCAAGAAGCAGCGCGATCGTGCTACATGACCACGGTCGGGGGAGGTGTGTTCCCCCTCGACGCCGTCGAACTCAAACCTAGGAGGGACGGCCCTGCTCCCGAACCCGTCGTCGAGCTGGATGAGGTCCCAGTCGACGCCGAGCACCTAATGAAGTTCCCTGAGGGACGAACATAGGTTCTAGCCTGGCTAAATGTAAATATATTTTGGTGTAAGTGCTCATATGTAAAGGACCGCCTTAGCGGCCCTCCCTATCTTATACGAAAGAAATTTCTTTTTGTCAAACTCCAAACGCCTCGGCAAGATCCGACCTAACACCGGACAATGGGATTGGCACCCGAGCTTTTCACTCCGGTGTCGTCCCCAGCGCCTCGGTAGGTCCGACTCGGCCTCAAGCCAGGGAGACTTCACAACACCCCACGCCGATCCCTTGCGGATCAACAGGGCCGAACCACCCCCCTTCATCATTCATTACACCATCAGCCAGAGCAAAGAATGAAAAGAATTCCTTATTCACACTCATTTATTGGGTTCTGAGAAAACAAACAAAGACCGTTACAGAAACACTCCACTCATCTCAAACTGAAGGAAGCCGCCATCTTAGGGCCCCTCAGGTCCGACGAAGGGCAGGATCACTCCGACCGGACAACTTGGAACTCTCTCTGGGTCTTGATGATCCTTCGGTTCCGCCACGGTCGACACACCGGCCACAGAGCTCTGGGCATCAACGGGTCGCATACGCTCCAATAGCAGCAGCACAGAGGGAACCCCCTTCGCTCGCCGACCCCCCGAGGAAGATGTCGAGATACCCAGCATCGTCCGGTAACGATGTATCTCCATCTCCTTCTCCACTATCACATCACGAAGTAGCTTCTCAGAGGAGGGCCTCTGCACCGAGGAACTCGACATAGTACATCCGATTCCGACACCCACGAGTTCCCGATCCACCATCGCCCTCCTCAGCCGACTTGCCTCCTCACTTAGGACTTCAGACTTGTTCCTGTAATAATTGAAGGCCGCATCCGCGTCACGGGCCCCCTTACGGTACCGAACCAAAGTGGCCTCCAAGGCCTCAACCTTGCTCCGAAGCCACGCCATGTCAGAACGACGGGAGTCCACCTCGGGAGGGGGAGCCATAACCTACAAGAGAACCAGCCCACTCAAAAAAAACATAAGCAAGGAGGTTCGGAAATATCCGAGGTCAAAACACTTGGCCAGTCAAAAATCCTCTTTTTATAAATGGAATTGCTTCTTACAAAAAATGCGGTGGCCAGTCCACGGAAGGCAAATACAATCGAGAGAGGGAAAAAGAAAGACAAAATTATACAACTTGTTTTCCCACCTCAGCGTCGACAGACGGGTTCACAGGGGGTCGGCAGACGGGTCGAGAGCGGGCCCTTCTTCGCCAGGAGTCTTCGGTGTCCCCTCGATCTCCATGTCGTACTCAAAGTTGGACAGATCGACGGTCGGGTAGAAGTGCCTCACATGACTGAGGGCCTTCGCATAACACTCGTCCTGGGCCTTGATCACCATCATCTGACCCGCATTCGTCAACTCCTCCCTCTCCTTGGCGAACTTCTTCTTCAAGGAAACCACCTTCTTCCCCCACTCCGCATCCTTGGCCTCGAGCTCGAGCTTCATCTGCTGCTCCCTCTTGTGTGAGCCATCGAGCTCGATCCGCATCTCCTTCATCTCCCGCTCGCTCTTATCCGCCCGAGCTCGCTCTTGTGCCAGGGACGTCTCGTAGAGGTTCTTCATGTTAGCCCCCTGCACGCAAGCCTGCGACCGACAAGCGCAGATAAGGAAAAGACTTCCGTAGAAAAATTAACAAGGGGGATAGGGTCGACGGGCTTACCAGCACGGTGGCCTGCGCCAGGCGCGTGAACGCCACCTCCACGGGCTCACTCTCCATCGCCTTGCGGTCGCGAGGGGTTGCCAACTTCTCCACCACCTCAACGGTCTGGGCCTCCTCGGTCAGACAGTCCCCCATCCGAACCGACCAGTCCGGTGCCCACCGTTGCCGCAGCAACTCCACCACCGGGTCCTCTTCCTCGACCTCGACTAAGGGACCTTTCCCCTTGTCAAGATCGGATGCCCTCGCTTGGCCCTGGCCCTTCGAAGTAGCCACCCCCTTGCTCGTCTCCGAGCGAATCCTCTTGGTCCTCGGCTCGAGCTGGGCCTCCGAGATGACTAGGGACGACCCCCTCGGCCTCTTCGCCGCCTCCCCCTTCTTCTCGGCTTTCTCCTTCTTCAGGGCGAGCCTCTTTGCCTTGATCGATGCTTCATCCATATCTGCAGAAAAATCCATTAAGAGCAATGAGCAAGAAAGTACGAAAAGATCGAGAGAAAAGAAACAACTACATACACAGAACAGCTGGGCTCAGTCCAATGCTCGCCAGGTGGGCCTCCGTCACCTTCGTCCAATCAATACTAGGTGACAGACGGAGGCGCTCGACAAACCCCCACTCCTCGGCCGTCAAATCCCTCGGCCTCGGCGGTTGATAGCTCGGCTTGGAGTGGTTCCATCGAGTGGGAATGTCCCAGGGCTCTTCACTCCGGATCACCAGATATTTTTTCTTCCAATCCTTGATGGAGTCCGGGTGTCTGTGAACGACCTTCCCCTTATTCCGGGGCGAGATGTAGTAAACACCCTCAGCCGCCGAGCTGATCATCAACATCGCTCGGAACACATTCAGCCGCAGGGGTACCTTCTGTTCCTCGCACATCAGCACAAAGCAGATAATCTGCTTCCAAGAGTTCGGCCCGTACTGCATCGGCGCCAAGGAGGCCCAGTTCAACACATCCCGAACAAACGGGTGGACTGGCAGCCTCAGTCCGGAGATGAAGGCGTCCACTGGGAAGACGCAATACCAAGCAGAAAGGGGATCGGTTGGGCGCAGAGTAGAGCTCGGCAACATCAATTCATAGCCAGGCCCTATGTGGTACGCCAGCTGCAAAACCTCCAAGTCCCCGCCCTCCAAGACGGTCGGAATCGCGTCCATCATCACCCTCTTCCGACTCGGCGAAGGGGGCTGCACGCCAAAGAGCTCCTTGTCAGAGAGGTCGTCGGGATATTGACGGAAAGGCCTCGGCTGTATGGGCGAACCTGTCGTCAAATTGCGGTGAACAGGTACCTGGCTCGAACCACCAGTCCTCGACCCCACCTTCCTCGGAGCCCTCTTCCTCTTCTTGGTTCGCTCCGGCGAGAGGGTAGATAAAGGCTCCAGACCAGTCGGCATGGAACTCGAACCTACACCCTGAACTGTGGATCTCCTTACTGTGTCGCCCTCGCCTCCCTCCTCCTCGGAAGTCAACTCCAGAACACGGATACCACCCGAACCATCACTCGCTTCCTCCGACTCGCTACTCTCCACCACAAGGGATGTCGGGAGCGTAACACCCTCACATTGTGTACCACCTCCTCCTCACCTACTGGTTCCTCCCACGAAACCGAATCGGAAGGCTCCGCAGTGTGTACTGACTCCTCCTCAAGCACGGGCTCCTCCCATGACGTCGATTTGGAGGCAGGTTTCCCTTCCCCCCTAGACGTCGACGCTGACAAACCAGACTGAGCCCTATCCATCTGTGCCTAAACTAAACAGACTTACCAACTAACCTGGGGTCGCTTCGGAAGGACGCGCCTAGTACAGCAAACTGCAGGGACGAGCGCTGAAGTGTTGGAAGATTTTTTGATAAGGAAAGCAGCGAGAAAGAAGTGGGCGAAAGGGGGAGAGGGGGGAATATTTATAGAGGATGAAAACGACTCCTCGATTTCCGCAATTACTGTTCACCGATTGACGTGCAACTGCCACCTGGAAAATCGCGCCACGTCCTCGAAACGTGCGCTGCTGACGTCATCCAGTGCCAGGCTGGCAGCCAGACATAGGGGTCGGTTCGGGTAGAATATTCGGCAGAGAAAACATTTTACTTAAGATTTAAGGCGCCGTCCTTCGACAGACGCCCCGGGCTCCAGGGCTCGGTCGGTTCCCCTCTCACCTGCGAGCAGCTCGGGGCTTACAGCCTCGACAGCCGAAACCCCGAACTGTTCGAGGGTGGGACAGAAACCACCATCGCCTCGAGCCCTATTGAAAGACAGATTGGCCAACCTCCAATCAGAGGCGACCCATCTATCCGAGGCTCTTCAGCCCCAAGTACGGAATACGGTTGATGCCCCTCCCGTCTGGATCTCTCTCGGGCCAAACAACCGTGTAAGGGTCGTCTGACCCGAAAAAGGATCCAGACGGCAGAGCCACCACCAATCCGAGGCTCCTTATATACCGGTCCGGATTTCGGTCGTTGCCCCTCTCGCCCTGATCTCCCCTGGATCTGGCTACCGTATCAGAGCCATCAGACCCAAGAGAAGATCTGGGCGGCAGAGTAACCACCTCTCCGACACGACCGGGGGTAAAATTTTGCAAGAGACAGGCATCCGCCGGAGCAGACACCTCTGATGGCCAATGGACCACCCTTGCTGGGATCCAACCCGCTGCGGAGGGAGGGGTACTTATAGCCTCCCCCATAAGCCGGCCTTTATGACATGGGGAAAGCCTAACGACGGAAGCCCATGCGCCAAGCATTTATTAGGCGGCGCAATTAAGGCCCCTGGGAAATTGGAACATCACACAGATCCCAGAGCGCCTTCAATGCTCCGCAAAAACCGCGGACTACCCCGCTCAAACATTCTAAGGCACAACGGTTCGCCCCCACCCTTACCGACCCGGAATCCCTCGCCAGCTCAAGGTCAGGTCTAGCACCAGGGTAGTCTTCTCAGGAAGGCTCCACGGCTCGCCATCGCCCTTGCCGACCCGTAATCCCTCGCCAGCTCGAGGTCAGGTCTGACACCAGGGTAGTCTTCTCAAGAAGGCTCAACAGCTCGCCATCACCCTTGTTGACCCGTAATCCCTCGCCAGCTCGAGGTCAGGTCTAGCACCAGGATAGTCTTCTCAGGAAGGCTCCACGGCTCGCCATCGTCCTTGCCGACCCGTAATCCCTCGCCAAGCTCGAGGTCAGGTCTGGCACCAGGGTAGTCTTCTCAGGAAGGCTCAACGGCTCGCCATCACCCTTGTTGACCCGTAATCCCTCGCCAGCTCGAGGTCAGGTCTAGCACCAGGGTAGTCTTCTCAGGAAGGCTCCACGGCTCGTCATCGCCCTTGCCGACCCGTAATCCCTCGCCAAGCTCGAGGTCAGGTCTGGCACCAGGGTAGTCTTCTCAGGAAGACTCAACGGCTCGCCATCACCCTTGTTGACCCGTAATCCCTCGCCAGCTCGAGGTCAGGTCTAGCACCAGGGTAGTCTTCTCAGGAAGGCTCCACGGCTCGCCATCACCCTTGCCGACCCGTAATCCCTCGCCAAGCTCGAGGTCAGGTATGGCACCAGGGTAGTCTTCTCAGGAAGACTCAACAGCTCGTCATCACCCTTGTTGACCCGTAATCCCTCGCCAGCTCGAGGTCAGGTCTAGCACCAGGGTAGTCTTCTCAGGAAGGCTCCACGGCTCGCCATCGCCCTTGCCGACCCGTAATCCCTCGCCAAGCTCGAGGTCAGGTCTGGCACCAGGGTAGTCTTCTCAGGAAGGCTCAATGGCTCGCCATCACCCTTGTTGACCCGTAATCCCTCGCCAGCTCGAGGTCAGGTCTAACACCAGGGTAGTCTTCTCAGAAAGGCTCCACAGCTCGCCATCACCCTTGCCGACCCGTAATCCCTCGCCAAGCTCGAGGTCAGGTCTAGCGCCGGGGTAATCATCTCAGGAAGACTCAACGGCTCGCCATCGCTCTTCTTGACCCATAAATCCCTCGCCAGCTCGAGGTCAGGTGTAGCACCAGGGTAATCTTCTCTGAAAATTTCAATGGCTCGCCATCATCCTTGCCGACCCATAGACCCTCGCCGGCTCAAGGACCGCTCTAACACCAGGACAACCCCCTCATGGAGGCCCATTTCTACAACCATAGACACTCCTCCACGGCTAGCTCCCGCACCCCCGCAGGAGTGGGGGGCTTGTGTGGTAGGGTAAAAATGGCTTGGGGCCCAACCAGGGCCCAATACAACTCTCACTCAAAATGGTAAAAACAGCAATCTAGTTCGGTTTCGAGCCACTACAGGATCGGCGCCGAGCCTCAAGTTCACCCCTACAGAACTGGTCTCCTCGTATCCGACGAGCCTCAACGGTCCTCGGAGTCCGATCCGTAACAACCCCACAGGCCGTCCCCCCTTTCTGGCGTGGCCTGAGGATGACCTGGCACAGCCTAAACCCTCCGATTCTCCCAGAGGCACAGGAGACCCATGATCAGCCATGTCAGCTCCAAATACCACTTAGGGCATTGCCACGTCAGCCCTATACCACTCCTGGTACTGCCACGTCCGCCCTAAACCCCTTGGGCCTCCTGCCACGTCAGGCCCACGGGCTTTCGGGTCCAGACCCGGCCCCCAAGCGGATCCAAACCCGGTTAGGATTCCCTATAAATACAAGGCCCTCACCCACCTTTTCAGGTAACCAATCTTTTGCCACTTAAATTCACCTAGTTATTGCTACTCTCTCACAGAGACTGACTAGATCGTCGGAGGGTCCGCCACCGGAATAAACCCCGGTATTTCAGGACCGTCTGCAGGTACACAAGACCTCGGATCCGAACCCTCTGATCCGAGCCCAGACATCCACCTCATTCCGAGCCCGTCGAGGGTACCTCCCGGTCAGCCGAGGGTCGTCAGACGAGCAGCTTTCTCCTTCAATACAAATCGAGTCCGAACTCACACCTGGTGCATCCACACGTCTCCCAGAAACAAACCGCATCAGGGGTTTAATGCGGTTTGTGCAAAAGTCTCTACATTCCTACTTTCACCAAACGAATAAGGTAATTCATCTCTAATTACTAATTTAGTCATTTTCCGTACGAACGATATCGTGGTTGTAGCTATGACTATCTACTTGACCGGTTTTATGGTGTATTTTTTGTTGTGTGAGATTGTCTTTACAAATTTTGGGTTGATATTTATTTAAGTGACTTTGAACTGAACCCGTTCCCGATCTCATTTTAAACTTATAGGGTGTTTGACATTTCAAATTTTTAATCCTACACTCTTATCATTTTGTGAAGGGACATAGTCAAAATATTTGTGTGCTTCGGAAGTGTTCTCTCATGTTTAAGAATTTTTTCCCAAAATGACCCTCTTTTTGAAAGTTTTTCCAGAACTGACCTGTTTTTTTAAAAATTTCATAAACGACCCACTCGCTTTTTGAAAAAGCGAGTTTGGTTAAAAATAACTCGCTTTTTCAGAAAGCGAGTGTTAAACTTTTAATTTTCGAAAGGTTAGACCCGCTTTTTGAAAAAGCGAGTTATTTTTAACTAAACTCGCTTTTTCAAAAAGCACGCTTGGTTATTTTGATAAATATTTTCGAAAGTAGGTCAGCTTGGTAAATACTTTTAGAAAGTGAGTTAGTTTGGTAAATAATTTCAGCAAGTCGGCCAGTTTGATAATAAGTTCTTTCTATATCACATTGTCACATCATCTTCTTCAGACTACTATATATGAAATCGTTTCTTTAGACTACTATATATGAAATCGTTTGTCAGGACTTTCTATATCACATTGTCACTTCATCTTCTTTGGTAATGATTTTATAAAGTTAGTAACTGTTTAGCAGTAGTCGAGAATATACATAACTTGACATTATTTCAGTATACACATAATTGATGTGTTTTAAGTTGTCGAGAATGAGCCCATAGATACTCTCAATCTCCGATATACAAATAATTGGCTTTTGACCTATCAATCATATGCGCTGAGTTCTTGCGTCAAATGTCTCACACTCACTTTCTGAAAAAGCGAGGGTGGTTAAAAGGGTCCATGATTTATTTTTTTTATATTTCACATTGGCGGAAATGACCAAGTTACCCCTTCCTTCATATAACCAGATTATCACCTTAGGGATAAAAGGGTCATGCGGTAGTGATAAAAGGGATATAACCAGATTATCCCTTTTATCACCTTAGGGATAAAAGGGATAAAAGGGTCATATGCGCTGGGTTCTTGGGTGGATAACATATGCCAATTCAGTATTTGGGTGGATAAATGTTAAAATTGTTGTCGGGGCCCGGGCATTGGATCTGATTTCTAACATTTCTAAATGGTTAATAGATATGAGCATCGACAATAATTTTAACATTTATCCACCCAAATACTGAATTGGCATATGTTGATACTCCTACCAATAAGTGCAAAAAATACAAAACAATATATTATGATCAAACCTTAGTCTGCTGATAATATTCAGAACTAGAGAACCATGTCTCATCAATTACCACGTCAGGCTTTTGTGGTCTACCATTATGTACAACAGCAGCCATGGACGAAGTTACAACCACCCTTTTAATAGAAGAATTTTTGGCGCAAGAACCCAGCGCATATGACCCTTTTATCCCTTTTATCCCTAAGGTGATAAAAGGGATAATCTGATTATATCCCTTTTATCACTACCGCATGATCCTTTTATCCCTAAGGTGATAATCTGGTTATATGAAGGAAGGGGTAATTTGGTCATTTCCGCCAATGTGAAATATATAAAAAAAATCATGGACCCTTTTAACCACCCTCGCTTTTTCAGAAAGTGAGTGTGAGACATTTGGCGCAAGAACTCAGTGCATATGATTGATAGGTCAAAAGCCAATTATTTGTACACCGGAGGTTGAGAGTATCTATGAGCTCATTCTCGACAACTTAAAACACATCAATTATGTGTATACTGAAATAATGTCAAGTTATGTATAATCTCGACTACTGCTAAACAGTTACTAACTTTATAAAATCATTACCAAAGAAGATGAAGTGACAATGTGATATAGAAAGTCATGAAAAACGATTTCATATATAGTAGTCTAAAGAAACGATTTCATATATAGTAGTTTAAAGAAGATGAAGTGACAATGTGATATAGAAAGAACTTATTATCAAACTGACCCACTTGCTGAAATTATTTACCAAACTAACTCACTTTCTAAAAGTATTTACCAAGCTGACCCACTTTCGAAAATATTTACCAAAATAACCAAGTGCGCTTTTTGAAAATGCGGGTTTGTTAAAAATAACTCGCTTTTTCAAAAAGCGAGTCTAACCTTTCGAAAATTAAAAGTTTAACACTCGCTTTCTGAAAAAGCGAGTTATTTTTAACCAAACTCGCTTTTTCAAAAAGCGAGTGGGTCGTTTATGGAATTTTAAAAAAAACAGGTCAGTTCTGGAAAAACTTTCAAAAAGAGGGTCATTTTGGGAAAAAATTCTATGTTTAACGGGATTGAGAATGGCCTTGTTCCGATGGTTGTGGTTCTATATCTTCCACTTCTACTTGATCCGTGTGTTTCATGAAAATCGGGAATAGCATCTTAATTCATAAGTGTTTCTTCACTCTCTACATATGGAGTTCGAATGGAAGGAATGCGATGACTACTAGTATGTCTACAGCGTGATCGGTTAGATGCCATCTAAACTAGTGTACGTTAATAAAATTCTAGTGTATATTCTAAAAATTAATTCCAGTGTATGTTTAAAAAATTAATTGTTGTATATGTTTTAAATTTTAATTCTACAAAACAAATAAATATAGATAAACTAGTGTATGTTATAGAAAATGATTACAAAATAAACGTTAAATAAAATTATACTATAAATTGGTGTATGTTAATAAAAAAAATCTAAACTTTTTTTTGATGAATCGGATAGGGTCTTACGACCCCTATCGGTGTATGTTTGGTATTTTTTGTAAAAAAAATCTAAACTAAAAGAACAAATATTTCAATACAACAACAATTAAATGAATAAACTAGTGTATATTTACCAAATTTTAAAAAAATCTAAAAAGAAGAAAAAGAAGAAGTACAAGAAAACTCAATCTAATTAAGAGAAATAAATGAGAACAAACAACAATGCTAATTCTAAAAATTATACAAATACAAAAATATTGTATCAGTGTAGAATGAAGATTAAATAATGAAGGTAGAGAAAGTTAAGAGCTTGTAGTGTTATTGCTGATATTGTTGATTGTTATTGGATGTTGTTGATGTTAATCCTTGCAAGAGAGTAGTTGAATGTTGTTTATTATTGTTGATTTGTTGAAAGAGATGAGAGATAGTAGAGAGAGTTGAGCGAATTTGTGAAGAGAATTGAATGAAATGATGTTGTATATATAGAATATGCATTTTTTGAATTTTCCTAAATACCTCCAAAAACTAACTAGTATAGATATCTCTATTGGCCATTGGGGGGTATTTTAGTAATTACACAAACACAATATTTGTAAAAAAAAATTGGAAAAAAAAGAATGAAAAGAAAATTCCCAACGGTCCGCCCACGGGCCAGCCTAAGCCGATTCAACCCGGTCCCGGGTCCTGGGCCGGGCCGGGCCGGATTCGGTTTTTGGGGGGAAATGACAGATCTGACCGGACCGCCTGGTTGGGTGGGTTGGCCCCGGTTCAGTCCGGGCTAACCTGGCCTAATGCCACCCCTATAAAGAGCCAACTCTTCATGTGAGAATGGAATATATACAAGGTTTTCTGACAGTGCACTCATCCGTTAAATTTAACAAGTTTTTCTTTTTCCTTACTTTATGCTGATCTAGTCTCGTCACTCATAAACAAAATTTTAACTTAGTCAATATCTTGAAAAAGTGTACATGTAGGTGAGTAGAAGAAAAATCAATAGTGCAAGCAATGAAGCTTCTCTTCGTAGAAGACATTTACATATGCAATAAGCTAGCATGCATTGCACGTCAAAATTCCTAAGTTAGAGAAAGAAAAATGAAGATACGTGTATGTCTCTATGTTATACTCCATGTATAGAGAGAACAGCCCACGTTTTGCACATGCCAAAAAAAGGTAGGCAACCTGCATGCTAATCGTACTTTTTTTTTTAAATTACAAGGATAGAGTCTTTCGACTCCAGCCAAATATATTAATAGAACCAAAAAATAGTACAAAATAAATTTTATATGTTGTAAAAACAGGAAATAGCAAAACCAAAAATAATATATCGCAACACACAAAGAAAACAGGCAATGGTGTGCATTGCCCAAGTAAACCACAACAAGATACAAAAGCTACAAAGGGACACCGGTACTCAAACAAGCTCAAAAAAGGGCCAGAGTGGTCGCTCTGCGACGGAACAAGAAGCGTCAATAGTAGAGCAACTATCCGACGAGGAGGTGACCCAAAATGGCGCTGTGCGGAGGAATGGAGCAACCACCAGAGCCAAGTGACTCCTACAGCTGAACGCATGAGAGCATCAAATGGAGAGACCGCCAACCATCCGAAAACCGAACGCTAGTCGGAGCTAAAACAGAAACAGGGCGACAACCAGAGACCCGCCTGAAAAAATGAAAAGAAAGACCCCCATCCATCCAGAACAACAGCAAATCAAGGCATAAGCACAAGGAAAAATGACTCACTCCACCATCAGATAAGCGCAACAAAAGGAGGACTAATAAAGAAAGTGAACAAGCACTTAAACTGAAAAAAAAAAACTAAAGCATAGAAGCTTCGTTCCAAAGAAAAAGGCGAAATGGTAGATCAGAACCGATCAAACTCCAGCCGCAAGAAATCACATAGAATCACAGGAGCTAAAAAGACACCGGCTGAAAGAAAAGATCAGCAACTGCTCAATGAAAACAAAACAAAACCAAAACATCCCAAAACCAGACAACACAACCAGACAACAGCCAACAAGAGAAAAAGAGCATCCAACCAACAGCCAACAATGACCAACGAGACTAGGAAAAGGTGGTTGCCGGATAAACACTCCTCCAATATAGCTGAGCAACAACAGGGTGCCAAACAATAAGACCACAACAACCACAATCGCAACAGATATGCCACAAACACAGCTCAATGTACACTGTCCACCACCTGAAAGAGGCTCAATACAAGCGCAGAGAAGAAGAAGAGCAGAACATAAGCATAGAACATAAAATCGGAAACAACAGTCAGCGAGAACTAGAACAAAATACCTCATACAACTCAGAATAGAGCAATACATAAAGGGGTGGAAGACAACCACCCATAAACCAACCACTACAGGAGAGGTCCCAAAAAACAGATCGCGTGGCTCAATGAGAGTGGCACCAAAAAACCCAAACTAGGCCAAAATAGAGATAGCACACATAATCCAAAGCCCAGAGAAAGAACCACACCAAATACCAACCAGTCAAAAACAGAACAAACCAAAGGCCCTCTCTGCTCTAGGAAAGTCAGGAGAACTAAGAAGTGAAAGGGGTCGTTAACTGACTGCCTGCTAAAGAAACCGAAGAAAAGCTAATCGTACTTTGACTACAAAATCATTTGATCAACTTAATGAGCTTGGGCAAACTAATGCCACTATTTATCAGGTGGGCTGAATTTGAGCCTTGTATTCAACTATGTGAAGCAACTGACTGTCCATCGGTATTGGGCCCAGACTGCTATAGACCAAGGCCCAAACTCGTCCCATTGGTAAGAAATTAGACATCATTAGGTTTGTCACACATGTGATGCACGTATAGTTAGAATGAACAAGTGTGTAATACTTAAGAGAAAACTTTAATTTATGTGGTCTCGTACATTTTGTCACACAGGATAAATTTCAGTTAACCTTTATGGCTTTTTTTTTACAATTAACCATGCTGAAGTTAGTATTTTTTGGCGGTTTGACGTACTCCTCACATAGAAAAAAAAAAACAAACAGCAACAAAAAACTACGCAGCATTGTATGTAGGTCGGATTCACCAAGTACAAGCAAACCTAATTTGTAGAAATGAGTTTTGACTCACAATTTATAAGATACAAGCAGCAGCAACAACAACAAAAATAATAAAAAAATAATAAAAATTAACAATGACGCATGACGTTATCTCGTAAACGGTTAATCGAAACTCATTTCTACAAGTTGAGTTAGCTTATATTGTGAATGTGATCCACATATAATGCGTAGTTTTCTTACATTTGGTAAAGAATAAGTTATAACACTAAAGAAGTAAAGAATAGACTGACAAAATATCTGACTGCTTATTATCGTTCCGAATAGGAAGTAAAGAATAGACTGACAAAATATCTGACTGCTTATTATCGTTCCGAATAGGTCCCATTAATTCTTTAATATTATTTCATGGCTATAAAGAAGAAAATCTACAGATCTCTTTCATTGTTTTATCATTCTTCACTGGTTTTCTTACATTTCTTCTTCCTATACGTATTACGAAAATAAAACGAAGGTTTTATGACCACTATAAAATTGCACCTCATGCAATAATAACAGAGTCATAGAAGTGGGTTGCAATTAAAACATAGAACTGGGTAGCAATTAAAATGAAATATTGGTGATGTTTGGCAGTAGCATTGGTATAAATACACGAAATCCGGATCCGACCCGGAACCAACCCGGCCTATCCGGATCCGGGTCTGGATCCTAAAATGGGACCCATTGTATATTTTGGGTCCCTGTCCGGGTCCGGATCCATCCAAAAGAGACCCGACCCGGAACCGGACCCGGACCCGTTAAAAAAATCCAGAAAATCAACATAAAAATAAATATTTTATCCTCATCCCTTCCCTCCTTCCTCTTCAATTCTAAATCTTCATCTTTCAAACTCAATACTCATGCATTTTTCTTCTCTCCTCTACTCTAAATCCTCCACTGACCGGCTTCGCTCGTCGTTCACACTCCCGCTCCTACCCGAACGGGTAGGAATATTTTAATAGGACCCAGACCCGGTCCTCATGGGTCCGGGTCAAATTTTTGGACCCGTAGGGAACCGGATCCGAATCCGGGTAGCAAAGGACCCGACCCGATCCGATACCAATGCTATTTGGTAGTGTTAGATGATCCACATAATACTGTGTCAAGCAAATAATAACATACTTCTGCAGCAGAGCATGTTCCATACATTTCCTATTTTACTTTCTCATTTTTCTATCATTTTACATTGAAGTAAACTATATTCCTAGATATGGAAGGTATGGGTGGCAATTGATCCGAACCTAGTCCGGATCCACTTAGGTCCGACCAAATTTTAGCAGATTTGGGCTAATAATTTTCATTTTGGACCGGGTTCGGGTTCAAATGTTTAGGCCAGAGAAAAATTCGGGTCGAGCTTGAGCCAAAGTGCTTAGGTCCGATGGGCCCGAATCAAATTTTTATATATGTATGTTTATGTATAGATCATATATATTTATGTATTTTTTTAAAGATAATATATTCATGTAAGTTGAAATGAATGTTGAAGTTTATAAATAGAGAAATTATTTCTTATATAAATAATTAAATGAAAATAGACAAATTAGATGTGAATTACTCAAAAGTTTGCAGTATTCCTATTATTGTTATTTTTTTATCGCATATTATTCTTGATATAGTTTTATTTTAATGAAAAAGTTATATATGAGAACATGCATAAGTAGTTCGGGCCTAGGTCTGAACATATTTTTGGGCCTAATTCGAGGCCGAAAGCCTAATTTTTTAAGCCCGAAAAAAAATCGGATGAAATTCGAGCCTATCTTTTAAATTCGGGTTCGAACCTCGGCCTATATAGGTTTGGCCCAAACCCAGCCATTAACAGCCCTAATGGAAAGGAACAAAATAGATATATGAAAAAAAATTAAAAAAAATAAAATAAAATAAAATAAAATACATGTCAAAAGGGTAAAGTACATGACCATGTGGATCGGTATAGGGCGCATAGTGATCCACATAATATTTTGCATAGGAGATAGCAATACAGTTTTGTAGTGAAGAGTAGGCTTGCAATCGAGCCGAGCCGAATATCTTCAGGCTCGAGCTCGGCTCGTTAAGAAAACAAGCTCAGTTTTGAGCTCGAGCTCGGCTCCAACTCGGTTCGAGCCGAGCTTTAACCGAGCTTTGATCGTATTCAAATCGAAAAGCTCACGAGCTTGGCCTAACAAAAAAAAAAACTCAAACTCGAGCTCAGCTCGTTAAGGAAACAAGCTCAGTTTTGAGCTCGAGCTCGGTTCGAGCCGAGCTTTGACCGAGCTCGAGCCGAATAGCTCGATTCGTTTGCAGCCCTAGTAAAGAGTTAATAGTTCTGGAGCATATCTTTAGAATATCCACACTCGTGCTTTGCTAAAATATGTATTTTCGCATATTATACATATAGCAAAGCTTGTTTGTTGCAGTGATAAAATGCTATAAATATAGCTACACACAAAAAATTATCAAAAAAAAAAAAAGCAAAACTGGCCATTTTAAAATAATTTATTTGATTATTTTAATAATTTTAATAATTAAAAAGAAGAAGAAAAAAAATAGAAAAATTGGTTGGACGGAATTCTAAGTTCTGTCCAAGCCAAAAGGGGAAATGAGCTATTTGAGGGACGACACTTCAAGTGAAGTGCCGTCCGAGAAAAAAGTGGAAAAAAAATTATTTTTTAATCGAGACGGAAAGTGAAGTTGCGTCGGAGAATTAAAAAATAATTTATTTCGTTAAGTGGTGTCATGTATAATATGCATTTCTCTCAAATTCAATCTCATTTATAGCAATCTATTGTCGCTATTTATGCATAAAATTCATAAATAGTAAACGACTGCAGCTGGTCATTTGCTATAAAATGCATGTTATGCAAGAATAGCAGATATGCATAAATAGTAAACGACTGCAGCTGGTCATTTGCTATAAAATGCATTTTATGCAAGAATAGCACACGACTGTGGATGCTCTTAGATTTCTATTTCTTTGTCTTCTTCATTTTTCTACCATTTTTACATCCAAATAAACTATCCCAAAATATGGGAAGTAACAAAAAAAAATATTAGAAATTGAAAAAATGGTACATACCAAAAGGATGAAGTACATGGCCAAATGGCCAAAGCATCTGCAGTCGTTGGGGGGTAAAAAATATGCAAATATGCATAAATGGAAATAGCAATCGAAGTTTTGCTACAGTCGTCAAAAGCTATTTTTTAGCTTTTTATATTAAAATAGAAAGTGTCGTCGAAGAGAAATAAAAAATAAAAAACACGTAAAATTTGTGGGACGGTACTCGAAGCACCGTCGGAGAGAAAAAAAAAAAGAATTTAATTGGAGCGACGGCACTCGAAGTGCTGTCGGAGGAAAAAATGGATTCAAAGTGCAAAACAAAAATTACAAAAAAATAACAAAAATTACAAAAACATTACAAAAAATTACAAAAACAATTCAAAAATTGCAAAAAACACCAAAAGTGGTGGGACGGCACTTCAAGTGCCGTCTGAGAAGTTGGGCTTTTTTGGGGTTTTTTTTGTTTTTTTAATTACGATTTTTTTTTTTGGGCGGGACGGCACTTCAAGTGCCGTCCGACAATTTTTAAATAAAAAAAAAATCGTGCGACGGCACTTGAAGTGCCGTCTCTCATATATGGATAATTCTCAAATCTTCTCTCATTTTTGGCAATCTATTGTAGCCAATATGCATATTTGGCAAACGACTGCAGCTCCGTTTTGCACCAAATATGTATATTATGCATATTTGGCAAACAACTACAGATGCTCTTAGGAGGTCTTATTACCACCAGAATTACATATCTTGAAATAATAACAGAGCGAGAAAAGTTATGACGAACTATATAGCGGCATATGGGGCCAATCAAAATAACACTATGCCAACCATTTCACCTTTAACCACACACACACACACACAAAAAAAAACACTATGCCAAGCAAATAACAGTTTTGTAGTACATAGATAGTGAATTCTTTTTTTTAACGCTACTTTTCGAAACTATTTGCAAAAAGATGACAGTTACCAACTATTGGTGTTCGTGGACTCAACTGTTAATACTGATTTGGGGAAATTAGGGTTAGGGTTAATCTCTAGCCGCTTAAGATATTATACCCTGCTTATCAGTATTGGAATATCACAGAGCACTACCTCTAGACCAGCTTATATAGAGATTAGACTGGGTTTAGGGTACTTGGCTTTTAGCCCACTCAACCCGTTCCAATAGTTAATGCATAACACGTGTAAACCCGTGTTGCCCCATAGAATAATATACACAATATTATCCTATTATATTGAGAATATACATATACATCCAACAATCTCCTCCTATATTCTCAATATATTAGGCTAAGCAATGTTATAATATTGGATCACAAAAATTCAAACATTATTGAATCATAAAACCATGGATCATAGACTAAATCAATTATAACTTGAATAGTTCAAATATGACTAAACCAAAATAATCAAATAGTTCTAAAACCATAAATGAATAGTTCACAAAGACTAAACCAACTAGAGAAACCTGTCATAGTTTCAAAATCAACCAAAGCAAATAAACTTCAAGAATAAAATATGAGTTTTAAGCTCATGAACACAAGAGTCTTAAACTCAACAGAAGTTTTATCAAGCAAGTGACAAAATTATTCCTCAGAGAAATAAACCAAAACTATATCCTTGCAAACTGCTTTATGTTTACTTCTCCATTTTGAGCAAATCATTATTTTGAAATCTATATTGACAGATTCAACTCCTCCATCTTTGCTAGCTTATTAAAAACAAGAATATCAAGAGACATATCTCTAAGAATTCTAGCAAATTTCATAAAGTATCTAGTTCTACTAAAGAACTTAGTACAATTCAATGATAGCTTAGCAAAATGTAACGCAAGCATCACAATCAAGTTTCTTTAATAAAATAAAGAACAAGAAGTATTATAGTTTCCACACAAGAACTATACTATGTTTCATATTGGAATGATAGAACAGTCAAATCAATTATGGTTAATTCTGAATCATCAAAATTGGAATGAAACATGAATCCATAAAAGAGTTATATCATCAGAATTGGAATGATATAACAACCATTCTAAACATCGGAAACACATCGACAAGTTTTCATGCTTTCTTTTGGAATAATGAGATGTTTCTAAGTAAATTATGAAAATATATAGCATCATCAAAATTGGAATGAAATTATATATTAACAGAATTTACATAGAACTTTTCAAATTATCTAAAGCATGTCAACTGCCTAAAATTGATGCTTCAGTTTGAACTTCTCTATGGCTCTAATTGGATTCTAAATTTCAAAACAACTTGGATGTTAAAGCTTTTGACTCAATAGTTTTTAACTTCATTTTCCCAACAGTTTTGATAATTAGATCACTTTCAAGTCTCTTAGCAAGAGCATTGGCCATACTTGTCACAATTGCACTTTATCTATGAGAAAGTTCAACTACGCTTCTTTCAACCTTAATATACTCCTCTTACTATTATAGAGTGAGTTATGAGCTACAGTGCATTATAGCATGATAGTCGCATAACAGAATAGAGAATTTACATAAAACTTCTCAAATGGATGATTAGCAATAAGTCATTCAATCCACTCAGCCTCTTCCCCTGCAGAGGATAACACATAGAGGTCTGATTTCTTGGATGAGAACGCAACACTTGTTTCCCTATTAATCTCCATAATTTCCCTGCTCCTCCTAGTATGAACACATATCCACTAGTTGTCGACTTTCACTAAGCTTTGAGTAGCACAAAGCAAACTCTTGAGTACCACTCAGGTATCTCATTAGCCTGTTAAGGGCATTCAAATGTGTATGGGATTATTAGTGAGTCTACAGATCATACCTACCTCAAAAGCTATGTCTTTTCAACATGTCTCATAGTTGCACCATCATTAGGTGTCAACCCTTTTATCATAATCATAAGGTGTTTCAAAACACACTTTCAATCACTATATCCCCACCTTTGAAACACATTATTGATTTATCGAGTTTGACTAAGGGTTATCCCTTGCCAACCAAAACTCACCTTTATACATAGTATGATGTCCACACCACTTAGGTGCTAAATTTATTTGGATAGCACAATTTTAACTCCATTTAGAATAGAGATGTCACTTCCAATCAACAAGCATGTCAATAAAACTAAGTAAATAATAGCCATTATATTTGACACACCACAAAGTTAAAGGCACTGATCTAAATTACTTAATTCATATACTAGGCTCTTTGAGAAATTTGTCAAAATATTTATACGCTAGCTATATTACATGTTTTAAAGCATAGATGATTTTACTAAATTGTAAATCTTGTTCGCTAAACATATTAGTTCAAAACTTTCCAGTACAAAACTGTTCTCAGTACAAAATATCAAGTACAGAACTTTTTAAATATTCTTTATGAATGACAAAATTTTCAAAAGATGTAAGGGTAAGAAGAATACTTATTGTAGCAATATGGCAAACATGTGAGTAAACATCAAATAAATCTACCCCATTTTCTCAGTCAATTTATTTGCTACTAAAAAGCATTAAAATTGCTACTGAACAATCAAAATTAAATTTTTTCTACAAAACCTCACTTACTTACTATAGTTTTAGCCCCTTTTGGCAGATCAACTAAATTGAAGTATTATTGTATGACACAAAATCATCTCATTGTCTACTAAAGACTATTCTTAGTTCATTTGTCATTCAGGTTTTCAAGTGTCAGTAAGGCTGGTTCTTGATTCCAACTGTGAATCATTGAACGTATTTGTAGGACTAGATTATTTCATATATTTATCTTTGATGAATATATCTTCAAAGAACTTTGCAAATCTAGTGTGGTAGGGTAAAAATGGCTTAGGGCCCAATACAACTCTCACTCAAGAAAGGTAAAAATAGCAATCTAGTTCGGCTTCGAACCACTGCAGGGTCGGCACCGAACCTCAAGTTCATCCCCACAGAACTGGCCTCCTCGTATCCGACGAGCCTAAGTGGTCCTCGGCCTCCGATCCTTGACAACCCCACGGGCCATCCCCCCCCTCTGGCGAAGTATGGGGATGACCTGGCACAGCCTAGGCCCTCCGATTCTCCCAGAAGCACAGAAGACCCACGATCAGCCATGTCAGCTCCAAATATCACCAAGGGTTTTGCCACGTCAGCCCTATACCGCTCCTGGTATTGCCACGTCTGCCCTAAACCCCCTGGGCCTTCTGCCACGTCAGGCCCATGGGCTTTCGGATCCAGACCCGGCCCCCAAGCGGAACCAAACCCGGTTGGGATTCTCTATAAATACTAGACCCTCACCCACCTTTTCAGGTAATCAATCTTTTACCACTTAAATTCACCTAGTTATTGCTACTCTCTCACAGAGACTGACTAGATCGTCGGAGGGTCCGCCACCGAGATAAACCCCGGTGTTTCAGGACCGTCTGCAGGTACACAAGACCTCGGATCCGAACCCTCTGATCTGAGCCCAGATCTCCGTCTCATTCCGAGGTCGCCGCAGGTTCCGCCCGGTCAGTCGAGGGTCGTCAGACGAGCAGCTTTCTCCTTCAAATACAAATTGAGTCCGAACTCACACCTGGTGCATCCACACGTCTCCCAGAAATAAACTGCATCAGGTTGGTGCCGTCTGTGGGAACACTGCTCCAGAAGCCGACCCGAGCCCGACCATCAAGGCCCCTCAACAGCCGAACTCCCATGGCCTCCAGAGGCAAGGGGGCCGCGTCCTCCGTCAACCGACGAGACACACCCCCACCAAATACTGATGCCGGGCCACGCGCATCAAGGCACGGAGATTCCCGTCAGGGATCCCGGCGAAGCGCCACCCGTACAGTCCAACCCGACCTACGAGGAATAATCGTCAACCGTCAGATCACCCGCAGCAGGGAAAGGGCCGCTTCCAACCCGGCCCCGAACCATCCAAGACCACCGCCCGAGGGACGGAGGCCAGCACTCAGCCGCGTCGGAAGGCAACCTTCAGACCGACCGAACAGGGTCGAGGGAGCCCCCGTCACTCACAGGGAGTTCCAGGACTTCCGAAGAGAAATTCTTGGGGCTCTCCGACGGGCCCCCAGGGGAGAAACCCCCCATTCCCAAACCAGGTCGGACACCGAGACCAGCGTGTCCCGACCATCAACAATCCAGCCAGAGGACGATGACATACTCCTAAGGCGCCTCCAAGAAATGGAAGACCGCCTCGATCACATAGGGGACGGCGACCAAAGGGTGGCTCAGGAGTACAGACCTGTCCGTCCTCCCTTCTCCGCCCCCATCCTCCAAGCGGAAATACCCCGGAATTTCCGACCCCCTCAATTCGAGACATACGATGGCGAGGGAGATCCTGCTGATCACATGGAGGGTTTCAAGACCCTCATGATGATTCACAGCGCCTCGGATCTCCTGCTCTGCCGAGCCTTCCCTGCCACCCTTCGGGGTCCGGCTCGTGAATGGTTCTCGAAGCTCGCCCCCGGCTCCATTTACTCCTTCGACCAACTAGAGGGCAATTTTCTTGCCCACTTTGTCACCAGCCGGAAGGCCGAAAGGACGAGCACCTCATTACTTGGGCTCAGACAGATAGAGGGGGAGTCACTCAGAGTGTTCGTCCGGAGGTTTACCGCAGAGGCAAGGTCGGTCTCCTCCCTCGATCCGGGCGTCGCCTCTGCGGCATTTCGGCACAACGTCCGTCATGGACAGCTGAAGGCTTCTCTGGCGAAGAAACCCCCCGTCGACTTTCCCGACCTCCTCAACAGGGTCGAGAAATACATTAGAGCGGAAGAGGCCCTTAACCCCGAAGATACCAAGGAGGCCATCGGAAAGGGAAAGCAGAAGGTCGAAGAGGTCGAACCATCAAAGAAAGCTCCGAGGGACGCGGGGGCCATAAAGAAGGTCCCGCCGGTCCCCCGCTTCGAGAGGTACACTCCCTTGACGCATAACGTATCCGCCATCCTCTTAGAAATCGAAGACAAAGGCATTGTTCGACTACCCCCCCGGCCTAACAACGGCAAGAACCGAGACCAGCGCTTCTACTGCCGCTTCCACAGAGATCACGGGCACGAAACCGACCAGTGCCGAGCCCTGAAAGACGAAATTGAGGAACTCATCTCCAGGGGGTACCTCCGAGAATTCACCCGAGAAGTCCTACGGGATCGACGAGATACTAGGAACCGAAAGACCTCGCCTCCGAACCCTACTCCGAACCGCATCCAGGGTCGAGATCCCGACTCCGAGGGAGCTGCAGATACGCCCTTCATCTTGCATTGTGTCCACGGAGGGCCAATGGGAGGAAATTCAAATACTTCCCGAAAAGCCTTCATCCGGGAAGTGAATGCTGTCCACGACAACCCCTCGCCCAAACTACAACCGATGCCGGTCTCCTTCTCAGGAGAGGACCTCGAGGGCGTTCGCCTACCCCACTGCGATGCCCTCGTCATTAGTCTCCACATGGCTAATTGTGAAGTTCGCCGAATCCTCGTCGACAACGGCAGCTCGGTTAATATTCTTTTCCTCGAAGCCTTCGAGAATCTCAAGCTACCTAGAGGCAAGCTCAAGCCGGCCGGATACACCTTGCATGGGTTCTCCGACGTCCCTGTCGTGATAGAAGGGATTGTCACCCTCGACGTTACCGCAGGATCGGCTCCTGTCAAGAGGACCGAGTCCATGGACTTCATGGTGGTCAACGTCAAGGCGGCTTACAATGCCATACTCGGCCGACCCGGACTATGCTCCCTCCAAGCGGTGCCTTCGGCTTACCATCTGAAACTCAAATTTCCCACCCCGCAAGGAGTTGGCACCGTCCGAGGTAGCCAAGAAGCAGCGCGATCGTGCTACATGACCACCGTCGGGGGAGGTGTGTTCTCCCTCGACGCCGTCGAGTTCAAACCTGAGAGGGACGGCCCTGCTTCCAAACCTGTCACCAAGCGGGAGGAGACCCCAGTCGAAGCCGAGTACCTAATGAAACTCCTCGAAGGATAAACATAGGCTCTAGCCTGGCTAAATGTAAACATGTTTTTGTGTAAACACTCCTGTGTACAGGGCCGTCTTAGCGGCCCTCCTTATCTTATACGAAAGAGATCTCTTTTTGTTAAAACCCTAACGCCAGATAATGAGATTGGCGCCTGAGTCCCCACTCCGGTATCGTCCCCAACGCCTCGGTAGGCTCCAACCGAATCCAAGCTGGGGACTCTCCCTAAGGCCCCACTTCGATCCCTCGCGGATCGGTGGACTCTCCTTAAAACCACCATCGTTCACTACACTACTAGCCGAAGCAAAGAAGGAACAGGATTCTTTATTCGTACCCTTTTATTTCGTCCTAAGAAAACAAACGAAGACCGTTACAGGACCACTCCACTCATCTCAAACTGGAGGAAGTCGCCATCTTAGAGCCCCTCGGGTCCGCTGAAGGACGGGATTACTCCGAACGAGCGACTAAAATCCCTCTCCTCGTTATGATGGTCCTTAAACTCAGCCACGGTCGACTCCCCAGCCACGGAGCTCTGGGCATCATCTGGTCACATACGCTGCAACAGCAGCGACGCAGAGGGAACCCCCTCCGCTTGCCGACCCGCCGAGGAAGATGCCGAGGCACCCAGCACAATATTGTAACAGTGTATCTCCATTTCTTTCTCCGCAAAGACATCGCGAAGTAACCTCTCAGAAGTGGACCGAGGCACCCAACACGGCCTGTCCAAGGCTCGCACCGCCGAGTTCCCGATCCAGCATCGCCCTTCTCAGCCGGCTCGCCTCCTCGCTTAAGGCTTCAGACTTATTCCGATAAAAGTTCAAAGCCGCATCAGTGTTAGGAGCCCCCTTCGGTGGCAGACCAACGCGGCCTCCAGGGCCTCAACCTTGCTTCGGAACCACGCCACGTCGGAACGACGGGGGTCCAAAACACTCCCCTCATACCAAACGGTAGGAGGCCACCATCTCAAGGCCCCTCTGGTCCGACGAACGGCGGGATCACCCCAATCGAACAACTTGGGACTCTCTCCTTGTCATGGTGGTCCTTCGGTTCGGCCACGGTCGACACACCGGCCACGAAACTCTGAGCATCGGCGGGCCGCATACGCCCCAATAGCGACAACACGGAGGATACTCCCTCCACTCGCTGACCACCCGAGGAAGGTCTCGAGACACCCAGCATCGTCCGGTAGCGGTGTATCTCCCCCTCCTTCTCGACTATCACATCACGAAGTAGCTTCTCAGAGGGGGGCTTCTGCACCGAGGAACTCGACATAGTGTATCCAAGTCCGACGCCCACGAGTTCCCGATCCACCATCGCCCTCCTCAGACGGCTTGCCTCCTCACCAAGGGCCTCAGACATGTTCCTGTAATAATTGAAGGCCGCATCAGCATTACGGACCCTCTCACGGTACCGAGCCAAAGTGGCCTCCAATGCCTCAACCTTGCTCCGGAGCCACGCCGCATCAGAACGACGGGGGTCCGCCTCGGGAAGGGAAGCCACAACCTGCAAGAGGACCAACTCAACGCACATAAGCAAGGAGGTTCGGAAATATCCGAGGTCAAAATACTTGGCCAGTCAAAGATACTTTTTATAAATTGTACTACTTCTTACAAAAAAGGCGGTGGCCAGTCCGCGGAAGGCAAATACAATCGAAGAGGGGAAAAAAGAAAGATAAAACTACACAACTTGATTTCCCACCTCGACATCGATTGGGTTCGCAGGAGGGTCGACGGCCGGGTTGCCAACGGGCCCTTCCTCGGCAGGAGTCTTCGGTGTCCCCTCGATCTCCATATCATACTCAAAGTTGGACAGGTCGACGGACGGGTAGAAGTGCCTCACATGGCTGAGGGCCTTCGCGTAGCACTCATCCTGGGCCTTGATCACCATCCGCTGACCCGCATCCGTCAGCTCTTCCCTCTCCTTGGCGAACGCAGCCGTCAACTCCTCCTTCTCCTTGGCGAACTTCTTCTTCAAAGAGACCACCCACTTCCCCCACTCGGCATCCTGAGCCTCGAGCTCGAGCTTCATCTGCTGCTCCCTCTTATGCGAACCCTCGAGCTCGATCCGCATCTCCTTCATCTCCCGCTCGCTCTTGTCCGCCCGAACCCGCTCTTTCGACAGGGACGCTTCGTAGAGATTCTTTACGTTAGCTCCCTGCATACAAGCCTGCGACCAACAAAACACTAATAAGAAGAGAACTCCCGAAGCAAGATTAACAAGAAAGATAAGATCGACGAGCTTACCAGCACGGTGGCCTGCGCCAGGCGCGTAAAGGCCACCTCTACGGGCTCACTCTCCATCGCTTGGCGATCGTGAGGGGTCGCCAACTTCTCCACCACCTCAACAGCCTGGGCTTCCTCAGTCAGACAGTCGCCCATCCGAACCGACCAGTCCGGCGCCCACCGTTGCCGTAACATCTCCACCACCGGGTCCTCCTCCTCAACCTCTACCAAGGGACCTTTTCCCTTGTCGAGATCGGACGCCCTCGCTGGGCCCTTACCCCTCGAAGGGGCCGCCCCCTTGCCCATCTCCGAGCGAGTCCTCTTAGTCTTCGGCTCGAGCGGGACCTCCGAGATAACCAGGGACGGCTCCCTCGGCCTCTTCGCCGCCTCCCCCTTCTTCTTCTCGGCGTTCTCCTTCTTCATGGCGAGCCTCCTTGCTTTGATCGATGCCTCATCCATATCTGCAGAAAAAACCATTAAGAGCAATGAGCAAGAAAGCACGAAAAGACCGAGAGAAAAGAAACAACTACATACGCAGAACGGCTGGGCTCAGTCCGACGCTCGCCAGGTGGGCTTCAGTCACCTTCGTCCAATCGATACTAGGAGACAAACGGAGGCGCTCGACAAACCCCCACTCCTTGGCCGTCAGATCCCCCGGCCTCGGTGCAGGATAGCTCGGCTTGGAATAGTTCCATCGAGTCGGAATGTCCCCGGGCTCTTCACTCCGGATCACCAGATATTTCTTCTTCCAATCCTTGATGGAGTCCGGGTGGCTGTGAACAACCTTCCTCTTACTCCGGGGGGAGATATAGTAAACGCCCTCAGCCGCCGAACTGATCATCAACATCGCTCGGAACACGTTCAACCGCAGGGGTACCTTTTGTTCCTCGCACATCAGTACAAAACAGATTATCTGCTTCCAAGAGTTTGGCCCATACTGCATCGGAGCCAAGGAGGCCCAGTTCAGCACTTCCCGAACAAACGGGTGGACTGGTAGCCTCAGTCCAGAAATGAAGGCGTCCACTGGAAAGACGCAATACCAAGCAGATAGGGGATCGGTTGGGCGCAGAGTAGAGCTCGGCAGCATCAATTCGTAGCCAGGACCTATGTGGTACGCCAGCTGCAAAACCTCCAAGTCTCCACCCTCCAAAACGGTCAGAATCGCATCCATCATCACCCTCTTCCGACTCGGTGAGGAGGCCTGCACACCGAAGAGCTCCTTGTCAGATAGGTCGTCAGGATACTGACGGAAAGGCTTCGGCTGCATGGGCGAACCTGTCCACAAGTTACGATATACGGGTGCCTAGCTTGAACCACCAGTCCTCGGTCCTGCCTTCCTCGGAGCCTTCTTCTTCTTCTTCTTGGTTCGCTCCGGCGAGGAAGTGAATAAGGGCCCCAGGACAGTCGGCATGGAACTTGGACCCGCACCCTGAACTGTGGATCTCTTTACAGTGCCACCCTCGCCTCCCTCCTCCTCGAAAATCAACTCCAAAACACAGACGCCGTCCGAGCCATCATTCGTTTCCTCCGACTCACTACTCTCCACCACAAAGGGACGTCGGGAGCGTAACGGCCTCACACCATGTACCTCCTCCTCCTCACCTAATGGTTCCTCCCACGAAACCGAATCGGAAGACTCCTCAACGAGTACTGACTCCCCCTCGAGTACGGGCTCCTCCCACGACGTCGAGTTGGAGACAGGTTTCACTTCCCCCCTAGATGTCGACGCTGACGAGCCAGACTGAGCCCTATCCATCTGTGCCTAAAACTAAACAGACTTACAAACTCACCTGGGGTCACTTCGGAAGGGCGACTCTAGTACAGCAAAATGCAGGGGCGAGCACTGAAGTGTTGGAAAATTTTGGAAAAAGAAAGCAGCAAGAAAGGAGTGGGATGAAGGGGGAGATAGGGGAATATTTATAGAAGATAAAAGTGACTCCTCGATTTCCGCAAATACTGTTCACCTACTGACGTGCAACTGCCGCCTGGGAAATCGCGCCACGTCCTCGAAACGTGCGCTGCTGACGTCATCCAATGCCAGGCTGGCAGCCAGGCGCGGGGGTCAGTTCGGAGGGAGTAGTCGGCGGAGGGAACATTTTACTTAAGTTTTAAGGCACCGCCCTCGGCGAGCACCCCCCGGGCCCCGTGTTTCGGTCGGTATTCCGCCGACCCACGGGCCCCGATCGAAAGCAGATCAACACTCAGAGATCGAGAGAAGCGCACCATTCCGAGCCAGTTGATTGCAACTGCAAAGGTTCGACCTGCTCTGGCAACAGAACCTTCACAGTTGCAAACAACTTGCCCGGAACGCCCTTCATTTCCTCCAGAAGACAGAACCTTCAGCGGCAAACAGCTCACCCCTCGGATTCGGTCGTTACCCCTCTCACCCCGATCCCCCCTGGATCTGGCTGCCGTATCAGATCCAAGAGAAGATCCGGACGGCAGAGAAACCACCTCTCCGACACGACCGGGGGAAAAATTTTGCAAGAGACAGACGTCCGCCGGAGCAGACACCTTTGATGGCCAGCAGACGACCCTTGCTGTGATCCAACCCGCTGCGGAGAGGGGTACTTATAGCCTCCCCCATAGGCCAGCTTTTATGACATAGGGAAAACCAAACGACGGAAGACCATGCGCCATACATTTATTAGGCGGCGCCATTAAGGCCCCTGGGAAAATGGAACATCGCACAGATCTCGGGGTGCCTTCAAATACTCCGCAAAAGACAGCAGGCTACCCTGCCCAACATTCCTAAGGCACAACGGTTCGCCCCCCACCCTTGTTGGCCCATAAGTCCCTCGCCTGCTCGAGGTCGGGTCTAGCACCAGGGTAGTCTTCTCAGGAAGGCTCCACGGCTCGCCATCGCCCTTACCGACCCGTAATCCCTCGCCAAGCTCGAGGTCAGGTCTGGCACCAGGGTAGTCTTCTCAGGAAGGCTCAACGGCTCGCCACCCCCCTTGTTGGCCCATAAGTCCCTCGCCTGCTCGAGGTCGGGTCTAGCACCAGGATAGTCTTCTCAGGAAGGCTCCACGGCTCGCCATCGCCCTTGCCGACCCGTAATCCCTCGCCAAGCTCGAGGTCAGGTCTGGCACCAGGGTAGTCTTCTCAGGAAGGCTCAACGGCTCGCCACCCCCCTTGTTGGCCCATAAGTCCCTCGCCTGCTCGAGGTCAGGTCTAGCACCAGGGTAGTCTTCTCAGGAAGGCTCCACGGCTCGCCATCGCCCTTGCCGACCCGTAATCCCTCGCCAAGCTCGAGGTCAGGTCTGGCACCAGGGTAGTCTTCTCAGGAAGGCTCAACGGCTCGCCACTCCCCTTGTTGGCCCATAAGTCCCTCGCCTGCTCGAGGTCGGGTCTAGCGCCAGGGTAGTCTTCTCAGGAAGGCTCCACGGCTCGCCATCGCCCTTGCCGATCCGTAATCCCTCGCCAAGCTCGAGGTCAGGTCTGGCACCAGGGTAGTCTTCTCCGGAAGGCTCAACGGCTCGCCACCCCCCTTGTTGGCCCATAAGTCCCTCGCCTGCTCGAGGTCGGGTCTAGCACCAGGGTAGTCTTCTCAGGAAGGCTCCACGGCTCGCCATCGCCCTTGCCGACCCATAATCCCTCGCCAGGCTCGAGGTCAGGTCTGGCACCAGGGTAACCCCCTCACGAAGGCACAATGGCTCGCCATCCCATTTCTACAACCGTAGACACTCCTCCACGGCTAGCTCCCGCACCCCTGTAGGAGTGGGGGGCTTGTGTGGTAGGATAAAAATGGCTTAGGACCCAACCAGGGCCCAATACAACTCTCACTCAAGAAAGGTAAAAATAGCAATCTAGTTCGGCTTCGAACCACTGCAGGGTCGGCGCCGAACCTCAAGTTCATCCCCACAGAACTGGCCTCCTCGTATCCGACGAGCCTAAGTGGTCCTCGGCCTTCGATCCTTGACAGCCCCACGGGCCGTCCCCCCCCCCCTCTGGCGAAGTATGGGGATGACCTGGCACAGCCTAGGCCCTCCGATTCTCCCAGAAGTACAGAAGACCCACGATCAGCCATGTCAGCTCCAAATACCACCAAGGGTTATGCCACGTCAGCCCTATACCGCTCCTGGTATTGCCACGTCTGCCCTAAACCCCCTGGGCCTTCTCCTAACATTTAAAATGAGATTTGGTGATAAAGAGTTGATTACCTGGTAACTGAGGATGGTGGCCTGTATTTATAAGTTAGTAGAGAGTTAGTTAAGGAAATATTTCTTAATCAAATCCCTTAGATTGGGGATATAATTGAGTACCTGATCTCCTAATTTGAGGGTATTGGTTCACCAACCGTAATTGACCGGTAAACTGTTCCTTAGTGGGCCTGTGGACGGCCCATGAGTTTGTCCTTGGCCCACAGCTGTTCGTGGGCTTGCTCTCCTAGCCCTAGGAACCTCGAAATCCGTGTAAGGAACATGCAGTCCTAATTGGCCATGATTTTTACCCTGATTTTAAGTCTCCCACTCTCGGAAGTGAATTTCCGATCGCTTTCAAGAAATAGGTAACCTTATAGGAAAAAATTGTGATGGTAGTTGAATCTCTTTTCCCAAGATTATTTTAGAAGGTCGGCCACTGAGGCTGAAGCCAGAGATCCGAGGAGAGGGATCTGAGGCGCATGGGGCGAAGGAGAAGAGCGAGGCTATTCGTCGCTGGGTCAGAGTCAGAAAGCCACACCGAGGGGCGAGGCACTAGGAGAGAACCTTGAGGCGGAGAAGTCCAAGGGAGGCTCAGAGTCAGGGTGCCATGTCGAGGGGCTTGGCTCAAGGGGGAGCATTTGCACGGAGAAATCCACGCAAGGCTCGGAGTTGGAGTGTCACGCCGAAGCGCGTGGCATGAGGAGGAGAACGTTATGCTGGAAAATATGTGCAAAGCTCAGAGTTGGAGTGCCATGCTGAGGGGCGAGGCACTAGATGCGAGCCCAACAGCGGGAAAATCTGCAATGGGCTCGAAGTTGGGGTACCATGCCGAGGGACAAGGCACGAGACTTGAGCACGATAGTAGAAAAACCAACTATGGGCTCAGAGTTGGAGTGCCAAGCCGAGGCGTGGGCACGAGGGGGAGACTTTACGCCGAGAAATCCGCGCGAGGCTCGGAGTTGGAGTGTCACTCTGAGGGCCACGACACGAGGACTGGCCATGTTGCAAAGAAATTCACGTATGGCTCGGAGTCGAAATGGCACACTGAGAGGCAGGGCACGAAGATAGGCCATGTTGCGGAGAAATCTGTATATATCTCAGAATCGAAATGCCACGCTGAAGAGCGAGGCACGGGGATTGACCATGTTGCAGAGAAATTCGTGTATGGCTCGGAGTCAGAATGTCACACCGAATGATAGGGCACAAGGATGGGCCATGTTGCGGAGAAATTCGCGTATGGCTTGGAATCAAAATGCCATGCCGAGGATCGAGGCACGGGGATGGGCCATGTTGCAGAGAAATTTACATATGGCTCGGAGTCAGAATTCCACGCCGAAGGGCAGGGCACGAGGATGGACCATGTTGCATAGTAATCCGCGTATGGTTCGAAGGCAGAATGCCACACCGAGGAGTGGGGCACGGGGACGGGCCATGTTGCGGAGAAATCCGTATATGGCTCGGAGTCGGAATGCCACGTCGATGGGCAGGGCACGAGGATGGGCCATGTTGCGGAGAAATTTGCGTATGGCTCGGAGTCGGAATGCCACACTAAGGGGCAAGGCACGAGGACGGTCCATGTTGCGGAGAAATCCATGTATGGCTTGGAGCAAAATGTCACGCCGAGGGGAAAGGCACAAGAACATGCCATGTTGTGAAGAAATCCGTGTAAGGCTCGGAATCAAAATACCACACCGAGGAACGGGGCACGGGGACGGGCCATGTTGCGGAGAAATGCACGTATGGCTCGGAGTTGGAATGCTATGCCGAATAGCAGGGCATGAGGATGGGCCATGTTGCGGAGAAATTTGCTATGGCTCGGAGTTGGAATACCACGCCGATGAGCGGGGTACAGGGACGGACCATGTTGTAGAGAAATCAGTGTATGGCTCAGAGTTGGAATGCCACGCTGAAGGGCAGTGCATGAGGACCGAGCATGTTGCGGAGAAATCCACGTATGGCCCAGAGTTGGAATGCCACGTCGAGGGCAGGGCACGAGGATGGGCCAGGATGCGAAGAAATCTGTGTATGACTCGAAGTCTGGAAGCAACACCGAAGGACGAGGTCGTCGCAGAGATGTTTGAAAGTTACGGGATGAGTGAGTGATGTCAGCCCTGACGCTCACGAGACTTTGTGAAACCCTTGAGTAGCTTTTGCATGATATTTTGGTTATCGAGGAGGTTTCACGTGACCGTGGTCATTTGAGAAGTTGTGTTCCTCTCTATAAGTTCCCTCCCCATCTCATTTTTCAGGATTACTTTTTCTTTCATCAGTCAGAGCTTCTCTCTTCTTTAAGCCGACAGTCAAATAATATTTGTCATGTCCAGTGGCCAGTCGAGTTGTTCTTCTTCGTCCTCTGGTAAAATTGGATCATCTTCGGGTTCTCCTCATCCCCCCTCGTCGAGGAGCGAGCCCGAGAGTTCGAGGCTCATTTGAATTCCTTCTTCAGATGAGGATGAGGACGTGGAGATTGAGCCATGCTCGGATTCAGAGGGAGCAGAGCATGGTCACCCTGAGGGTATGGCAGGAGGAGAGGGGAGATCCCAAAAGTGACGAGGAGGAGAGTGAGGAGCGGATTGAGGTGATGGAAGAGGAAGAAGGGGAGGGGAGTCGAGGGGAAGTGAGGGACGATGAAGCGGAAGAGAGTCCCAAGGTTTGAGAAGCAGTTTCCTCCTCCTTTAATAGCATAGTAGTTGTCGCCCCTCCTCGTGTTCATCATCTAATAAGGAAAAAGAGGAGGCTTCTTTCCCCGATCCAGAATACGAGCTGATGGATTATGAACACGTGGGGGGCGTGTTCCGAATGACGCTCCGCAAGTCTGTCCGGATGTATTTGGAAGATCTGAAAGACGTGGTCCATTTCGGTGTGCAACCGTCGACTCCAAACAAATTGAAGACAGACCAAACCCAAAACATTTTCTTGGGGGGTGACCTTGAGATCCTCCAAGAGGCATATCATATCCTCCGAAAGTACATGCTTCTGTTTCCGAGTACTAGAGTTCGCCCAACTGATAACCTCTCGGAGTGGTTCTGTATGTTTTCGCATGACGCATTTGCTTCGGGCTTACATATCCCTTTGCGCCCGTTCATCAATGAGGTTCTGAATTGGGCGGGGATGAGTCCTATGTAATATGGGCCTAATTCATGCAAGCAGCTGACGAGCTTCATTATTTTATGCTCGTCCAAGAACGTTCCCCTGAAGCTCAAGTACTTTCAGACTTGCTTGGAGCTAAGCGCTTCTCTGAGGTATCAGTATCGGTGGTACCTCTCTCCCCGCCCCAAGTATCGGGTCGTGCACAACCTTACGGACTCTATAAAGGATTGAAAGTCGAAGTATTTCACTGTCTACAGTCCCGAGACTTAGGATATTCCCACAAGGTGGTCGTATGAGTTCCCAGATTATAAGAGTCCAAAGCAGATAGAATTCACTTTGAAGGAGGCCGAGTTTAAGAGGTTGTTCAACTGCAATAACAACATAGATTGGACGAAGATGACAAAGTCAAAGCTAGCAGCCTGCGACCTGAGCCCTTATGTTCCTCGTATGTTCTTTAGACTTAGTTTCTTAGTGTGATTCTTTGGTCTTATTTTAACGCTTCTATTTCCTTACAGATATGGTGGACGATGTCGCTGCTACCGTCCTGTAGGCCCAGTGAGAGGAGAAAAGGGCATCAGAGGACCCCATGGGGAAAAGGAAAGAGATGGCCTCGGCATCTGAGGAACCACCGAAAGGGAGGCCACATAAGATGAGCATATCGAAGGCTCTGGTCATTCATGACCCGAAGGAATCTCCAAGGGTTCAACCGAGCGAAAAATCATTGAGATCCTTTGAGTTATCTTAGTATCCTCTTCCTCCGTTCCACCCGGTCTTGAAGGCCCTTATCCCTGATAAGCTTGATGAGACTTTTAGGCCCGATTGGGCTGTGCAAGTGGTCAACTCTATAATGGAGTCCTGCATGGCCATTGAGGTGGTGGACAACTTGGCTCCTCCGAAGGGCAGAAGGGCTCTCTCCCAAAAGACCGTCGACTCGAGCTACCTTAAGTTTGCCCAGGCTTCTTTCGTAGTATGATCTTCTTGAACATTGGTATTTAACTGTGTTTTTTCACTTGTGATTGTCTCATGAGTTTTACTTCCTTCCCACTGGCCATGCTTCAGGGACGGAAGTGAAGAGACAACACGAGCTCATGTGCACGAACCGAAGGGCACAACGGCTTGATCAAAAGTGGAAAAAGGAGAAGCGTCACGCGGAGTCACTTCAGAATAGGGTGAGGGAGTTGGAGGAGTATTTTGAGGATGTGTCCTTCAACCAAGAGATCTTGATGGTTGAGAAGGTTGTCTTGGAGAAGGAGCAAGCAAGGTTGAAGACGGAGCTCGAAGGCTCGCTGGACAAGATCATCGCTGGGCAGGACGAAGGCTATAACCGAGCGCTCGGACATGTTAAGGAGAGGTATCCTGGTCGGAACCTCAGCAACCTTTGCTTCGACCCAAGCCTTGGAAGTACACCTCCGACTCTTGTAGAGACGCCCTTAGGCGACGAGGAGTATAATGCGGATCATGTGGTGGTCGGGACCGAAGTGTCTCACCCTTCTCCCTGGGAGGTGCACCCTCCCTCTTAGTAAATTTCTTGATTCCTTACTTTTGTATTGATGCCGACTGTGCATTGGCCACCTTCCCTTTGTAATTTGTTTCGTTTGATGAAAATTCATTCAATTTCTGACCATTTTTTTCACCTGGCACATTGGTTCAGATTTTAATATGATTGTTTTGTTGATCAGATTGCGAGGTACGATCATCGGGAGAGTGGGTATCAAGAAGAGATCCAAACCCTCCGAGGTCGATTACGTCAAGCCAGGGACACTATCGTCCATCTTCAGAAGGAAGCGATAGACAGGGAAGGAGCGTTTGGCTACCACATCCTGCAATTGCAAGAGGTGGTGCGAGAGCTCGCTCGTTTACAAGCATCCGTCTTGGACGTCGGCTTAGCTCTCGCTCAACCCAGGGAGGGTGTGACCTCTAGATTGACCGGAAGGTGGTCCCTCGACTTCATTTTAAGGCAGATGCATGTGGATAGGGACATGGAGATATATAGGCTGATAGTGAAGCTCGGTGAGGCCGATCCAACATCTTATTTTTGGAGTCCGTTCTCGAGACGAGATCCTTATCCGAGAATTCATTCTAGAGTGGGAGCGCTTGGGGATGTGCAAAGTGGAGTCTTCGTTTCTTCCAGTGTTGCTAGTGTTCGAGGTGGTCCTGATTCATCCAGGCTAGGCACCCGACCCTCGGGAACAAACATAGTATGCACATGGGTGGGGTTTGTCGAGGGAGACCCCGGGGTCAGGATTTTAATTCCTTGAACTTGTGATAAGCCATGGATTTGTAACTTTGCGAAGGTACCCTCTTGTTTCTGTATAATAAAATTTTTTGAGTGCCTTGTTTCTTTGGTAATGTGTTGCTAAGCCGAGGTTGCACGCCGAGGGCGCGAAATTGGCTACCATGCTGACGGGGAAGGAACGAGGCTAGAACTTTCTTGTGGTGGAATCGAAATGAAGCTCGAAGCCGGGATACCATACCGAGGAGGAAGGCATAGGGCGAGAACTTGTTGAGGTGAAATCCAAGTGAGAATCGAAGCCGAGATACCATGTCGAGGAGGAAGGCAAGAAGAGGGAGATGCGCTTGCACATGCACACTCACGTGTGATATCACGTGCTTGGCGCGATAATTGATGTCTCATTTCCCTTATATATGTTCTCCAGTGCTTTCATTCCCGTTCACTCACTTAATTTTTATCTTGGCTTCCCCTTATTCTCGTTCTCCTTGCTCGGTCCCTTTCCGGTGAACAAAGATGGTATCCGACGAAATGTTGAAGGTAAGAAGCGCAACCTTGAGGGATAAGGCAAAGGCAAAGGCGAAGGAGCAGGCGCAAAAGCATCCCCTTCCTTAGGGGCAAGAGGGGACCTCGAAGAGGAGGAAGTCCCAGGAGGCCGAGCCTCCGAATTCCAAGGAGCCAAAGTATTTTTGAAGAAGAAGGCCCCAAAGCCTTCCGTCACTTCCTCGAAGGTAGCCACGACATCTCCAAAACTACCAGCGCGAGCGATGGTTTGGCCACATTCATGGTTCGTGACCGAGGTAAACATGCTGACTGAATGTGCCAACACTCTACAGGTGGTCGATCATCTCCCCACTCATCGCGATTGGAGGACTCTGGAGCAGGAGTCAAAGGAGATGATTTACGAGCATTGGGCCCGAGCTTCCGTTCAGGTGAGGACATCTCTATGTGATGGGTACCCAAACACACTTTATTTTCTGATTTAATATCCTCTTTTGCTAAGCTTATAGTCAATTGTAGGCGGCGATCGATGGGGCCGAACTGAAGCGAAGGCAAGAGATGCTCCATCGGTGAGCCCAGACGGCCAAGACGGGTGAGAAGGAGCTCCTGGGCCATAATACCGACCTTTGGTGCATGATAAAAGAGTTGAAGGGGGAACTTGCGGAAGGGAAGGCCGCTTGAGAGGCTCTTCAGAAGGAGAAAGAAGAGTTTGTCGACTAAAGAGTAGGGTGGCAGGCGACGGAGAAGGAAATGGCAACGAAGTTTGACCACACCCTTTCTTGCATTGTCAGGTTTCAGGATGAAGGGTACGACCGTGCCCTTGAGCATGTCAGGGCGAGATACCCAGATCTCGACCTACGAGACTTCTCTTTTGATGTGGGGGTGGATGAGCCGACCGGAACTACTGGATGGGAGGATTTGGCTAACCATGAGTTGGCCGACCCTGCCGTTCAGGTCGAAGACGTTCGCCCCGCTTCTGTCTTCGAGAGAGGGTCTTCCTACAAGTTGTACACTTTAGGTTCCCCATTTTCTTATGTTTTTGCCTTCTCGTGACTATCCACTGCCATTGTACCTTGGTTTCTAAGAATGAATAAAGTGTTTGAAATGAATTTTGTTTCCTTTTTAGCGAGATGGTCTGGCTTAGGCTTCCGAACCAAGGGGTGAATAACTGAGGCTTTTCTCTCGGCAATAGTGGTCCCATGCTCTTAGATTTCTCTTCATCCCTCGAATCATCACGTGAGCTATCATGTGTATTGGCTTACATCACTATTCGAGGCAATCGAGGCATCTTTCATCTTGGAAGTTGAAACATTGACTGTAATGAATGGGGAAGTTTACTCCAATCGAGGATTGCTTAGCAAGGAAGCCTATAAATCTCCCCATTCTCAAGTAGTTAGCTCACAAATCTCATCGCTTTGCTCTTCTGAATGATTGAGCTCTCGGGGGGTAACTTTCTAAGCACCTCAAATGGCAGTCCGAGGGTTAGTACAGACGAGGGTAGGTCCTTTGGAGCCTGGTCGGGGCATGTTCACCCAGTTTTCCGAGCATTCGACTCAGAGGATATCTGCATCTCGATGTGTCACTATGGGTAACTTGTCTCGGGTTCCAAGATCTAAAGTTTACCCCGAGTTCCGAGAGACGTGGTCTTCCTTGACTTTGCCCCTTCAACGGGACATTGGAGGCATTTGGTTCGGCTGGTGCTTCCCGTACTGACAGCACTGACCCAGATGGATCTAGAGAGGATCGAGGTATCCAAGTTGAACTTCATCAAGTTCATCTCAGGTTCCCATACCAGATTTTCCTCCAGAAGTTGCATAAGCCTAGACTGAATGGACTGCTTCTTTGCGGACATCATCGGTCCGTTTAGGCAGGCTAATAATCTTCGTGCTTCGACCAGCCGGCTTCCATCCTGTCGTCGACACACACGTATGATACTTCTTTTGCACATCGGTGGTCCGGTAGGTTCGGTGCATCGAGTCACGAGATTACTTGTAGGGATGTTTAAGCATAGATTTCTTGCTCGTTTTGTGTTTGATTTGCCAATTGTGGACTGGCCACTGCCCTCCTTGTAATTAACCTGCTTAATAAAAGACTTTAGCTTCGCCTCCTTGCTTGCATGAATTGTTGCCATTCTATTTGAGTTTCCCGAAGTGTCTCTTCAAGGGACGAGGCGCTGACATGAGGAGGGATCCTTGCTGCAGAGAAGCCCGCGTAAGGCTCGGAGTCGAAGCGCCGCATCAAGGGGCTAAGCACAGGGAGGGAGCCTTGTGGAGAAATCTGCGTAAGGCTTGGAGCTGGCATGCCATGCCGAGGGTCTAGGAGCGAGGAGGTATCCTTGTGTAGAAATTCGCGTAAGGCTCGGAGTCGGATTGCCTTGCCGAGGGACTGGGTGAGAGGAGGGAGCCTTATTGAGAAATCCGCATAAGGCACAGAGTCAGAGTGTCATGTCGAGGTGCGAAGAGGTAACCTTGTAGGGAAATCCTCATAAGGCTCGAAGTCGGAGCGCCATACCGAGAGGCTAGGCACGATGAAGGGCCCTTGTGTAGAAATCTGCGTAAGGATCGAAGTCGGACCGTCATGCCGAGGGACTGGGTGGGAGGAGGGAGCCTTATGGAGAAATTTGCGTGAGGCTCGAAGTCAGATTGCCATACCGAGGGGCTAGGCATGAGGAGAAAGCCTTGTGGAGTCTGCATAAGGCTCGGAGTCGAAGCGCCATGCTGAGGGCCTATTCGCGATGAAGGAGCCTTGTGGAGAAATACGTGTAAGGCACGAAGTCAGAGCACCATGCTGAGAGGCTAGGTGTGAGGTGGGAGACTTGTGGAGAAATTCATCTAAGGCTCTAAGTCAGAGCGCTATGCCGAGGGCCTAGGCGCTTGGAATGAGCCTTGTTGTGGAGAAATCCGTGTATGCCTCAAAGCCGGAATACCATGCCAAAGGGCGCTATCCGGGACCATTGTTTTGGCCAGAATATGCAAATTTGTTAAATTGAAATGAAATTTTATTCACTAGCCACTGATAGCCGAGCGTTTATTACATTCTTCGGCTTTTAGAGCCTTATTACAAGAATATACTACTGGGGACCTTTATGGAATTTCATCAAGTTCTCCACATTACAGATTCTGTTGACTACCCTGTCCCCCGGGTCTTCAAGTCGATAAGTCCCAGAGCGGACCACTTTGGAAACCCTATATGGGTCTTCCCAGCTGGGAGCCAGCTTCCCCTTCTTACTGAATTCAGAAATTTCTAACCTTATGAGTACAAGTTCGCCCTCATTATTATTAGCCGGCCAGACACTTTTGTTATAGAAACGTTCTATCCACTGCAAGTAAACATTCCTCCAGCTGGTTGATCTCTCTCAGACTTCATCGAGGAGGTCTAGGTTGAACCTGAGGCCATTTGAGTTAGAGTTCTCGTCAAAGCTCAAGATCCGAGGTGAAGGGAGACCGACTTCCAGTGGGATGACTGCTTATGTTCCAAATGTGAGGTTGAAAGGTGACTCGCTCGTTGGAATCCGCTTGGTCATTCGGCATAACCAAAGCATGCTAGGTAGCTCATCGACTCATAACCCTTTGGGGATTTTTCTAGTCGCTTCTTGAGGCCTTTAAGAATTTGGCGATTTGCATTCTCGGCTTGCCTATTGGTTTGGGGATGCAAAATGGAAAAGAACCTCTATTGGATCCCTAAATCCTTGCACAACTTGCAGAACCATTTTCCCGTGAATTGGGTTCCATTGTCGGTAATTAAGATCTGAGGGATCTCGAAATGGCAGACGATGTGCTTCTAGAAGAACTGTTGGGCTTCATGATCAGTGATAGTGGCTAGAGGCTCTGCTTCGACCAACTTCTTGAATTAATCGATGGAAATAATCAGGAAGCATCGTTGACCCGTTGGTTTAGGGAAGGGGCTGACAAGATCCATCCCCCCAAGGTGAAGGGAACTGCGCTCACCAGTGATTTGAGCTCGACCTGGAGACGTGCTTAACTGAAGAAAACCGTTGACACAGAATGCATTTTCTAAGGAGGTCCTAAGCATCCTATAATAAGGTGGGCCAGTAATACACATTGTTAATGAGCTTTCTTGCGAGCGACCTGTGGCCCATGTGGCAACTTCCAACTCCTCCATGCATCTCTTCAAGCGCATATTTGGATTCTTCAGGGGTTAGGTATCAGAGGTATGGTCGGGTCCTCCACTACCCGGACACAAACCTGATACCTCACGGGTCCAAAAATTGGACCCGGACCCAGACTTGTGAGAATCGGGTACGGGTTCGGGTCCATGTTAAAACAACCTACCTGTCTAGTCCGGTAGCGATGAATACATATTTGCACTTAAGTATTTTTGCACCCGATACCCTACGGTTCCAACAATTTTTACACTCAAGTACATGAATAAATATTATATTTACACATCTATCTTCAATAATTTCTATTTATATGTATATCCCTATCCTATTATTCAAATTCCATATTTCTTGGGGTATTTTTTAAAGGGTCTGGGTCTGGGTTCGGGTCGGGTCTATTTTGAGCGGATCCGAACCCAGACCCTGACTTGTATAGATAAGGTCGGTTCCGATCCAATGCTTAGTTCAGATCGGGTCCGGGTTGGGTCTAAGTATCGGGTCACAGTAACAACTCTATCGGACCACTTAGTATCACTCTTGTCCCACTTCCTTCTTCATAGGATGAGCTATCCAGATAGCGTTCCCACACTGGCTCATCTTCTTGGACTTCCAGATGTTTTGGGGATGGTGCGCTCGGTGATGAACTTGGCGAGTGCCTAACCTTTGATAGCGGTTCTTGGCTTGTAACTGATGTCGTGCTGGCTAAGCTCGATGGACCACTTAACCAACCAATCTGAGCTCTTTGGCTTGTCGAGGAACTGTTTATGGGGCTGGTCTGTGAGCACTTGGATTGAGTGAGCCTGGAAATAGGGGTGGAGCTTCCACGCAGCCCTGACTAAGTTGTAGGCAATCTTTTCCATTTTGGCACAGCAGAGCTCAGCATCTCGGAGCACCATGCTTACATAATAGGTGGGCTTCTATGTCCCATCGTCATCTCGGATCAGGACCGCACTGAGCACGTGCTCGGATACTGCCAAGTAGAGGTAGAGCACTTCATCGGGTTGAGGTTTATTGAGTAGAGGTGGGTTCACGAGGTATTGCTTTAGTTAGTCAAAAGCCTGTTGATGGGGTTCTCCCCAGTCGAGATTCTTTGCCCGCTCTGAGGGTCTTGAAGAATGGAAGAGCTTTCTCTCTAGACTTCGAGAGAAACGGCCCAATGGCCGCAAGCTGACCAGTGAGCCTCTGCACATCTTTGGCATTCTCAGGAGACGCCATGTCCAAGATGACCTGAATTCATTCGTCGTTGGCTGGCCATAAAGCCAAGGAATTAACCCAAGGTAATGCCGAAGGCGCACTTAGAAGGGTTGGGCCTCATGTTATTCTCCCTTAAAACTCTGAAGGCTTCCTCGAGATCTTGTACGTGGTCTTCTCCCCTGAGGCTTTTTACGAGCATGTCTTCCATGTATACCTCCATATTTCAACCGATATGTCCCTTGAAAACCCGATTCACCAGCCTCTGGTAGGTGGCCCCAGCATTTTTTAGGCCGAAAGGCATGACCTGGTAGCTGTAGAGTCCCTGGTCAGTTATGAATGAGGTCTTCAGAATATCGGGGGGAACATCCAGATTTGGTTGTATCCAGAGAATGCATCTATGAAGCTAAGGAGCTTATGCCCGGTTGTCGCATCGATCAGGACGTTGATGCTCAGAAGAGGGAAGAGATCTTTCAGACATGCCTTGTTGAGGTCTGTGAATTCGATACATATCATCCATTTCCCGCTAGCTTTCTTTATCATCACAACATTGGCCAACCACTACGGATAGTTGATCTCGTATATAAAGCAAACGAAAATGAGCTTTCCGACCTCCTCCTTCACTGTTTGTTGCCTCTCAGGCGCGAACTTGTGGCGTCTGTTGTACCAGCTTAGAGTCTGGATTGACGCGTAGCTTATGCACGATCAGGTCTTCCGATATGTCTGGCATGTCCGAGGGGGTCCAGACGAACAAATCCTTGTTCCGTCGGACATAGCTAATGAAGCCTTCCTTTAGGTCAGCGGGCAGGGCCTTGCTCACTTGGAACCATTTGGTCACGTATGCTTCAGAGAAGAGGACCTCCTCCAACTCATCTACTTGTTTGAAGCCGATTAAACTCCGATCACAGGGGAGTTTGACTGCATCGAGAGGGAGGACCGAGCCCCCCACTGTAGCTGTATAGTAAGCCCAAGTGGCCTATAGATTACCCTTGACGACCCCAACCCCAGCTTTGGTTGGGAACTTCATCCTCATATGATATGTCGAGGGTACTTCCTGAATGGAAGCGAGACCGGGGTGCCCGATAATGGCATTATAAGTTGCTTTGATGTCAACCACCATAAAATCCATAGGCTTGGTTCGGGTGATCAGGGATTTTCCCGTAGTGACATATAGAGTTATGATCCCCTTGTTCTGGACTGGGGCACCAGAGAAGCCCTGGAGGGTGTAGCCCGCAGACTTTAACCTTTCTCGGGAGAGCTTCAATACCTCGAAGGCGGTGAGGAACAAGATGTTAATCAAGCCTTCATTATCCACAAGGTTACTCCAGACTTCGTGGTTTTCCAGGACGAGGCTGATGACTAAGACATCACAGTGGTGAATCTGGATGGCCTCAAGGTGTTCGTCCGAGAACGAGATCGATAGTTTGTGACCTAGAGGAGGAGGACAGGTGTGGACCGAATTAACTTCCCGGACGAACACCTTACGAGAGGTGTCTGTGTCTCCCCACACTGGCCCTCAATGTATAGAACTGAGGATGTCCATTCTTTCGAAGCCCTAGGGCTTGGAATTCATTTCCGGGCGCTTGTTATGCCCGCAAGGGGGAGGAAATGTTCTCGGGTCATTCCAAGTGAACTTGGATAGGTAGCACCTATGGATAAGGGCCTCGAGTTCATCTTTAAGCGCCCAACAGTTGTCGGTCTCGTGGCCATGATCTCCTTGGAACAGGCAGTAAAACCTTTTATCCCTCTTCTTATTACTATTATTGGGCTAAGGGGGTGCCAGATCAACCCATCTTCCTCCACCTCTATGAGGATGGCGGAGACACTTGCGTTAAGCGGAGTGAACTTTTCAAACTTGGGCACTGGAGGAGGGAGCCTCTACCCAGAGGTATCTTTCTGAGCTTTCTTCATTGAATCAAAACTGTCGATCTTCATTTTCCCCTTAGCAGGGGATTCCTTTCGGCCACCCAGGTGTAGAGCCGCTTCGGCCCAAATCTATTTCTCTCTCCGAAGGAGGAGGTCGAGGAAATCAGTGGGAGGTTTTCTGGCAAGGTATGTCGTCAACAGGTCGTGTCGGACGTTGTGCCTAAAGGTAGTGGTCGTGACCCCAGCGTCGAAGGAGGAGATAGACTGGGCCTCAGTTTTGAATCTCTGGACGAAGTTCTGAAAGGACTCCCCATCCTATTGTTTCAGGTCAAGTAAGGAGGCACTCATCTTCTTGACCTTGCGGCTGGTCACGAAGTGTCACGTCCCGCTTCCCAAAAAGGAATACGGAATATGGATACGCGACAAAGTCCAGCGAATGGCTTTCACCATTTATAAGTTCTAAGGATCTTTTCAACAGTACACTGGAATAAATAAGAAATAAACAGGGAATAACCAACCACACATGCATGAATCAAATTTCTAAATCAACAGAATTTACTTGAACAAAATACTTAATCTCAAATAAACCAGATTTGGAAACAACAAGTCATAAGTTCTGGGACAAAAATGCCCAATACATGATCCAAGTAGCAATAATTACAATTTATTCAAAATAGGAAAATAATAATTCAAGCAGGAACTCTAGCCAAGCTCAGAACACTTGGTCACTTACTCCATCGGACAACTGGTCACCAAAATCTGCAAATTTAACAATGATGCTGTTTATTTCTGAGGCACGTGTGGAAGCACCAGGTGTGAGTTCGAACTCAATTTGTATTGAAGGAGATTGCCGCTCGTCTGCCGACTTTCGGTTGACCTTCTGGGGCCTACGATGAGCTCGGAAAGGCGTTGAAGGTTGGGCTCGGATCGGAAGGGTCGGATCCGAGGTCTTGTGTACCTGCAGACGGTCCTGAAACACCGGGGCTTGTCCCGGTGGCGGACCCTCCGACGCTCTAGTCAGTCTCTGTGAGAGAGTAGCAATAACTAGGTATATTTAAGTGGCAAAAGATTGATTACCTCCAAAAGGTGGGTGAGGGTCTAGTATTTATAGAGAATCCCAACCGGGTTTGGTTCCGGAAGCCCATGGGCCTGACGTGGCAGAAGGCCCAGGGGGTTTAGGGCGGTTGCGGTGATACCAGGAGTGGTATAGGGCTGACGTGGCGAAACCCTTGGCGGTATTTGGATCTGACGTGGTCCATCGTGAGTCCTCTGTGCCTCTGAGGGAATCGGAGGGCCTAGGCTGCGCCAGGTCATCCTCCCGCCCCGTCAGAGAGGGGGGACGGCCTGAGGGACTGCTCCGGATCGGACTCCGGGGGATACTGAGGCTCGTCAGCACGAGGAAGCCGGCACTGTGGGGGCAAACACGAGGTTCGGCGCCGACCCTGAAGGGGTCCGGAGCCGAACCAGGTTGTTATTCTTGCTTTTCTGAGTAGGAATAGTATTGGGCCCTGGTTGGGCCTCAGGCCATTTTTACACTGTCACACAAGCCCCCCACTCCTGCAGGGGGTGCAGGAGCTAGCCGTGGAGGAGTGTTCATGGTTGTAAAAAATGGGAGGGTGGATCATAGGGCCTTTCTGGTGGTGCTGTCCTGAAGCTTGGATAGGACCTCGAGCTAGTCGAGGGTCAAGGTGTAGGTGAAGGCGATGGCGAACCGTTGTCTCTTCCGGAGAAGAGTACCCTGGTGTTCGATTGAACCTCGAGGGGTCGAGGGATTACGCGTCGACAAGGGTGATGGCGAGCCGTTGCTTCTTCCTGAGAAGAGTACCCGGGTGCCAGACCGAACCTCGAGAGGAGGGGGAATTATGGGCTGGTAAGGGTGATGACTAGCCGATGGATCTTCCGAAGAAAAGTACCCGGGTGCCAGACCGAACCTCGAGCTGGCGAGGGATTGTGGGTCGGTTAGGGTGAAGGCGAGCCGTTGTTTCTTCCTGAGAAGAGTACCCCGGTGCCAGGCCGAACCTCGAGACGAGGGGGAATTACGGGCTGGTAAGGGTGATGGCCCGCCGGTGGATCTTCCGAAGAAGAGTACCCCGGTGCCAGACCGGACCTCGAGCTGGCGAGGGATTATGGGTCGGTAAGGGTGAAGGCGAGCCGTTGCTTCTTCCTGAGAAGAGTACCCGGGTGCCAGACCTAACCTCGAGACGAGGGGGAATTACGGGCTGGTAAGGGTGATGGCCCGCCGGTGGATCTTCCGAAGAAGAGTACCCGGGTGCCGAGCCGAACCTCGAGCTGGCGAGGGATTATGGGCCGGTGAGGGTGAAGGCGAGCCGTAGTTTCTTCTTGGGAAGAGTACCCCGGTGCCAAGCCGAACCTCGAGACGAGGGGGGATTACGGGCTGGTAAGGGTGATGGCCCGCCGGTGGATCTTCTGAAGAAGAGTACTTTAGTGCTGGCGAAGGCGAGTCGTTATTTTGCCCGAACCGGCCCCGTACCGTGCTGCCAGCCTGGCACTGGGTGACGTCAGCAGCACGTGCTTCGAGGATGTGGCGTGATTTCCTAGGCGGTAGTTGCACGTCAATCGGTGAATAGTGACTGCGAAAATCGAGGAGTTGTTCTGATCCCCTATAAATGTTCCCCCCTCTCCTCCCGTCGCCCATTTCTTTCCTGCCTCTTACTTTTTGAAAAAATCCTTCAACTCTTCAGCGCTCGCCCCTTCAGCTTCCGGCAGCAAGGTCGTGTTTCCGAGGTGATTTCAGGTTAGTTGGTAATCCTGTTTTAACTTAGGCACGGATGGATAGGGCTCAGTCCGGCTCGTTGGCGTCGACCTCCGGGGAGGGGCCGGTAGGCAAGGAAGAGGTCGTACACAGCGTGAAGCCATTGCGATCTCGGAGGCATTTCGTGGTAGAAAGCAGCGACTCTGAGGAGGGGGGCGGCAGCTCAGACGAAGTCCAAACCCTAGGGTCGGCTTCCGGAGAGGAGGGTGGCTCCGAGGGAGAAGGTTCCGCGGGGTCTCCGAATCCGCCCGTTCTGGGGCGCTTGTCTACACCTTCGCCGGAACGGACTAAGAGGAGGAGGGTTCCGAAGAAGAAGAAATCGAAGATTGGCGGCCCGAGCGACTTGGGGATAGGGTCGTCCGCACAACCCCGGCCTTTCCGTTGCTACCCCGACGATCTCTCCGATAAGGAGTCCTCGGGGGTCCAGCCGTCGTCGTCAAGCCGGAAGAGGTTGATGGTGGACGCCTCCCCGACCGCTCTGGAGGCAAGCGACTTGGGGGCTCTGCAGTTGGCCTACCACATAGGGCCCAGTTATGAGCTTATGCTGCCGAGTTCTTCTCTTCGACCGACCGATCCCCTGCCGGACAGGTATTGTATCTTCCCTGTGGACGCCTTTATCTCCGGCCTGAGGCTGCCCATCCACCCATTCGTTCGGGAGGTGTTAAATTGGTCGTCCCTGGCGCCGATGCAGTTCGGGCCGAACTCCTGGAAGCAGATCATCTGCTTCGTGCTGTTGTGCGAGGAACGGAGGGTACCCTTACGGCTGGGCGTGTTCCGAGCGATGCTATTGATTGGCTCATCGGCAGAAGGGGTATATTATATCTCGCCTCGAGGTAAGGCGAAGGTTGTCCACGGTCATCCGGATTCCATTAAGTTCTGGAAGAAGAAGTATCTGGTGATCCGGAGTGAGGACCCTTGGGCTATCCCTACTCGGTGGAACCATACTAAGCCGAGCTACCCAGCACCGGGGCCAGGGGATTTGACGGCGGAGGAGTGGAGACTCGTTGAGCGCCTCCGTCTGTCGCATAGCATTAATTGGGGGAAGGTGACGGAGGCCCACCTGGCGAGCGTCGGACTGAGCCCCAGCCCGGCCGTGCCTCGTACGTGGTTGTTTCTTTCCTCACACTCTTCTTGTACTTTTTTGCTCATTTGTTCTTAATGGATCTCTTTACAGAAATGGATGAGGAGTCGATTAAGGCGCTGAGGCTCGCCATGAAGAAGAAGAAGGTCGAGAAGAAGGATGTCGCGGTGAAGACCACCGAGTTGTCCCAGGTTGTCTCCGAGGTCCCCATTCAGCCGAGGATGAAGAGGACTCGATCAGAGACGGGTGGGGACGCCGTGGTCCAGGGGGGTTCGGATCAGGGTGCGGCCGCCGCGCCTGATAAGGGGAAGGGTCCCCCGGTGGATCCCGGACTTGAGGAGAGGCTTCGGCGAAGGTGGGTGCCGGATTGGTCGATCCGCGAGGGTGATTGCCTGGTCCGGGGGCGCCAGGCCGTGGAGGTTGCAGATAAGTTGGCGACCCCTCGGGACCGCTCGGATATGAAGTTCCAGACCCTGGACGAGGCGTATGTTCGTCTTGCGCAGGCCACGGTGCTGGTAAGTCGATCGAACCTCCTAGCTTTCAGGTGATGTTATTTAAGGAAGATTTCTTAGTAGTGTCTGGTCCTGGCAGGCGACCGTGCAGGGGGCCCATGTGAGGGGCCTCTACGAGGCGGCGGTGCAGCGAGAGCGAGATCGGGCTGACAAGGCCGAGCAGGAGGTGACGGAATTGAAGGGAGAGCTCGAAGGCTCTCGTAAGAGGAAGGCGGAGACGAAGGTGGCTTTTGACAAGGAGAAGGAGGAATGGGCGAAGGCGAGGGCGGCTCAGGAGGAGAGGTCGGAGAAGGAGAAGGATGAGGTGACTAAGTCGTGTCAGATCCTGGTGATCAATGCCCAGGATAGTAGTTATGCGAAGGCCCTCAGCCATGTGAGGCACTTTTATCCGACCATCGACCTGTCCAACTTCGAGTATGATATGGAGATTGAGGGGACACCGAAGACTCCTGGCGGACAAGGGTCAGATGACAAATTGGTTACCGACCCTCCAACGGATCCGGCTGATATCGAGGTGGGAAAACCCGCTGTATAATTTTTGTCCTTCTTTTTCCTTCTCTCGATTGTATTTGCCTTCCGCGGACTGGCCACCGCATTTTTTGTATGGGGAAACTGAATTTATAAAAAGAGGGTTTTCTGGCTGGCTAAGTGTTCCAACTTTGAAAAATTTCTGAACCTCCTTGCATATATGTCTTGAGTGGGCTGGTTCTCTTGTAGGTCACGGCTCCCCTTCCTGAGGTGGACCCCCTTCGTTCTGACGTGGCGTGGCTTCGAGGCAAGGTCGAGGCCTTAGAGGCCACTTTGGTTCGGTATCGAAAGAGGGCTCGCGATACTGATGCGGCCTTCCATTATTACAGGAACAAGTCTGAAGCCCTGAGTGAGGAGGCGAGCCGGCTGAGGAGGGCGATGGTGGATCGGGAGCTAGGGGGCGTTGGTCTTGGATACACCATGTCAAGTTCTTCGGTGCAGAGGCCTTCCTCCGAGAAGCTTCTTCGCGATGTGATAGTGGAAAAGGAGATGGAGATACACCGCTATAGGACCATGTTGGGTGTTTCGACATCTTCCTCGAGGGATCGGCGAGCAGAGGGGGCTCCCTCGGCGTTGCCACTGATGGAGCGCATTCGATCCGTGGATGCCCAGAGCTCCGTGGCCGGGGTGTCGACGGTGGCAGAACCGAAGGATCGTCATGACGAGGAGAGAGTCCCCAGTCGTTTGGTCGGAGTGGTTCCTCCCTTTACCGGGTCCGAGGGGCCCTAAGTCGGAGATCCCCTTTAGTTTGAGATGAGGGGAGTGGTTCTGTAACGGTATTTGCTTGTTTTCTCCGTACAAAAATAAAAGAGTATGAATAAAGCTTTCATTTCCTTCTTTGCTCTGGTTATCGGGGTGGTGAAGGGCGGTTTAGGCGAGGTCGGGCTCCGCTGATTCGTGAGGAATCGATGCGGGGCGACAGGGAGACCTCCTGCCCGTAGTTGGGTCGCACCTGCCGAGGCGTTTGGGGATGAGACCCGAGGGAGAACCCTGATGCCGCCCGCCTTGCCCGGTACCGGGTCGGCGTTGCCGAGGTATTTAACTTTTGACAGAAGAGACTTCTTTTATACCAGACTGAGGGGGGGGTCGCTGAAGCGGCCCTTTACACATGAATGTTTACAAAAGTTTTAATTTACTTAAGCCACGCTGGAACCTAAGCTTGCTCTCCCCGGAATTTCATGAGGTGCTCAGCGTTCCAGGGTCGGCTGATGGGTCGGTCATTCATATCCGTCAGTCGGTATGTACCCGGGCGTACAGCCTCGACTACGCGGTATGGGCCTTCCCAGTTGGGAGCCAGTTTCCTCTTCTTGGTCGGGTCAGAGACAGATAGCTTTCGCAACACTAGGTCCCCTGCCTGGATGCTGGTGGGGCGGACTTTCTTGTTGTAAAATCTCTCGATCCGTTGCTGATAAATGCTCCTTCGGACCGCGGACTTTTCTCGTACCTCGGCGACGAAGTCTAGGTTAGCCCTCAGGGCGGACGCGTTGTCGTCTTCATCGAAGGCTATGATCCGGGGGGAAGGCAATCCGACTTCGACGGGGATGACTGCCTCAGTCCCATAGGTCAGATTGAAGGGTGTCTCCCCCGTGGGGATCCTCTGCGTGGTTCGGTGTGCCCATAGTACGCTGGGCAGCTCCTCCACCCAGAGCCCCTTGGGGGAACTGTCAAGGCGCTTTTTGAGGCCATCGAGGATTTGCCTGTTCGCATTTTCTGCTTGGCCGTTAGATTGAGGGTGGCAAATGGCGGAGAAACGTTGCTGGATGCCGATGTCCTGACAGAAAGATTGGAAGTTTTGCCCTTGGAACTGGGTTCCGTTGTCCGTGACGAGGATTCGGGGGATCCCGAATCGACAAATGATGTTCTTCCAGAAGAATTGTTGCACTTGGCGTTCGGTGATGCTGGACAGCGGTTCGGCTTCGATCCACTTGGTGAAGTAGTCGATGGCGACAATCAGGAATTTCTTCTGTCTTACCGCTGGGGGGAAGGGCCCCACAAGGTCCATTCCCCACATGGCGAAGGGCGTAGGGCTCGCCAAGGATCGGAGGTTGGCTTGAGGAAGCCTTTTGATGGGAGAGAACCTTTGGCAGGGGCCGCACCTCTTGACTAAGTCTTGTGAGTCTTGGAGCATGGTGGGCCAATAGTACCCTTGATTCAGAGCCTTTCGGGCAAGCGTCCTACTCCCCATGTGGCATCCGCCGATCCCCTCGTGCAGGTCTTTGAGGACGTAGCTGGCCTCGTCCTTGGCGAGGCAGCGGAGGTAGGGTTTGCCGTCGGCCAGGGTGTACGAGCGTTTGAAGAGGATGTTATCGATTATGACGAACCTTTCCGCTCGGATTCTGATTCGCCTGGCCTCGGCTTTGTCTTCAGGAAGCTCGGCCTGGCTCAAGAATTTTCGGATGGGAGTGGTCCAGTCGTCCGGGCTGGTTCCTTCTTGTACGCACATTGCTTCCGGCTCTGGGCTAAGGATGCTTGGCTCCAAGAGGACCTCGACGAGCACCGTACGATCGAGGCCTTCGAAGGAAGAAGAGGCGAGTTTGGATAGCGCGTCGGCTTGGGCGTTCTGTTCCCTGGGGACTCTGACAACCGCAGTGTTGTCGAAGAGCGCCAAGAGTCGTCGGACCGCCGCCAAATATCTCACCATTCGGTCGTCGCGGGCTTCGTACTCTCCGTTGATCTGGTGGATCACGAGTTGAGAGTCGCTGAACGCCCGGATTCGCTTGGCACCGGCTCGGTGGGCGAGGGTCAGTCCGGCGATCATGGCCTCATATTCTGCCTCGTTGTTGGAGGCGGGAAAGTTGAGGCGCAGGGAGTATTGAAGTAGGAATTGGTCGGGGCCACGAAGGATGACGCCCGCCCCACTCCCCGTTTCGCAGGATGAGCCGTCAACAAAGACCTCCCAGGTCAGATCCGGCTCTTCTACGTCAGGTTGCTCGGAGACAGTGCATTCAGTTATGAACTCGGCGAGGGCCTGCCCTTTAATGGCTGCCCTGGGATGATAGCTGATGTCGAACTGGCTCAGCTCGATCGACCACTTGACTAATCGGCCGGAGTTTTCGGGCTTGTGGAGGACGGTCTTCAGCGGTTGGTCGGTCAGAACTTGGACGGAGTGGGCCTGGAAGTAAGGTCGGAGTTTTCGGGCTGCCATAACCAGGGCATAGGCTACCTTTTCTATCTTCGCGTATCTCGTCTCGGCCGGGTGTAGCACTTTGCTTACATAGTACAGGGGTTTCTGAACTCCTGCCTCCTCTCGGACGAGGACGGCGCTGAGGGCGTGGTCCGAGGCGGACAGGTAGAGCCAAAGCTGCTCGCCTGGTTCGGGCTTGCTGAGGAGAGGTGGGTTGGCGAGGTACCGTTTCAGCTGTTCGAAGGCTTCTTGTTGAGGGGTACCCCACTCGAAGCCCCCTTTCCCGCGCAAGGCCTTGAAGAAGGGGAGAGATTTCTCCCCTGACTTGGAGAGAAAACGGCCGATCGCCGCCAACCGACCCGTGAGCCTCTGAACTTCTTTGACATTCCGGGGTGGGGACATGTTGATGATGGCCTGTATTTTTTCGGGGTTTGCCTCGATGCCGCGCTGGCTGACAATGAACCCTAGGAACTTCCCCGTGGAGACGCCGAAGGCGCATTTAGCCGGGTTAAGCCTCATGTTGTGGCGTCGGAGGACACCGAAGGCTTCCTCGAGGTCGGCGACGTGGTCCGGCCCAGCCCGGCTCTTGACAAGCATGTCGTCGACGTAAACTTCTACGTTGCGGCCGATCAGGTCCTTGAAGATTCTGTTGACGAGTCGCTGGTACGTGGCTCCGGCGTTTTTCAGCCCGAAGGGCATGACACGGTAACAATAAAGACCTTGGTCGGTGACGAATGCGGTCTTGGAGATGTCTGGCGGAAACATCCGGATCTGATTGTACCCCGAGAAAGCGTCCATGAAGGACAGTAGCTCGTGCCCTGAGGTCGCGTCTATCAAAGCGTCGATGCGCGGGAGGGGGAAAGGATCTTTTGGACACGCTTTGTTAAGGTCCGTGAAGTCAATGCAGATTCGCCAACCCCCTGTAGCTTTCTTCACCATGACGACATTGGCCAACCATTCGGGGTAGGTGACTTCCTGGATGAATCGAGCGGACAAGAGCTTGTCTACTTCTGTTTTTATAATTAGTTGCCTCTCCGGGGTGACTTTGCGCCTCTTTTGGACGATCGGTTTAGAGTCAGGGAGGACACTCAGTCGGTGCATGATCAAGTCTTCGGAGATTCCGGGCATATCGAAGGGCTTCCAAGCGAAGAGATCAACGTTGCGGCGGACGCAAGCGATGATGCCCGCCTTCAGGTCCTCGGCGAGTGAGCGGCTCACCCGAAACCATTTGGACTCATCTTCAGCATCGAATAGGATCTCCTCCAGCTCGTCCACGGGCTCGGGGGCGGGGCCGTCTTTCTCGGGTTCGAGTTCAACGGCGCTGAGGGGGAGTACGCCCGTGCTGAGGGGGGGTACGCCCCTTCTCCCTTTGAGTTCCCGATGGTGGGCCGAAGGTATCGCCTGGATGGAGTTTAGCCCGGGTCTGCCGAGGATGGCGTTGTAGGCCGCCTTGGCGTGGATGACCATGAAATCCAAGGACTCGGTCCTCTTGACAGGATCCGGTCCAGTGGTGACGTTGAGGGTAATAATTCCCTTCACCATGATCGGGACGCCCGCAAGCTTGAGCAACGTGCCTCCTGCTGGTTTGAGTTTCCCTCTGGGCAATCTGAGGCTTTCGAAGGTTCTGAGGAAGAGAATATTTACCGGGTTGCCGCTGTCAACAAGGATTCGGCGAACTTCACAATTGGCCATGCTGAGGCTAACGACGAGGCCCCCGCCGTGGGGGAGGTGAATTCCTTCGGGGCCCTCTCCTGAGAAGGAGACTGGCCGCGGTTGTAGCTCAGGGGAGGGGCTGTACTGAATGGCGTTCGTCCCCTGGGTGAAGGTTCTTTGGGAAGTATCATTTTCTCCCCTCACCGGTCCCCCGTGGATGTAGTGTAGGGTGAAGGGCGTATCCAGGGATACCTCGTATTCGGGATCCTGACCCTGGGTGCGGTTTGGGTCAGGCTTCGGGGTTGGTGATCCCCGGTTCCTATCACCTTGCCGATCCCGTGGGCCGTCATCCCTGTGGGTCCTCCTCGGATGGTTCGGGGCCGAGTTGGAAGCGGCCCTTCCCCAGTTGTGGGTAATCTTGCGGTTGAGGATTACTCTTTGTAGGTCGGGCTGGGCTGTCCCGCCGACGCTCGTTTGGGACTCCCGAGGGGGAGCCTTGTGTTTCGACGTGCGGGGCCCGGCTTCATCAGAGGGTGGGGGCGGGTCCCGTTGGTTGACGGAGGGAGCAGCCCCCTTGCCTTTGGAGGTCATGAGGATTCGGCTGTCGATGGCCTTCGAGGGTCTGGGTCGGATCGGCTTCTGGAGCAGCGGTTCCCACAGACGGCGCCAACCTGATGCTGTTTATTTCTGAGGCACGTGTGGAAGCACCAGGTGTGAGTTCGAACTCAATTTGTATTGAAGGAGATTGCCGCTCGTCTGCCGACTTTCGGTTGACCTTCTGGGGCCTACGATGAGCTCGGAAAGGCGTTGAAGGTTGGGCTCGGATCGGAAGGGTCGGATCCGAGGTCTTGTGTACCTGCAGACGGTCCTGAAACACCGGGGCTTGTCCCGGTGGCGGACCCTCCGACGCTCTAGTCAGTCTCTGTGAGAGAGTAGCAATAACTAGGTATATTTAAGTGGCAAAAGATTGATTACCTCCAAAAGGTGGGTGAGGGTCTAGTATTTATAGAGAATCCCAACCGGGTTTGGTTCCGGAAGCCCATGGGCCTGACGTGGCAGAAGGCCCAGGGGGTTTAGGGCGGTTGCGGTGATACCAGGAGTGGTATAGGGCTGACGTGGCGAAACCCTTGGCGGTATTTGGATCTGACGTGGTCCATCGTGAGTCCTCTGTGCCTCTGGGGGAATCGGAGGGCCTAGGCTGCGCCAGGTCATCCTCCCGCCCCGTCAGAGAGGGGGGACGGCCTGAGGGACTGCTCCGGATCGGACTCCGGGGGATACTGAGGCTCGTCAGCACGAGGAAGCCGGCACTGTGGGGGCAAACACGAGGTTCGGCGCCGACCCTGAAGGGGTCCGGAGCCGAACCAGGTTGTTATTCTTGCTTTTCTGAGTAGGAATAGTATTGGGCCCTGGTTGGGCCTCAGGCCATTTTTACACTGTCACAAACAATTTGCAGGAAAAGAGGACAGGAAACAATACGTCCGTCAGTGTAAGTTACGGACCGCATGTAGTGCATGTAATAAGTACGGAAAATAGATAAACAAAATACAGAGTAGAAACAAGAAGCAAGTACTGAAGTAAGCATGGAAGGAATGTAACAGCAAAATAGAGCAACTAACTCCTAATCAAGAAACAGAATCAAGTAACATGATGAGATAATAGGGTGCAGGAATCATGTAACAGGTATCAAGTAGCATGCAAGCAGGAAAACATGTAACAGGTGTCAGGTAGCATGTACAGATAAACATGTAACAGGTATCAGGTAGCATGTACAAGAAACAAGTTAGTGTAAGTGTGACAGTGTAAAAATGGCCTGAGGCCCAACCAGGGCCCAATACAATTCCCACTCAGAAAGGTAAAGATAGCAACCTGGTTCGGCTCCAGACCACTTCAGGGTCGGCGCTGAACCTCGTGTTTGCCCTCACGGTACTGGCCTCCTCGTACCGACGAGCCTCAGTAGCCCACGGAGTCCGATCCGGGACAGTCCCACAGGCCGTCCCCCCTCTCTGGTGAGGCAGAAGGATGACCTGGCGCAGCCTGGGCCCTCCGATCCCCCCCAGAAGCACAGGAGGCCCACGATGGGCCACGTCAGCTCCAAATACCGCCAAGGGTTTCGCCACGTCAGCCCTATACCACTCCTGGTATCGCCACGTCCGCCCTAAACCCCCTGGGCCTTCTGCCACGTCAGGCCCACGGGCTTTCGGATCCAGACCCGGCCCCCAAGAGGAACCAAACCCGGTTGGGATTCTCTATAAATACTAGACCCACACCCACCTTTTGAGGTAATGAATCTTTTGCCACTTAAATATACCTAGTTATCGCTACTATCTCACAGAGACTGACTAGAGCGTCGGAGGGTCCGCCGCCGGGATAAACCCCGGTGTTTCAGGACCGTCTGCAGGTACACAAGACCTCGGATCCGACCCTTCCGATCCGAGCCCAGCCTTCAACATCTTTTCGAGCCCATCGCAGGTCCCAGAAGGTCAACCGAAGATCGGCAAACGAGCGGCATTCTTCTCCAATACAAATTGAGTCCGAACTCACACCTGGTGCATCCACACGTCTCCCAGAAATAAACAGCATCAGGTTGGCGCCGTCTGTGGGAAACGCTGCTCCAGAAGCCGATCCGATCCAGACCCTCAAAGGCCATCGACAGCCGAACCCTCATGGCCTCCAAAGGCAAGGGGGCTGCTTCCTCCGTCAACCAACGGGACTCGCCCCCACCCACTGATAAAGTCAGGCCACGCACGTCGAAACACAAGGCTCCCTCTCGGGAGTCCCAAAGGAGCGTCGGCCGGCCAGCCCAGCCCGACCTCCGGGGAGTAATCCTCAACCGCAAGATTATCCGCAGCAGGGGAAGGGCCGCTTCCAACCCGGTCCCGAACCATCCGAGGCCGCCGCCCGAGGTGCGAAGACCCGCGCTCAGCCGAGTCGGAAGACAACCCTCGGACCGGCCAAACCGGGTCGAAGGAGCCCCCGTCACTCATAAGGAATTCCAAGACTTCCGAAGAGAAATTCTGGGAGCCCTCCGACGGGCCCCCAGGGAAGAAACCATCCATTCCCAAACAGGGTCGGACGCCGAAGCCAGCGCGTCCCGCCCTTCAACGATCCAGCCGGAAGACGATGACGTACTCCTAAGACGCCTATAAGAAATGGAGGACCGCCTCGATCACATAGGGGACGGCGACCAAAGGGTGGCTCAGGAGTACAGACCTGTCCGTCCTCCCTTCTCCGCCCCCATCCTCCAAGCGGAAATACCCCGGAATTTACGACCCCCTCAATTCGAGACATACGATGGCGAGGGAGATCCTGCTGATCACATGGAGGGTTTCAAGACCCTCATGATGATTCACAGCGCCTCGGATCCCCTGCTCTGCCGAGCCTTCCCTGCCACCCTTCGGGGTCCAGCTCGCGAGTGGTTCTCGAAACTCGCCCCCGGCTCCATTTACTCCTTCGACCAACTCGAGGGCAATTTTCTTGCCCATTTTGTCACTAGCCGGAAGGCCGAAAAGACCAGTGCCTCATTACTTGGGCTCAAGCAGATAGAGGTGGAATCACTCAGAGTGTTCGTCCGGAGATTTACCGCTGAGGCAAGGTCGGTCTCCTCCCTCGACCCAGGCGTCGCTTCAGCGGCATTCCGACACAACGTCCGCCCCGGACAGCTGAAGGCTTCTCTGGCCAAGAGACCCCCCGTCGACTTTCCCGACCTCCTTAATAGGGTCGAGAAATACATTAGGGCAGAAGAGGCCCTTAATCCCGAAGATGCCAGGGACGCCACCGGGAAGGGAAAGCGGAAGACCGAGGAAGTCGAACCACCAAAGAAAGCTCCAAGGGACCCGGGGGCCATGAAGAAGGTCCCGCCAGTCCCCCGCTTCGAGAGGTACACTCCCCTGACGCATAACATATCCGCCATCCTCTTGGAAATCGAAGACAAGGGCATTGTCCGACTCCCCCCCCCCGATCTAATAACAACAAGAATCGAGACCAGCGCTTTTACTGCCGCTTCCACAGAGATCACGGGCACGAAACCGACCAATGCCGAGCCCTGAAAGACGAAATTGAAGAACTCATTTCCAGAGGGTACCTCTGAGAGTTTACCCGAGAAGGCCCACGGGATCGGTGAGACGCTAGGAACCGGAGGCAATCGCCTCCGAACCCTCCTCTAAACCAGACCCAGGGTCGGGACCCCGATTCCGAGGGAGCCGCAGATATCCCTTTCATCTTGCACTGTGTCCACGGAGGGCCGATGGGAGGTGAATCAAACACTTCCAGAAAAGCCTTCATCCGAGAGGTGAACGCTGTCAGAGACAACCCCTCGCCCAAACTGCAATCAAGGTCGGTCTCCTTCTCAGGGGAAGACCTTGAAGGTGTTCGCTTGCCCCACTGCGATGCCCTCGTCATTAACCTCCACATGGCTAATTGTGAAGTCCGCAGGATCCTCGTCGACAACGGTAGCTCGGTGAATATTCTTTTCCTCGAAGCCTTCGAAAATCTCAGGTTACCCCGAGGCAAACTCAAGCCAGCCGGGTACACCTTGCACGGGTTCTCCGGCGTCCCGGTCGTAATAGAAGGGATTGTTACCCTCGACGTTACCGCCGGGTCGACTCCTGTCAAGAGGACCGAATCCATGGACTTCATGGTGGTCAACGTCAAGGCGGCTTACAACGCCATACTTGGCCGGCCTGGACTATGCTCCCTACAAGCGGTGCCTTCGGCTTACCATCTGAAGCTCAAGTTCCCCACCCCTCAAGGAGTCGGCATCGTCCGAGGCAGCCAAGAAGCAGCGCGATCATGCTACATGACCACCGTCGGGGGAGGTGTGTTCCCCCTCGACGCCGAACGAGCATAGATTATGGCCCGGCTAAATGTAAATCCGTTTTTGTGTAAACCCTCGTATGTAAAGGGCTGCCTTAGCGGCCCTCCCTACCTTATACTAAAAATACCCCTTTTTTGTCCGAACCCAAATGTCTCGATAGTCTCAGTGCGAGTTCGGACCGAGGGTCCTTCCTAAGGCCCCACTTCGATCCCTCGCGGAGCGGTGGAGCCAGACCTTGCCTCCGATATTGCGCGCTACGCTACTGGCCGGTGCGAGGAAGGAAAAGGATTCTTTGTTCATACCCCTTTATTTTCATTCCAAAGAGAAAAAATAAAACGAAAGAAAAACAAAGACCGTTACAAGACCGCTCCACTCATCTCAAATCAGGAAGATCAGGGCCCCTCGGGCCCAACGAGGGACGGAGAGTACTCCGACCAAGCAACTAGGGGCCCCTCTCCTCGTTGTGGTATTCCTTAGCCTCAGCCCCAATCGACACTCCAGCCACAGAACTCTGGGCGTCGTCCGGTCGCGTCCGCTGCAATAGCAGCAGCGCAGAGGGAACCCCCTCCGCCTGTCGACCCACGGAGGAAGAGAACGAGGCACCCAACATCGCCTCGTAACGAGGCATCTCTGTCTCCTTCTCCACAAAGACGTCGCAAGGTAACCCCCCAGGAGAGGGCCTTGGCACCAAGGTACTAAGCCCGGCCTGTCTAAGGTCCGCGCCACCGAGCTCCCGATCCCACATCGCCCTTCTCAACCGGCGCGCCTCCGCACTTAAGACTGCGGACTTATTCCGATAAAAGTTACAAGCCGTATCGGTGTCCCGAGCCCCCCTTCGATGACGAGCCAGTGCGGCCTCCAAGACCTTAACCTTACTCCGGAGCCACGCCACATAGAAACTACGGGAGTCCCCCTCAGGGAGGAGAGCCGCGACCTACAAGATAACCAACCAACTCAACACACATTCTCAAGAAGATTCAGAAATGTCCGAGGTCAAAACAACTGGCCGGTCAAAAAAAATTTCTTGCCACTATAAATCCAGGTGCTTCTTACAAAAAATGCGGTGGCCAGTCCGCGGGAGGCAAACACAATCGAGGGAGAGAAAAAGAAAGACAAAAATTACACAACTCATTGACCCACCTCCGCGCCGACGGACGGATCCACGGGAGCGTCGGCCGATGGGTCGACGGCAGGCCCTTCTTCGCCAGGAGTCTTCGACGTCCCCTCGATCTCCATATCATACTCAAACTTGGACAAATCGAGGGCCAGGAAGAAGTGCCTCACGTGGCTGAGGGCCTTCGCATAGCTTTTGTCCTGGGCCGCGATCACCATCAGCTGGCCCGTAGTCAGCACCTCCTTCGCCTCCTTGGTGAACTTCGTCTTCAGGGAGGCCATCTTCTTCTCCCACTCCACATCCTTGGCCTTGAGCTGGAGCTCCAATTGCTGTTCCCTCTTATGCGAACCCTCGAGTTCGATTCGCATCTCCTTCATCTCCAGCTCGCTCTTTTCCGCTCGAGCTCGCTCTTGGGCCAGGGACGCCTCGTACAGGTTCTTTATGTTGGCCCCCTGTATGCAAGCCTACAGCCAACGGCAGACAAAGATCAGGCCTCCGCACGAAAATCAACAAGGAGGGACAGGGTCGACAGACTTACCTGCACAGTGGCCTGCGCCAGGCGGGCGAACGCCACCTCCACGGGCTCACCCTCCATCGCCTTGCGATCGCGAGGGGTCGCCAGCTTTTCCACCACTTCAACGGCTTGGGCCTCCTCTGTCAGGCGGTCCCCCATCAGAACCGACCAGTCCGGAGCCCACCGCTGCCGCAACAACTCCACCACCGGATCCTCCTCCTCGGCCTCGACCCAGGGACCTTTCCCCTTGTCGAGAACAGGGGCCCCCGCTAGGCCCTGACCCTTCGAAGAAGCCACACCCTTGCTCGTCTCGGAGCGACCCCTCTTGGTCCTCGGCTCGAGTTGGACTTCCGAAATGATTAGGGACGACCCCCTCGGCCTCTTCGCCGCCTCCTTCTCAGCCTTCTCCTTCCTCATGGCGAGCCTCTTTGCCTTGATCGACGCCTCGTCCATACCTGCGGGAAAAATCATTAAGAGCAATGAGCAAGAAAGCAAGAAAGGACCCAGAGAAAAGAAACAACTACATACACATAACGGCTGGGCTCAGTCCAGCGCTCGCCAGAGTGGTCTCCGTCACCTCCGTCCAATCAATACAAGGTGACTGGCGGAGGCGCTTGACAAACCCCCATTCATCAGCCGACAGATCCCCCTGCCTCGGCGGTTGGTAGTTCGGCTTGGAGTGGTTCCATCGAGTGGGAATGTCCCATGGCTCTTCACTCCGGATCACCAAATATTTCTCCTTCCATCCCTTGATGGAATCCGGGTGGTGGCGAACGACCTTCCCCCCACTCCGGGGAGAGATATAGTATACACCCTCGGCCGACGGGTTGACCATCAACATCGCGCGGAACACATTCAGCCGCAGGGGTACTTGCTGTTCCTCGCACATCAGCACAAAGCAGATAATCTGCTTCCAAGAGTTCGGCCCGTACTGCATGGGCGCCAAGGAGGCCCAGTTCAACACGTCCCTAACGAATGGGTGGATTGGCAACCTCAGGCCAGAGATAAAAGCGTCCACTGGGAAGACACAGTACCAAGCGGATAAGGGATCGGTGGGGTGCAGAGTGGAGCTCGACAGCAGCAGTTCATAACCAGGCCCTATATGATACGCCAGCTGCAGAACCTCCAAATCCCCGTCCTCCAAAACGGTCGAGATCGCGTCCATCATCACCCTCCTCCGGCTCGGCGAAGAGGGTTGCACTCCGAAGAGCTCCCGGTCAGAAAGGTCGTCGGGATACTGACGGAAATGCTTCGGCTGAACGGGCGAACCCGTCATCAAATTACGGAAAACAGGCGCCTTGCTCGAACCGCCGGTCCTCGACCCCGGTTTTCTTGGGGCCCTCTTCTCTTTCTTGACTCGCTCCGACGGTCCTCGACCCTGAACGGTGGATCTCCTCGCTATATCATCCTCGCCTCCCTCCTCATCGGAAGACAACTCCAACACGCGAATGCCGTCCAAACCGTCGCCGGCTCCCTCCGACCCGCTACTCTCCACCACAAAGGGACGTCGGGAGCGCGACAGCCTCGTCTTGTGTACCGCTTCCCCCTCACCTACTGAGTCCTCCAAAGAAACCAAGCCAGTAGGGCCCACAACGGGCACCGACTCCTCCTCGAACACGGGCTCTTCCCACGACGTCGACGGAGAGTCAGGCTTTACTTCCCCCCTGGACGACGACGCCGACGAACCGGACTGAGCCCTATCCATCTGTGCCTAAAGATAAAACAAACTTACCAAACTAACCTGGGACCGCTTCGGGAGGGCGAGCCAAGTACGGCAAACTGCAAGAACAATCGCTGAAGGGTTGGGAGATTTTTTGAAAAAGAAAGCAGCAAGATTGAAGTGGGCGAAAGGGAAAAAGGGGGGAATACTTATATAAGGGAAGAACGACTCCTCGACTTCCGCGATTACTGTTCACTGATTGACGCACAACTGTCGCCTGGAAAATCGCGCCGCGTCCTCGAAACCTGTGCTGAGGACGTCATCGGACGACAGACTGACAGCCCAACTCTGGGGTCGGTGCGGATGGAATACGCGAAGGAGAAAACATTTTTACTTAAGGTTTAAGACGCCGTCATATGACAGACGCCCCGGGCTCCAGCGCTCGACCAGTTCCCCTCTCACCCTCGAGCAGCCCGGGACTTACAGCTTCGGCAGCCGAAACCCCGAACAGTTTGAGGGTGGGACAGAAACCGCCATCGCCTGCAGCCCTATCAAGACGGACTGGCCGACCCCCGATGGGAGGTGGTCCCCCCATCCGAGGCCCTCCAGCCCCAAGACCGGAATACGGTTGGTGCATCTTTTCGTCCGGATCTCTCCTGGGCCAAACATCCATGACAGGGTAGTCTGACCCGAAAAGGGATCCAGACGGCAAAACCACCACCAATTCGAGGCTTCTCTTCCACCAGCACGGATCTCGGTCGTTACCCCTCTCGCCCTGATCTCCCATAGATCTGGCTGCCGTATCAAGGTCCATCAGATCCAAGAGAAGATCCGGGCGGCAGAAGTAACCACCTCTCCGACGCTGCTAGGGTCGGAATTATTAGCAAAAGACAGGCGTCCGCCGAAGCAGACACCTCTGAGGGCCAATGGGCCACCCCTGTTTTGATCATACCTACGATGGAGGGGGGAGGTATTTATAACCTCCCCCAGGGACTAACCGTTGGGGCGCGGGGAAGGTCAACCAACGGAAAACCATACGCCATCTACATTTATTAGGCGGCGAAATTAAATGCCCCTAGGAAATTGGACCATCACACCGTTCTCGGAGAGCCTTCAATGCTCCACAGGAATGGCGGGATATCCCCGCTCAATCACTCTAGGGTGCCAACCGATCGCCATCCCCCTTGTTGGCCCGTAATCCCTCGACCAGCTCGAGGTGAGGTCTAGCACCAGGGTAGTCTTCTCAGGAAGGCTTCACGGCTCGCCATCGCCCTTGCCTTCCGGTAATCCCTCGCCAAGCTCGAGGTCAGGTCTGGCACCAGGGTGGTCTTCTCAGGAAGGCCAACGGCTCGCCACCCCCCTTGTTGGCCCATAATCCCTCGACCAGCTCGAGGTCGGGTCCGGCACCAGGGGAGTCTTCTCAGGAAGGCTTCACGGCTCGCCATCGCCCTTGCCTTCCAGTAATCCCTCGCCAAGCTCGAGGTCAGGTCTGGCACCAGGGTGGTCTTCTCAGGAAGGCCAACGGCTTGCCACCCCCCTTGTTGGCCCATAATCCCTCGACCAGCTCGAGGTCGGGTCCGGCACCAGGGGAGCCTTCTCAGGAAGGCTTCACGGCTCGCCATCGCCCTTGCCTTCCCGTAATCCCTCGCCAAGCTCGAGGTCAGGTCTGGCACCAGGGTGATCTTCTCAGGAAGGCCAACGGCTCGCCACCCCCCTTGTTGGCCCATAATCCCTCGACCGGCTTGAGGTCGGGTCTGGCACCAGGGGAGTCTTCTCAGGAAGGCTTCACGGCTCGCCATCGCCCTTGCCTTCCAGTAATCCCTCGCCAAGCTCGAGGTCAGGACTGGCACTAGAGTGGTCTTCTCAGGAAGGCCAACGGCTCGCCACCCCCCTTGTTGGCCCGTAATCCCTCGACCTGCTCGAGGTCAGGTCTAGCACCAGGGTAGTCTTCTCAGGAAGGCTTCACAGCTCGCCATCGCCCTTGCCTTCCAGTGATTCCTCGCCAAGCTCGAGGTCAGGTCTGGCACCAGGGTGGTCTTCTCAGGAAGGCCAACGGCTCGCCACCCCCCTTCTTGGCCCGTAATCCCTCGACCGGCTCGAGGTCAGGTCTAGCACCAGCGTAACCCTCTCATGAAGGCCCAGTGACTCGCCATCCCATTTCTACAACCATAAGCACTCCTCCACGGCTAGCTCCCGCACCCCCTGCAGGAGTGGGGGGCTTGTGTGACAGTGTAAAAATGGCCTGAGGCCCAACCAGGGCCCAATACAATTCCCACTCAGAAAGGTAAAGATAGCAACCTGGTTCGGCTCCGGACCACTTCAGGGTCGGCGCCGAACCTCGTGTTTGCCCTCACGGTACTGGCCTCCTCGTACCGACGAGCCTCAGTAGCCCTCGGAGTCCGATCCGGGACAGTCCCACAGGTCGTTCCCCCTCTCTGGCGGGGCAGAAGGATGACCTGGCGCAGCCTGGGCCCTCCGATCCCCCCCAGAAGCACAGGAGGCCCACGATGGGCCACGTCAGCTCCAAATACCGCCAAGGGTTTCGCCACGTCAGCCCTATACCACTCCTGGTATCGCCACGTCCGCCCTAAACCCCCTGGGCCTTCTGCCACGTCAGGCCCACGGGCTTTCGGATCCAGACCCGGCCCCCAAGAGGAACCAAACCCGGTTGGGATTCTCTATAAATACTAGACTCACACCCACCTTTTGAGGTAATGAATCTTTTGCCACTTAAATATACCTAGTTATCGCTACTCTCTCACAGAGACTGACTAGAGCGTCGGAGGGTCCGCCGCCGGGATAAACCCCGGTGTTTCAGGACCGTCTGCAGGTACACAAGACCTCGGATCCGACCCTTCCGATCCGAGCCCAGCCTTCAACATCTTTCCGAGCCCATCGCAGGTCCCAGAAGGTCAACCGAAGATCGGTAGACGAGCGGCATTCTCCTCCAATACAAATTGAGTCCGAACTCACACCTGGTGCATCCACACGTCTCCCAGAAATAAACAGCATCAGTAAGTGATCATGTTATTCTCAAGTCTTGTATTTATCCTATTCAGGTAGCACTTCATGCGTCCCAAATTTTACCATATGGTTGCTATATACATGCAAGTTACGTTTAGATCTAGTGGTGGGTTTTTATATGGCCGTGTACTCAGGCATCATGTAACAGGTAACAGGTTCATGAATCAGGTAGTAGTATAACAGGTTCATGAATTAAATAATAGTATAACAAGTTCATGAATCAATAGTATAACAGGTTCATGAATCAATAATATAACAGGTTCATGAATCAAGCATCAAGTGGGGAATACGGGCCCCCTTCCGAGTACACTTACCTATATTGTCCACTACTAAGGTCTTTTCCTTAAACCCCGGCTTGATTACTTGTTATTATTATCAAAGCAAGTATAGACGTGTACAAACAGGGCAAGAAAAATATGACAAGAAACAAGGATCAAGTTCGAGTTGGATAGAAGACATGATCGGGTAACAAAACACCTTATAATAGTTAGAACAGCAAGACTTTCAATTCTGGACAGCAAGACATTGCTGCAAAAAAATCGAGATTCCCATTATCACAGGAATGCAAACCTAAATCCGTCAAAAATTCTAGAAACTAGACTCTCTTCTAAATCCAGTGCATATACACAAGTCATATAACAACTACAGAAACAAGGCTTAAAACAGCGTTTCATACAGAATTCAAGTTCAGCCAAAAATTGTAAAGTTTTGTTTATAAGCATGGAAAAAGGTATAAAAACACCATAATTAAATTCAGGAAAAATCTAGAAGGTTTCCTAGCATTTCTAGTCTCAACATTTAAAATTTCATAAAATTCCATTACAGATAGCACGGTCAATTTAATTTGAAAAATAGATTGATGCAGCAAATTTATGAATCTGAAATTTTAGATACATCAGTACTAAAACAGTGATAACTCACAAAATACAACTCGGAATTTAAATCCGTCAAAAGGGTTGTAAAATAGAAAACACTAGGATACATTTCATGTTCACAAGGTTTTAATCAAAGATGACTGGAATCAGGTTGAAAATAGAGTTCTTCACTGAACAGCATGCAGTTTGGAAAATATATTGATTGGTTTCACAAGTATGAAATAAGTTATAAGAGTCATTAAACAATTCTACGAAAATTAGGGGTTGATCCCAGTCATATCTAAACATAGCCAGAATAATATTAAATCCAAATTTTACTTTAAACATCAGTTTTAAAATAATAAAACATGTAGCGATCTCATAAATCAGAATCTGAAAATTACGATACAGCTGCAGTAAAACAGCGATAACTTACACATCAAAAAATAAAATTGAGATCCATCGAAAGTTCTGAAAAGTAGACATCGAGGCCTACGAATCATATTCACAAAACAATTTATTTTACTGACCTTAACAGGGTCTAAATTGTTGTACTAAATTAGGGCAACATCAAAACAAAATTTCTTTCATGCATTCGATCAAACAACTCATCTACAATAGATCCAAATTAGAGTATGATGTAAAACATGATATATTAGATATTCAAATTAATATGGTATGGGTATTAACAAATCCACAACGAGATAACACATCTAGCACATCAATCATGTAACAAAAATCTACAACATACAATAGATCACGAACAAGTATGTACATATCAAGGAATCTATTTAGATCTAATTATCTTCGTGTAGCGTGTGTGTTTAACAACTTATTGTGATAGATCATGACTACGAATGGTTCAAACGAATGAGATTAAGATTTAACAAGGAATTATCATGAGGACGAACACAAAAATGAGATCAAGACTACATGCGGTATTTTTACTTGTATAAGAGCAAAAATAATATACAAGCTACTGGCCTTGGTGAAGACGACGAATCCGACGAGAATAGAATAACGGAAACGGATCTCGGGCGACGAACACGAATACAACAACTCACGAACAACGGGGGCTTTGCATGATTTAGATGGCGGCGGCTCGGATGGCGGGACGGTGGCATGGTCAACGGTGATCGGAGCACGGGGATTGGATGCGAAAGTCGACGGGGCTCGGGGTGAGGGGTTGCGGGTGAAGGTGTTGCGCTCGGGAGGTGGCGCAACATAAGGCGGCGCGACTGGCGGTTGGGACGTCAGGGTGATCGTGAAGAGCGCGCGACGGGTGGTCGAAGACTGGGGGGGGGGTTGATTGCTGGGCACGGTGAAAAGGGAGAGAGAAGGTGAGTTGGAGAAAGAGATAAAGTATTGTTTAGGAATTGTTCACAGTAGAGAGAAAGAGTAACAAATTTGGTTAGGTTTTAATGAGATTCTTGGTAAGTTAGGATTTTAGGAGTCAAGGTGGAGATCATGGGGGGAAGAGATTTGCTTGTTAGATAGATAGAGGTGAACGTGAGGAGATATTTGAGGGAGACAGGGTAAAAGAGGGTATTGGGTAGCGGGTTTAGGATCCAATATGACGGATTATAGGGTTTGGGGTCTAAATAGGGTAGACTGGGTTAGAAATCGGGTCCAAAAGGGTAGAAATCCAATAATAGACAATTAGGCCATGAAATACATGATTTAGACTTAAGCAAAATCATCAGGAGATAATTAATTGATAGATTAAATCAAATCAGAAGATTGAAGTCACATAATTGAACTGACGGAAATGAAAAATAGTTGATTAAAAACGGAGAAAGATTACACGGTTCAGAAAGAAAAAAAGAATACAATTAGAACAAATACTCAGAAAAAATAAATACATACAAAAATACAAGAAAAGGAACACATGGGTTACACGAAGTGAGCGAGGAATCTCTCCTCGAGCTGGTCGAAGGAGAAGACGGAGTTTGGGGCAAGTTTTGAGTACCACTCTCGGGTGGAGCCCCGCAACGTGGTAGGGAATGCACGACAGAGAAGGACATCCGAAGCGCTGTGAATCATCATGAGGGTTTTGAACCCTTCAGTGTGATCAGCCGGATCTGACTTTCCGTTGTAGGTTTCGAAGGCTAGAGGCTTGAAACTCCTTGGGGCAGAGGCTTCAAAGATGTAGGAGGAGAAGGGGGGTTGGACCGGTTGGTACCCTTTGTTGGATTGTCTTTTGTCTTTCCCTATTCGGACGAGGCGGTCCGCAATCTCCTGTAGCCGCTTGAGGACGACATCTTCTCATCCTTCGAATCAGTTGACCCTTAGGACCCTTCATTCTCGGTCCCACCGGTACAAGGGTTATCAGTGTGTTGTTCGTTCCGAGTTCTGCCTCAGAGGGCCTGGAGGATCTCATTCTGAATCTTTTGGAACTCGGCCGTCATCACGTGGCCTCCCTCTCTGCCGCCATTTAGGGGTCGACGATCCATTGGGGAGCGACTGTGCTCCTTCTCGGGGAGGAATGACGGCTGTAGCTCGGAGGATGTTCTGAGGTCCCTCGTTTTTGGAACGGTTGAGGCGATGGCAAAGGTCCTCTTCCTGTTGATTGTTGATGAAGTTTCGGAGATTCGAAACTGTCGGGTCTTCGGTCCTTCTTGCGACCAAACGTGAAGCATTCGGAGCCAACACCTGTGGGCGCTCTACCCGATGTTGTTATGGCCAGTGAGTGGTCACTTAACAGCGGGATGGACGAGGAGATCGGCAAGGCAACCAGTGGTAACGGTCTTCTTGGCCTTGCGGGCCATGGGAAAAGATGACTGTGGTGTAGGGCCTCAGTCGGAGGCTAGATCTATCTTTCTCACATACGACGCCAATCTAATGTTGCTGTTCTGGTATGGGTGCAACAGATGATGAGTTCTTTTGTTGGAGAGAAAAATGAGATCCCATTCGTAGATATGACCCTGCTGAGAGGTTGATATGTGGTTGGAATATGTGGATTTGGTGGTTTGCTGGCTACCAAGCACCTGCAAAAAACCTGAAACACTAGGAGTATTTTCGACGATAGGCCCTCCGACGATCAAGTCAGCAACTAGGCGTTTAAAATGGGATTTGGTGGTAAAACGTGCATTACCTGGTAACTGAGTGGGGTGGTCTGTATTTATAGGCCAGTAGAGAGTTAGTTAAGGAAGATTCCTTAATCAAATTCACTGTATTGAAGATATAATTGAGTAACTGATCCTCTGATTTGTGGTGATTGGTTCACCAGTTGTAATTGGCCATTCAACTATTTCTTAGTGGGCATGTGGTAACGGTCTTCTTGGCCTTGCGGGCCATGGGAAAAGATGACTGTGGTGTAGGGCCTCAGTCGGAGGCTAGATCTATCTTTCTCACATACGACGCCAATCTAATGTTGCTGTTCTGGTATGGGTGCAACAGATGATGAGTTCTTTTGTTGGAGAGAAAAATGAGATCCCATTCGTAGATATAACCCTGCTGAGAGGTTGATATGTGGTTGGAATATGTGGATTTGGTGGTTTGCTGGCTACTAAACACCTGCAAAAAACTTGAAACACTAGGAGTATTTTCGACGACAGGCCCTCCGACGATCAAGTCAGCAACTAGGCGTTTAAAATGGGATTTGGTGGTAAAACGTGCATTACCTGGTAACTGAGTGGGGTGGTCTGTATTTATAGGCCAGTAGAGAGTTAGTTAAGGAAGATTCCTTAATCAAATTCACTGTATTGAAGATATAATTGAGTAACTGATCCTCTGATTTGTGGTGATTGGTTCACCAGTTGTAATTGGCCATTCAACTATTTCTTAGTGGGCATGTGGACGGTCCATGCATTTGTCCTGGTCCCACAGCTATTCGTGGGCTTGCTTCCTGATCCTAAGAATCTCGAGATCCGTACAAGAATCGTGCAGTCCTGGTAGGTCACGATTTTTACCCTCATCAGTTGTGGTTGTCTTCATAAGCTTAAGCGAGAGGCTGTGTTCAAATTAATTTGAAATATAATAGTAACAATGGAAGAGGTAATGAATGTAGGAAATAATTTAGTTCTTTGTCTATTTATTTTTCTAGTTTTTTTTATAATATATAATTGTTACTTAAGAAGTCTCGTTTCTATTTCCTAAGAGCATCCACAATGGTATTTCTCAAATATGAGAATATGGCAAAATAGCATATAGCGAAACTTGCAATTTGCTGGAGTCGTGATTTGCTATAATTTAAGAAAAACGGTACATCTTGTTTCGTCTCGTTTTTTGTTTCAACAGTTAATTAACTAATGATTAGATATTAAAATAGGTTAATTAAATAAATTAAATAATAAAATATATACTAAGCTACTTAATTATAACACTAACCTAAGATTAACCTATGCTAGACTAACCAAATGGGCTGGACGGGACATTCCCGTCCAAGCCAAAAATGGCTTCAAACGAGACAACATGTCCCGTTTGACGATTTACGGTATTTTTTTTTGTTCAGACAGGACAACATGTACCATCTGATCATTAAAAAAAAATGGTCATACGAAACAACATGTTTCGTTTGATCCCATTAAATAAAAAAAAAAAATAGGAACGAAACAACAAGTTCCGTCCCCTATAATTTGAGAATCGTCAATTTCGTTTCTCAAATATGAGAAGCGACTGTAGCTTTTTTGCCAAAATATGGCAAAATAGCAAACGACTGTGGATGCTCTAAGTTAGAGGATAAATGTATATTGGTTTTCTGTGTCGGAAGTGAAATTTATTGTTTCAAGAAGTACCGCTTTTGTTTATTTATCTGTGGAAAATTTTATTAGTTTAAGAAGTATTGATTCTGTTTCATACGTCAGAAGATAAATAATTATATACTGTAGTTATTAGATTAAGATCTCTAATTCACCAATCTTTAGGTAGTTTTACTATACAAATTGTAAAGACTAAAATAGTTTTAAGAGACTCATAAAATTATATAGAATTTCAAAAAAATATTAGAAAATTGGGAGAACTTATGAATATCATCCCTACGTAATTACTAAAATATTTGTTATCATCATCACATAAGCAAATGATTTAGATAATCATTGTCAAACCATAATGTCATCCAATTGAATATTACCAAAGCTGCTAGAGGTGGGGTCGCGGGAGCGGTATGGCGGTTGAGGCATCGGGGGCACGGGCGGCTTGTGCAGGGGGCGCCGGGGGTACGGAGTAGGGAATGGTGGTGGCTTTGGGAAGAGCCATGAGTGAGATTGGGAAAATGTAAAGGACAAACACTGTGTTTGAGAGATTGATATATATATATATATATATATATATATATATAATAAAATCGTGTGTAGTGTATGTATCAGTTAAATATGAATCCTTACTTTTCATTTTATTTCTCTATTTCAAAATAGAGAAATGATAGAGGGGATAGACTCTCTCCTATTAGTATAAGATATAGATATAATTTAGATAAAGTTTTAGCGAAAAAAAAAACAGCGATAATGGTTGCTGTTTTTTTTAAGAAATAACTTTATTTTGGGGGCCAAATTTATTGTTTGCTCGTAGATAACACTTAATCCGGTGGATAAAAATAATAATTTCTGCGTTGTAACTTAATCTTATAGTATTCTCTCCGATATTTTCACGAAATAGGTCATTTTTTAAAACTAATTTTCAAAATAGATCACTTTCGGAACTAATTTCCGAAGATAAATCAGTTCTCATAGGCCACAATATCGAACTGCACCTCTTCGATAACGAGGTCGCAGTTCAAAATTGCGACCTCCGTAGATGTCATATAATACTAAACTCCTACACTTGGAAAAATATTTCCTAAGTGTAAATTGTGAAAAATACGATGCAGCGGTTAGAACTGCAGCCTCGAAATACCACAGGCCGTAGTACCGGACTGCGCCATCTTCGATTTTTAGGCTGCAGTTCACAACTGCAGCTTAAGCATATATCATAGCTAATTTGCACCGAGACTTGGGGGAAAAAATTCTAAGTGTAAAAGGTGAAAAAGACGAAGCCGCGATTGGGTACTGCGGCCTTGATATAACATACGCCGCGATTCACAACTGCGCCCTCAGTTATATGTTTCGTAGGACCTAATTTTCAGCATATAACTGAGCCCGCAGTTGTGAACTGCGGCCTATGTTATATCGAGACCGCAGTACCCAACTGCGGTCTCATATTTTTTATATTTTACACTTAGAACTTCTTTTCAAGTCTCGATGCCTATTAGCTATGATATATTTTTAGGTTGCAATTCCGAAATTGGACGATTTTGAAAATTAATTTAAAAAGGTAACCTATTTGGAGAAAAAAAATCATTCTCTCCAGCGTAGTTTCAATTTAGCAAACGCGCCTAAGGAATACTTTTAACTATCTAGATGGAAGCTACAATTTCATAATTCTACAAGGGTAAAGCACCAAAATACCCAAACCCAAACCCAAATAGGTAATGCTACACCACCTACTGCCAAATATACTACTTTTCTCTTTACTATCGTAGGTGTCACACTATTATTGAATATTTTTACCACATACTGTACAATAATCTCCACTAATAGTGTACCATCTAAGAGCATCTATAGTTGTGTGCCATTTACCCAAAATTTCTAAAATTTGGAAAAAATATCGCTCTATTCGTTGGCCATTTATCCAAAAAATGGCTTTCGAGTGAATAACGGCCGACCAAATTTGATTGATCGGACGGTAACAGCAGATGATCCATCGTCTGATTGATCGGACGGTAAATTATCTTTCGTCGGAGAAGTCGGACGAAAGATAAAATATCGTCCCTACAAATTTTTCGCTGACACATCGTCGGAGGGGGGATTAAATACCTTCCAAGCAATAAATAAATAAAAAATGTAAGAGATGGTAAACAATGTACCGTCTCTTAAAAAAAAGAAAAAAATGGTTGGGACGGGGGTTTAACTACCGTCCCTCCCTTTAAAAAAAATTTCCCCTCAAATTATGGATTTACCTATATACTCTTGCCCTCTCTCTCTCTCAACATTATTATTCAATTTTTAAAAATAATTGGGTTGGGACAAAAGATAAAGTGTCGTCCGATACAAAGATGGATTTTAAAAAAAAATAACTTTCGACAGACGAGAAATGATCTCTTGTCCGGTGGATTTTTTTTTAGAAAAAAAAAATTCGGTCGGATGAGAGTTCATTTGTCGTCCCGTGCCATTTTTTTTATTTTTTTTATTTCCTTTCAACAAACGATATATTATCCTCCGTCCTTTCTCGCGTACGTGTACAAATCGCTAGAATGAAAGATAATCTTTCGTCTAATTATTAAAAAAATGCAAAAATCCAATTTTTGGCTTTCGACGACTGCAGTGAAAACTCAATTTTTTTATTTCCATTTTCCAAATATCCAAAATCTAGCTCGCGACGACCACAGAAGCTTTAAGAAAGTAAATTAAAAAAACACTAAATTTGAAAGGAGGTGTAGCATTACCCAAAACTAGTAGTTTACACGTGCGATGCACGTCTTAATAAATATAATTTTTTTAAAAGTAAAAACTCAGACGTAATCTAAATTTGATCTAAAATCTCATTTACAATAATTACGTACGTGCGTTATACGAATTGGTAGAGCGACAAATTAAAATAAAGCCTTCTCCCATTACAGTATTAGAGATTAGAGATAAATCGTCTCAATATTACCAGGGCCAAGCCCGTCAATTCCCCCAAAAAACACAGAAGCCATCGAGACCAGCGTCTCCCCGCTCTCCACCGACACGTGCTAGTCACCTTCAATAGGAGCCGTACGGTCAACTGCCTACCCCCGGTCCCCCCCCCAACGCCAAAACCCCCCTAAGCAAAAAACCAAACCCTAAAAAAAAAATCACTCTAAAAAAAGAAGAAAAAAAATGAAGAACCTCTACTCGTCGAAATCCAAGGGCAAAATCCACCCCGTCAACGACGCTGCCGCCGCCCTCAAGCTCCTACCCGCGGCGATCTTCGCCCTCACGGTGGCGCTCGCCGTCGAGGACAAGGAGGTCCTCGCCTACCTCATGCTCCGCTCCCTCGCCGAATCGTCTTCGTCGTCAGCGGCGGCGGAGAAGAGGCGGAAGTGCAGGCGGATCGCCGGATTCCACCGGCCGCTGTTCGACTGCGGCTGCTTCGACTGCTACACGAGCTTCTGGTCGCGGTGGGACCACTCCGCTGACCGCGACGTCATCCACATGGCGATCGAGGCCTTCGAGGAGCACCTGCTGACGTCGGAGAAGAAGGGGAAGGAGAAGCGGAAGCGGAACAAGAAGGCGGAGGAGGAGGAGAAAGTGACAGCGGTTGCGGAGGTGGCGGAGGAGAGTAAGGGTCCCGAGGTGGTGACTCTAAGCGAAAACGAGTGCTCCCATGCTGACGTGGCAAGAAAGGAGGCGGTGAGTGTAAGCGAGGCTGACGCGGTAAAAGAGGAGGAGGAGGTGGTGGAGGTAGGGGCAGCGGCGGCGGTAAGTGCGGCCGCAGAGAGGAGGAGGGGATGGGCGGACGTAGTGGGGATGTTTAATTCGCGTTTGTGGAGCCTTTGGAGTCCGGGGGGTTAAACTGTAATTTTGGGTTTTGTTTTGAGGGAGATTCTGAAATTTTGCGAAGAGTTAGTTGTAGGTTATTTTAAAAGGATAGTTTAGTTTAGTAATTTTTAGTTTAAGATGCTGTTGTTGTTGTTTGTGGTTGTTTATGTAAATTATTTATGTTTTTTTTTTTTTGGCAAAAAAAGTAGATGTGTTTTTTATTGGTTTTGAATTTGGGATGGAAATATGGGATTCCAATTTAAGCGGGGAATGGATGGATTTTATGATTGATTAGATTTGGAGGGATTCGTTGTTACATATGTAATCTAATAATATTTTAATGGGAGAATGTCTTATTTGTGTTATTTGTAAATCTACTAATGCGTGCAATACACGTACTTAATTATTATAAAATAAGTTTAGGTTGGGCTCATTTCTATGTCAGAATTTTTATTTTAAAAAAGTTATTAAAATGTGCATTGCATGTGTAAATTATTAGTACATTAATTAGTGGGAGATTGGATTTGAAGTTCGATAACATGTAGTGTAGTGTTGTGGTTGTCGGTATCGCCTGAAAATTTGCTTGTAAATAGTTTTTGCTTGTGCTAGTCATGCAGGAGCGGTTTTCTAATCTGTTGGATGTTTGATATAGTTTGGAGTTTTGAATGCGAATTGAGATCTCTAGCAATTTGTTCTCGGTGGGTGGACGACTGATGTAGTTTGGAACTTGCAACAACTTAGCGTGACAGCGCACCCATTCCATGTACATTTCATATTCCTAGCCACCGGAGCTCCGATTTGCTCAAAAATGAGAGAAAATAAAAATGCACTTTGTTGGATACCCTACCCATCACAAAAGTAAACAAATGCAATATCTTTTCTACCTTTGTTTTATTCTTTTTTCATGGGCTTATTCAGAAGCCCATATTTGTCTATGGCTATTGTAACCACAGGATCCAACATGGTGTATCAGAAAGGAAATACTTGTGCGGATACTGCATCCAAAAAAGGGTGTGAAGGAAATACACTATGTGTACTATCAGGGCCTGCCCTGAGTTTCCGGGACCCTAGGCGAACTTTCGACATGTGGGCTCCTAATAACATATATATATTTTTTTACGCGCAAAACACATACCTATATTTACAAGGGAAGTTCAAATTTGGGGCCCCTAAAATCGCGAAATCTCTAGGGGCCCAAGGCGGCCGCCTTACCCGCCTCGCCCTGTGTACTATATATATATATCTATATAATAAAACACAAAGAAAGCTATCAAATGGCTCTCTTTCAATCCTTCCAAAATTAAAGGCTCAGATCTAACCTCACAAAACACATTTTTCCGTCCAAAAGTTTCCCCCAAAACTCGAATTCAAATCCCCCAAAACATATTTATTTATTTAATTATTTCTCTCTCTCTCTCTCTCTCTCTCTCTCTCTCTCTCTCTCTCTCTCTCTCTCTCTCTCTCTCTCTCTCTCTATATATATATATATATATATATCTATATATATATATATATATATATATATATATATATATATAATAAAACACAAAGAAAGCTATCAAGGGGCTCTCATTCAATGGGTGATATGGCTAAAATTGGGGTTAAATCGGGACCGTCCAGATCGAGCACGAATCTTGAAGCACGGGGGTAAAAAGGTAATTTCACATACAGATGGATCCAAAACGGGTATTGGGCCTCCTTCTCACAGAACCAACCACCCGCGAATAGATCCACTTCAACTGGGCACGGGTCCCGACCCGATACAAGCCCGGTCCACCAAGAGGAGAATCAGGCCACTGATTTGATCAAATCAAATCAATAAACCTGATTGGCTCTCACCAGGGAATCAGGGGCTAACTTCTCAAAAACAGAATAAGAGGATTTCTCTCCTGACTGTTAGGCAGGAAATCAGGCCCCAAATCATTCCAAAGGCGACTATAAATACAACCCCTCTACCACCAAGACCAGGTTAATCACTTTTTCATCACTTAAGCTCTTTCTTAATCTTTTGCTGATTACTGACAAGAGCGTCGGAGGGTGCGTCGCCGGAATCAACCTCGGTGTCTCGCACTTCCTTGCAGGTTGCGGCAGGAGCAAGAAGACCGAGTCAGCTGTTCAGGTTTTCCTCGGATCTACAAATTCTATCTGTTTACCCCCACACCGAAATCAGCGGTAACAGATTGGCGCCGTCTGTGGGAAAGCCACACGAACAGTCTCAGCCCATTCTCCGTCGTCCTCTGCAGCCATGCCGCCGAAGAAGAACAGATCCAGAGGGTCGAACCGTGGGGGCAACCTCACCGACCCGGCAAATGAAGCTCCGGTCAATCCTATCCTTCAGTCCGACCTCCCTCCGCTGACCCAGCAGGTCCCACCTCCTCCTCCCAAGCAGCAGCCCAACAACGGTCCGTCCGGTCATAACGGTCGGAAGGAGAAGCAGCCTCTCAATTCGGGCCATGTCTCGGTCCACAACGGGTCCTCGGACTCGATGGCTTCTCATCACCCCGACCTCCGCATCACACTTCTGAACCGTCAGAAAGACGACGACCTCCGTACCCATCTTGAGGAGAGGCGGGCCCGAGAAGGAGCCTCCCGCCAGCGTCAAGGTGAGCGGTCACCACGTCGTCGGGACGGCAGAAGGACACCGGAACGTAGAGGCCGAGCGGCGTCACCCGATCGCCGAAGGAGGAGGTCCCGCTCCCCCAGGGATCGGCGTCATCCGAGGGACCGGGATGTGCCTATCAGCCGAGCCGAATTCCTCCAGTTCCAGGAGACCGTTCTGCAGGCCCTCAATCTCCGACAGAACGCCCAGAATGCTCAGAGGGTTCCGACGCCCCCCAGGGATCCCAGTCCTCGGCGCCGAACCCGGAGTCCTTCCCCGGCTCCCAGCCGACAGCAGCGGCAACAGAGTCCTCGGCGGTCCCAGGAGTACCGGCGCCGCAGTCCACGCTCCCCTTCCTATGAAGAGGAGTCCGGGGGGTCGTACGACTACCAGCGGAGGGACGACGCCCTCATCCGCCGTATCCATGAGGTGGAAAGGCGCATCGGTCGCATGGACAGGGAGGAAGAGTCCCGAGCAGGAACCTTCCGTCCCAGCCGACCCCCCTTCTCACGGTCGATCATGGAGGCCCACATACCGAGGAGTTTCAAACCGCCGCAGTTTGAAACATACTCTGGGGAATCCGACTCGGTCGACCTCGTCGAAAGCTTCAAGACCCTGATGCTGATCCACCAAGCTTCCGACGCGGTGCTCTGCAGGACCTTCCCTGCCACCCTCCGGGGGTCGGCTCGGGAATGGTATTCCAGGCTCGCCCCCTCGTCCATCTTCTCATTCGAGCAGTTCGAGACGCTGTTCATTACCCACTTCGTGAGCAGCCGGCGAGCCGAGAAGACAAGTCTTTCCCTTCTGAACCTACGGCAGGAGAAGGAGGAAAAGCTGTGGGACTATGTGAAAAGGTTCACCGCAGAAGTCAGGTCAATTGCTTCCTTAGACCAGTCCGTGGCTACCGTAGCGTTCCAGTCGAACGTCCTTAACGCCAACCTCCGATCATCCCTGGCCAAGAAGCCCCCGCATGACTTCGCCGACCTCCTCCTGAGGTGCGAGAAGTACATCCGGGCAGAGGAGGCCGAAGCCCTTCCGAGCTTCGGGGGGTCCGCTGCGGGGTCAAAGAGGAAGGCGACGGGAGAAGAAGGGTCCAAGAAAGCTCAGAAGGACATAGGCGGTCAGCGCCGCCCTCCCCCCAGGTTCGAGAAGTTCACTCCCCTCACCACTAGTGTCTCTACTATCCTCATGGAGGTAGAGAAGGAGGGAATCATCCCTCCAGCCTCGAGGATGCACACCCAGGCGAAGAGGAGAAACAAGGATAAGTGGTGTCGTTACCACCGAGACCACGGCCACGACACGAACGACTGCCGGGCTCTGAGAGATGAGATTGAGGCCCTCATTCGGAGGGGGCAGTTGGCAAAGTTCGTGAAAACCAATGATCGGACAGATCGGAACTCCCCTCCCCCTCGGGGGGCTAACAAGCGCTCCGAGCGGCGCGAGGAAACACCCGAGTTCGAGGAGGAGCGGGTTCTGCACCTGATCCACGGAGGTCCCATGGGGGGCTCCTCTAACTCCTCCCGGAAGGCCTTCGTCCGAGAGGTCAACTCGGTCCATAGTGCCCCTCCCCCGAAAGGACTCGGCGTCCCTGTGTCTTTCTCTGATGCCGACCTCGAAGGAGTCCGAACCCCCCACTGCGATGCCCTCGTCATCGACCTCCGCATGGCCAACTTCAAGGTGCAGAGGATTTTGGTGGACAACGGGAGTTCGGTTAACATCCTTTTCCTCTCGGCCTTCCAAGGCCTGCAGCTGTCCCGAGACCGTCTCAAGCCGGCCGGTTACACTCTCCACGGGTTCACGGGGGTCCCGGTAACCGTCGAAGGGGTGATAACCCTAGACGTTACTGCGGGAAGCACCCCTACTACCCGGACCGAGCCGATGGACTTCATGGTCGTCGACGTCCCGGCAGCATACAATGTCATCCTAGGCCGTCCCGGCCTAGCCGCTCTGGAGGCTGTCCCCTCGGCATACCACTTGAAGATGAAGTTCCCCACTCGCTCGGGAGTAGGGGAAGTCAGGGGGAGCCAGGAAACAGCTCGGAAGTGCTACATGACTTCCACCGGGGGGCCAGTGCTCTCGCTCGAGACACTAGAGATCCCCGAGCAGAAGGCTCGCCCAACGTCCGAGCCAGCGGACGAGTTAGAAGAAGTACTCTTCTCGGACGAGGATCCGAGTCGAAAATTCCTCGTCAGCAAGTCTTTGCTGACCGTTCTGTTCTCCGACTTGGTGAGGTGCATCCGGCATAACCGCGACCTGTTTGCTTGGTCGGCCGTGGACATGCCCGGCATCTCCGAGGACTTGCTCGTCCACCGCCTAAGCGTTGAACCGGGGTGCAAACCGGTTCAGCAGAAGAGGCGAAAGTTCGCGCCCGAGCGACAGCAGGCAATCAAGGAAGAAGTAGATAAATTGCTGAAGGCCAAGTTCATCCAGGAAGTAAATTATCCCGAGTGGCTGTCGAATGTTGTAATGGTCAAGAAGTCCAATGGCTCGTGGAGGATATGCATCGACTTCACTGACCTGAACAAGGCGTGTCCGAAGGATCCATTCCCGCTCCCGAACATCGACACCCTAATTGACGCCACCTCGGGCCATGAGCTTCTCAGCTTTATGGATGCCTTCTCGGGGTACAACCAAATCCGGATGTTCCCTCCGGACATCCCGAAGACCTCCTTCGTCACTGACCAAGGCCTATACTGCTACCGGGTCATGCCATTCGGTTTGAAGAACGCAGGCGCCACCTACCAGCGCCTCGTCAACAAGGTCTTCCAGCACCAGATCGGCCGAAACATGGAGGTGTACGTTGATGACATGCTCGTCAAGAGCATCCACGGCACCGATCATGTAGCCGACCTCCAGGAAGCCTTCGGTGTGTTGAGGAAGTACAACATGCGGCTGAACCCGAACAAGTGTGCGTTCGGGGTCTCCTCGGGAAAATTCCTCGGGTTCATGGTGAGCCAGCGAGGGATCGAAGCTAACCCCGAGAAGATTAAGGCCATACTAGACATGGCTCCGCCTCGGAACATTAAGGAGGTGCAGAAGCTCACTGGTCGGCTCGCAGCTATCGGTCGGTTCCTCTCCAAGTCAGGAGAAAAATGCCTCCCCTTCTTCAAAGCACTCCGGGGGGCTAAAGGATTTGAATGGGGCCAAGCACAGCAAGAATCGTTCGACCAGCTGAAAGTCTATCTGGTGAACCCCCCTCTGCTCAGTAAGCCGGTCCCGGGCGAGCCTCTCTTCATCTACCTGGCCGCTTCCGAGCAAACCTTGAGCGCTGTTTTGGTAAGAGAAGAAGACCGGACCCAAAGGCCCATTTACTACGTGAGCAAGGTGCTTCGGGACGCCGAGCTCCGCTATCCGAGGATAGAGAAGATAGCATACGCTCTGGTCATGGCAGCAAGAAAGCTTCGGCCCTACTTCCAATCTCACTCGGTCGTTGTCCTCACCGATCAACCCCTAAAGCAGATTCTCCACAAGCCAGAGACCTCGGGTCGGCTGATGAAATGGTCCGTAGAGCTGAGTCAGCACGATATCTCCTATCAGCCTCGGACGGCAATTAAGGCACAGGCTCTCGCCGACTTCATCGTAGAGTCCACTATCCCTGAGGTCGGCCACGTCCCGAATGGGCCCCCCATTTGGACAGTCTTCGTGGACGGGTCCTCTTGCAGCGAAGGAAGCGGCGCCGGCATCATCCTGAACGGCCCTGACAGCTTCGTCCTGCAGTATGCGATCCGCATGAACTTCAAGGCCTCGAACAACGAGGCGGAGTACGAGGCTCTCATAGCTGGACTCGGACTCGCCCGAAGTGCGGGGCGCAGCGCCTCCGGATTCACAGTGATTCCCAGCTAGTCGTGAACCAGGTCTTGGGCGAATATGAGGCCCGGGATGAGCGAATGGCGAAGTACCTCGCCAAAGTCCGGGATCTCATGGGCCGGTTCGAAGAAGCCATCATCCAACGGGTCCCCCGGGAGGAGAACTCACAAGCCGACGCTCTCTCCAAGTTAGCCTCGTCTTCTCTACAAGGTCTCGAACAGACCGTACTGATTGAAGTCCTCTCTAAACCGAGCATCGAAGACGAGGCACCTAGCTCGGTGGAGTCATTGCCGGTCATGCTGCAGGACAATTGGATGAAGCCGCTGGTAGAATTCTTAAGGGATGGAGTTCTGCCCTCGGATCCCAAAGAGGCACGCCGAGTCAGAACTCGAGCCGAGCGCTATGTCTTGATCGAGGGCATCTTATACAAACGCTCATTCTCTCAAATAGATGGCCGACCTTACCTTAGGTGCCTCTCTCCGGATCAGGCCGAATATGCCCTACAGGAGCTTCATGAAGGCATCGGAGGGGCACACTCCGGATTTAGGTCTTTGGCCCGGAAAGCTTTGAACTATGGGTACTTCTGGCCGACTCTTCTTCAAGATGCCGAGCGACATGTTCGGCAATGCAGCTCCTGCCAGAGACACTCCAACATCCGACGTCTCCCCCAGGCCAACCTCACCTCCCTATCGAGCCCTATCCCCTTCGCGATGTGGGGAATGGACTTACTAGGGCCTTTCCCTCCAGCTCCGGGTCAGCTCAGGTTCTTAGTCGTAGCCATCGACTACTTCTCGAAGTGGGTCGAGGCCGAGCCCCTCGCCACTATGACCGAGAACAAAGTGGTGCAGTTCTTCTGGAAGAGCATCATATGCAGATTCGGCGTCCCCCGCGTCCTCGTGACGGACAACGGGACTCAGTTCACTGGCACAGCATTCCGAGCCCTATGCGACGACCTCGTCATTCAATAGCGCTTCTCGTCCGTCTCACACCCCCAGTCGAACGGGCAGGCCGAGAATGCTAATAAGCAGATCCTCGCAGGAATCAAGAAGAGGTTGGACAAGTGCTCCAAGGGTTTGTGGGTCGACCAACTCCCTAATGTGTTGTGGAACTACCGCACAAGCAGGCGGACGCCCACCGGAGAGTCCCCTTTCAACCTTACTTATGGGGCCGAGGCCGTGATACCCCTCGAGGTCGGAATACCTTCCCCTCGGCTCATAGCCTATGACGAAGCGCAGAATGCCAGGGACCTCAGAGGAAACTTGGACCTGATAGATGAACTGAGGGAAAGGGCATCGATTCGGCAACAGAATTACAGAAGGAGGGTCGAGCTAGCGTACAACAAGAAGGTCCGACCTGCCAACCTTAAGCAAGGAGATTTGGTATTGAGAAAGCTAGCTATATCCCTCCCCAGTCAGAGGAGCAAGCTAGCTCCGAATTGGGAAGGGTCGTACCGGATCACAAAAGTTGTTCGGCCTGGAACATACCGACTTGAAGACATGGATGGCAAAGAGCTTCCGAGGACCTGGAATGCCGACCACCTCCTGAAATACCAAGAGAGCGCTCCGGCGCCTCTCTAAGTAATCCGAGGTGTCGAACCATTCCTCTCCTCTAACTTGTAACCTGTCCCATGAATTGTACTATGTAAAACGGTTCGCCGTCAAATATCAATAAAGAAAAGTTCTATTATGTTTGTGAATTTGCATGTTTCTCTCCCCTCTTATTTAACCAATGGTTCGGAGTCCAACACTCGGCTCGACTTTGACTCCTCGGCTCGTCTCCGGACGAACCAGGGGTAGGTCGCCGTTCGGAATTGCTCCCACAGCCGTTGAACTACACCGATGGTTCGGAGTCCAACACTCGGCTTGACTTTACCTCCTCGGCTCGTCTCCGGACGAACCAGGGGTAGATCGCCGTTCGGAATTGCTCCCACAGCGGTTGAACTACACCGATGGTTCGGAGTCCAACACTCGGCTCGACTTTACCTCCTCGGCTCGTCTCCGGACGAACCAGGGGTAGATCGCCGTTCGGAATTGCTCCCACAGCCGTTGAACTACACCGATGGTTCGGAGTCCAACACTCGGCTCGACTTTACCTCCTCGGCTCGTCTCCGGACGAACCAGGGGTAGATCGCCGTTCGGAATTGCTCTCACACCAGTCGAGCTCCAGCGATGGTCCCGGGGTCCAACACTTGGCTCCCAGTCCATCTAAACTACTCCAGTGGGTCGATGTCGGACCTTCGCTCGAACACAAAAGTCCGAACTCTCCTAACTACTAGCCGAAGACCGAAGACCCACAAATTCGGTCGGCTTCCGAGCAAGTGGCTTCCCGAGCGTGTAAACGGGGAAAACACACTTTCCCCTCAACTTTCGTACGTGATCTCGATCAGACGGCTCAGATCATGCCACCTGCGCAAAACGACAAGATAACGTTTTCTTGGGAACTGAGCCGCCTCGAGATTCGCGCCTACGTTCGACGGCTCAGATCTCGCCACCTACTCTAAGCGACAAAATAACGCTTTCTTGGGTACAGAGCCGTGCCGTACCGTGTCAGACCCGCTAAATGACAAAGAGCCGCACCCCTGGAGATCCATTCGGCTAAACAGACGCGCTCGGTTCAAAGATCTCGGCACGACCGATATGGTTATAAGCAAAGACAAACATGCAAAGCAACGAAAGGGAATTTTATTAATTGTCGGCGCATAGTACAAAACATTCCATTACAAAGTGTTGGCAAACAAAACACACAATGCCCGACCCACTACACTTGTCTCTCATATAAAAACATCCTCACTAAACTGTTTGTCCTCCTCGGCTGACAGCTCCTCCTTCTCCCCCCGGAGCTTCGCCATCACACCACGCAGATGCCACATCTCTGAGAGCAGGTCATCCCGCTCGGCGACGATCTTCGACTGAATGTGCCGAATGCTTTTGACCCGAAGAGCATTGCTGAATGCGGTCTGCGAGTCTCCATCCTCTCCTGCGAGGCTCAGCTCGACAATCTTATTCTCCAAGCGTTGGATCTCGGCTTCCCGGAGACTGAGGACCAACGAAAGGTGGTCCCACTCACTTTCGGCTCGGCGTAACTTCATATCGGCGCTCCTAGGGCTCAGAACCACTGTTCCAGAGGTGGCCTCGGATTCAGAGTCATCATTCGAACGCTCGGAGTCCGAGCCATGGATCGTCACAACGAGCTGAAAAGAAGGGAAAACGAATAACACAGTTTCAATACACTGCCGAAGTCTAACACTTGAAAATTTTTCAGAACTATTTTTATTCAGACATAATAGTGTTACAGACGGTCGACCGACCCCACAACTAAGTTGTTACAACAATCAACAAAAATAGGAAAATGACAGAATCAGAGCCTCTTCGGAAGGGGAATGCTTCGGTTTAAGGAAACACGAGGACGGCGAGGCCTGCCCTCCGAACCCGACCCTAAACCAACGAAGCGCGACCCCCCTTCGCTGCTAGCTCTAACGGCGACGCCGGCCGAAGCCCCACTCGACGAGGCGGCCGCACTACTCTGAGCGTCGGCTGGACTCCCCCTGGTCAACGGCGAGCGCATCGCAAGTTCGTGAAACGTAATCCCCCTCTCGCTTTCTTCGCGAGTGCACGAAGTGCTGCGAACGTTAGCCCTGACCGGTGCCGGCTTGAGCGATGCGATCTCTTCCTCCAGTTCGATAATCCTATCCCTCAAGATGTCGCCCTTCGCCAACTTCTTCGGTCGAGGGGCCGTCAACGAGCCCGAGGCATTGGCATTATCAGTCGCGAGCCGTCGGTAGTGGGTCACTTCAATCCCCCTATCTATTGTGATCCTTCTGAGCCTGTCGACTTCGGCCGATAGCCTCTTGCGCTCAGTTGACGCTTTCTCCAGTTCGGAAGCCAGCTTCCCCCTCTCCGCCGAACGTTCTTTTTCCGCTAGCTCCAAGTATTGGACCTCGGCCAAAAGGTCGTCATTCTTCTGCTCGGCGGCAGTAAGCTCTCTACGGAGGTTCTCGACTTCGCCTTCGGGATGGGGAGCTGAAGAGCGCTTCCGATACTGGTACAGCTCGCGACCATACCTCCGCAGGGCCGCCTTCGTATCCTCCAGCCTGCCGAGCAGGAGATATCGCCTATATCGGCTCTGAAAGAGCTCGTCCTTCGTTTTCGCCAGCTCCTGCCGAAGGTATTCAGCCTCCGTGATCGGACCGAATCTCACCTGAAATGCAGAGATAAATCCGAGGCCGAACACTTGGAGAAAGTTACGCCAAAACAAACACTAAGTCCGAGACTCAACACTTGCGCAAATTTTGGCCAAACAAAGACATTTTTTCATTCAAAATTCGAGAAGTTCTACAGCAGCGGTGGCCAGTCCGCAGTTAGGCTTACAAAAACAAAAAAAAAAGAGGAAAAGAAGACAACCGAGTCAGGGGTCGACCTTTTTGTCGTTCGGGTCCGTCGACCCCTCGGCCTTGTCCTCGCCCTCGCCTCCGCCTCCTCCTTCGCTCCAGCTCTCCTCCTCGGAGTCGTCCTCCTTCTCCTCCTCGGCCGCGGCCTTCCACGGGTCCTCGACGGGTTCCGTCTCCCCCTCGGGGCCGATCAACCCCTCGGGGACAACCTCCTCCCCTTCCACGAGGTCGTAGAAGTTGTAGGAGGACGTGTCGAAGCCCGGGTTCTTGGCGACCACATGTTGCAAGGCACGGCCGTAGGCGTCCAGCATGTTCTGGATCATGTGCATCGCGGCCTCCTCCTGCACGGCTTTCTTCACCCTCTTCACCTTCCTGAGGTGTTTGGCCTTGATCTTCTCGGCTCTCTTCCGAGCGTCCTCCGCCTCCGACCGAGCCTTGGCCAGCTCCTCCCTCAGGTCAGCAGCCTCCTTCACAGACGCCTCGAGCTTGGCCGCCGAATCCTTCAGCTCGGCCACCTCCTTCTCCGAGGCCTCGAGCTTGGCCGCCGTATCCTTTGACAGCTGAACAGCATCGGCCAGCTGCTTCTCCAGCCCCTCCACTTCGGTGGCCCTCTTCGTCGAAAGAAGAAACTCGGAATCAAGCCGCTTCGCGACCTTGACGTGTTCCGCCCTCTCCTTCTCCCTCTCCTGATCCTTCTTCGCCATCTCCTCGACCAGGAAATTGAAGTGGCAGAGGGTCTGAAAGAGAACAACAGAGTTACAATCCGAGTCCTAGAACTTAGAAAAATTCTAAGGAAGAAATTCAGATGAAGAAGAAATCAGCCTACTTACCGACATGGTATTCCGGGCGATCTGCATCACGGCGTCCCCTGCCATCCCGGCCTTCAGGGTCGCTCGATCCTTCGGGGTCGGCAAGTGCCTTACCGCCTCCATGCAGATGTTCCCGTCGCCCAGGAAACCATCGGCGTTCATCACCTGCCAGTCGGGGACGAAGATCTGCTTATGACGCTCGGTCAAGATCTTCTCCGCCTCGGCAGTGAGGGGCGGAACCTGCATGGACAGCGCATCCTTCACCCCGAACACGCCGCTTGACGAACCCGGAGCGTCCGTCCCCGGGGTCGGCACAGGTGCATCCGAGGTAGGGGGATCGGAGACAACGGCCTCCCCCTGCTCGGGGACCACGACCTTCGTCGGAGAGACGAGGACCTCAATCTCCCCCTCCTTGAGGACCGCGACCTTCGGTTGGTCGGCAGTCTTCGCGACCGAGGGCTTCTTCGAAGCCCGGCTGTCCTGAGGCGCTGCCGACGGCCTCTTCTTCTTCTCCTGCTCTGCCCGGCCCTTCGCCACCAGAGCCTTGTAATCAAGCTTCATTGTCTCTGCAAAAGCCGGATGGAAAAACTTAGAAAATTTTTCATGAATTTTAAACAAGGAGTATAAATACCAGATGCATACGAGGGTCGATCGGACTGAGACCCCCACGGAACAGATGCTCCTCCGTAATATCCTTCCAGCTTAGCGCTGGCAGGGCGAGAAGCTTCCTCTGGACCTCAGCCTCCTCAGTATTCAGCGGGACATCCTTCTTTGTACGCTTGGGCAAGCCGTCCGCCCAAACTGTCGGTATCACCCACGGCGTCAGATTTCGGACGAGGAAGTATTTATCCTTCCAATGTTTGATCGAGTCCGGGTTCTCGATCAACTTAACTCCCGTCCGAGGAGAAAGGAAAAACCTCTGCTCGTCATGCCTCGGCTGACAAGGTCGGAAAAGACTCCGAAAGAGGAACATAGTCGGCTTGGCGTCGATCTCTTGACATCGGAGGAGGAACGCCACGACATGCCTCCAAGTGTTCGGCATCAGTTGGGCAGGACTCAGACCGTACCAGACCAAGACTTCGGCCACGAACGGGTGTAGGGGAAAGCGGAGCCCGGCGATGAGGGAATCGACCGGGAAGACGCATACGTCCGGCGAGGACTTTGTGTTGGCTCGGAACCCCGGCCCAGGAAGAAGCAGCACATACTCAAGCGGGATCCGGAAACCCTCTCGGATCATAAGGAGATCGGTCTCGGTGAGAGTCGAGATCCTGTGGTCGACCTCGGACAGCTCCCTAGGCTCGTTCTCCTCCACCAGCTTTACCGTACCTTGAGTGACCCTCTCCAAGGTATCCTCGGCATAATCCCGGATGCCTCCCACGCTCGATACGGCGATGGGCTGCCGACCGAACGCCCCCGCTCTCTTCGGCATTTCCACTATTGTGATCACGGCTTTACCCTTTTGGGACTCCGCCGCGACTTCCTCGGGCACTTCGGCCACTTCACCCTCTTTATCCAGACGAACAACGTCTTGCTCGCTCGGCTCCATTACTTCCTTCCCTTTATCCCCTCGGCCAACGGCTTGCTCCGAGGTGGGGGTCTCAGCCGAAATCTTAACCATGTTTTCCTAAAAAGAGAAGGGAAAGAAACTGACCTTGAAGTGACAGGTGCGGTTGGAAAGTTCGCCGGAGCTAAGAACGCTACCGCGACAGCTAGCAACGCCACCAAGGGAGCTAAAAACTGCGAAGCAAAGTAAAAACGGAAGAGAGAGAGTAAAAGTGAAAAGTGAAGACTTGGTCTTGAGGGGGTGAAGATTTATAGTAAAATTGGAACGTCCCTTGGACTTCCAATGAAACTTCGCGACTTTTGGGCTACTCTCGAAACGTCACGAAGGCCCATCACCACTACTCCTCTCACCAAGTCAACTGACTCGGCCCCGAGGGATCCAAATCCGAGCTACGAGCGATCCAAACACGCCGACAGTAGGGTCCGGTCGGAATCCGAGCAAGTGCCTTCCCGAGCTGGTAAACGGGGAAAACTCACTTTCCCCTCAACTTTCGCGCCCGATCTCGATCAGACGGCTCAGATCTCGCCGAGAGCACTAAACGACAAGATAGTGTTTTCTTGGGAGCTGCGCCAGTCTTGAGATGCGCGCCATCATCCAGCGGCTCAAGGTGCACCACGTCGCTCGGACGATCGAACCCTCGGACGCCTCACCTATGCCTAGAGGAACCTGGAAAAATTTTGATTCAGTTTTGAGGCGCCGCCTTCGGCGAGCGCCCCCCAGGTCCCGTGCATCAGTCGGTATTCCGCCGACCACGGGCCCCGGTCGGGAACAGATCGGCACTCCTCTCATCTCTAACTTCCCCGGGCTGACATCCATCAGAAGCCATCAGCCCGGAAGGAAGACAGAGATGAGAGGGGACCCATCAACACTCAGAGACCAGGAGAAACACACTGTTCCGAGCTTGTTGTTTACAACTGGAAGGCGCGGCTTGTCAGAGGACTCCGACCGCAGCGCCTTCACAGTTGCAAACAACGGGCTCGGACGGTCCAGAAGCCCGAGCTGCGACTCATGATAGAGAAGCGCGCCATCCCGAGCTAGTTGGTTGCAACTGGAAGGATCAGTTTGTCAGAAGGCTCTGGCAGCGGCGCCTTCGCAGTTGCAACAAACGGGCTCGGATGGCCCGGAGATCGGCATCGGACATGGATCACCACTCTCCCACCAAGACCTCCGCCTACTTCGACACTCACTTCGGAGCAACCAAAGAAGGCAGAAGATCTTGGTGAGAGAACGACCACCCGTCCTTCCGAGAAGACCCACACACCCCGGTCCGGACTATGGTCGTCGCCACTACTGCCTTATCCCCTCCCGCTCCTGACATCCCCTTCGGAGCAGTGAGGAACGGGAGAAGAATAAGACAACAGAGCGACCACCCGTCCTTCTGAAGTAACTCATCCCTCGGATCCGGACCACGGTCGTCGCCACTACTACCTCGTCCCCCCTCGCTCCTAACATCCGCTTTGGGGCCGTCAGGAACAAAGGGAAAACCAGGCAGAAGAGCGACCACCTCTCCGAACCTCAAGAGAAAAGCTACCCAAGGCAGATGCCTCCGAGGTCTAGAACTCAATTTGGTTGTGACTAAAATGACAAAGAGAGTGGAGTACTTATAGCCTGCCTCCAAGAACCAGCCATTATGACCCTCGGAAATTGAAGCGCCGCGTTTTAATTAAGGGAATTACTGATCCTCGGAAGTTGAAACACCACGCATTAATTAAAGAAATTATCCTTAATGACATCGGGAAGACAAAACGCCACACAAGTCACGAAGCACCATTAATACCATTGGGAACAGAGCCATCTCAGATTGCCAAAAACCACAGGCCCTCGGTCGGCTGCCGAGCAAGTGCCTTCCCGAGCTGGTAAACGGGGAAAACTCACTTCCCTCTCAACTTTCGCGCCTGATCTCAATCAGACGGCCCAGATCTCGCCGAGAGCACTAAAAGACAAGATAGCGTTTTCTTGGGAGGTGCGCCCGTCTCGAGATGCGTGCCCACATCCAACAGCTCAGTTAGCGCCATGTCGTTCGACCTGCCGAACCCCCTGTCTTCGATCGGCAGCCGAGCAAGTGCCTTCCCGAGCTGGTAAATGGAGAAAAAAAGACACTGAGCTACGTGGACCGCTGGATCTCTCAAAAATTCGCGCTCCCAATGATGAAGAGCCCAGATTGCGCCACGTGCGCTAAAAGACAAGATAGCATTTTCTTGGGAACTGCGCCCGTCTCGAGATGCGTGCCCAACATCCGACGGCTCAGACAGCGCCACGTCGCTCGACCTGCCGAACCCCTGCCCCCGGTCGGCAACCGAGCAAGCGCCTTTCCGAGCTCGCAAACGGAGAAAAACGCTGCCGAGCGGCAACAGCCGTCAGATCTTTTCGAAATTCGCGCCCATCCACGATCGACGGCTCAGATCAAGCCACGCCATTAATCGGTATTTAAATCGTTTTTTATTTATTTTAATCGTTTTATTTGTTTAAAATTGCGAAAAAATTGCCAAAAATTCGGGAAAATTAGCTAAAAATTCCGGGAAATAATTGAAAATTCGGGGACACGCTTTCGGACCCCGGAGCGAACAATTGTTACCCCGAATGCACCGCTAAAGCCCCCGAATGATTAGCAAACACATCGCAGAATTAAACAAATACTTCGAAAAAAGTAGATAAAAGACTGTCAAATACCCGATGCAGCTCAAGAACAGCACACAGCGTCAAAAGTTACCTCACTACCCCCTTTCTAGATTCAAAATCCCACATTTGGACTCCGATACAACTCCACCAGCCACTGAAACAGCTGAACTACTCCTCAAAGTCTGATCACGCTCAGTCTTTAGGAGTGGGGGGCTCGTGATATGGCTAAAATTGGGGTTAAATCGGGACCGTCCAGATCGAGCACGAATCTTGAAGCACGGGGGTAAAAAGGTAATTTCACATACAGATGGATCCAAAACGGGTATTGGGCCTCCTTCTCACAGAACCAACCACCCGCGAATAGATCCACTTCAACTGGGCACGGGTCCCGACCCGATACAAGCCCGGTCCACCAAGAGGAGAATCAGGCCACTGATTTGATCAAATCAAATCAATAAACCTGATTGGCTCTCACCAGGGAATCAGGGGCTAACTTCCCAAAAACAGAATAAGAGGATTTCTCTCCTGACTGTTAGGCAGGAAATCAGGCCCCAAATCATTCCAAAGGCGACTATAAATACAACCCCTCTACCACCAAGACCAGGTTAATCACTTTTTCATCACTTAAGCTCTTTCTTAATCTTTTGCTGATTACTGACAAGAGCGTCGGAGGGTGCATCGCCGGAATCAACCCCGGTGTCTCGCACTTCCTTGCAGGTTGCGGCAGGAGCAAGAAGGCCGAGTCAGCTGTTCAGGTTTTCCTCGGATCCACAAATTCTATCTGTTTACCCCCACACCGAAATCAGCGGTAACAATGGGGTTCAAATCAATGGTTTAGATTTAACCTTACAAAACATATTTTTCTGCCCAAAAATTTTCCCCAAAACTCAAATTCAAATCCCAAAAACAACTCATTTATTTATTTATTTATTTATTTATTTCTCTCTCTCTCACACACACACACATACACACACGTTCTCTCTCTATTTACTCAGAAATTCATATTTTTAGATTTCAGGTTTGTAAATTTTCAGATATTTTATGCATTTTTTTATTGCTCACGTTACATTAAAAATAGCAAATATCTCATCAACAGTTAAATTTCATCATTTTTCACACTCGAAGTTCTAAGAAATAGGATTTTACACCTCCATTTATAATTATTTTTCAACATATATTAATGGAAACGTGAACTTTTATTTACAACTAATTATTGTTTTACTATTCAAACTTGAACTACGTAATTGTTATTTTACTGTTTACAAGACTTTCATATGCTGTATCGTTCTAAAGACGTGTCGTAGGCACATGCCCATGGACAAATATAGTATATATATATATATATATATATATATATATATATACTAGTATTTTTCACGTGCGATGCACGTTTCGATAAAAAATGTAGAATGTTTATGTGCGATATATGTGTTAAGAAATAGTTTTTGAGTTGGACGTCTGTTGCACATAATTGGAAAAAATATTTTGAAAAAAATGGTACATTTATACGTGCAATGCACGTATTTATAAGTAGAATTTGAGTTGTACGTGCAACATGTATATGTTTGATGTTAAAAAATATTAAAATTTTATTTTGCACGTTTTAAATAGGTAAAAAAAAATTGTTTGTTAGTTTTTGTTATAATTAATAGGAGAGTTTAAGTTGTACGTACAATGCACGGGTTTGTATGTTGACAAATTACAACTCCAACTCTCCCATTATATATATAATAAAATACAAACAAAGCTATCAAGTGGCTCTCTTTCAATCCCTCCAAAATCAAAGGCCCAGATCTAACCTCACAAAACACATTTTCCCCCGAAAAGTTTTTCCCCAAAACTCAAATTCAAGTCCCCCCCAACCGAAAACAACTCAATTTATTTATTTAATTATTTCTCTCTCTCTCTCTCTCTCTCTCTCTCAATTTAAATAAAAGTCCATGTTTCCATTAGTATATGATGAAAAATAATTATAAATTGGGGTATAAAAGTCCATGTTTCCATATATATATATATATATATATATATATATATATATAGAGAGAGAGAGAGAGAGAGAGAGAGAGAGAGAGAGAGAGAGAGAGAGAGAGAGAGTAATGTGAGCTTCACATTTGTATGAGGAAATTTTCCTCATGTAAAGTAGTTATATTCACTTGGTAGGGTCCACATAGAAGATCCACTTCGTCTATCACGTTTACCATGTCAATAGATATCTATATGTAGAAAAAATCAAGTGGTTTAGAGATCATTCACCCATGCATCATGTGGGTCTAATTTATGGTTCGATTTGTATTACTGTTGAAATCGTTCATTTTTAACCACATGATACATGGGTGAATGACATCCAAACCACTTGATTTTTTCTACATATACATCTGTTGACATGATAAACATGATGGACGGAGTGGATCTTCCATGTGGGCTCTACCAAGTGAGTATAGTCACCTTGTATGAGGAAAATTTTCTCATACTCTATATGAGGCTCACTATTCTCATATATATATATATATATATATATATATATATATATATATATATATATATATATATATATATTTATATATATAACATGGACTTTTATACCCCAATTTTAAATTATTTTTCACCATATACTAATGGAAATATAGACTTTTATTTACAACTAATTATTGTCATTTATTCTAACTTCAGTTACATAATTGTTGATTTACTGTTTCCAAGGCTTTTCCTATGCTGTATCGTTCTGAAGACGTGTCGTAGGCACGTGGCCACAGGCAAATCTAGTATATACACACACACACACACACACTAGTGATATACACGTGCGATGCGCGTATTAATTTTTTAAAAAAATTAAAGTAAAAACTCTCTGATTTACACATGTGTGCATGTCTTAATAAGTAGGATTATATAGAATTGGAGTTGCACGTGCATTGCACGTAAGTAGGTAGATTTACAACTCCAACTCATCCATTATAATAGTTATTATATATTATATTATAGAAAGATGGATAGATAGATATATAATAATTTACACGTGTGATTCATATTTAATATATTTTAAAAAAATTAAAGTAAAAAATCTGACGTGGTTAGGACTCGAATCTGAGACCTCCTTCATTTTAGTTATGCACGTTTGATGCGCGTGTTAGTAGATTGACGAATGACACTAAGGCCTTCTCCCATTATAATATTATATATATATATATATATATATATATACTAGTTGAAATTTACCGTGCACCAAGTGCATGTGGCTTGGTGAACATGACACTTGAAGATTTTAACAATGTTCTATGTTTTTTTAGAAAATCAATTATAGGGAAAACAAATCATTAAGAACTCAAATGAATATAAAGTATGATCACTATATATTAATTATATACACAAAATACTTAAAATTTCAATATTAATAACTAAATATTATATCTAGTCTTGAGTAAACAAAATAACATGTAAATAATTGACTAATCTAAAACAAAAAGATATATAAAAAAGAACAAATCAGTAAATCCTAAATTGATTTCATTGTATTTTTCATAAGATTAATCATTCTTTTCCAAAGAATACTTCAACAATGGTGTCATCAAAGCTTATGTTCTAGAAATTGATTGCATATTCCTTGCAACTAATAGTTGAAAGAGTATGGTGGTAATTCTATTAGGTTTATGCACAAAGAGAATCTAGTATATTATTTGTAAAATATATATTTAAATAAGGCATAAGATATATGTGCTAACAAATTCTTGTTCTTATAAATTATCAGTCAAAACTATAGTAAGGAAGCTTTTTCTCTAGGAAATTTAGCAATCATTTCGTCGTTTAATGAATTAACTCACTCAATGTTCGCTGCTAAAATATTACATTTTGTGATGTAGCCAGTAGAGTGTGCAAGTTGATGGAGTGGAGCAAAAACACTATCAAGCAAGGCATGCTCAGATACTTCATAGTTTAAGTATTCAATGATCATCTCCTTTGAAATTTGAACTAAATTATCGCCGACAATGGACTTCCCTCTGTTCCCTACTTGAAGTAATAAGTCATTGAATAATAGATTTGATAGTGCCCTCATAGTTTGTTGTAATTATATAATTTTCATTTATTGGCATAGATCTGATTTTACTAAGGTAAAAGCAATACTTGATTCCCTCAGTTCTACATGGTACCGCTTGAAGGAAGGACTTATCAAAAATCTCCAAATAAGAATACTTATTTTTTCATACACTATGAATACTATTAATAAAAAGTAAATGACAAGAGATGTACCTCAAATGTTACTTATTTCCATTTTTGAAATTCGTACTATGCCATATTATAGTTATAATGACATAGTTTGATTTAAACTACAAGCTACTTGTACTATGCAATTTTCACTAACAGGTAAATGCTTATTATAGTATCTCTTCTATCCTAGGTTCACAAGAAGAGTAGGATGTTTACACTGAAAGTGTTATGTAACCCAAAACAAACTACATCAAATAAAAGCTTATAAATAAATCAATTAATTTTGTGTGGTATTCAAGCTGAGACTATATATGGGAGTGATGGGAATGTTGATCGACCATTTAAAGGTGAAAGAAAAACCAATAATCAAAATGGCAGGGCGAATACAAAAATATCTAATTTAAGTTGGCAAATGGAATGTGTGAAAATATATAGCAAACAGGAAGATTGTTGCTTACATTAAGAAATTTACACAAATAGTATGTAGATAGAAACAATGTTTGCACTTCAGACAAACTCAATCTGCCATCTATCTGCAAATATTTTCTCCGTCAACTACAGCTTCACAATCAACATTTTTTTCAACCATTTCCAAATTAGAAATAATACAAAAGTTAAAGACCAGGAATAAAGACTAAATTTAATATATTTCATCCAATCACACTAAATTCTACATATACATAATCTGTCTACAAACCATAATTTCAATTCCACCCCCACTTCAAAATCCACGTGCCAAACAAGGGCTTTAGTCTCTTTTACATCATATTATGCAAATAATCAAATAAAATTAATTTATAAAATTTAAAATGAAATGCAACGCTAAATGGGAATCGGGAGGGTTGAAAAAAAAAGTACGTGGACAATTTTCAGCAACCACATTTAAACGAACTTAACACCTATTGGTTCTCAAACATACTTTTCTAATAATTCCCTCCCTTGAACTCCCAATCTAATCCAACACAAGGGTTGGCCCCGGTGAAAGATCCTCCTCCGATGTTCAAGTCAATAACATAGAAAAAAAAAGATTAGATTTTTGTGACAAAAGTTTCATTACCCGTTACTGATTGAAGGAGATGAATATCTATACACTATGGATCTTGCTCCATAACAAATATATGAGAAGGTATCATTCTCAAATTTGGTTGAAGATTCACTTGGTTAAGGGATAAAATCAGATATTTAATTCATGATTTTGGAGATTTGATTGACAACTGTAATTAGCAGGAAATCCCTCATTCTTAGACTGTGAGCAAACCTTATTTACTAGTCTGGTTGGGCTTGTGGACCTAGATACGGTCCCTATTTCTCTAATGGGCTTGTAAGTTGTTATGAAAGTACCGTTCTACCCTTGAGAAGCTTTAAGATGCATGTTGGGATCGTGTGGCTCTTATTTTACCCATTGATATGGGTTAGGAATGATGTGGCCCGTCCTGGGCCACAGGATCCCCTCAGGATGCGCGCTCCTTCTGATCCTCTGGATCCGTCACGTCAGCATCGGAAAACCGCCCAGGCCGCTGCCACGTCAGCCCGGAAACCACCCGGGCATCTGCCACGTCAGCCCTAAACCGCCCGGATTTCCACCGCTTCAGCTTCACGGGCAACCGGGTCCAGACCCGGGCCCAAACGGGTCCAGACCCGGTTGGCATCTTCTATAAATACCAGACCCCTACTCCTTCTCAAGGTAATCAATCTTTTCCTACCAAAACCCTAGTTACTGTTACTCCCTCTTAGTGACTGACTAGATTGTCGGAGGGTCTGCCACCGGGACCAACCCCGGTGTTCCAAGATCGTCTGCAGGTACACAAGACCATTGGATCCGAGCCTCAAAGATCCGAGCCGAGCATCAACCTCCACCTCACTACCACGTACCTCGGTACCGTTCGTCCAGTCAAGGGTCGTCTGCATAGGAGTCTCCTCTATTAATACAAATCAAGTAAGAACTCACGCCTGGTGCATCCACACGTTTCCCAAAACAAACTGCATCAGGATGGCACCGTCTGTGGGAAACTATCTATCATAGACGCCAACCCGAGCTCTGCCGCCAACGGTACCCCTGTAGATGCCGACACAAGCTCTGCCTCCGATGGTACCCCCGTCAACCCGAGCTCACATGGCGCCCAAGACCGCAAAAACTGTTACCTCCACACATCGGCAGGACGTGCCTCCACAAGGCATTGCTGCCAATGCTCATGGATCGAACAACAGAGGGATCAGCCACGGGCCCCAGCCGAATGCCTCCCGTCCGATCCCGCCCGACCTACGGGGGGTGATCGTGAATCGGCAGGCTAGCCGCAGCAGGGGAGGAGCCGCTTCCAACTCGGCTCCAAACCACCCAAAATCTCCGTCCCAAGGGCGGGAACCGGTGCTCACCTGTGTCGGTCGACAACAGCCCGCTCAACCAAACCGAGCCGAGCGGGCCCCGGTTACCCACCAGGAGTTCCAGGACTTCTGCAGGGAAATTGTAGTACCCCGTATTTTCAAATATTATTTTAAAGATTTGAAAATAAATTAAAATGATTTTCTGGAGATTTAATAAATATTTTCTGAAGGTTTATCTTTTTACACGTGCGAAACACGTGCAAATATTTTTGGTGTAAATATCCAATTTTATATTTTTAATAAGTTCTCATACTTATTATGGAGTATATTCTAAAATTTGGGATTTTTCTGAGTAGAGAAACTATTTTTATAAATATCTCGAAAGAGAGGGGCTTTTATGTAAAAAGTCGTTTGGATCTGAAATAAATTATAAAAATTCGTTTTTACTGATTTTTGAGCTTTCCATGATCATCATTTAAATTAAAGTATATTTAAATTTTATTTGGATTTGATTTGGTAAAGATTTAAACAAATATGGTGTTTTACCAAATATGAAATTTATGTTGGATCTTGTGCAAATATTTTCTGGAAAGTAAAAGTCAAATATTTAGATTGGAAAATATAATGTGTATTATTAGATATTATTTCTGATTTTTCTGAATTTTTATGAATATTTTATGATGTATTTGCAAATATTACAAAGGGGAGGGCTTTTGTGCAAAATCGCCACCTTGAGTTGTAAATCTAAATTTTTCATATTTACTGGGCTGTACTGGATTACTGGAAAACTTAGTGATAAAAAGATTTGATTTGGTTTTGATTCAGTTAACCTATTTCAACTAAGAAAGGGGTTATATGTGTAAAGTTATATTTGGAAGGATTCTTTTGCAAATATGTTTCTAAAACCCTAATCTTTCAATTCCGGCCTATATAAAAGATGGTGTGCAGCCGTCATTCGCTGCACAACACAAGTTTTATTATATTTTATTTTCTTGGTGATTGAAGAGGAGATCTTGGATTCTTTGCAAAAAGGGGATTCTTCATTTTGCTTCGTGATATTCGCTTAATCTCTCCAACTATGTGAGTGACATTGTTTCGTTTTATTTTGTTTATGTATGTTGTAGATGAGTAGATATAATTGTTTGGTTGTTTTGTTTGTTCTCTTTGATTCGTGTATGTCATTTGAGAATGATATGAATGTTTAGATTGATTTGGATGCTGAATATGTATATGTATGGATGGATGAGAAATTGGATCTTTGAGAAGAACCCTAGATATTCGTATGTGAATGATTTTAGATTGTTGGAAACCTAATAAAAATTGTGAGTAGGCTATTTATTTGGATTATTGTTGATTTGATTGAGTTTGACAAATGTTATGCATTAATTAAATTAAAGATAAGATTTTTTGGATTATTGGTGAGTTGGATTAAAACAACTTGACCATGTTGAGGATAAATTTGTTTTGTTTATGAATCAACTATAGAAAATAGTTGAGATTGAGTTGAGGAATTTTGTGAATGATTAAAGGTTTAGAGGACCATATTTTGAGGATTTGAGTTATGAGGATTTAAATTGGGGATTTGTGATTTTTGTAAAAGATGTTGTTTGGACTTGGATTTCTCAAATGCTAAGTTTAAATCTAATTACTTTGGTATTAATAAGATTTGGAAAATTTGGAAAATAATACAAAGTTATTTTTTTATATGACTGATTCTTAAAAACCCTAGTTTTGACATATGTACGACCTAAATTCTTCAGACTGTAGGCCGACAGTCGACTGGTACGACCTTTCAGTCGACTGATACGACCCAGTTGCTATGATCTTTAGTTTCCTTGAAAATCCGTTCTGGACAGTCGACTTAGACCCTTTTCAGTCGACTGGCACACTTAGAATTTATTTTTCAAAGTTATCGTAGATTTTTCTCTGGTAAGTCGACTTATGACTTTTGCAAGTCGACTTATAACACTTAGAATATGTTCTTAAAAGATTTCTGAAATTTCTCTCTAGTAAGTCAACTTATGACTTCTATAAGTCAACTTAAAACCCTCGGGTAAGTCGACTTATGACTTTTATAAGTCAACTTATAACACTTAGAATATTTTCTTAAAATCATGGAACTTTCTTTCTGGACAGTCGACTTATGCTTTCTATAGTCGACTAGTACTGATGTATTTTTATATTTATGAAGGTTCTTTCAAATGGTTTATTCTCTAGATATTTTGATTTATAACTACTTATACCTTACCTTCTATTAAACTTATGTTTTCAAGATGTTAAGTTGAGCAGTTTATGAAGTAAGATTGGTTGAGATATTTGAGTTTGAGTCTCTAGAGGGTGTGTGTGACCCTAGTATACCGGCGCTTGAGTTCTTTTGTTGAGGCCTGTTGAGGCATTCCAGTTGTTCAGTTTTGAGTTAAGTCCGGTAGGGTACACCAACTCTAGGAGATTTGTTAAGTAATTAAATAACCCAAAAATGATAAGGACAGGCACTAGTGGTGATATGATGAACGGAAACATGAGTTATGTACCTCAGTATGGCTTTCGGTGTGGGATTTAATCTCCGAAATTATCCAAGTAACTTACTTGTGGTGTGGGATCTATCTTCGGAATTATCTAGGTAAATTACCTGTGGTGTGGGATATATCTCCGGAATTATCCAGGTGATTACTTGTGGTGTGGGATTGATCTCCGGAATTATCGGGGTCGAGGCGACACACATGTGGTATTCGTGTGATGATGTGTCAATATTTCGGTGTGGGATGATCTCCGGAATTATCCAGGTAAAATACCTATGGTGTGGGATTTATCTCCGGAATTATCGGGCATTGGCTAATGCTCACAGTTTATCTTTATCTCATAGTAGTCATCGTGATAGGATTAGTTGCATAGCGGGGGATTGAACCCTATGAAGTGAAGACGTTAAAGGGCTTGCACCGGACCTATGTAGAATGAGATGCATAGACTCTGACAAGTACACATTAGAGAGTCAGCATATAGAAATTGTGTTTTCTTGACTTGGTTTTATGCATGTGCTTTTCCTGTTTTCTACATTTGACACTTAGTTTAGTTTCACTTGTTGTTTACATGTTTCCTAGCTATGTCATATTTTATGTATCCTTGTTTATTACATGTTGTTTAAGAATCCATGCTTAATGGTTTTTTATGTTGTTTGCTTTTATGTCACTCACACCATTTATGGTTGACCCCTCTAGTTTTGGGGGTTAGGGATCATCTCTAGCCTCATGTGTTACAGGTTGTTGCTTAGAGTTTGGAGGTTGGGATGCTTGAGATAGTTTTGGAGATAAGCTGATGTAATAGAGCTTTGTGTAAAATTTTTAGAAGTGTTGTAAAAAGAAAGTTGTAATTCAAGGTGTTTTGTATTCCGCTGTGTTTGTAAAAATTGTTGTAATAAAAGTTTGGAATAAAATTATTTGTGTTTTTGGACTATGTGTACTATTACATTGAAGTTGATGCTGGGATTGTGCCACGTATTTTCTAAGATATTATATTAGAAATACGGGGCGCTACAGAAATCTTGGGGGCCATCCGAGGGGTCCGCGTCGATGAGAACGCCCGCCATTCCCACACACGGTCGGAGGCCGAGGCTAGCGTGTCTCGCCCCTCAACAATCCCCCCAGAGTATGATGGCGACATTTTGAAGCGCCTCTAAGAAATGGAGGAGCGCCTCGACCACTTTGGCAACAGTGACCCAAGGACGGCTCAGGGGTACAGGCCGGTTCGCCCTCCTTTCTCCGCCCTCATCCTACAGGCGGAGATACCCCGCAATTTTCGTCCGCCTCAGTTCGAGACATATGACGGCGAGGGTGATCCTGCTGATCACATGGAGGGCTTCAAAACCCTCATGATGATTCATAGCGCATCGGATCCCCTCCTGTGCCGAGCCTTCCCCGCCACACTTCGGGGTCTGGCTCGGGAATGGTTCTCCAAGCTCACCCCCGGCTCCATCTATTCTTTTGACCAGCTAGAGGGCAGCTTCCTCGCCCACTTCGTAACCAGCCGAAAGGCCGAAAGAACGAGTGCGTCCCTGCTTGGACTCCGGCAAAAGGAAGGGGAGTCACTCTGGGTGTTTGTCCGAAGGTTCACCACCGAGGCGTGGTCGGTCTCGTCCCTCGACCCCGGGGTTGCCTCGGCTGCCTTCAGGCATAACGTCCGACATGGACAGCTGAAGGCCTCCCTAGAAAAGAAGCCGCCGATAGACTTCCCCGACCTTCTCAACCGGGTCGAAAAATATATCCGAGCCGAAGAAGCCCTTAATCCAGAGGACCAGAAGGAAGTTCCCGGGAAGGGGAAGCGCAAGGCCGACGAGGTTGAGCTGGCGAAGAAAGCTCCGAAAGACGGGGGCGCCGCGAAGAAGGTCCCGCCGATCCCCCGCTTCGAGAGGTACACTCCCCTGACGCAGAACGTGTCGACAATCCTCTTAGCGATTGAAGACAACGACCTCGTCCAGTACCCTCCTCGACCGTCCAACAACACCAGCAAGAAAAGGGATCAGCGGTTCTACTGCCGATTCCACCGGGACAACGGGCACGATACGGATCACTGCCGTGCCCTGAAGGACGAAATTGAGGCCCTCATTCAACGAGGGTACCTCCGAGAATTCAAAAGGGAAGGCGCCCAGGAGCAGAGGGACAACAGAAACATGAGGGATTCCCTCCTCCTCGAGCGCACCGACGGCGTCCCGAGTGGGATCCGGAGCCCGAGGAGCCTGAGGGTCAGGCAATCCTGCATTGCGTCCACGGAGGGCCCATGGGAGGGGAATCCAACACTTCCCGTAAGGCCTTCATCCGGGATGTCAACACCGTCCAGGGCCCTCTCTCCCCCCAGGTCCAACAACTTCCCGTCTCCTTCTCAGGAGAGGATCAGGAAAGGGTCCGGCTCCCTCATTGTGACGCACTTGTCATCAGCCTCAACATGGTGAACTTCGAGGTCCGGCGAATTCTCGTGGACAACGGGAGCTCGGTCAACATTCTATTCCTGGAAGCGTTCGAGAACCTGAAGCTCTCCCGTGAGAAACTAAAGCCAGCCAGATACACCCTGCACGGGTTCTCCGGCGTCCCTGTGACTACGGAGGGAATCGTCACCCTAGACGTCACGGCAGGCGCGACCCCGAACAGAAGGACCGAGTCCACGGATTTCATGGTTGTGAATGTCAAGGCAGCCTACAACGCCATCCTCGGCCGTCCGGGGCTCTGCTCCCTTCAGGCGGTTCCTTCGGCCTACCATCAGAAAATGAAATTCCCTACCAACACCAGTGTCAGAGTTGTCCGAGGGAATCAAGAAGCCGCACGTTCGTGCTACATGACCGCGATTGGAAGCAGGGTATTTTCCCTCGACGCCGTCGAGCTAGAGCCCGAGAGGACCCAGCCCGAGCCAGAGCCGGCGGACGAACTAGAAGACGTCTCGTTCGAGACAGGAGATGCATCGAAGCACTTCCGAATAAGTTGCTCCCTCGCGCCCGACCTCAAGTCCGCCCTAATCACCTGCATTCGCCGAAATGTCGACCTCCTTGCCTGGAAGCCCTCCGACATGCCCGGTATCTCCGAGGATCTTATCATGCACAAACTCAGCATGATACCCAGGTCGAAACCAGTTGTCCAAAAGCGGCGCAAGTTCGCTTCGGAGCGACAACAGGCAGTGAACGCAGAAGTGGACAAGCTCTTGTCCGCGCATTTCGTACAAGAGGTCAGTTACCCTGAGTGGCTGGCGAACGTCGTCATGGTCAAGAAGGCGAGCGGGAGTTGGAGGATCTGCATAGATTTCACCGACCTCAACAAGGCATGCCCCAAGGATCCGTTCTCTCTCCCCAGCATCGATGCCCTGATCGATGCCACCTTGGGCCATGAGCTCTTATCCTTCATGGATGCCTTCTCGGGCTATAACCAGATCCGGATGTTTCCTTCCGACATCGCCAAAATGGCCTTCGTCACAGACCGGGGACTGTACTGCTACCGGGTTATGCCCTTCGGGCTGAAGAACGCCGGTGCCACCTACCAGAGGCTCGTCAACCGAGTCTTCAAAGATCAAATCGGACGTAACATGGAGGTATACGTCGATGACATGCTCGTCAAAAGTGAACAAGGACAGGACCACGTTGTCGACCTGGAAGAAGCCTTTGGGGTCCTTCGAACCCACAACATGAGGCTCAACCCGACGAAGTGTGCCTTCGGCGTCTCCTCGGGGAAGTTCTTAGGGTTTGTTGTCAGCCAGCGCGACATTGAGGCAAACCCCAAGAAAATCCAGGCCATAATAGACATGGCCCCTCCCAGGAACGTCAAAGAAGTCCAGAGACTAACAGGGAGACTGGCGGCCATCGGCCGTTTCCTCTCCAAGTCCGGAGAGAAGTCCCTTCCGTTCTTCAAGGCGTTGCGCAGCACCGAAAGGTTCGAGTGGGGTACTCAACAGCAAGAGGCCTTCGCACAGTTGAAGGAGTACCTCGCCAACCCTCCTCTCCTCAGCAAGCCGGAACCAGGGGAGCCACTCTGGCTCTACCTTTCCGCTTCGGAGAATGTGCTCAGTGCCGTCCTCGTCCGAGAAGAGGAAGGGGTTCAAAAACCCCTGTACTATGTAAGCAAGGTCCTGCTCGACGCCGAGACCCGGTATTCCAGGATGGAGAAGGTAGCGTATGCCTTGGTCATGGCTGCGCGGAATCTCCGTCCTTACTTTCAGGCGCATTCGATCCAGGTACTCACAGATCAACCCCTGAAGGCCGTGCTCTACAAACCCGAGAGCTCCGGTCGACTAGTCAAATGGTCGATCGAACTCAGCCAGTACGACATCGGCTGTCAACCAAGAATGGCCATCAAAGGGCAGGCCATCGCCGAATTCATCACAGAATGCACCATCTCCGAGCAACCCGCGAGCAAAGTTGCCGACCAGACGTGGGAAGTTTACGTCAACGGCTCCTCCTGCGAAACGGGGAATGGTGCGGGCATCATTCTTCAGGGTTCGGATGGTTTCCTCCTTCAATACTGCCTCCGCCTCAACTTCCCGGCCTCTAACAACGAGGCTGAATACGAAGCCATGATCGCCGGGCTCAACCTGGCTCATCAAGCCGGTGCTAGACAGATCAGGGCCTTTAGCGACTCTCAGCTGGTGGTCAACCAGATCACCGAGGAGTACGAGGCCCGTGACGATCAGATGATCAAGTACCTGGCCGTGGTCTAATGCCTATTAACGTCCTTCGACGAGTCGGCTGTCCTAAGGATCCTCCGGGAGCTGAACGCCCAGGCCGACGCCCTGTCAAAGTTGACTTCCTCATTCTTTAAAGGCCTCGACCGCACGGTCCTGATTGAAGTCCTTTTGAAGCCAAGTACAGACTCCCCGGAGGTTCTGTGCGTCGAAGACGGAGTCCCTCCCGACGACTGGACCACCCTTATCAAAAAATTCCTAGTCAAGGGAGAACTCCCTGAAGACCGAGCTGAAGCAAGGCAGATCAGGGTCCGATCTGAAAGATTCACGGTCATCAATGCCACCCTCTTCAAAAGGTCCCATACAACAACGGATGGCAGACCCTACCTCTGCTGCCTAACCTAGACGAAGCCAAGTACGCCCTCAAGGAGCTGCATGAGGGGATCGGCAGGTGTCACATGGGAAGCCGTTCGCTAGAGTGGAAGGTGTTGAATCATGGGTACTATTGGCCCACTATGCTGCAAGACGCCCTCGCCCTAGTGAAGAAGTGCGGCCCCTGCCAACGGTTCTCCCCCGTGAAGAGGGCTCCTCAGGCGAACCTCCGGTCAGTGGCCAGTCCGACCCCCTTTGCAATGTGGGGGATGGATTTGGTGGGCTCATTTCCAAAAGCAACGGGCCAGCAAAAGTTCCTTATTGTGGCGATCGACTGCTTCACTAAGTGGATCGAGGCCAAGCCATTAGCAACGATCACCGAGCGACAGACCCAGCAGTTTTTCTGGAAACACATCGTCTGTCGGTTCGGGATTCCGCAGGTGCTTATCACAGACAATCGGACTCAATTCGCGGGTAAGCATTTCTGCAAGTTCTGTGAAGATCTCGAGATCCAGCAACGCTTCTCCTCAGTCTGCCACCCCCAGTCTAATGGTCAGGCCGAGAACGCGAACCGCCAAATCCTCGACGACCTTAAGAAACGACTCGATAACTCTTCTAAGGGGCTATGGGTCGACGAGTTGCCAAGCGTTCTCTGGACCCACCGAACAACAAAGAGGATCCCCACGGGAGAATCCTCCTTCAATCTGACGTACGGCACGGAGGCCGTCATTCCCTTGGAAATCGGGATCCCTTCACCCCGAATCATGTCGTTCGACGAGGCCGCCAACTCCAAACAGCTGCGAGGCGACCTGGACCTCATAGACGAGGTCAGGGAGAAGTCCGCCATTAGAAGAAGCATCTACCAATAAAGAATTGAGAAGTTCTGCAACAAGAAGGTGCGTCCCACCGATATCAAACTCGGAGACCTCGTTCTCCGAAAACTGGCGGTATTAAATTCCGGCCAGAAAAGGAAATTGGCCCCGAACTGGGAGGGCCCCTACAAAGTATCAGAGGTCGTGTGCCTAGGGACATACCGCCTGACCAACTCAGAGGGCAAAGCCATCAAGAGGCCCTGGAATGCGGAACACCTTATCAAATTCCTAGGAGGAGATTAGCCTCCATTCCCCCATGTAAATTATGAAGAAATGTAATCGGCACGTCGTGCCTTGTTTTTTTGTAAGAATCCCTTATGATGTAAATATGCCAACTTTCTTAAAACAAGTTTATGGCTTCATATTTTGTTCTCAATAAAAGGCTTCTCGAGCTCGGCACTCGGACAACAGCGCGAGCCTGAGAAGCTTCTCTTACAAGTTTGGGGCTCGGTGCTTGGATAACAGGCGAGCCTGAAAAACTTCTCTCACAAGCTTGGGGCTCGGCGCCCGGATAACAGAGTGAGCGTGAAAACCTTCTCTTACAAGCTTGGGGCTCGGCACTCGGATAACAGTGCGAGCGTGAAAAGCTTCTCTTACAAGCTTGGGGCTCGGCACACAGATAACAGTGCGAGCCTGAAAAGCTTCTCTTACAAGCTTGGGGCTCGGTGCTCGGATAACAGCGCGAGCCTGAGAAACTTCTCTTACAAGCTTAGGAGCTCGGCGCCCGGATAACAGAGCGAGCCTGAAAAGCTTTTCTTACAAGCTTAGGGGCTCGGCGCTCGGATGACAACGCGAGCCTGAATCGGCGTCAACCTCGAGCAAGGAAGGGGCTTTCTTCAAAGCCCCACGGCCCTTATGCTCGGTGGCGACCCTCTGCTATGCCTGCTATTGGCTTTCTTCCCGGTGTGGGGGCTCGGCACCCGTCCCTCGCTCAGTTTGGGCTTCTTCAAGCCCATCAACCGATGCACGAGGCGACAACCACCAGCCACGCCCACACCGTCTTTCCTGAGAACAAGTGCGGGAGCTCGGCGTCGACCTCGGGCAAGTCAGGGGCTTTCTTCAAAGCTCCACGGCCCTTACGCTCGGCGGGGACCCTCTGCTATGCCTGCTACTGGCTTTCTCCCCGGTGTGGGAGCTCGGCACCCGTCCCTCGCTCGGTTTGGGCTTCTTCAAGCCTATCAACCGATGCACGAGACGACAACCGCCAGCCACGCCCGCACCATTTTTCCTGAGAACAAGTGCGGGAGCTCGGCGTCGACCTCGAGCAAGCCAGGGGCTTTCTTCAAAGCTCCACGACCCTTACGCTCGGCGACGACCCTCTGCTACGCCTGCTACTGGCTTTCTCCCCGATATGGGGGCTCGGCACCCGTCCCTCGCTCGATTTGGGCTTCTTCAAGCCAATCAACCGATGCATGAGGCAACAACCGCCAGCCACACCCACACCGTCTTTCCTGAGAACAAGTGCGGGAGCTCGGTGTCGACCTCGAGCAAGGCAGGGGCTTTCTTCAAAGCTCCACGGCCCTTACGCTCGGGGGCGACCCTCTGCTACGCCTGCTACTGGCTTTCTCCCCGGTGTGGGGGCTCGGCACCCTTCCCTTGCTCGGTTTGGGGTTCTTCAAGCCCATCAACTGATGCATGAGGCGACAACCGCCAGCCACGTCCGCACCGTATTTCCTGAGAACAAGTGTGGGATCTCGGCATCAATCTCGAGCAAGGTAGGAGCTTTCTTCAAAGCTCTACGGCCCTTACGCTCGGTGGCGATCCTCTGCTATGCCTGCTACTGGCTTTCTCCCCGGTGTGGGGGCTCGGCACCCGTCCCTTGCTCGGTTTGGGCTTCTTCAAGCCCATCAACCGATGCACGAGGCGACAACTGCCAGCCATGCCCTTACCGTCTTTCCTGAGAACAAGTGCGGGAGCTCGGCGTCGACCTCGGACAAGGCAGAGGCTTTCTTCAAAGCTCCACAGCCCTTATGCTCAGCGGCGACCCTCGGCTATGCCTGCTACTGGCTTTCTCCCCGGTGTGGGGGCTCGACACCCGTCCCTCGCTCGGTTTGGGGTTCTTCAAGCCCATCAACCGATGCACGAGGAGACAACTGCCAGCCACGCCCGCACCGTCTTTCCTGAGAACAAGTGCGAGAGTTTGGCGTCGACCTCGAGCAAGGCAGGGGCTTTCTTCAAAGCTCCACGGCCCTTACGCTCGGCGGAGACCCTCTGCTATGCCTGCTACTGGCTTCTCTCCTGTGTGGGGGCTCGGCACCCGTCCCTCGTTCAGTTTGGGCTTCTTCAAGCCCATCAACCAATGCACGAGGTGATAATCGCCAGCCACGCCTGCACCGTATTTTCTGAGAACAAGTGCGGGATCTCGGCGTCGACCTCGAGCAAGGCAGGGGCTTTCTTCAAAGCTCTACGGCCCATACGCTCAGCGGCGATCCTCTGCTATGCCTGCTACTGGCTTTCTCCCCGGTGTGGGAACTCAGCACCCGTCCCTCGCTCGGTTTGGGCTTCTTCAAGCCCATCAACCGATGCACGAGGCGACAACCGCCAGCCACGCCCACACCGTCTTTCTTGAGAACAAGTGCGGGAGCTCGGCGTCGACCTCGAGCAAGGCAGGGGATTTCTTCAAAGCTCCATGGCCCTTATGCTCGGCGGCGACCCTCTGCTACGCCTGCTACTGGCTTTCTCCTCGGTGTGGGGGCTCGGCACCCGTCTCTCGCTCGGTTTGGGGTTCTTCAAGCCCATCAACCGATGCACGAGGTGACAACCGCCAGCCACACCCGCACCGTATTTCCTGAGAACAAGTGTGAGATCTCGGCATCGACCTCGAGCAAGGCAGGGGCTTTCTTCAAAGCTCTACGGCCCTTACGCTCGGCGGCGATCCTCTGCTACGCCTGCTACTGGCTTTCTCCCCGGTGTGGGGGCTCGGCACCCGTCCCTCGCTTGGTTTGGGGTTCTTCAAGCCCATCAACCGATGCACGAGGCGACAACTGCCAGCCATGCCCGCACCGTATTTCCTGAAAATAAGTGCGGGATCTCGGCATTGATCTCGAGCAAGGCAGGAGCTTTCTTCAAAGCTCTACGGCCCTTACGCTCGGCGGCGATCCTCTGCTATGCCTGCTAATGGCTTTCTCCCCGGTGTGGGGGCTCGGCACCCGTCCCTCGCTCGGTTTGGGGTTCTTCAAGCCCATCAACCGATGCACGAGGCGACAACCGCCAGCTATGCCCGCACCGTATTTTCTGAGAACAAGTGCGGGATCTCGGCGTCAACCTTGAGCAAGGCAGGGGCTTTCTTCAAAGCTCCACGGCCCTTACGCTCGATGGCGACCCTCTGCTACGCCTGCTACTGGCTTTCTTCCCGGTGTGTGGGCTCGACACCCGTCCCTCTCTCAGTTTGGGCTTCTTCAAACCCATCAACCGATGCACGAGGCGACAACCGCCAGCCACGCCCGCACCGTCTTTTCTGAGAACAAGTGCGGGAGCTCGGCGTCGACCTCGAGAAAGGCAGGGGCTTTCTTCAAAGCTCCACGGCCTCTACGCTCGGCGGTGACCCTCTGCTACGCCTGCTACTGGCTTTCTCCCCGGTGTGGGGGCTCCGCACCCTTCACTTGCCCATCTATGGCCTAGTGCCACGATTCAGCAAAATTTTATGTTAAGGTTTAGAGCGTCCGCCTTCGGCAGACGCCCTGAGCTCCGAGTCGTTCCGTTGACCGCCCTCTCGCCCGCGAGCAACTCGGGGTTTATGGCTTTCGCAAGCCGAAACCCCGAACTGTTCGAGGACGGTAGGGGAGCCGTCGACCCTCTGCTCTCTTCGTCCCGGACTGACCCTCTGCTTTCAATCGACCCTCCTCTCACCCACGAACAACACGGGGTTTCCTGCTCTTGCAAGCCCGAAACCCCGAATTGTTCGAGGACGGCAGGAGAGCCACCGAGCCTTGGCTCTCCCCGAACCCCCGAACCGATCAGTCGGCCCACCACTCACCAATGAACAACCCGGGGTCTCGGGGCACTGCTGGCCCGAACCCCGAATAGTCCGAGGGTGATTGGTGTGCCGCCGATCCGGAGCGTTCGGAGAATATTTTGTTTCTGGGCGCCCGCCTCAGGCAGACACCCAAGTCAAGCGACTTTCACTCCTTACCAACTAGTGGGGGGAAGTGGGGATTATATAACCCCCTGAGGGGGGCAGTTATTATGTCTAGGAATGCGAAACGAAGGAAGGCGAAACGTCGCCATTAATGCTCATGGGAAGGCGAAATGTCACCATTAATGACGCAGTTGCCTCGGTGGCAACCCTTCGCAACGGACACAGCAGCCACCTCCGGTGACCGAGATAGTCAAGGTTAAAGAAAAAGAATGTTATTATTATTACTCATTGCTTACAACTCAATAAACGTCGGTACAATTACAAAGAACAACTCACTCACTCGTGCTAGGCTTGAAATTCAAACTCGGCGCCTCCTCCGAGGCTCTTCTGACGCTCGGCTAGACCGACCGGCGAGTATACCCCCGCCACCGAGCTTCCTGCGTCATCAGGCTGGGCCTCATCCAACAGAAATGTCGGAGACCGCCCCGGGGTCGAGTTGCTGGCCTCTTCGATCAGGCCTGTGCCTAACACCAGCTTCAGCCTGTGAATCTCCAGCTCTTTCGCGACCATGGCCTCGCGAAGGAAGGACTCCGAAGCTGATCTCCTGCTCGAGGCATCCGAGAAGGACCAGTCCATCTTGATTACCCACCAGTCCCTGTCGGCTATGGCCTTCTTCAGGCGTGCCACCTCCAGACCGAGCTCCCTAGACTTGGTCAGAAAATAATTAACGGCGGTCACTCGGTCCCGAGCCTGTTTTTGCTGGCGAACCAAAGTTGCCTCCACTTCCTCCTCCATCGCTCGACCCAGAGGTACCCCGGCAGAAATAGGGGCGGCGACCCAGGTCCCATGCGTCTATCAAAATGCGAAAGCAAACATCACAAAAAGCGCAAAGTCTTGAAGCCTCGGCCCAAAAAAGTATATTTCATTTCTTTCAAAAAATTGATACAAAAGCCGCGGTGGCCAATCCGCTAGAGGCATTTATATCAAAATAAAAACAAAAAAGAAACTAGTCTATTCTTGAGGGGGGGGGGCTGGCACCTCGTCTTCGCCCTGGACGCCCCCCGTCTCGTCACCACCAGGGGTCAGCGGAAGGTTTGCCTGCCATCCGTAGTAGAGGTGGTCCACGCTCTGCTTGGGGTAGATCTGCTTGAAATGCAACTTGGCCTGCTTATACGCCTCATCCTGCGCTATCATCAGAGCCTCCACCGAAGCCGCCTCCATCCTCTTCAGAGCCTTCCGCCCCTTCGCCGCCTCCTCCTCAATCCTCTCCTTGAGACGATCCACGTCTGCCTTGTGGATGTCGGAGAGCGAGGTCACCAGCGCCTCGTGGACCTTCACCATAGTCTGGGCCTCCTTCAGGTCGTCATTTGCCTTGTTCAGCTCGCGGAGGTACTTCTCCGCATTTCTCCTCTCGATGTAAATCTCCTTTTCCAAGCACTTTTGGAAGTGTTGGCTATGAAGCATCGCCTGTCCGAGGGGAAGAGGTTAGAAAAGTTCCAAGTTCAAAACCAGAAAGGAAATGCAGTGTCGAGCTGGCTTACCGAGATGTGCACTTGGGACCACCGCATGAAGGCCTGGTCCGCCGTCTGCACTGCCAGCGCCATCCGATCGCGTTCGGTGGCGGCCTTTGTGACGAATTCAATCGACACGGGCCCAACGAGCAGACTATCCCCCTGCACGATCGACCAGTCAGGGGCATAGGGTCGCAGCCCCTGCTGACCCACCATATCCTCGGTGGAAGGCCTCGATGGTGGGAGTCTTTTTTCTAAGGAGAAAGCGACTCCTCGGTTTCCGCAAAAAAGATCTAACCGTTGGATCTTAACTACCAAGATCTGACGGCCACCAAGATCTAGAAACGCTTTGATCCTTGCGCTCCTGACGTCAGCAATGGGCATGAAATTACCCCACTACCCCCCAGGACTTTTTTCTCCTACAGACTTTTTTCGACAAGTCAGGGGAGCTCGGAGCTCGGATGGTATCGTGAGCCAATAATTCCCCTTCTATCTCACAGAAGGGTCGACGCTCGGATAACATCACGAGCCACACTACTTTCTCAATTGCTCAAGGGAGCTCGGAACTCGGATGGTATCGTGAGCCAATAATTCCTCTTCTATTTCACAGAAGGGTTGACGCTCGGATAGCATCGCGAGCCACACTGCTTTCTCTGTTGCACAAGGGAGCTCGGAGCTCGGATGGTATTGCGAGCCAAAAATTCCCCTTCTATCTCACAGAAGGGTCGACGCTCAGATAGCATCGCGAGCCACACTACTTTCTCTATTGCTCAAGGGAGCTCGGAACTCGGATGGTATCGCGAGCCAATAGTTCCTCTTCTATTTCACAGAAGGGTCGATGCTCGGATAGCATCGCGAGCCACACTGCTTTCTCTGTTGCACAAGGGAGCTCAGAGCTCGGATGGTATCGCGAGCCAAAAATTCCCCTTCTATCTCACAGAAGGGTCGACGCTCGGATAGCATCGCGAGCCATACTGCTTTCTATATTGCTCAAGGGAGCTCGGAAATCGGATGGTATCGCGAGCCAATAATTCCTCTTCTATTTCACAGAAGGATCGACGCCCGGATAGCATCGCGAGCCACAACTGCAAACCACTATTCAGAAGGGCTCGGAGCTCGGATGACACCGCGAGCCCCAACTACCCCCCACTATTCAGAAGGGCTCGGAGCTCGGATGACACTGCGAGCCCCATGAGCCCCCTCTAATCACCGGAGCTCATCTGCCAACCCCCACGTACTTGGTGAGCCGATCTCCAACAAAATCGACCTCAACGCCCACTCACTCTTCCAACTAGCGAGGGGATCGTCCACCAACTATCGGAGCTCGTCGGCCAACCCCCAAGTACTCGGTGAGCAGATCTCCAACAAAATCGACCTCAACGCCCCCTCGCTCTTCCAGCTAACGAGGGGACCGTCCACCAACCATCGGAGCCCGTTGGCCGACCCCCAAGTACTCGGTGAGCCGACCTCCAACAAAATTGACCTCAACATCCCCCCGCTCTTCCAACTAGCGAGGGGATTGTCTACTGATCACCGGAGCTCGCCTGCCGACCCTTACTGATCGACAAACCGAGCCCCAACAAAATCGACCTCAACATCCCCTCACTCTCCCAACTAGCGAGGGGATCGTCTACCGATCACCGGAGCTCGTCCGCCGACCCTTAGTGCTCGATAAACCAAGCCCCAACAGGAGACCTCGACGTCCCCTCGCTCTTCCAACTAGCGAGGGGATCGTTCACCAACCCTCGGAGCTCGTCCGCCGGCCCCTAGCGGTCGACAAATAGAGCCCCAACGGGAGGCCTCGACATCCCCTCGCTCTTCCAACTAGCCAAAGGATCGTCTACCGACCCTTGGAGCTCGTCCACCGACCCCTAGGACTCGTCTGCCGACCCCAAGCCTTGGCGAGCATCGCTCTGACTCTCCCACTCTTCTACACTTAGCCTCCTGCGCAAACCCCAAGAAGGGATCCCTTCCTCCTACCCCCTGGCCTCTTCGGGAAGTAACAGATCCTACTTTCTCACCACAACATCCACCCTGCTCTTCCTACAGAGGCGAAGAATCACTACTACATGGCTGGTTCACCCAGCCCTACAGGAGTGTGGGGCTTGTGATATGGGTTAGGAATGACGTGGCCCGTCCTGGGCTACAGGATCCCCTCAGGAAGCATGCTCCTCCTGATCGTCTGGATCCGCCACGTCAGCATCGGAAAACCGCCCGGGCCGCTGCCACGTCAGCCGGGAAATCGCCCGGGCATCTGCCACGTCAGCCCTAAACCGCCCGGATTTCCACTGCTTCAGCTTCACGGGCAAACGGGTCCAGACCCAGTTGGCATCTTCTATAAATACCAGACCCCTACTCCATCTCAAGGTAATCAATCTTTTCCCACCAAAACCCTAGTTACTGTTACTCCCTCTTAGTGACTGACTAGATCGTCGGAGGGTCTGCCACCGCGACCAACCCCGGTGTTCCAAGACCATCTGCAGGTACACAAGACCATCAGATCCGAGCCTCAAAGATCTGAGCCGAGCATCAGCCTCCACCTCACTACCACCTACCTCGGTACCGTTCGTCCAGTCAAGGGTCGTCTGCATAAGAGTCTCCTCTATCAATACAAATCGAGTAAGAACTCACGCCTGGTGCATCCACACGTTTTCCAAAAACAAACCGCATCACCCATATTAGGGAGATATACTATATCTATAATCGACATTAATTTACCTCTTCAACCCAAAGTCAAGATGTAATCTTGTTGTAACAACAAGAGTGAATTTTTACCCTGTTAGTTTATCTAAGTATGATCAATTTGGCCATATTTATTGTGGGGAGACTTGTAGGTAGTATTCATTAGAGGAATTCATTTTAGTTCTTGCTGGAAAAGAAATGATTATCATACACCAGAATTAAGAAGTAGGGAAGTCTTTCGTTGTGCACCACCTATGGTGCACACGGCGTGCACTCTGTCTTTCCGTCTTCGTATCGATGATTCGAACCGTTCACATTGATCTACACATCTAAATTAGTCTAATTATGTAACGTCAAATCATTTGAAATTCATTTGCTCATCCATTGAAGTGTTACAAAATTGTATGGCTAAAAATCATTGTCTTTTATAGTCACATGATGGATGGGCAAATGAATTTCAAATGATTTGATTTTACATATTTAAACTAATTTAGATGTGTAGATCAATGTAAACGGTTCGGATCTTCGATACGAAGGTGGGAAGGCTGAGTGTACACGAGTGCACACAGAGAGGTGGTGCACAATTGAAGATTTTCCTTAAGAAGTATATCAAAATCTACAAGGAAAGAAAAAGAAAAAATAAATAAAAATAAATAAATAAATAAATATATATATATATAGGGTTTTTAACACGTATACCCCTAACAAATATGCTAATATCATATATGTCCTTCAAAAATATATATTTTCATATATGCCCATAACAATATGAGCTCATTTCTAATTTACCCCTAAAAGTTACCTCAAACTACGAGTATTTGAAACTTATAAGATTAGTGACGAATTTGGATATAAAACATGATGAAGAAGATGAAATTATAAAGATGTACTGTAAATTTGTCCATTTATTAAGAAAGCTGAAGAAAAATTAAAAATGATTAATGTGTTTCAATCGGTTTTATAGACGGTTTAGTTTATAAAAAGTAATAAAAATAAGCTTAACTAGTAGAGAAAGGGTATTTCAGTCATTTTACAAAAAATCTATTAAACATAACTATATATTTCATACTTTTTTATGTTTTTAAAGTAGTTTTAAGCTAAGGGGTAACTAGGAGGTTGGATACACATTATTAGGGGTAAATATGAAAATACATATTTGTGAGGGGTATATGTGATATTCACATATTTGTTAGGGACATACATGTTAAAAACCCATATATATATATATATATTAAAAACCATTAACCACATTATTTTTCGCTCTTTTATTTGTTCTTTCTTTTCTACCTTTTTTATTTTTCAAGAATATTTTGCCTCAACCCTTTTGACGTTTACTTTTCAAGAATATGCAGTTGTTTTGTTATTCTAATTTTTTTTTCCTTCTAACATATGGTGTATTTTTCAAGAATATTTTGCCTATAGATATTTTATTTGATGAGATGTTTCTGTTTCTCACCTGACCTGTATGAAAATTTTGAAAATCAGGTTTCTAATTACCCAGTGAACAATTTAGTTAACAGGAAGACGACATCATAAATGGAAAAGTTTATTTTTTGACCAGTTAAAAAAATTTATCAAAGTGAAATTTGCAAGCTTAACTAGCATTTCTAGAAACAAACCATCTGCAATACAAGCTTGTACTATTGCAGAAACGGTCATTCTAATTCCAAGCTGAAGGTTTACTAACAGATAACTGCATTACTGTCTTATTTAAGCAAATACGGCCAAAAGAGTTTCTTTTCTAGAGCGAGAGAAAAGCTCCCAAAAAAATTCAACTAAAAAAGAGGGAAAGAGAGTGCACCCGACGATTGGGGAGGGGAGAGGACTCCCTCCTCCTCGTCCTCGTCCTCCGCCACAATCCCCCCCCCCCCCCCCCCCCGGTGCGGTTGATTGTCGTCGGATTCTCCGACTAGAGGAGTAGAAGAAGTTTTTTGGCACTGCTGGTGTCGGGATGGCATGGCTGGGATGCTCGACGGCAAGAGGGTTGGCATCGAGTGCGGGGCTGTGCCACCAGGGAATGTGATGGTGGCGCAAGTGACGGGGTGCCGCCGAGGCTGTCGTTGTTGGCTTCAAAATGAAACGTGCTCTTCAACTGCTCGTTGGGTGTTGCCATCTATCCATGGGTTGGGTGGGAGGTTCGTCCGTGAGCACATTGCGCTGTTTGATCGCTGTGGCATCCCGAATTTACAATATGATATCTTAGAAATACGTGGAACAATTTCCAGCATCAACTTCAAATGTAATAGCAAACACAGTCCCAAAAAATACAGATAAATTTTATTTCAACTTGTATTACAGTAATCATTTACATAATACAGCGGAATACAATTCACCTTAAATCACAATTCTCTTTTCTTTACAACACTTTCTTTTACAAGGTAAATAAGTCACTACATCAATTGAACTCAAGCATCCAAATCCGTGCTATAAGTAATCACCTATGAAATATGAGGCTAAAGATAACCCTAACCCCCAAAACTAAAGGGGTCAGCCATAAAGGTGTGAGTGACATAAAACAAGCAACATAAGTAAAGCATGGATTTACCAATAACAGAACATAAATAGAGGTAAATGAATAAAGGAAATTCACCAAACGCGAAAACACAACAAGTGAAGCTAGACTAGGTGTAAAGTGTAGAAAACAGGAAAAACACATGCATGAAACCAAATCAAGAAAACATTAATGCTATATGCTGACTCTCTAATGCACACTTGTCGGAGTCTATGCATCTCACTTTACATAGGTCTGGTGCAAGCTCTTAACGTCTCCACATTATAGGGTTTAATCTCCCGCTATGAAACTAATCCTACTATGATGACTACTACGAGATAAAGATAAACTGTGAGTATTAGTCCATACCCCGATAATTCCGGAGGTCAATCTCTATCCACAGATAATTCCGGAGACTATTTTACTCACACCTGGGAATCTTCGAGAATACCCCACACCGCAAGCGATGGCACCTTATCACACGAATACCACATGTGCGTCGCCTCGACCCTAATAATTTCGGAGGTCAATCCTACACCACAGATAATTCCGGAGACTATTTCACTCACACCTGGATAATTTTGGGGATTATTTCACACTGCAAGCCATATTGAGGTCCATAACCCATGTTCTCATTCATCATATCACCACTAGTGCCTGTCCATATCATTTAGGTTGTTTTATTACTTTACGAATCTCCTAGAGTTGGTATACCCTACCGGACTTAACTCAACAACTGATTAATTAAAATGCCTCAACAGGCCCAAACACAAATATCTCAACTGTCGGTATACTAGGGTCACACACCCTCTTGAGACTCACACCCACATATCCAAACCAAATCTTCCAACATAAATTGCTCAGTTAAACCACTTGAAAACGTATGTTCAGTAGAAGATAAAGTATAGAGTAGTAACTTATAGATTAAAACATTTGGAGAATAAATCATTGAAAGAACATTCAAATATGTATAAGTATATCAGTATCAGTCGACTACAAAAGCCATCGGTCGACTGTCCAGAGAGAAAATATAGTAGCTTTGAGAAAATAATCCTAAGTATTATAAGTCGACTATCAAAGGATCATAGGTCGACTGTCCAGAGCGAAAAATACAATAAATTCGAAAAAATAATTCTAAGTGGTATCAGTCGACTGTAAGAGTCATCAGTCGACTGTCCAGAACTAAATTTCAAGAAAAACAAGAGAATATAGCAGCCAGGTCGCGTCGGTCGACTGTATAGTCACACCGGTCGACTGTCGACCTGCAGGCTGCAGATTTTTGGTTGTACACATTTAAACCGATACGTAATTCTACTTTATGAAAACGATTTCTACAAAAGCATATTTCTTGTATGATCAAATACAACTTGTAGGACATATAATAGTCCATAAAACTAAATCAAACTACTTGAATTTATAAAAATAGCGATTTGTTAATTTCTTTCAAATAAAACATAAATTGTGCATATAATCAAAATAGAGTTTCTAAAAAATTAATTGTTCGATGAAATAGCTTCGTATTCAGATCCAAACCATATCAATACCAAAATCTCAAAAGAAAATCCCCAATTTGGATATATTTCTTCAAACTCAACTAAATTCCCAATTTCGATTCTCAAGACATGATCTCTTGATTTATAACTTTTCTTCAAATTTCTCAAAACTGAATTACCATTACAACTCGCAACCATAATCAATTAATAGCATCACCATATCATATTTGTATTCAACCAATACTCAAAAGTAATAAAAGTCTCATTTTTATTAGGTTTACGCATAAAATCCACCGTATTCAATTAATCCAACATTAATCCAAAAGGAATAGCCTACCCATGATCTCCCATAGGTCATTCATCAATCTCGAATTACCCACATACAATTTTATTCATAAACAATTAGGGTTTCACAAGATCCAATTTTTCATCTATCCATCCAATTCATCAAGTACATAATCATAATCAAACTCTAACATGCTTTCTAGTAAATGAAATACCACATCCAAGAACAATCAAAACAATTATATCACTCGCATACAACATACACAAAACAAAAGAAAATAAAACAAGTCACTCACCTCAAATGAAGAAGTCCAATCGAGTTAATGGAGAACAAGCAAGGTCCTACTTTTGCGAAATCCAAGATCCCCTCCTTAATTCTCCAAGAAAACAATAAACCTTTGCGTTGTGAAGCAAAAGACGGCTGCACTCCACTTCTTTTAAATAAGCTGGAATAGAAGATTTAGGATTTTAAAACATATTTGCAAAATAACCTCTTGAAAATATAACTTTATATAAATAGATCCCTATACTTGGAAACTTGATCAAACCAATTAAATCGAGATTTCAAAGCAAAATAAACACCTTATTTCCAGCCGGTACTATTTGAAAAGTCCAGACAATAGTTTTGCACTTTCATCCTTCAAAATGACAATTTTGCAAAAAGATCCTTTTTTTTGTAATATTTGCAAATAGATCCAATTAATATCAGAAAAAATCTAGAAAAATTATAAATAATCTCAAATAATAAATAGTGATTTTCCACAAAATAAATTTTGTCTTTTGGACTTCCCAAGAAAATATTTGCATGTGTTTCGCACGTGTAAAAAGATAAATCTTGAAAAAAATATTTATTAATCTCCAAAAATCATTTTAATTCATTTATAAATCCTTTAAAAATAATACTTTAAAAATACGGGGTACTACATCACTCTCTCCTTAGAAGAGTTCTGTCCTCAGGACTATTGCTAATGGGGTCCAAAACAAGAATAAACAAGGAAATCGAAATCTCATAAATGAACCATAAATTTCAAAACATTCACATAGAAGGACATAATCAAATAAAAGAAAGACAACTCAATGCAATAGTACAATCATCCAAAGAAATACCATCACGTAAATAAGATACAATCATATAAAAAGCTCAGGAAAATCCTTCCGCATGCGATCCTCTGGCTCCCAAGTAGCCTCCTCGAACTGCTGATTCCTCCACAGCACCTTGACCACAGGTATCACTTTGCTCCTAAGAACTTTCTCCCTACGGTCAACGATCTCCACAGGCTGTTCCTTATAACTCAAGTTTACCTGTAGACCTTCAGGAATTTCTACCAACTGATGATTCGGATCTGGCACATACTTTCTCAACAATGACACGTGGAACACATCATGCACCTGTGCCAATTCCTCTGGAAGCTCCAGCCTATATGCTGTCTTGCCAAACCGCTCCATGATCCTGTATGGCCCAATATACCTTGGCGCCAACTTGCCTCCCTTACCAAATCTGATCACTCCTTTGGTCGGAGAAACCTTGAGGAAAACTGCATCCCCAACCTCAAACTCCAAGTCTCTTCATCGAGTATCAGCATAACTCTTCTGCCGACTCTGAGCCTCAACCAACCTCTTGCGAATCAGCTCAATCTGCTCTGACGTCTGCTGCACGATCTCAGGACCAAACATCTGGCTCTCGCCAACCTCGTACCAACAAACAGGTTTCCTGCACCTCTGCCCGTACAAAGCCTCATACGGCGCCATCCCGATACTCGCATGGTAACTGTTGTTATAAGCAAACTCAACTAATGCCAAGTATCTCTCCCAGCTACCACCGAAATTCATAACACAAGCCCTCAGCATATCTTCCAGCACTCGATTCACCCTCTCGGTCTGACCATCGGTCTGTGGATGAAAAGCGGTACTGAAATCAGTTCTGGTGCCCAAAGCTGCTTGTAGGCTCTTCCAAAACCTTGAGGTGAACTTTGCATCCCTGTCGGAAACAATCGACACAGGAACTCCATGAAGCCTCACAATCTCACCAATGTACAACTCAGCCAATTTCTCCAACGACCAAGTAATCTTCATGGCCAGAAAGTGAACCGACTTAGTCAAACGGTCCACAATAACCCAAATCGAATCATTGCCCTTCGAACTCCTTGGCAGGCCCCTGATGAAATTCATACTGATATTCTCCCATTTTCACTCCGGAATGGGCAATGGCTGTAACAAACCTCCAGGTCTCTGATTTTTTGCTTTGATCTGCTGACAAGTCAGACACCTTGCTACGAAACCTGCCACATCCCTCTTCATACCGGACCACCAAAAGTGCTGTTTGATGTCCTTGTACATCTTCGTGCCTCCAGGATGTACTGACAACAAGGTACTGTGTGCATCCTGCAAGATACTCTCTCTCAAATCTGCATTATCCGGAATACACAACCTCTCACCCATCCAAAGAACTCCATCTTGGACACGAAACTCTGATAGCTTGCCCTCTGAAACTTGCTGCAGCATCTTCTGAATCTCTGAATCTGATCTTTAACCTTCCACAATCCTCCCTTTCAAGGAAGGCTGCAGTCTCAACTGAGCCAAAGACGCCCCCGAACCCTGTAGCACCACTGTTGCTGCTAAATTTGGTGTGGGGGCAAACAGATGAATTTGTGGATTCTTAGGGAAACTGAATAGAAAACCTGTATACCTGTTCCGTCAGTCTTCGATCGCCGATCCCACCGTAGACCTGCAAAAAGTGCGAGACACCGGGGTTGTTCTCGGCGACGCACCCTCCGACGCTCAAGTCAGTAATCTGAAAGACTATGAGAGAGCGCAAAAACTGGTGAAAGATTGATTACCTCTTAATGGAGATGGGTGGGGGGTATTTATAGGCGTCTTAGGGAACAGATTAGGCATGTAACTCCTGTGTATACAGATAAGGAATGTAATCCCTAATCCCCAGTGAAAGGATAGATATGAATCAGGGCCGTTGATTAATATTAATCAGAAACCCTAATTCTATCCCGCTGGACCGGGTTTGTTGCGGATTAAAACTCGCACCCAGTTGAGGTGGATCCGTTCGCAGGTTATTGGATCTGTGAGAAGGAGACCCAGTACCCGCTTCAGACCTGTTTTGTAGGTAAAATTACCGTTTCACCCCTGAACCTCGGGATTCGTGCCCCATTTGGACGACCTTGATTAAACCCCTATTTTTAGCCATATCACGAGCCCCCCCTCCTAAAGGCTGAGGTCAATCAGTCTTTGAGGAGTAGTTTGACTATTTTAGTGGCTAATGGAGTTGTATCGAAGTCCGAATGGGTGTTTTTGGAATCCCGAAGTGGGTGGTAAGGCAATTTCTTCTTCTTTCTTGAAGCCATATGGTATATCAAGTTTTTATCTATTTTTTCAGGCTATTTATCTAATTTCGCGATGCGTCAGCTAGTCGTTCGGGGGCTTTAGCCGTGCTTTCTAGGCAATAATTGTTCGTTCGGAGGCTTGAAAATATCCCCCGAATTTTCAATTATTTCCTGGAATTTTTAGCTAATTTTCCCGAATTTTTAGCGATTTTTCGCGATTTTTAGATAAATAAAATGATTTAGATAAATAAAAATCAATTTTTTAATATTCATTTATGGCGTGGCGTCATCAGAGCCCTCGATCAGGGCGGAGTGCGATTTTCGGAGAGATCAGACGGTCCCTGCTCCTCGGCACGTTTTTCCGCCGTATACGAGGGTCGGTACCTCGGTACCTCGGCTCGGCCTGGTGTCTCGAGGGCCAGTGCCTCGGCTCGGATGGTCAGTGCCTCGGCTCGATGATTCCGAGGTAAGTGGCATCATCTGAGCCGTCTATTTCAGCGCAGATCTCCATAAAACGCTATCTTGTCGTTTAGTGGACGTGGCCAAATCTGGGCCGTCCATCATGACAAGCGCGCTTTTTCATAAGATCCAACGGCTGATATGCGTCGGAGCGATTTTTTTGCCATATACGAGGGTCGGTACCCCGGCACCTCGTCTCGGCGGCTCGACTCCTCGGCTAGATGGGTCGGTGCCTCGGTTCGGATGATCCGAGGGACGTGGCGTCATCTGGGCCGTCCATCATGACGAGCACGTTTTTCCACAAGATCCAACGGCTGATATGGGTCGGTGTAATTTTTTGCCATATACGAGGGTCGGTACCCCGGCACCTCGGCTCGGCGCATCAGGGATGTTTGGCCGAGGTGGTGAGTTGGATGTTTTGAAGGAAGTATCTCTTGGGGGTTCCACCCTTCTGTGCCCAGTAGCTCGGCTGCTCAGCTGAGCTGTTCGGTAGCTCGGCTGGGTGAGCCGGTGGCAGGCGTCTCGGAAGATACGCGTGGCTAGATCTGGGCCGTTCATCATGGCGCGCATCACGAGGATGGGGTTCAGATCACGAGAAAACGTTATCTTGTCGTTTTGTGAGCTTGGCACGATCTGAACCGTCCATCAGGTTCTGTCGCGAATTTTGAAGAGATCCGACGGTGACTTCGCCTCGGGATGCTTTTTTGCCATATACGAGGGTCGGTACCCCGGCACCTCGGTTCGGTGCATCAGAGCTGTTTGGCCGAGGTGCTGAGTTGGATGTTTTTGAAGGAAGTATCTCTTGGGGGTTCCACCCTTCTGTGCCCAGTAGCTCGGCTGCTCGGCTGAGCTGTTCGGTAGCTCGGCTGGGCGAGTCGGTGGCAGGCATCTCGGAAGATACGCGTGGCTAGATCTGGGCCGTTCATCATGGCGCGCATCACGAGGATGGGGTTCAGATCACGAGAAAACGTTATCTTGTCGTTTTGTGAGCTTGGCACGATCTGAACCGTCCATCAGGTTCTGTCGCGAATTTTGAAGAGATCCGACGGTGACTTCGCCTCGGGACGCTTTTTTGCCATATACGAGGGTCGGTACCCCGGTACCTCGGCTCGGCGCATAAGAGCTGTTTGGCCGAGGTGCTGAGTTGGATGTTTTTGAAGGAAGTATCTCTTGAGGGTTCCACTCCTCTGCGCCCAGTAGCTCGACTGTTCGGCTGAGCTGTTCGGTAGCTCGGCTGGGCGAGCCGATGGCAGGCGTCTCGGAAGATACGCATGGCCGTATCTGAGCCGTTCATCATGGCGCGCATCACGAGGATCGGGTTCAGATCACGAGAAAACGTTATCTTGTCGTTTTGTGGGCGTGGCACGATCTGAACCGTCCATCGAATTCTGACGCGAATTTTGGAGAGATCCGACGGTGGCTTCGCCTCGGGATGATTTTTTGCCATATACGAGGGTCGGTACCCCGGCACCCCGGCTCGGCGCATCAGGGATGTTTGGCCGAGGTGGTGAGTTGGATGTTTTGAAGGAAGTATCGGTTGGGGTTCCACCCTTCTGTGCCCAGTAGCTCGGCTGCTCGGCTGAGCTGTTCGGTAGCTCGGCTGGGCGAGCCGGTGGCAGGCGTCTCGAAAGATACGCGCGGCTGGATCTGGGCCATTCATTACAGCGCGCATCACGAGGATGGGGTTTAGATCACGAGAAAACGTTATCTTGTCGTTTTGTGGGCGTGGCACGATCTGAACCGTCCATCGAATTCTGACGCGAATTTTGGAGAGATCCGACGGTGGCTTCGCCTCGGAATGATTTTTTGCCATATACAAGGGTCGGTGCCCCGGTACCTCGGCTCGGCGCATCAGGGCTGTTTGGCCGAGGCGCTGAGTTGGATGTTTTGAAGGAGCGCAGTAGCTCGGTTGCCCAGCCGGGCTGTTCGATAGCTCGGCTCGGCAGACCGGTGGCCGAGTCGTTGACTTGGTATTTTGAAGAGTTTCTTGCTTCTCGTAACTTCGTAACTTTTCCGCTTGTCGCTTTGGCTTCTTAGTGGGCTTTTTGCGTTTCCCAAGGAGGCCCAACTTGTAGGGGTTAGCGGCGAGGAGGCGTCTCGGTTCGTCGGACTGGAGACGAGCTCGTCGGTCAAGAAACGCCGACCCAAAGTGTCTCTGAACCGGAGCATACCCCTCCCTCGGAAGTAATAGACGGGTCGTATCTTGTTGTTGTAACCCTTTTGCAAGTTTTTGTTGTTGTAATCCACTTTGTAACTTTGTCCAAGTTATTAATTGAATTGGGTTTGTTTTATCCGAACTGTTCTATGCTGTCTTCTTATTTGTGCTCTAGTCGCACTAACTAGGGTAGGCTCGGAACGAACCGTGAGGCAGATGTTCGCCTCGTCGAACTCCTTGGCCTCGGAACTTTCTCTTTTGCTGCACTTCTGAACCTCGCCTGGTCCCTTCAGGTGCGGTTCGGTTCGGCTGTTAAGGCGCAGTTGTTTCTCGACTGCGCCCACGTGGCCTGATCGTTGCTTGGGGACCGGGGTGACTTCCGCTGAGCGAAGTGAGGCGATCAGGGCCGTCTGATGTTTGCACGAATCTTAAGGCGGGTCCAGTTCCCAAGAAAACACTATCTTGTCGTTTTGTGGACATGTGGCTGAATGAGATCCGCTCATCACGCCCTAGCACACTTTCTGAGACGATCTGACGGTGGTTTCGTCTCGGGAGGTTTTTTTGCCATATATGAGGGTCGGTACCCCGGCACCTCGGCTCGGCACGTCGGGGCTGTGATCTGTATCTAATTCCGGCCCGTTTGAGGACGAGTCGGAGAGATAGAGTCGAGCCATAGGAGAGATCCGATCGTTAGATTAGTTTAAGGGATGTAGGAGCAGTTCCGAATGGCGAGCTACTTCTAGTCCGCTTAGGAGCGAACTTGCGAAGTAGAATCGAGCCAAGTGTTGGACTCCGATCCATTCAACGGCTGCAGGAGCAATTTCGAACGGCGATCTACTTCCGGCTCGTCTGTGGGCGAGCCGAGGAAGAAGAGTCGAGCCGAGTGCTGGACTCCGAACCATCGTGAGGTTAGTTTATGGGATGCAGGAGCAGTTCCGAATGGCGAGCTACTTCTAGTCTGCTTAGGAGCGAACTTGCGAAGTAGAATCGAGCCAAGTGTTGGACTTCGATCCATTCAACGGCTGCAGGAGCAATTTCGAACGACGATCTACTTTCGGCTCGTCTGTAGGCGAGCCGAGGAAGAAGAGTCGAGCCGAGTGCTGGACTCCGAACCATCGTGTGGTCAGCTTAAGGGATGCAGGAGCAGTTCCGAATGGCGAGCTACTTCTAGTCTGCTTAGGAGCGAACTTGCGAAGTAGAATCGAGCCAAGTGTTGGACTCCGATCCATTCAACGGCTGCAGGAGCAATTTCGAACGGCGATCTACTTCCGACTCGTCTGTAGGCGAGCCGAGGAAGAAGAGTCGAGCCGAGTGCTGGACTCCGAACCATCGTGTGGTTAGCTTAAGGGATGCAGGAGCAGTTCCGAATGGCGAGCTACTTCTAGTCTGCTTAGGAGCGAACTTGCGAAGTAGAATCGAGCCAAGTGTTGGACTCCGATCCATTCAACGGCTGCAGGAGCAATTTCGAACGGCGATCTACTCCCGGCTCGTCTGTGGGCGAGCCGAGGAAGAAGAGTCGAACCGAGTGCTGGACTCCGAACCATCGTGAGGTTAAAGAATTAAAGGCAGAGAGATGTGACAGTATCAAAAATATGAAAAACTTTATTTATTAATACCAAATGATCGGTTGCTTCTAAAGTTGCTAGCAGTTATTACAATGAAAAAATAAAGGAAAAATCAATACTAGTAACAGGAAGGGAATGGTTCGACATCTCGAGTTACTTATAGAGGCGTAGCCGCTTTCTCTTGGTATTTCAAAAGATGGTCGGCATTCCAAGTCCTGGGAATTTCCCTGCCTTCAAGATCTTCTAGCTTGTATGCACCGGGGCAGATCACTTTTGAGATTTTCTATGGTCCCTCCCAATTCGGGGCCAGTTTGCTTTTCTGTCCGGGGAACGAGATGGCCAATTTTCGGAGGACCAGATCCCCTTCTTTGAGGTCCGTTGGGCGGACTCTTTTGTTGTAGGCGAGCTCAATTCTCCTTCAGTAACTTTGTTGCCGTATAGCAGCTCTTTCTCAGATTTCGTCTATCAAGTCTAAGCTTGCTCTGAGCTCTCTGGCATTCTGCTATTCTTCAAAGGCTATCAAACGAGGAGAGGGTATCCCAACTTCTAGGGGAATGAGGGCCTCGGACCCATAGGTGAGATTAAACGGACTCTCGCCTGTTGGGGTCCGCTTCGTGGTGCGGTAATTCCATAACACATTGGGCAGCTGATCGACCCACAAGCCCTTGGAGCACTTGTCTAGTCTCTTCTTGATGCCGGAGAGGATCTGTCGGTTGGCATTCTTGGCCTGGCCATTTGACTGGGGATGAGAGACGGAGGAGAAGCGGTGTTGTATGGCGAGGTCCTCACATAAGGCTCGGAAGGCAGCCCCAGCGAACTGCATTCCGTTATCTGTAACTATGACCCGAGGAACACCGAATCGGCAGATTACATTTTTCCAGAAGAACTGGACGACCCTATGCTCGGTGATTGTAGCCAGGGGCTCGGCCTCTATCCATTTCGAGAAATAGTCGACTGCCACGACTAGAAACTTTAGCTGTCCGAGAGCTGGCGGGAACGGTCCTAGTAATTCCATTCCCCACATTGCGAAGGGGATCGGACTTGATAGGGAGGTGAGTGGTGCTTGTGGAAGGCGTCGGATGTCGGAGTACTTTTGGCAGGAGCTGCATTGCCGAACGTGTTGTTCGGCATCCCGTAGGAGAGTGGGCCAATAATACCCATAGTTCAACACTTTGCGCGCTAGGGCTCTGGAGCCAGAATGAGCCCCGCCAACGCCCTCATGGAGTTTTTGCAGGGCGTAATTAGCTTGCCGGGGGGAGAGGCATCTTAGGTAGGGCCGACCGTCCACCTGGGTGAAGGAGCGTTTATACAGAATGCCTTCGATTAATACATAACGCTCGGCTCGGGTTCTTATCCTTCGTGCCTCCTTCGGATCCTGGGGGAGGAGTCCGTCTCTTAGAAACTCGAGGAGGGGCTTCATCCAATTGTCTTCGAGGAGGACTGACAGTGTTTCAACGGAGTCGAGCGCGTCATCCTCTATGCTCGGCTTCAGGAGGACTTTTATCAGAACAGTTTGTTCGAGGCCTTGAAGGGAAGAGGAGGCTAATTTGGATAGGGCGTCGGCCTGAGCATTCTCTTCTCTGGGGATTCTAAGGATGAGGGCTTCCTCGAACTGCGCCATGAGGCTTTTCACTTTAGCCAAGTACTTAACCATCCTGTCATCACGGGCTTCATATTCGCCGAGGACCTGATTGACGACCAACTGAGAGTCGCTGAAGATCCGCAGGCATTGTGCCCCTGCATTTCGGGCCATTCCAAGGCCGGCTATGAGCGCCTCGTATTCGGCTTAGTTGTTCGAGGCTTTGAAGTTTATACGGAGGGAGTATTGGAGGATGAAGTCATCTGGGCCTGCCAGAATGACTCCTGCCCCACTTCCCTCGTTACAAGAGGACCCGTCGACATAGACCGACCAGACGGGGGGACCCTTCATTGTTTGGCTGGAGTCGGGGATAGTGGTTTCGACTATAAATTCGGCCAGTGCCTGTGCCTTGATCGCGGTTCGAGGCTGATAAGTTATATCATGTTGGCTCAGCTCGATTGACCACTTCATAAGGCGACCGGAAGTCTCGGGCTTGTGAAGGACCTGTTTCAGCGGCTGGTCGGTAAGGACGACCACCGAATGGGACTGAAAGTAGGGTCGAAGCTTTCTCGCAGCCATTACCAGGGCATAGGCTATTTTCTCAATCTTCGGGTACCGGAGCTCGGCGTCCCGAAGCACCTTGCTGACGTAGTAAATGGGCTTCTGAGCCCTTTCTTCTTCTATGACTAAGACTGCACTAAGCGTCTGTTCGGAAGCTGCCAGGTAAAGGTAGAGTGGCTCGCTAGGTATTGGTTTACTGAGAAGAGGTGGATTGACGAGGTATGCTTTAAGCTGGTCGAATGAGTCTTGTTGCTGCTGCCCCCACTCAAATCCTTTAGCCCCCCTGAGGGCCTTGAAGAACGGGAGGCACTTCTCCCCGGATTTCGATAGAAAGCGTCCTATGGCGGCTAGGCGACCAGTCAACCTTTGAACTTCCTTGACATTTCTAGGAGGGGCCATGTCCAATATGGCCTTGATCTTTTCCGGATTTGCCTCAATTCCTCGTTGGCTAACCATGAAGCCGAGGAACTTCCCTGATGAGACGCCAAACGCACACTTGTTCAGGTTGAGTCTCATATTGTGCTTCCTCAAAACATCAAATGCTTCTTGGAGGTCAGCCACATGATCAACGCCTCGGATGCTTTTTACAAGCATGTCATCGACGTACACTTCCATGTTCCGGCCGATCTGGGCCTGGAAAACCTTGTTGACGAGGCGTTGGTACGTCGCCCCTACATTCTTTAGGCCGAATGGCATGACTCTGTAGCAATAAAGGCCTTGGTCGGTCACGAAAGATGTCTTCGGGATATCCGGGGGGAACATTCTTATCTGATTGTAACCCGAGAAAGCGTCCATGAAGCTGAGGAGCTCATGTCCCGAGGTTGCGTCAATCAGAGTGTCGATGCTCGGCAGAGGGAAGGGATCTTTGGGGCAGGCCTTGTTGAGGTCGGTGAAATCGATACAAATTCTCCATGTCCCGTTGGACTTCTTCACCATTACTACGTTTGACAACCACTCAGGATAATTTACCTCCTGTATGAATCGGGCCTTCAACAATTTGTCTACCTCCTCTTTGATAGCGAGCTGACGCTCGGGGGCGAACTTGCGCCTCTTCTGCTGAACCGGTTTGGACCCCGGATCAACACTCAGGCGGTGTACCAGGAGTTCTTCGGAGATACCGGGCATGTCTGCAGCTGACCATGCGAAGAGGTCTTGGTTGGCTTGGATGCATTTTACAATATCTGAGTATAGGGCGGACGGGAGGGTCTTGCTAACGAAGAACTTGTGGGTCGGCTCTTGCTCCGAGAAGAGCACCTCCTCCAATTCGTCCACCGGCTCGGAAGTCGGCCGAGCGGCATCTTGGAGAATTTCCAGTGTTTCTAAAGAGAGGACGGGTCCGAGGGTAGAGGTCATATAACACTTGCGGGCCTGCTCCTGATTGCCCCTTACTTCCCCTACTCCGGCCCGGGTGGGGAATTTCATTTTGAGATGATAGGCAGAAGGGACGGCTTCAAGGGCGGCTAGGCCGGGCCGACCCAAAATGACATTGTAGGCTGCTGAGACATCTACGACCATGAAATCCATCGACTCCGTGCGGGTAGTAGGAGTTTTGCCAGTTGTGACATCGAGGGTAATCACCCCTTCAATAGTCACCGGCACTCCTGTGAACCCATGGAGCGTGTAGCCGGCGGGCTTGAGTCTATCTCGGGAGAGCTTCAGGCCCTTAAAAGCGTCGAGGAAGAGGATGTTGACGGAGCTACCGTTATCCACTAAGATCCTCTCTACTTTGAAATTGGCCATGTGAAGACTGATGACGAGTGCGTCACAATGAGGGGTGCGGACACCCTCGAGATCTTCATCAGAGAAGGTGGCGGGCACTCCGAGGCCTTTGGGAGGAGGGGTGGTTCGGACCGAGTTGACTTCTCGGATAAAAGCTTTCCGAGAGGAGTTCGAGGAGCCCCCCATTGGACCCCCATGGATGAGGTGGAGGACTCGCTCTTCCTCAAAGTCTGGCGTCTCTTCTCATTCCGGACGCTTGTTAGCCCCCCGAGGCTGGGGAGGAAGCTCGGCTCGGTCCTTTCTTACGAATTTCTCCAGCTGCCCCCTCTGGATAAGGGCTTCGATCTCATTTCTTAGAGCACGGCAGTCGTTGGTGTCATGCCCATGGTCCCGGTGATAGCGGCACCATTTCTCTTTATCTCTTCTCTTGGCGGGGGTATTCATCCTCAGAGCTGGAGGCAGGACCCCTTCTTTTTCAACTTCCATGAAGATGGCGGAGATGTCAGTGGTGAGGGGAGTGAACTTCGCAAATCTAGGGGGAGGTCGGCGCTGGCCGGCATTATCCTTCTGGAGCTTCTTGGCTCCTTCTTCTTTCATCCCCTTCCTCTTAAACCCGGAGGCGGACCCTTCCCAGTTGGGTTGTTGCTCGGCCTCTTCGGCCCGGATATACTTTTCAGTGCGAAGGAGAAGGTCGGAAAAGTCATGTGGTGGCTTCTTGGCGAGGGAGGAGCGGAGGTTGGAATTGAGGACATTGGATTGAAATGCTACCGTAGCGACCGACTGGTCGAGGGATGCTATGGATCTGGCCTCGGCCGTGAACCTTTTCACGTAGTCTCTCAATTTTTCCCCTTCTTCTGGTGGAGGTGCAATAGGAAGATGCTCGTCTTCTCGGCCCTTCGGCTGCTTACGAAATGTGTGACGAAGAGGGTTTCGAACTGTTCGAAGGAGAATATCGAGGAGGGGGCGAGACGAGAATACCACTCTCGGGCTGGTCCTTTGAGAGTTGCGGGGAAGGTTTGCAGAGGAGGGCATCAGAAGCTTGATGTAGGAGCATCAGAGTCTTAAAGCTTTCGATGTGGTCAACTGGATCGGTCTCCCCGGTGTAAGTCTCAAATTGGGGAGGTTTGAAGCCGAACGGGATGGGTGCATCCACTATGGTTCGGGAGAAAGGGGGTCGGCTAGGACGTAGGGTCCTTCCTCTAAACTCCTCTTCGCGGTTTATCTGACCCAGGAGCCTTTCTACTTCATTAAGACGGCGGTTCATGGTGTCATCTCTCCGACGGTAATCTGCCGACCCACGGGACTCGTCTTCGTATGAGGGAGAGCGAAGGCTGCGGCGATGGTAACTTCGGGAACGACGAGGACTTGGGGTGCGCCGGGAGTTGGTAGGAGCAGGACGAGGAGATGGGGACCGTCGGCGAGGGCTTCGAACTGGAGGAGGAGACGGGACCTTCGGCTCATTAGGATTTTGACGGAGGTTGAGAGCCTGCAGGACGGTCGCTTGGAACTGCTGGAACTCGGCATGGGTGATTGGTGCCTCATTGTTCCTGGGCTGTTGCCGACCTACGGGAGAGTACCTCCTTCGGTAATGATCGGGGGACTCTTTCCTTCCTCTGCGGACGGGGGACCTGTGGTACCGCTCGTCCGGATGGTGTTGGCGGGAGGCTCCCTCTCGGGCCCGCTTTTCTTCCAGATGGCGGCGGAGGTCATCATCTTTCTGACGATTAGGGGCGGTATTGTGGCGACCAGAGGCTCGGGGGTGATGGGAGGCCATAGAGTCTGTGGAGGCGTTGCGGATGGAGACATGTTCTTGATGAAGGGGTTGTTTCTGAGGGTTAGGACCCTTTGGATCAGGAGGGGGAAGGTTCTGTTGGTGCGGGTCTTCCGCGGTAGGGGGAAGTTGCCCTTGTTGCTGAGCGGGATCAGGAAGGACTTCTTGCTGCTGATCAGGGTTGGGTGCCCGGTTGGACCCCCTCGATCTGACTTTTCTAGGAGGCATGGCTGGAGGAGATCTGTTGATCAGGAAGAGGAGAGGTCTCTATTCGTTAGTTTCCCACAGACGGCGCCAATCTGTTGCCGCTAAATTTGGTGTGGGGGCAAACAGATGAATTTGTGGATTCTTAGGAAAACTGAATAGAAAACCTGTATACCTGTTCCGTCGGTCTTCGATCGCCGATCCCGCCGTAGACCTGCAAAAAGTGCGAGACACCGGGGTTGTTCCCGGCGACGCACCCTCCGACGCTCAAGTCAGTAATCTGAAAGACTATGAGAGAGCGCAAAAACTGGTGAAAGATTGATTACCTCTTAATGGAGATGGGTGGGGGGTATTTATAGGCGTCTTAGGGAACAGATTAGGCATGTAACTCCTGTGTATACAGATAAGGAATGTAATCCCTAATCCCCAGTGAAAGGATAGATATGAATCAGGGCCGTTGATTAATATTAATCAGAAACCCTAATTCTATCCCGCTGGACCAGGTTTGTTGCGGGTTAAAACTCGCACCCAGTTGAGGTGGATCCGTTCGCAGGTTATTGGATCTGTGAGAAGGAGACCCAGTACCCGCTTCAGACCTGTTTTGTAGGTAAAATTACTGTTTCACTCCTGAACCTCGGGATTCGTGCCCCATTTAGACGGCCTTGATTAAACCCCTATTTTTAGCCATATCAACCACCTCGATACCAGCCTGATCAATCTCTGCTGCCAACTCGCTTCGAGTAGTGATCAAACTTGATAAACTACTCTTCCTACTAAGTCCATCGGCTACCACATTCGCCTTACCCGGATGATATTTGATCTCAGGACGAATGTCTTCCAATACTTCCAACCACCTTCTCTGCCAAAGATTTAGATCCTTCTGTTGATATATGTACTTCAGGCTCTTGTGGTCAGTGTACATATTGACCTTCTCACCATAAACATAATACCTCCACTACTTCAAGGCAAAGATAATAGCTGCTAGCTTCAAATCATGTGTCGGATAATTCTTCTCATGCGGATGCAATTGCCTCAAACCATAAGCAATAACCTTGCCTTCTTGCATCAAGACACAACCCAAACCTCTGAGAGATGCATCACTGAAGATATCATAATCCTTCCCAGCTTGTGGCAAAGCTAGATAGGTGCAGTAGTCAACCTCTCCTTTAACTCAAGGAAACTCGCCTCACACTTATCAGTCCATAAAAATGTCATATTCTTCTGGGTCAAACCTGTCAAAGGAACTGCAATCTGAGAATAGCCTTGGATGAATCTCCTATAGTAGCCAGCCAAACCCAAGAAACTCCTGACTTCCTTCACAGACATTGTCCTGGGCCAATCCTTTACTGCTTCAACCTTCTGAGGATCAGTGGCCACTCCCTCCTTAGAAAGGATATGACCAAGGAAAGCTACCTCAAACTTTCAAAACTCACACTTCGACAACTTGGCATACAAGCTATGCTCCTGCAATTTCTGTAATACCGCTATCAAGTGCATAGAATGCTCCTCCTCTTACTTCGAATATACCAAAATATCATCAATGAAAACCACTACGAAGGAGTCAATAAATGGCCTCAAAACCTAGTTCATCATATCCATGAACACTGCTGGCGCATTCGTCAACCCGAATGGCATCACCAAAAACTCGTAGAGCCCATGACGAGTCCTGAAAGCTATCTTACTCACATCTTCCTCCTTGACTCGAACCTGATGATACCCTGATCTCAAATCAATCTTCGAAAACACAGCTGCTCCCCGAAGCCTGTCGAACAAATCGTCAATCCGTGGAAGTGGATACTTGTTCTGAATTGTCATCCTATTCAACTCCCGGTAGTCAATGCACATCCTCATTGACCCATCCTTCTTCTTGACTAACAATACTGGCGCACCCCACGGTAAGGAACTCGGCCTAACAAGCCCCTTGCTCAATAACTCCTCAATCTGCTTCTTCACTTCGTCTTGCTCTACAAGTGCCATCCTGTACGGAGCCTTAGAAATCGGAGCACTCCCCGGCTAAACATTAATGCAAAACACTGCATCTCTCTGCGGCGGTAAACCTGGAAAATCTTTCAAGAATACCCTAGAAAAATCTCTGACAACCGGAATGCCTTTAACTTCATCTGGAATCGCCATCTTGGATACCATTGCAGCTACCTTTGGAACTTTTTTCTTCCCTTGGAAAGTCACTGCGGGACCACCTGGTGCTTTCACTAACACCTATTTCTGCTTGAATTCAATTGTGGCATCATATATTGCCATCCAATCAATGTCCATGATCACATCCACTCCTAAGACTTGCAACTCAATCAAATCAATGCCGAATAATCTCCTGCCAATCTCGATATCTCAGCCCTCGTAGTATCGATCAGCAATCAATTCTTCACCTGACGGCATTGCCACTGACAAAACCTTGCCTGGAAACAACTTAGGCTCCACACCTAAGACCTTTGCAAAATTTGGTAACACTAAAGTATGCAAAGAACCAGTATCAAATAAAACTTTTGCCTTAATTCCATTAACTAAAACAATCCCTGTTACATGAAGAATGATACTCAATCTCCAATTATTCTCAGATAAAAGTTTTACTTATTACATTGAAATAAAAATCAAATCAAAACTCTTGCATACCCTGGATCACATCTTCCGAGTTACCCGCATCCTCCTCGGTTAATGCGAACACTCACCCTTGCCTCTGGCTTTTACTTCCACCTGGACCATCCTTCCTCAACTGTGGACAATAAGGCTTAGAATGTCCGGCCTACCCACACTGGAAACAAGTCTGCTTTGCCAACTTAGGACACGCTGACCTATAATGACCTACCTCCTTGCAGTAGTAACAAGTCACTTCTTGAGTTGCAGGTGCCTTCTGCACTGGACTACTGAACTTGACTTGCTTCACTGGGAATCCCTTCCCACCCTGACCTGATGCTGGCCTCTTGTTCCTATTCCAGGTCTCTTGCTTCTTCTGGAACTCGTCCATGTCTTCCTCTGTCATAGCTGCTCTCCTGACCAGCTTATCGAACCTCCTTATGCCCAACGGAATCATTCTCGACCTCAAGTTTGGCATCAAGCCCTGTTCAAACTTCTTGGCCTTCTTCGCCTTATCAACTATCAGCTCCGGTGCATACCTCGATAGCTGAGCGAACTTAGTCTCATACTCTCGCACGGTCATGCTGCCCTACTGTAGGTTCAAGAATTCCGTTGCCTTCTTCTCCTGAATATCTAGGAGAAAGAAATGATCCCTGAATTCTTCCAGAAAAGCCTCCCAAGTAATTTGCTGGTCCCCCAAAGTCCTCTTTACCGTTTGCCACCAAACACCAACGTCCTTTTCGAATTGCATAGTGGCCAACTTCACCTTATTGGCTACCGGAGTTTCCGAGACCTCGAAGATTGTCTCCATCCGTCTAATCCAATCATCAGCCTCGTTTGGATCAGACTGCCCCTCAAACACTGGCAGCCTCATCCTCTTGAAGGACTCAATCTGCTTGATGGGATCAGCGTTAACCAATCCTGGTCCAGCCCCATGATTCTGATTCTGGTAATTAGCTGCCATTAGTGCATTCAAAGTCTGATACACTCTGGCAAATTCGGCCTCGAGATCAACTCCAGTTCCTTGGGAACTTCCAGCTCCATCACCATTGTAACCAACCCTGGATCTGGGTCCCACCATTCTGAATACTGCAAAATGAGGAAAAAGTTAGAGCACCACAACACGATCCATATCCACATCAATACCCTCTGGCAAGGTCACAACCATACCCCAGAAGTAAAAACATCATGTTTTAGTTCTATGTGATACTCGCTCTCTAATGTCCACACCTAGGTACTCACGCTCTAGTGTCCACACATAGGTTATTTTTGATACCATGTTTATTATTAGTATTGAAGCACGCTCTGATACCAATCTCTGTAGCGCCCCGAATTTCCAATATGATATCTTAGAAATATGTGGAACAATTCCCAGCATCAACTTCAAATGTAATAGCAAACACAGTCCAAAAAAACACAGATAAATTTTATTTCAACTTGTCTTACAATAATCATTTACATAACACAGCGGAATACAATACACCTTAAATCACAATTCTCTTTTCTTTACAACACTTTCTTTTACAAGGTACATAAGTCACTACATCAATTGAACTCAAGCATCCAAATCCGAACTATAAGTAATCACCTGTGAAATTTAAGGCTAGAGATAACCCTAACCCCTAAAACTAAAGGGGTCAGCCATAAAGGTGTGAGTGACATAAAATAAGCAACATAAGTAAAGCATGGATTTACCAACAACAGAACATAAACAAAGGTAAATGAATAAAGGAAATTCACGAAACGCGAAAACACAATAAGTGAAGCTAGACTAGGTGTCAAGTGTAGAAAACAGGAAAAACACATGCATGAAACCAAATGAAGAAAACATCAATGCTATATGCTGACTCTCTAATGCATACTTGTCGGAGTCTATGCATCCCACTCTACATAGGTCCAGTGCAAGCCTTTAACATCTCCACATTATAGGGTTTAATCTCCCGCTATGAAACTAATCCTACTATGATGACTACTACGAGATAAAGATAAACTGTGAGTATTAGTCCATACCCCGATAATTCCGGAGGTCAATCTCTATCCACAGATAATTCCGGAGACTATTTCACTCACACCTGGGAATCTTCGAGAATACCCCAAACCGCAAGCGATGGAACCTCATCAACGAATACCACATGTACGTCGCCTCAACCCATATAATTCCGGAGATCAATCCCACACCACAGGTAATTCCGGAGACTATTTCACTCACACCTGGATAATTCCGGGAATTATCTCACACCGCAAGCCATACTGAGGTCCATAACCCATGTTCTCATTCATCATATCACCACTAGTGCCTGCCCTTATCATTTAGGTTGTTTTATTACTTTACGAATCTCCTAGAGTTGGTATACCCTACTGGACTTAACTCAATAACTGATCAATTAAAATGCCTCAACAGGCCCAAACACAAATATCTCAGCGGCCGGTATACTAGGGTCACACACCCTCTAGAGACTCACACCCAAATATCCAAACCAAATCTTCCAACATAAATTGCTCAGTTAAACCACTTGAAAACGTATGTTCAGTAGAAGATAAAGTATAGAGTAGTAACTTATATATTAAAACATTTGGAGAATAAATCATTGAAAAGAACATTCAAATATGTATAAGTATATCAGTATCAGTCGACTACAAAAGCCATTGGTCGACTGTCCAGAGAGAAAATCTAGTAGCTTTGAGAAAATAATTCTAAGTATTATAAGTTGACTATCAAAGGATCATAGGTCGACTGTCCAGAGCGAAAAATACAATAACTTCGAAAAAATAATTCTAATTGGTATCAGTCGACTGTAAGAGTCATCAGTCGACTGTCCAGAACTAAATTTCAAGAAAAACTAGAGAACATAGCAGCCAGGTCGCGTCGGTCGACTGTATAGTCACACCGGTCGACTGTCGACCTGCAGGCTGCAGATTTTTGGTTGTGCACATTTCAACCGATACGTAATTCTACTTTATGAAAACAATTTCTACAAAAGCATATTTCTTGTATGATCAAATACAACTTGTAGGACATATAATAATCCATAAAACTAAATCAAACTACTTGAATTTATAAAAATAGCGATTTGTTAATTTCTTTCAAATAAAACATAAATTGTGCATATAATCAAAATAGAGTTTCTAAAAAATTAATTGTTCGATAAAATAGCTTCGTATTCAGATCCAAACCATATCAATACCAAAATCTCAAAAGAAAATTCCCAATTTGGATATATTTCTTCAAACTCAACTAAATTCCCAATTTCGATTCTCAAGACATGATCTCTTGATTCATAACTTTTCTTCAAATTTCTCAAAACTGAATTACCATTACAACTCGCAACCATAATCAATTAATAGCATCACCATATCATATTTGTATTCAACCAATACTCAAAAGTAATAAAAGTCTCATTTTTATTAGGTTTACGCATAAAATCCACCGTATTCAATCAATCCAACATTAATCCAAAAGGAATAGCCTACCCATGATCTCCCATAGGTCATTCATCAATCTCGAATTACCCACATACAATTTTATTCATAAACAATTAGGGTTTCACAAGATCCAATTTTTCATCTATCCATCCAATTCATCAAGTACATAATCATACTCAAACTCTAACATGCTTTCTAGTAGATGAAATACCACATCCAAGAAAAATCAAAACAATTATATCACTTGCATACAACATACACAAAATAAAAGAAAATAAAACAAGTTGCTCACCTCAAATGAAGAAGTCCAACCGAGTTAATGGAGAACAAGCAAGGTCCTACTTTTGCGAAATTCAAGATCCCCTCCTTAATTCTCCAAAAAAACAATAAACCTTTGCATTGTGCAGCAAAAGATGGCTGCACTCCACTTCTTTTAAATAAGCCGGAATAAAAGATTTAGGGTTTTTTAACACATTTGCAAAATAACCCCTTGAAAATATAACTTTACATAAATAGATCCCTATACTTGGAAACTTGATAAAACCAATTAAATTGATATTTAAAAGAAAAATAAACACCTTATTTCCAGCCAGCACTGTTTGAAAAGTCCATAAAATAGTTTTGCACTTTCATCCTTCAAAATGACAATTTTGCAAAAAGATCCTTCTTTTTTGTAATATTTGCAAATAGATCCAATTAATATCAGAAAAAATCTAGAAAAATTAAATAATCTCAAATAATAAATAATTATTTTTCACAAAATAAATTTTGGCTTTTGGATTTCCCAAGAAAATATTTGCACGTGTTTCGCACGTGTAAAAAGATAAATCTTTAGAAAAATATTTATTAATCTCCAAAAATCATTTTAATTCATTTATAAATCCTTTAAAAGTAATATTTAAAAAATACGGTGTACTACAATCACGTCCTGGGAGGAGATAGCCATTGCTGAGAAGCAGAGCGCGAATTCCAAAGTAATTAGGCATTGGGAGTCAAGGGAGGCTAGTGGTCATCTTTTTAATGGACGGGCTTCAAGGCCCGATGTATGTTGGCATTGGCTGTAACTATAGGCCTACTTGCGGTTGGATGGGTGTTGCAATCTATGCTGATTTTGTAAGGCTGGCTCGGCGGGAGAGAAGATGACAAGTGGGCTGTCGTTGACGGGTGGAGTTGTACCGAAGGGAGACGCGGTGGTCGTGGTGATTGCCAGTGCAGTGGTGGAATTTTGGGGAGTGCAGACAAGAAAATTTTGATGAAATTTGAATTTCAAACTAGATTCTGAAAATTCAAATCAGATTTAGGGAGTGTGGAGGGCGAAATTTTGATGAAATTTGAATTCATATTAGATTTTTGAAATTCAAATCATATTTGGAGAGTGTGGATGGGGAAATTTTGATAAGATTTGAAATTCAAATAATATTTTTCAAATTCAAATTAGATTTGGGGAGTGGTGGGTTTGATTGTGGGGTTTGAAGTGGGCTCTTGATTGAATTTAATGATTCAATTTGAATTGCCTAAATTAAATTTTCATTGATCGATCTTTGGTGAATGTGTGAATGTTAGGAATGCCCAATCCCAACAGTGAATCCTCACCGATGCGGTGTATGATTTTTTTGACATCGTTATGGAAAATGTGCAAGTCGTCGATATGGTGGTGGACTGTTAGGTTTCGATAACAATCACAGATTAAATACACAGCAGAAAACTTACAAAAAAAAATATCAAAATCTAGCCATGGATCCATGCGAAAACCATAAATCGTGTTTAGGAGTTGTACCTTGAAAATGGATTTGCTGTCAACACATTATGCCAATCACAGCAATACAATATTACGGTGCCTCTACGGTATCCAAAAGAACAGATCAAATCAAGCTTTCCCTTATGTCGTGGTGCTAGCTGCGGGAAGGGAATGTTCCTCACGATCTCTCTCACACACACAATTTCTGTAACGGCTAGGATTATCTCATGCATGACTTTTCCACAGATACATATCATATATATAGGTGTAGAAAATCAATCCTAAGAGAGTAATGAGGCTATTGGGCTCACAATCTGACCTGGGTCAGATTCGTGTGTAGGTTTGGATTAGAAGATCAGTCATCCAAAAATTAGGATTCATTTCTTGTCTCAAATATTCACTTGTGGCATACCATATTTCAATGGATTGGCGTAATTTTTCTACCGCGTGTACATTCCCATAATGATGGTGTTTCTCCAAAATAAAACTTTGTTGTTCAGCATCTTAGACTAACCATCCCTTAGAAGGTATTATTAAAAGATCATCTATTCCTAATGAAATAAATGTAGCAGTGGCTTGCTGGGCACTGACTAACCTTATTAACTACTTTTATTCTCAAATGCTAGCAGATAGCCCTTGCCACCTTGAAGAGGTTGACTTTTCTCTTGTCCCTCGGAAATAAGTGGTAATGATGGGACAGAATCGACTACAGATACAGAACCGATTGGATAGTTGATGAAGGATGCTCGCATCACCTAACTGGTGATATGAGTAAGTTTATGAAGTTATATCGGTACATTTAATCTAATTAAATGTCCAACCAATATCAGGAGTCCAAGTCTTACTTGGATCCCAATTAAATTCATCTTATGAATTTAAATTTCAATATCGATCCATGTTAAGTGTGTGACCCTGTAGGTTTTCATTATGTTGACAGTAATACTAAAATCATATTCTAGTATTACAAACAGTGAGCGGTATCTAGCAATACATCACTGCTACTCAAGTAATGGGAATGTCAGTGATTTGATATAGCCTATCCGTGACCAATGTTACCATGTAGTCTAGTCCCTTTGTTTAGATTTCTTAATTGACCACAAGGCATAGAGCGTGTCACATTTCTATAGTTCAATCTTTGGTTTCTTGATGTCCGAGTAGACTTACTAAAACAAATGAGCTCAATATCTGGTATTGACTCATTTGAGCACGACCATGCATTTTGCAGTCTCACTCAATTAGGGGCCCATATATATCGCTCTTGTTAAATAAGAGGGACAAATCCTATCTAAGTCACTCACATTCCTCCGCATGATTTGTAGTATATCCAATAGTCGACTTTATAATTACCTTATTACAAGCAACGTTTGACGACATTAAAACATACAACTTCTCATGTTAGGAACCGTAGTGACTTCATGTCAAAGGACTGCGTACACCATGTTATTGTGAGAACCACTTATGACACTCACATAACGATCCATGCATCGTTCTCATGGTGTGTCAGTCCATTACATTATTACTCTAATATGTATTCATGTGAAGACTTGGTATCTCATATCCATGATCCGTGAGATATGGTCATCGGTCTACGCACATACTAGTCTCTATATATTATTGTAGTCCTAATTCACAATAATACTTGACTAGAGACATTTAAGAATAATATTCTGATTACAACCAATAGGATCTCACAATCAAGACATACACTTGATATCCCATAGTACTGAACCTACTATTCTAAGGATTTTATTATATTCATTTAATCACAAAAAAAATATAATAAATAAAATTTCTTATATATGAAATAAATATCATGAATGTAAACTAGTAATGTCAATACACAACTGGCCTGTAAGGCATACACCAACATGTACATGATGTGGCTGTTTTGTAAGATGTGCAAGCGTCGTCGGTGTGGTGGATGCACAATTCGTCGCTAGTTTGGGAGTTTGAGTAACTTATTGTTGGGGTGAGAGAAGTGTGAACCGTTGTAGGTCGGGTGATGGTCAAGCCGTCACAGGGATGGTATTCGGGCTAGTCATCATCGACGTGGTGAACAGGGAAACTATCACCATGGCAGTGTATGAGCTTATCGTTCTGGGTTAGAGAAGGGACAAGTCCACACCGGAAGAGTGGATAGGGAGTGACGGATATTGGGACTTTCGCTTCGACCATGTCAACTATGATGCTCTCGCTACTGCCAGTCCTTCCACCAGTGAATGTTGGCACACGCTACTTCCCGAACCTCCGTGTCTAGGTTAGGTCCTACCGAAAAAGACTGCCTGCAAACGATTTACCATCCATCGAATTCGTCTAACGTCATTGCTTACAGGGATCTTGATTCAATCTCCAAGCGGGACTCCTTTGCAAACTCACTCAAAACACCCTTTAAAAGATTACATGGTACGATTAGGTCGAATAAGCCCTTATGGAATGAATACTCAGCCGCTTGTGAACCGTCGGGTACTGTTTTATTCAATGTTTGTTCAATTACTCTTTTACATTTTCAGAATAATGATTAGGCAAGTCGTCTCTGGTGTGGTGTACTGACAAGGCGAGATTCAGGGAGTCGTTGCTAGAAGGTGAAGTGACAAGTAGACACTATGATGGGTGTTCGATGAGTCATTATTTGGTTGATCGATAGGAACTTAGGATGAATGACATCTGAGGGTCGGGAGAATAGGTTGCATGTGTCTTCGTCTACAAATTTAGCTTGGGGTGGGACAATTTAATGTTGTACGCTTAGTAGTGTAATGATGTGTTCTTCTGTTCTTTTTAAGGAATAGTTTGATGTAATTTATGTATTCTACTTTATTTCGTTAATTCTTTATTAATGAAGCAGTGACGCAGCCACCTTTATTTTTTTCTTAAACTGCATTACTATCTTCTCATTTGATCCATGGCTGTTACCAATTCGATTTGTGCTCGTTCATCTTAAACTTCATAATGACCTCATTAATTGGAGAGTAACTGCACATGGTTCTGATTCCTTTGTTCTTCAATCACCTGACCTTTGCGCATTGATTATCTTTGCATGCCAAGTGGGTTGCTCGGCAATTAAGTAGGGAACAGGGTAATGCTTTACCTCCAATTACTTCGAGCATTCACGTTGAAGTTAACATTCACTGAACCTGTTGTTGGTGCATAACTAACATAATTAATTTATAAAGATGTGTGGCATTTCACGATAAGTGGAGAACGATAAAGAATTATCGATGAAATAAGGTGTTAACTTATATCATCTCCATTTCGAGGTATATCACTTTTCCCTTAAGTGTGCAATATATTTAGACCTTCATCTGCTTTAAAATATCATTTCATGATTAAGTCAACTGAGAGCATCGAATCATTACTAAAAAATGAAATTATCACCACACATCTTTTTTACTCAAATAGTTTGATCATTGATGTTGTTGTTTTCTAGTGTGGGAGCAACAGATTATGCGTTCTGTTTGTTGGATGGAGAACACATATCTCAATTGTAGATCTGATCCTAATGAGAGCCTATTATGCAATTGGGATATGTGAATCTGGTGGTGGTTGTCGGCCACCGAATACCTACAAAAATCTTGAAACACTGAGAGTGTTCCTGGCGATAGACCCTCCAACGATCAAGTCAGCAACCAAGGGTAAAGGGATTAATGGCAAAAATTGATTACCTCGTAACCATGGAGGTAAATCTGTATTTATAGGCAAGTGGGAAATTTGTTAGGGAAAGATTCCTCACTGGGAATTGGTTACCAGCCATAAGTAGCTGGTCCACACTTCCTTGGCGGACCGAGTCGGGATGTTGGGCCTCTGGACAGCCCATGAACTGTTTTCGGGCCTGTAGCTACCCATAAGGTTATTATTGTCACACCCTGCTTCCCAAAAATACGGAATACGAGTACGTGATATTGGTTCAACGAATGAGTAATGTCACTCATAAGCTGTTTATTCGATCAATTCAACAATATAAACAATACAGAACAGTTGCGCAGACAATAATAATAATCTCATGAACAATAGTACTTGGAATTAAGCAATAAAAATATCCAAATACAATAATAATCTAACGTCTGGAAACAAAATAATATTCGGGACATAAGTCCAATACAATAATAATTCCAGTCCAAATAATAATAAGTCTCAATACATTAAGTTTTATTAAAGCAATAAGCAATTAGAAAGCAGTAGTCTTCAGAATGTCTGTTCTCCAATTCCAGCATGCAATTCTCCTTCATTACCTGTATACACTTCATCTAACAAGAGGAGAAAAATTATCCTTCGAGCAAGACATGGACAGCAAATAGAGAAAGCAGGGAACAATGGGATAACGGTATAACAATAAATCAATGAATCAATAGGAATCAATAACATAGCACGATGATAATAATCAATAACATGGTAACCAATGCAACGGTGTAATAATGATTCAATATTCGGTAACGGTAATCAACGGTTAATATCAATATCACTTAAACAATATTAGATACAAATAGGAACAATGATGAACAATATGCAATATCGGCGATGTGTCAATCCTTATGTCTATTATTCATTTTAATCCTAACTAATGCATGTACTACTGCATTCCATTCTACAGGTTCGATACATACAATCAATTTTGTTTTAGACTCAACTGGTGCACTCGGTAGATCATGTACTTGGCAACGGTAATGGTAAACACTATTCACCTTTCGATGTATGAAACGGTCATCGGCAACGATACGGTACACGATAAATCGGGTTACTGCCAAAACCACAATCACACGATAAAACGATGGCCAGAACGGTAATTAGGGAAACACGGGCCCTTCCTCCAAGTACAGTCACTACTTTGTTCACTACTCAAATCTCCCTTTAACCCCGGCTTATTAATTATTTATCAATGCAACAACACAATATGCAATTAATGGACAATTCGGAGAACGATAATATCAATAGGGAAACAACAGGTTAATAACATGGATAGGACGGTTAAAATAGTGACAATAAATCATTGGGAACATGTAATGCAACATACATTCATTAATTCGTGTAATAGTACAACATATGAATTATTAATTCATTAAAAAGAGGAATCTAAAATTCTGGACAGCAAGCGCAACATGTACAAAAATACAGTTTCCTGCTGACTCAGAAATCGAAGTTGAATCCGTCAGAAAATCTGAAAACTAGACTTCCATACGGTTCCAATGCATACTTAAAGTTCAAATTCCGACAACAGTAGCTAGGTCAAACACATGATTCTTTATAGATTTTATGTTCAGGCAGAAATTTGACATCTTGTTATTTTAATTTTTAGCATCAGCAAGAACTCAATATTAAATTCAGTAAAAATATTTTTGGACTGCTAAACATGTTAAGAAACAATTTGGAAATTTTCAGATTAAAATTCTATCATTTGATCAGCCTTTTTACAGTTTAAATATGAAAGGTACGAGAATCTGAAAATCTGAAAGTAAAAACACAGCTGTAGTAAAACGAGTATAACTTTTGCTACAGAACTCGGAATTCGAAAATTCAAGATGATCTGGAAACTAAAAAGATAAGGCTACAATTCATATTCAGAAAGTATTTCATTTTAAGTTCTTTTACTGGTTCGAAAACAGCGGTCAATGTTCAGGTCAGCAAGCATATACAGTTTTTAGGGTATATTTATTGAAAATAAATTAATTAAACATGATGGGTATCGATTCTATTAGTTAATAAATTGTGTAATCAACATGATGAGTATCAAAACATGATGAATAAAATTATAACACCCACATATACAAATTTTCATTCAATCAACCATCAAACGATCAAACAACATACAACCTACCAATTGTCTCTACAATAATTTATTTGTTTCGTGACTATATGTGTAACCCGATTATCCATACTATATGATGTATGCAAGATTTAATATTTTTGGAGTCAAATTGGCACGATGTCATGAGTATTGGGGTTAGCTCGTGTAAACCCTCAATAAACCCAACGAAAGAGATAAACAATGGATAATACGATAACAAAGAGATCTACTTGCAAGAATTTCAATAACACTTGAATTTGATACAATTAGCAATTCAAGAGGATGTTGACTTGCCTATTAGACGATGAAAACGAATATCAAGAATAACAGGATAAGAAGCCCGAAGCAACGAACTCACGAACTAACAATTCCACAAGATAGTACGTATAAACTACGTGTAATGAAAGACCCATCGCAACACATTAGCACAACACAAAGAGACTGCAGCAACAGCAAAGAGAGAGAGCAGTGACCAGCGGCCAGGCCACGACAGCTAGAGGGCGATGGCCAATGGAGCGGTGTCGACGGCGAGGGCATCGAAAGGTACGGTCAATGACGGGGTTTTTGGCATCGGAAAAGGGAAGGCAGTGTCGGGATTTGGGGTTAATGTCGAGGACGGCGAAAGAGAAGGACGGGGTGGAGATTTTGGTGGCTGGGCGTCGAGGAGAAAGTGGGGCGGCACCGGGGAGAGATCGATGGAGGGTGGCGGTGACGGGGTCGCTGGAGATGGCCGGGGAAGGAAGAACAGGGAGATGGGTTCAGTTTGGGCGGGAAAATAGTGACGGGGAGAGAGAACGGCGATGAGAGAGAATAAGCGGCTAGGGTTTTGATGGTGAATAATTTTTAGGATTTGCAGTAGAGTTGTATTTATAGGGTACAATTAGGATACTGGGTTGGCGAAGTATGGTCTAATAATAGCGGATTTGGGTCAAGAACAAATGAAATTGGATTTAGGGTTCAATAAGAGATAGATCAAAATCAATAGGGTTCAAATAAAAATACCCACAATTAGATAGAAGAAAATAGAATCAACAAAATAGTCCAATCATGAAAAACGAAGAATTCCACGAACAAAAATTTGAATCCCACTAAATAAATAAACAATACAAATGAATAGAATATAAACTGGACTTGAAAATAATTTAGAAATTCGCCAAGAAAATCAGATCCGGTATAATAATAAAATAATCCAATATATGAATTTTAAATAGATAATCATGAAATAACAATTAATTAAAATAATAAATCATACAACAAAATAATATTCGGGTTTAACAATTTTTATTAAAATTACCTAATAATAATAATATATTTGTTTTAAGCTCAAATATAAATAGTTGATCAATAAGACATAGAAAGTAGATTAAAATACACAATTATTCGAATTAAATATAATTATCGATTAGAAAAATACTTTAATATAAAATTCAAAACGATTTTAACAAATAATGAATTTATAATATCGAAATACGGAAAATATTCAGAAAATACGTATTTGCAGGAATGGGGGTTACAGTTATCTTGGCCTTAGGAACCTCGAGATCCATGCAAGGATCATGTTGTCCAGATTAGCTGCGATTTTAACCCTCATCATAAGCCCCCCACTCTCAGATGTGAGTTTTTGGTAGCTTTCGAGGAGTAGGTAACTTTGTAGGGAAATTCACATTAGCGTGGAGGCTTGTTTGTTGCAATGATATTGAATTCCTTTTCCAATGGTTTTAGAGGTTCAGTTGTCGAGGCCAAGGCCCGAGCCTGCCCTAGTGAGGCGTGAAATGATCCGCACGAGGCTCGAGGTCGGTAGGCCATGCCGAAGGCTAGGCAAGAGAATGAGTACTTGTAGCAGAGAAATTTGCATGGGGGTCGGAGTAGGGGTGTCATGCTGAAGGTCGTAGTACGATGAGAGGCACTTGTTGTGGAGAAATCCGTGTAAGACTCAGAGTTGATGTGCTATGCCGAGGGGCGCAACACGAGGAGCACTTGCGGAGAAATTCGCTCGAGGCTTGGCTTCGGTGTGCCATGCTGAGGGGCTTAGCATGAGGAGAAGCACTTGTTGCAGAGAAATCTATGCGAGGTTCGGGGTTGTGGTGCCATGCCGAAGGGTGCAACACGAGGAGAAGCAGTTTTTGCTGAGAAATTTGCATGAGCTCAGAGTCGGGGTGTCATGCCAAAGAGCGCAACACGAGGAGGAGCACTTATTGCGAAGAAATCCGTGCGAGGCTCAGAGTCAGGGTGTCATGCCGATGGGCGCAACACGAGAAAGAGCACTTGTTATAGAGAAATACGTGCGAGGCTCGGAGTTTGAGTGTCATGCCAAAGGGCGCAACACGAGAAGGAGAACTTGTTGCGGAAAAACTCGCTCGAGACTCGGGGTCGGGATGCCATGCCAAAGGGCGTAGCACGAGGAGGAGCACTTGTTGCAGAAAAATCCGTGCGAGGCTCGGAGTTGGGGTGCCATACCGAAGGGCGTAGCACGAGGAGGAGCACTTGTTGTGGATAAATTCGCGCGAGGCTCGGAGTCGGAATACCATGCCGGAAAACGAGGCACGAGGTGAAGTCTTGATGCGAAAAAAGGGTGCCATTTGCAATGAAATTCACGCACGACCAATTTGGTGAGTGGCGTTTGATCTGGTTCTCACGTGAGCTGTTGGTCATTGAAGAATTGCTACATGATTTTGTAGTTATCGAGGAGGCATCACATGACGGGTCATTCGAGAAGTTGTGCTCCCCTCGATAAGTCCCCTTCTCCTTTTTATTTCTAAGATTGCTTTCTCTTTCTTCATCCAGAGATTCTCTCTCTAGAATGAGAGCCCTACATTGAACTTACAGTCGAGTATTGTTTTTTCCATGGCTAGCGATCGATCCAGTGGTTCATCTTCGTCCTCTAGTGGAAGCGGATCATCTTCGGAGTCCTCATCTCGATCGTCCTCTTCGACAAGGGAGCCCGTACATTTGATGTCCGTTCGCGTTGCTTTTCCAGAAGAGGATGTGGAGATTGAGGCATGCTCGAGCACTGGAGGGGCGAAACCTGGTCATTCTAAGGAGGCGACTGAGGTCGGTGAAGAGGAGACGAAGAGTCCTGATGGAGCGGAACGAGGATAGTCCGAAGTTCCTAAAGAGGTCGAAGCGGAAGGGGTAGAGTCCTGAGGAAGCGGAACGAGGACAATCCGGAGGATCTGAAAGTAACATGGAAGCAATGGAAGAAGGCGAAGAAGTGGTAAGTGGTCCCCAAGTCCAGGAAGCGGGGACCTCGTCTCTTGATAGCATTGTACCCATCTGTAATACTCTGTATTTGAGGAATATATATAATGGTATATATGGAATTATGATGGGTAATTGTAACCCCTGTTTCCGATTATACGGATTTCCATGTATTCTTGTATTTCAAATTCCGTATAATCATTCCGATGCATTTATAGCCTTTTAAATCTACTATTGAAACCCAAATTTATCTTGTCTCTCCTCTTTTCAGTTTGAAGCCCATCTCTTGTTGGATTTTAGCCCATTGATTTGGATATGTGTTGTATTATTTAATTATATTTAAATGAAGCCCAAATTCAAGCCCACCTCATATTGAACTCTACCCTAAACCCAAACCCACAAATCCATACACACATCCCTATACAATTTCTCCACCTTTTCCCCACTCTTCCCACAATCCCGTAACCACTCCCCCACTATCTCTCTTTCCCGTTATTAAACTCCCCACTTCCTCTATCTCCCGTTCAATCTCCCCATCTCTCTCTGTTTCTCTAACAAACAGAGAAACCAAACAAATCAAACCCGAAGCTCCCACACCATTCCTCGCTGCCGACCGAGCTCTCATCCTCGTCTTCAACCCCCGCTCGTCTCCTCCACAGTCAGCCTCCACCTCAGACCACCACTGTTCTCCCCGTTCCTCCAACGCCCTCGTCAACAGAACTCACCTCCTCCCGCTCTTCCCCGTCATCTGCTGGCCCGAGCATCGCTCGAGCTCTCCACCGCGCTCGACCTCACTCCGAAACACAACCGCCGCTCGAAGTCCTGCCGTCGTCATCCCGTTCGAGCTCCTTCCGCCATTGCCAACTCCACCAGTGAAGCCTCGACCTCGCCTACAGCCCCACCTCGTCGTCACCTTCCCGCATCGCCTTCCGCCTCGAACCTCCGAGAACTCCTTCGGTGCTCCCTTCTCCCAGTCGCGAGCGCTTCCCGCTGCTCATCGCCGAACGCCCCAAGTTCCACCACCGTTCTCCCGCCTGCGCCGTCACTCAACCTCCGCCGCAACCCCGAAGTCCTCCATCAACCTCCCGAAGCGCCCCCGCTCTTCCCCGTCGTCTCCACTGCCATTCCCCTCCGCTCGAAGCTTCCGCCAATCGCACTCCAGTCATCTCCTCCGCCGCTCGCTCCGTCGCCCTCTTCGCTAATGTCCGAAGTCGCCCCCTCCCGTCGCTGCTCCTCTTCTTGCCGCTCCCAGTCGTCTTCAACCTCGAAATTCCCGAGCTCCCACGTCGCCTCCCATCGCGTGCCCCCTTCTCCCGCTCGCTCTCTCTCTTTTTCTATCTCTCTCTGTTCTGAGATAAAGAAGAAGATAGAAGTTTGGGATTTGAGTATTATATCGGTATTGAGGTTGCTTTTGGGAAGAAAAAGATAGTGTTTTGGGATTCAATTGGATTTGCTGTTTGGGATGTTGTAGCTTGTTGGTGTTGTGGTTGGGGATTATATCTGTTTGTAGCGAAGGAGATTATTGTTGCTATTGGTGTATTGGGTTGTATTGGTGTTTGGTGTTGTGAAGAAGATTGGGTAGGAGTTGTTGCTATTTTGGAGTGGTTGATAGAATTGTTGCTGTTTACTGTTTGGGGTTGATTGCCATTTGGAGTTGCTGTTTACTACCTTGGAGCTTGCTATTTAGGAGTTGCTGACTTTGGCGTGGCTGCCACACATTTCACACGTGTTTTACTGCCCGGGATACTGATCCCGTTATTCTTGTTCAATTTCATCGTCGTCAACTAACAGGCAAGTCCATTGAACTAATCTTTTTTATTCTAGTTCAAATTAATTGATCTCCTGCAAGTAGTTCCATTTTTTTTATCTTAAATTGCCTTGCGTCCCTTCTAGTTGGGAGTATTGAGGGTTTACACGAGCTAACCCGACATACTCTTGACCTCCTATAATTGTCCATTGACTCAAACCTAAGCCCATATAGATATAATCGAAATGAATGAAATGAACAGAATTGTGTACAAAGGAAATGAATGGTAATTGTATACATTGATTGAATGAGACAATCGTGATTGGATTAATGACTTCATAAAGTGGATTGTACACAGAAGATGACATTCTAATCGTTATATGACATTGTAATGGGTTCCATAATTTGTAGTAGCACATTAATTGGCATTTTAATGAACGTATGTGTGATGACATTTTGTAATTCCTGCTGCCTTGCCTGTCTTGTACTGAGGTTTCGACCCAGTTATAATAGGAATCAATCAAAATGATATAAAGATGAATTGTAGCCCTCGATGTCTAGTTGCTGATAACATCCTGAATTGTCGAATTCTGAATTGTAGTCTATGAGTTATCACTGATTTAGTGTGACTGTGTTGGCTGATTTCAGATTGGCCACTTCATGCTTATTATTGTATAACACATCATTTTGCTGCATTCTATCGTCTCCTTGACATTATTATATACACATTTACATGGACATGAATGATTTAATAAGATACTAAACAAGCCGGGGTTTATAAGGGTTGACCTAGTAGTGGGAAATCTCAGAAAATGTACTCGAGGGCCTATATTGATATTGTATTGAAATGGAAAGAGAAGTAATGAATGTGAATGAATGAATGAAAATGGTAATTGATTGTTATTGAAACCGAGTACACGCTCTGTAGACCCCACCACTATGTCTCAAACGAACACTGTTTTGCGTGCACCGAACCTGTAGTATGGGATGCAGTAGTACGTGCACTAGATAGGAGAAATGACACTTTAATGAACATAAATTGACATATATACTTTATTAAGACCGTTGTTTATTAGTGCCATTATTGATCTTGCAACTTGATCTTGATTCATATCCCTTCATGTACCGTGCTCCTTTACTCTCTGCTTTCACTACTTGATGTCCGTACTTGCTCTAAGGACAAATTTTCCTTCTTTTTAGATAATCAAGCACAGGTGCATAAAGAGAATTTCTAGGAGGCACTGATGAGCAGATCTTCTACAATTGGAACAGGAGTCTCTCGAGTTAATTGGTAAGTCTTTATTTTCCAGATATGGTTATTGAATTTCATTCTAGTTTATGTGATCATGTTTCCTGCGTGGTTGTGATTCATTTTTCTTATATTGTTGAGCTAAGACTGATACAGCTTATGGATGATATGAGTTGGCATACTTATATCATTCGCTGGGCCTCAGTTACGTGCCTGTGTTTCCGTATTCTGGGAAGCGGGACGTGACAGTAATGAATGAGCTTTCATGGTGGGCTTAGTAATTAATTGCTATGGGCTTATATATATATGGTAGTGTGTGTATGAGCCTATAGAGTATTATTGATTAATTACTATGGGGCCATGAGTTCATGAAGTATGGTGGTAACTTAGTCCCACATAGATAGTGTGTAGGAAATATGAGTGTGCATATTAGGAAGCCTATGATCATAAGATACCTACAAGCCATGACACCTTTTGTGAGGCAAGCCTGTGGTAGGCCGTTGTTAGAACTTATTTTTCGCGTGTGCGGTGAACGAGCAACAGAGGAGGGCATCCGAAGCACTGTGAATCATCGAGAGGGTTTTGAACCCCCTCAATGTGGTTAGCCGGATCCAACTCCCATTGCAGTTCTCGAAGGAGGGAGGTTTGAAGCTCCTTGGGACCGGGGCTTCGAGAATGTTGAAGAAGAAGGGAGGTCGGACCGGACGGTACCCTCGGCCGGATTGCCTCTCGTCTTCCTCTATTTGGGTGAGCCGATCTTCCATCTCCTACAGTTGCTTAAGGACTGCATCTTCTCGTCCCTCAGATCGGTTCGACCCTTAGGACTCTTTATTCTCGGTCATTTCGATACGAGGGTTGTCAGCATGATGACCGTTCTTAGCTACGCATCGGAAAGCTTGGAGGACCTCGTTCTGAACTCTTGGAACTCGGCCCTCGTTATGTGTCCCCCTCTTCGTGGCCATTTAGGGGTCGATTATCCCTTGGGGAGAGATATGCTCTTTCTCCCGGTCGTGAGAGGAGTGACGACTATGGCTCGGAGGATGATATGAGGGTCCTTCATTTCTAGAGCGGTTGAGGCGATGATGAAGGTCCTCCTCGTTTTAACGACTGTTAATAAGATTTTGGAGGTCCGAAACCACCGGACGTTCGGTTCTTCGAGCGATCGAATGGGAGGCACTCGAAGCTGGCCTCTGTTGACATTCGTAGTGCTGCTATTGTGACCCCTGAGTGGCTGCACCGCTGCAGGACGGACGTGGAGGAGGAGGAGGTGGGTGAACATGCCGCATCGTGGTGGCGGTCTTCTTAGCCTTGGGGGGCATGAGAGAAAGCAGCTACGAGGTAGGATCTGGGTTGGAGGATGGATCTGTCGTGTCCTACAAACGACACCAATCTATTGTTGCTGTTTTCTAGTGTGGGAGCAACAGATGATGAGTTCTTTTTTTTAATGGAGAACACATATCTCAGCCGTAGATCTGATCCTAGTGAGAGGCTATTATGCGTTTAAGGTATGCGGATCTGGAGGTGGTTGTCGGCCGCCGAATACCTACAAAAAGCCTGAAACACCGGGAGTATTTTCGCGACAGACCATCCGACGATCAAGTTAGCAACCGAGGGTAAAAATAGGGATTAGTGGCAAAAATTTAATTACCTCGTAACCGTGAAGGTAAATCTGTATTTATAGGCCAGTGAAGAATATGTCAGGAAAAGATTCCTCACTTCCTAATCAAATCCCATGGATTATGGATATGACAGAGTAACTAATCCCCCGATTATAGGGGATTTGGTTATCGGCCACAAGTGGTTGGTCAACTCTTCCTTGGCAGACCGAACCGAGATAGTGAGCCTCTGAACGGCCCATGGATTGTTTCTGGGCCTGTAGCTCCCCATAAGGTTGTTATCTTGGCCTTAAGAACCTCGAGATCCGTGCAAGAATCATGTGGTTCAGATTAACCGCAATTTTCACCCTCATTAATCATGTTCTGGTGGTACAGTCTCTTGTTGCTATGTCTACCTAATTACTAACAAATAGATAACATTATCACACTTTTATAATTACTCAAAAAAACTTGGTCACATTTTCGGCATACTTCTCATGGCTCCCAACAATATATATACACACATTTCATATACAATATCGGTTAAGGATTCCAAAGTTTAATGATCCTAATTGCTTGTAAAGTTTTTATTTATTTATTGCCTTTTTATTGTGCATCTTTCTACAATCGGTCAATCTAATCAGTTGGGTCTTCCTACATAGGCTTGGAAGCATCAGGTGTAGATCCCTTTTTCCTCTTCCTTTCTCTATTTGTTGGAGAATGTTTGCAGTTCAGATAATCAACCAACGAATGAGGTAGAAGATGAAGATGAGTGCTAGGGTTTTTGGTTCATTGAAGAAGGAGATGAATAAATATAAAGAGAAGTGAGTGAAATGATTTTTCTCCACTTTCTCTTTTCCTCGTCATCCAGGTCCGAAGCATCCCCTGACCGCACGGAGCCTGTCGGACGATCTCGGACCTATGAATGGGAAGATTCCTGATACTCACAAAGTCCCTTTCGTTGAACTGCTATATTCCGATGCGCCTATAGCAACGGGTATACCATCTAGTCCCTTTGCGGAAGAAGTGTTGAAACTCGATTTTATAAATATGAAAAATACTAATAGCATTTGTGAAGAACAGAAATACAGTAAGGAAAAATAGCAAACCAAATGCTTTGTACAGAGTCGAGATTAAAATCTCTCTCCTTAAAGCAAAATTCGCCCCGTAGTGTGACGGTGGCTAGCGAATTGCTTCGCAGGATACAACTGTACCTTCTCTGAAGAGCAGCACCCTTGCTTCAGAGATTCCAGCGAACTGTTGCCTGTGATATACTCTCAGTTGTTGACACACAGGAGAAGAAGAAGAAGAAGAAGAAGAAGAAGAAGAAGAAGGAGAAGAAGAAAGTTCGGATTATGAAAAAGACTGTATATATTGCAGACAGGATTCAGTAGCCTTATAAGAGAAAATGGAGACTCTTCAGAGGCCCATTACTCTATAACAGCAGAATAATGGTCCACTACTCTGCAACAGCAGAGTGGTGGTTCAGATTCATAACTGGTGAGCCATTACTCTGCTTTTGGTATCAGTTACCGAATCTAAAAAGCCTCATCAGTTCACAGGGAGAAAAATTTTTGTTTGGGCAAAAAAAAAAATTAAGCCAAGCCAAGCCGGTGCCGGGGTCGGGGCCGGGCCGGGCGCGCGTGCGCGTGTGTGTTTGTCATTTTGGCTAAGTTCTCTCTCCACTACACGTTAGTGGTAACCCCCGGGACACGCCCTTTAATCCAATTTTCTAGTATATATACTAGAAAAAATCTTTCCCAATTTTCGATATGGGACTATCCATTTTCTCCAAGTTGCCAAGTTAGTACATTTCAAGTACCCAACTTTGGACCAACATTTCTCATTCATAAGGAATTCATTTTTGGCAAGTGAGTACACCACAGAATAGTACTCGTCAAGAGGATCGCAATTCACTCATTTTCCGGCGTCGCCGATGGCCGGGGCCTGCCGGAATCCGGCCCGAAAAACTGCAAAACTGCAAAAATTAATTCCAACAAGAAGAAGTGAATGAATTCGGGTGAATGGCTCAGTAGACTCGTTGTTCCCAATTTCTCTTGTTGTTGGGAACAACGAGCTCTTCTATGCAGCTTTTTTCGAAAATTCACCAAGTTTCACTCTCTGTGAAAATTTAAAATTTGTACAATCTTCGTTTTCAACAGCGAGTCTAGTATAAAGATCATCATCATTGGGAACGACGAGTTTTTAAAAAAAAAAATAGAACTACACTCACCGTGTTCCAACTGTGAGCACGAAATAACTAAAGTCACCGTTGGGAATGCGGAGTGTAGTTGTTGAATTTCCGAATATAATTAGTTTGACAACTGTCATCTTTTTGTAAATAGTTTCGAGAAAATGCATCAATTAAAAAAATTATAATTTGCACTTTTCATTGTTTATGTTTTATTAAGAACTAGGTTTGTCCGTTGACACGTGCCTACGGCACGTCTTCGGAACGGTGCACTTTGTTTGATCATATAAAATAGTTTTAGAGGTCCAGCAAATTAATTGAAGTAGCAAACATATTATATGAGAAACATTTGGGGGTCCAGCAAAAAACATATTATATGATTTTTTTTGAATAATTTTTAAAGTTTTTAAATTTTAAATTTTTAAAGTTTTTTAATGTTTTATTTTAAAAAAAATTTAAAATTTTTTATTTTCTTAATTTTTTGAATAGAAGAGGAAGGGAGGGAGGGAGAGAGAAAAAATAAATAAATAAATATAGGAGTTGTTTTGGGTGGGGGATTTGAATTTGAGTTTTGGGGGAAAACTTTTGGGGGGAAAAATATGTTTTGTGAGGTTAGATCTGGACCTTTGATTTATGGGGGGATCGAAGGAGAGCCACTTGATAGCTTTCTTTGTGTTTTATTATATAGACTAGGTTTGCCCGTTGACACGTGCCTACGACACGTCTTCGGAACGGTGCACCTGGTTTGATTATATAAAATAGTTTTGGAGGTCCAGCAAATTAATTGAAGTAGTAAATATATTATATAAGGAAGCAGCATATCTACCTTTAAGCTCAATTATCGTCTTCCTGGTCATTAGCTTGAACTTACTTGAAATGCATATAGTTTGTTAGAAACACTGCATAGAGTTAACCTAAAAAAAACACTGCATAGAGTTTTTTTTAACTTCAGCATCAATTTTAGATACTTGTAATAGTTATGCAAGGACATTATCATGTAGGTTTTATAGAGCTTAATCTAATTCCATAACCATTATGAGCATGTCTAAATACAATGGTAACGCAAGTGCAGGTGTGAAGGTATCTACAATACCAATAATCTAAACATTTATTTTTAAAATTTTAAAGTTTCAATTCTAAAATTTCAAAAAATTTCAAAAAATTGTTTTTTTTAATTTTAAATTAATATTTTTAAATTAAAAAAAGTTAATTTTTTCTAAAATTTTTTTATAAGTTTTTGATTTTTAAAATTTTTTTAAATTATTTTTAAAGTTTTTAAAATTTTAAATTTTTTGGTTTTAATTTTTTTTATAAAAAAATTAAAATTTTTATTTTCTGTATTTTTTGAATAGAAGAGAGAGAGAGAAAGAAATAATTAAATAAATAAAGGAGTTGTTTTGGGTAAGGGATTTAAATTTGAATTTTGGAAGGAAACTTTTGGGGGGAAAATATGTTTTTTGAGGTTAGATCTGGACCTTTGATTTTGGGAGGGATTGAAGGAGAGCCACTTGATAGCTTTCTTTGTGTTTTATTATATAGACTAGATTTTCCCGTTGGCACGTGCCTACGACACGTCTTCGGAATGATACAAAAATCGAAAAGCCTGTAAACAGTAAAACAACAATTATGTAGCTCAAGTTTGAATAGTATGACAATAATTAGTTGTAAATAAAAGTCCATGTTTCCATTAGTATATGTTGAAAAATAATTATAAATGGAGGTATAAAATCTAACTTTTTAGAACTTTAAGTGTGGAGTTGAAGAGATAGTTACTATTTTCAATATAACATGTGCAAAAAAAAAAAAAAAATTCTGAAAATCTAATAGAATTTTAAGTAAATATGGAAAGAATGGGAGAGAGAGATAGGGAGAGAGAGAAAGTGAGAAATATGAAAAAGTGAAGAGAGAAGAGAGAGATAGTAATAAAGTAATAAGTTTTTTAGTTTTTGGGGGGGAAATTTTGGTTTTGGGGATTGAAATTTTGGAGGAAAAATATGTTTAGTGAGGTTTGATCTAGGCCTTTAATTTTAGGGGAATTGATTGTGAGCCACTTGATAGCTTTCTTTGTAATTTATTATATAGATAGTTCTTGTAAGCTCCAACAACCTTCCGTTTACACAAGATGAATTATTTATATATTCTATTTTCCAATATTGTTGCATTCAAGTCAGATGAAGGGCATTTCCGTTCTGTAAAACCCACAGTGAATGTTTATAGTTGGCGGACTGCTAAGTAGGACAAGAGAAGCTCAATGCTGATTATAAGTGTAGGTTGGATTGTAAGTTTTTTTTAAGATGCTTATTAGAGCATCTGTAGTCACTACAAGAAATTTGACATATAGTGAGAACAAACATTCATTAGTAAAAGGCAGAAAACCGTAGGTATAGCCCGTAAAACCTATACCAACGGACATATTTATCCGTAGTCAATAATTAGCTATACTCACGGTCGAATGTTGTCACTATAGCCTATAGCGACAGTTGTTTCACCCGTTGGACAAAACCTCGGTGTTATACCCACAGTTTCTTATCCGTTGGTATAGGTTTTAACAACACCTCTTGCTTTCCTATACCCACGGTTGAAACTCCATTGCTATAGGTTTTAGCGATGGTTTTCGCATCCAAATATTTGAATATATATCCACTGTGTTTATTCCGTTGGTATATTTCTTTTTGTGCGGTCCATTGGTATAGGTTTTATCAACATTTTTTCCACATATACACCCACGAATTTTAGGGATAGGTCATAATTTGCTCTATACACATTTTTTTTCTTATTAATTATGCTTATGATAATTTAATATTTTCTTTATAATATTAATCCAATTATAAACTAAATACACAATAAAATAAATAAATGTGTTTATGAAACAAAATTAAATAAAATTAAACTTCAATCATATTTAAAATTAATAAAATATTACAAGCATGTCAAATTACAAAATAGTTAAAATGTTAACTGATATGGCTAAAAATAGGATTAAATCGGGACCGTTCACATCGGAGACGAATCTTAAAGCTCAGGGGTAAAACGGTAATTTCACCTACTAACGGGTCCGAAGCGGGTACTGGGTCTCCTTCTCACAGATCCAACAACCCGCGAACGGATCCACCTCAGCTGGGTACGGGTCCCGACCCGATACAAACCCAGACCAGCAAGAGGAGATCAGGGTCACTGATTTGACTAAATCAACGGGCCTGATTTGCAGTTATCCTCTCACCGGGAATTAAGGGATTACATTCCTAATATGATTACGAGGATTTTACGCCTTATCAGATCACAGGAATCACATTCCTAATCTGATCCCAACGGTGACTATAAATACCCCCCACCTACCACTATTACAGGTTAATGACTTTTTTGCCAACTTAAACTCTTTTTTAATCATCACTGGTTACTGACAAGAGCGTCGGAGGGTGCGTCGCCGGGATTAACCCCGGTGTTTCGTACTTTCCTTGCAGGTGTACGGCGGGAGTCGGCAGCCCAACTCCGACGGAACAGGTTTGGATCTGCTATTCAGGTTTTTCCACGAACCCACAAGTTCTATCTGTTTACCCCTACACCAGAATCAGCGATAACAGATTGGCGCCGTCTGTGGGAAACCATACGAATAGCCTCCGCCTCTTCCTCGTCGACTAGCTCTTTTCCAGCCATGCCTCCCAGAAAGGTCAGATCTAGAGGGTCTAATCGTGCACCCAACCCCGCGGACCAGCAAGAAGTCCCTGTCAACCCCTCTCAACAACTGGGGTGGCTCCCTCCGCCTGCCGAGGACCGTGTCCAGCAGGACCCACCTCTTCTTCCGAACCAGCAACCCCCAAATAGTCCCGATCCACAGAAGCAAAAACAACCTCTCCATCAAGACCACATATCGGTACACAACGCCTCTACAGACTCTTATGCCTCCCATAGTCCTCAGGCCCTGACCTTCGAAATACTATCCTCAACCGGCAGAAGGATGAGGATCTCCGCCACCGTCTGGACGAAAAATGGTCCCAAGAGGGAGCCTCCCGCCTACAACGTCCAGATGAGCGGAATCCTCACCACCGCGAGCGTAGAAGGTCTCCTACCAGGAGAGGGCGGAGAGAGTCACCCGGGCATTACAGGACGAGGCGCCACTCTCCTACCGGTCGGCATTAGCCGCGGAACAATGAGGCGCCCATCGCTCGCGCCGAGTTCCTGCAGTTTCAAGCAACGGTGTTGCAGGCTCTTAACCTCCTACCCAACAACAATGAGGCCCAAAGGGTTCCTTCGCCCCAACGGGTTCCCAGTCCTCGCCGTAGGTCCGCCTCTCCTCCGCCGGCTCCCAACCACCGGCAGCATGATCTTAGCCCTCACCGCTCCCGGGACGACCATCGTCGTATTCCCGGCTCTCCCTCCTACGAAGACGAGTCCAGAGGCTCGTTCGACTACCGCGGGAGGGACGATGCCCTATACCGCCGTCTCCATGAGGTGGAGAGGCGAATCGGTCGGATGGACGAGGGGGAGGGGTCGAACAGCAGAACCATCCGTCCGAGCAGACCCCCTTTCTCCCGAACCATCATGGAAGCTCCTATCCCAAGAGGTTTCGAACCCCCAAAGTTCGAAACTTACTCGGGGGAGTCGGACCCCGTGGACCACATCGAAAGCTTTAAGACCCTCATGCTAATCCACCAAGCTTCCGATGCTTTGCTGTGCAAAACCTTCCCCGCCACTCTTAAGGGTTCGGCTCGGGAGTGGTACTCCCGCCTTGCCCCGTCTTCCATATTCTCCTTCGAGCAATTCGAGAGCCTCTTCATCACTCATTTTGTGAGTAGCAGACGCACGGAGAAGACTAACATCTCGTTACTCCAGCTCCGCCAGGAGAAGGGAGAGAAGTTGAGAGACTATGTGAAGAGGTTCACTGCGGAGGTTAGGTCCATAGCCTCCCTCGACCAATCCGTCGCAACTGCCGCCTTCCAATCCAACGTCTTCAATTCCAGCCTCCGCTCCTCTCTTGCTAAGAAGCCTCCACAAAACTTTGCCGACCTCCTTCTCAGGTGTGACAAGTACATTCGTGCCGAAGAGGCCGCCTACCTTCCAAGCTTCGGAGGGTCTACCTCAGGGACGAAACGAAAGCTGACCGAAGAAGAAGAGGCTAAGAAGCTTCAGAAGGACGACAATGGCCAGTGCCGCCCGACTCCTCGGTTTGAGAAGTTCACCCCCCTCGTTGCCAATATATCAGAAGTTCTTATGGAAGTGGACAAGGAAGGGCTACTCCGTGCTCCCCCTAGAATGAACACACCTGGAAAGAAGAGGAACAAAGATAAGTGGTGCCGCTTTCACAGGGACCACGGCCACGACACGGATGATTGTCGGGCTCTCAAGGAGGAGATTGAAGAACTCATACAGCGGGGGCACCTGACCAAGTTCATCCAAAAAGAGGGGGCCGAGCTTCCCCCCTGAGGAGCCAACAAACGAACCGAAGGGCCCGCCGAGCTTTAAGACTCAGAATCTCCCAGCTCCTCCCAAGAGGTCTTCACCTTATTTTAGAAGCAGGATCTTGATTTTTAATAAGGCCGATGCTTGTAATCCGGCCAATAGCATGTAATAAGGGCTCGCCATATTGAAGCAGCCACTTAGTTTATTTCAATAAAACTTTACATTTTTTCATTGGAAATTGTTGCTCTTGCTTCATCTCTACCTCTCCGAGTCGTGACTCACTAAAGGGTGAGTTCGAAGTCTAGCTTCTTCTACATGACTGCTCCCGCAACTTACTAAGCTCTTCCTAACGAGTTCGGAGTCCAACACTTGGCTCGATTCCTCTTCAAATAACCTGCTCTTCAGCGGGTTAGAAGTGGTTCGCCATTCGAAATTGCTCCCACAACCGTTGAATACCTCTACCGATGGTTCGGAGTCCAACACTTGGCTCAATTCCTCTTCAAATAACCTGCTCTTCAGCGGGTTAGAAGTGGTTCGCCATTCGGAATTGCTCCCACAACCGTTGACTACCTCTACCGATGGTTCGGAGTCCAACACTTGGCTCGATTCCTCTTCAAATAACCTGCTCTTCAGCGGGTTAGAAGTGGTTCGCCATTCGGAATTGCTCCCACAACCGTTGACTACCTCTACCGATGGTTCGGAGTCCAACACTTGGCTCGATTCTGCTTCAAATAACTTGCTCTTCAGCGGGTTAGAAGTGGTTTGCCATTCGGAATTGCTCCCACAATCGTTGACTCTCTCACATAAGCAGCGAGTTCGGAGCTACAGCTCTCCCCTAGAGTTACTCCTCACACTCGTCTCACAAATGGCTCTCTTCCAGAGCCGAGCTCTTCACTCCGCTCGCCTCCGAAGCGGACCTCTTCTCAACGAGTTCGGAGCTCACAACTCTCTCCTAGAGTGCCTCCTCACACTCGTTTCACAAATAGCTCTCTTCCAGAGCCGAGCTCTTCACTCCGCTTGCCTCCAAAGCGGACCCCTTCTCGACAAGTTTGGAGCACAACTCTCTCCTAGAGTTCCTCCTCACACTTGTCTCACAAATAGCTCTCTTCCAGAGCCGAGCTCTTCACTCCGCTCGCCTCCGAAGCGGACCCCTTCTCGACAAGTTTGGAGCACAACTCTCTCCTAGAGTTCCTCCTCACACTTGTCTCACAAATAGCTCTCTTCCAGAGCCGAGCTCTTCACTCCGCTCGCCTCCGAAGCGGACCCCTTCTCAACGAGTTTGGAGCACAACTCTCTCCTAGAGTTCCTCCTCACACTTGTCTCACAAATAGCTCTCTTCCAGAGCCGAGCTCTTCACTCCGCTCGCCTCCGAAGCGGACCTCTTCTCAGCGAGTTCGGAGCTACAGCTCTCCCCTAGAGTTGCTCCTCACACTCGTCTCACAAATGGCTCTCTTCCAGAGCCGAGCTCTTCACTCCGCTCACCTCCGAAGTGGACCTTTTCTCAATGAGTTTGGAGCACAACTCTGTCATAGAGTCCCTCCTCACACTCGTCTCACAAATAGCTCTCTTCCAGAGCCGAGCTCTTCACTCCGCTCGCCTCCAAAGCGGACCTCTTCTTAACGAGTTTGGAGCACAACTCTCTCATAGAGTCCCTCCTCACACTCGTCTCACAAATAGCACTCTTCTAGAACCAAGCTCTTCACTCTGCTCGCCTCCGAAGCGGACCTCTTCTCAACGAGTTTGGAGCACAACTCTCTCATAGAGTCCCTCCTCACACTCGTCTCACAAATAGCTCTCTTCCAGAGCCGAGCTCTTCGCTCCGCTCATCTCCCAGGCGGACCTCCTCTCAACGAGTTCGGAGCTCACAACTCTCTCCTAGAGTTGCTCCTCAAACTCGTCTCCCAAATAGCTCTCTTCCAGACCCGAGCTCTTCCCTCTGCTCGCCTCCGAAGCGGACCTCTTCTCAACGAGTTTGGAGCACAACTCTCTCATAGAGTCCCTCCTCACACTCGTCTCACTAATAGCTCTCTTCCAGAGTCGAGCTCTTCACTCCGCTCATCTCTAAAGCGGACCTCTTCTCAACGAGTTTGGAGCATAACTCTCTCATAGAGTCCCTCCTCACACTCGTCTCACAAATAGCTCTCTTCCAGACCAGAGCTCTTCCCTCCGCTCGCCTCCGAAGCGGACCTCTTCTCAACGAGTTTGGAGCACAACTCTCTCATAGAGTCCCTCCTCACACTCGTCTCACAAATAGCTCTCTTCCAGAGCCGAGCTCTTCACTCCGCTCGCCTCCGAAGCGGACCTCTTCTCAACTAGTTTGGAGCACAACTCTCTCATAGAGTCCCTCCTCACACTCGTCTCACAAATAGCTCTCTTCCAGAGCCGAGCTCTTCCCTCCGCTCGGATGCCGAGCAAGTGCCGATCCGACCCCAACATCACATAGCCCGGTCGGCTAACCGAGCAAGTGTCCATCCGAGCGTCAAAACGGAGAAAACTCACTTTCTCCTCAACATTCGTGTAAGATCTTGATCAGACGGCCCAGATCTTGCCAGCGTCGCTAAACGACAAGATAGTGTTTTCTTGGAGACTGTGCCCGCCTCGATATCCGCGCTGAGATCAACGGCTCAGATCGCTCCAGCAGCACTAAACGACAAGATAGTGTTTTCTTGGAAACTGTGCCTGCCTCGAGATCCGTGCTGAGATCCAACGGCTCAGATCGCTCCACGTCGCTCAGTATTCCTAGCCGAGCGACTAGCGATCCGACCCACTCGCGCCTCTTCTTCGCCCCTAGGGTCTTCCTAGCACATATTACAAGGGTCTTCCTAGCCCAAGGGTCTTCCTAGTACAAGGGTCTTCCTAGCACACCTTACAAGGGTCTTCCTAGCCCAAGGGTCTTCCAAGCACAAGGGTCTTCCTAGCACATCTTCTCCGCCCCTAGGAGTGGAACTCCTCTTCCAAAATCCCCAAGACCAAAGTACTTATCAACTTCATGAAGACAAGCATGTTGCGGGGCTATTTTGACAATGAAGGAGGGTGAATCTTCATCCCACTCCTAAAGAGAAGTTGTAGATCTTCGAACTAGCTTCCAAACGAGGGGTCGCACTCCCCGATCGGACCTCCGTAGCACCGGGAAAGTGGATCTCAATGCAGCTGCGCCGAATAGCTCGGGAATCCGAGCCGAGCCACTCGCGCGAGGGAGAAATCCGAACCGAACCCGTGCAAGAATCCGAGCTCTTCCCATCCGAGCCCCAACATCAAAGAGCCCGGTCGGCTAACCGAGCAAGTGCCCATCCGAGCGTCAAAACGGAGAAAACTCACTTTCTCCTCAACATTCGTGTAAGATCTCGATCAGACGGCTCAGATCATGCCAGCACCACTACACGACAAGATAGCGTTTTCTTGGGAATTGGGCCCGTCTCGAGATTCGTGCCACCATCCAACGGTCCAGATCGAGCCACGTAGCTCGGATCTACCATTTGAGCTACTGCCCCACCGAGCTGCAAAGTGGCAAAAATGCCCCTCAAAATCCGTGCTCGGATCTGCCGAGCAGCAAGGAAGGAGGAGAGAAGAGAAGAGGAAAAAAGGGGGGGGGGGCACAAGGGGCCGGGTTCGGACCCGTTAAGGGGATCCAACCCGAACCCCTTCCCATCTCCTTCCTTCTCCAATATCCCTGGCGCCAAAACAAAAACCAAACAAAACGGAAAGATCCCCAAGCTATCTTCAAGCTTCGACGAAACCAAAGCCGCATGGATGAACTCCTCTCCTCTCGAGCTCCGCCATGGCCGATAACAATGCCGAACTCTGAGCTCCACCATCTCTATCGATCGAGCCGAGCTCACCTCCACCCGCCATCAGCTCGCTCCTCGAGCTCCGCCATGGCCGATCACGATGCCGAGCTCTGGGCTTCAGCATCTCCTTCAAGCTCCCTCGAGCAAGCTCTCGTCGCCGAACTCCTCCCCTCGAGAGCTCATCTTCAAACTCCACTCCGATGCCGAGCTCTCAATCCTTGACGAACGCGAGTTCTCATCGACTCCGAGCTCCGAGTCCAATGACGAGCCCACTCACGGCCGCCATCAGCTCCCTCCTCGAGCTCCGCCGAGCACTGAGCTCCATGCCGAGCTCGGCCTCGCCGACCACCACGTCGCGAGTACCGACGTCCAAACTCAAGCTCCTTCGTCGAAACTCCGAGCTCCTCTCACCTTCCATTCGTCGACGAACTCCCCTCTACCCGTCGAAGCCCACAAGCGAGCACCACTCCACTCGTCGAACTCCTTCATTGAAGCTCCTCTCCACTGCTTCGAACTCCACCCTCACCTCAGACGAGCTCCATTGCCGAGCTCCGTCTTCTTCGCCTCCGCTGAGATCGCTCTCCGACGAGCTCCAGCGCTGAGCCTCGACCAAGCTCGTCGTCGCCCTCACAGACCTCACCTTCGTCATCGTCGTCAAGCTCGGTCGTTCATCAGCTCCGAACCCATCGAGCCGAGCTCCAAGACGCCGAGCTCACCTCCACTGAGCACCCCCTCCAACGGCTAGCTCCACTCCGCTCGACGAGGTCGTTCGCCATGCCGAGCTCTGCCTCCGTCTGAGTTCCCAAACTCCCCTCGCCGAGCTCGAACACAGCTCCATCGACGAGTTCACCGCTCTTCGAGCTCTCCACAATGCCGAGCCGAACCCCCCTTGGAGAGACGAGCTCCGAGCCCTCCACGAGCAAGCTCCGAGGTCTCCTTCACAATCTCCGTTCATCACCGAGCTCCTCTTCTTTCGAGCTCCACAGTGCCGGGCGCCAACTCCAACTTCATCAAGCGGCCATCTCTTCACCAAGCTCCTCTCTACAACGATGCCGAGCCCTAGCTCTCTCCCTCGTCACGTGCCAAGCTCGAACCGCCTCTGAACCCATCGCCGTGCTCCATCTCACCACGTCAAGAACGACGCGACGATGTCACCGAACTCCATTGACGCCTTCGGAGACGGAGACGGGGACGGAGTCGGAGTCGGAGGCATGATAGGAGTCGGAGGCGTGGTAGGAGTCGTGGTCGAAGGGTAGGATGAAGGAGAAGAAAGAAAAAGAAACAGAGCTAGAAGAAGACGAAGAAGCAGAGAGCGGGAGAGAAAGAAGTAGAGGAGAAGAAAAAAAAAAAAATTTGCCAAGTGCCCGGTCGGCTGACCGAGCAAGTCCCAATCCGAGCTGAAAAACGGAGAAAAATGATACCGAGCAACTCCAACCGTTGGATCTTCGCGAAAATCGCGCAAAAATTGATGAACGGCTCAGATCGCGCCACGTCTGCACAAAACGACAAAATAACGATTTTTTGGGAACTGCGCCTCCTCGAGATTCGTGCCAGGATCCGACGGCACAGATCGCGCCACGTGTTAGGTATTATTTAATTTAATTAATTTATTTATTTAATTTTTTTTTATTTAAAAAATCCGAAAAAATATTTTAAAAATCGAAAAAATTAATTAAAAATTCTAAAAATAATTATTAATTCAGAAAAATTATTTTAAAATTCTGGAAAAATAATTATTAAATTAGATTAATTAATTAATATTTTTGATAATTAATTATTTAATTCGGAAAATGAATAAAAAATTCAAAAAAATGAGAAAAAAATTCAGAAAAATCTGGAAAAATCACCAAAAATCCAGAAAATTCTGAGAATATTTTTGGGCATTTTACAAGCCCAGAATAACACCGTTACACCCCAAGCTAAGTCCAAAACTCCCTTAACAACGCCGATAACATCCCGTACGCCATTAGAACAGTAAAACTACTCCTCAAAGACTGAAAAACTCAGTCGCTAGGAGTGGGGGGCTCGTGATATGACTAAAAATAGGATTAAATCGGGACCGTTCACATCGGAGACGAATCTTAAAGCTCAGGGGTAAAACGGTAATTTTACCTACTAACGGGTCCGAAGCGGGTGCTGGGTCTCCTTCTCACAGATCCAACAACCCGCGAACGGATCCACCTCAACTGGGTACGGGTCCCGACCCGATACAAACCCAGACCAGCAAGAGGAGATCAGGGTCACTGATTTGACTAAATCAATGGGCCTGATTTGCAGTTATTCTCTCACCGGGAATTAAAGGATTACATTCCTAATCTGATTACGAAGATTTTACGCCTTATCAGATCACAGGAATTGCATTCCTAATCTGATCCCAACGGCGACTATAAATACCCCCCACCTACCACTATTACAGGTTAATGACTTTTTTGCCAACTTAAGCACTTTTTTAATCATCACTGGTTACTGACAAGAGCGTCGGAGGGTGCATCGCCGGGATCAACCCCGGTGTTTCGCACTTTCCTTGCAGGTGTACGGTGGGAGTCGGCAGCCCAACTCCGACGGAACAGGTTTGGATCTGCTATTCAGGTTTTTTCACGAACCCACAAGTTCTATCTGTTTACCCCCACACCAGAATCAGCGGTAACATTAACAGAGTACCATATTGACATATAATAAGCATATAAAGTCTTATAACAATCTCATTCACTTAATTTCTAAGTTTGCTCCATCAAGAAAAAATTAGCTTCTAATCTTCACCTGCAAGTAACAAAAAGACAAATGAATAATAGCATAACTCAGCATAAGAAATATTAACAGTTTTAGTAAGAATTAGTTAATACTAAGTAGATATCATCTTCAATATCTTCATTAGTGTCTGGATTTAGAGAATTCATATAGTCAGGGGCACTTGAAGCATGTGTAACCTATTAAAAATACAATACAACTTATAGACTCTTCTTAATAGATATTTCCATCATTCATTAGAGAAAAAAAAATGTATCCCTCAAATAGAAACAGATCGAGCAACATAAAAAAAGACATTACAAATGCAATACATTAGAATTAAACATATGAAAAATCAGTAATAAATACAAAAGTATCTCATACAAAACATAACATTGAAATATGAACTCCAAGAGTAAAATATAATATACTTGTCTTGCAGCATGTATAATGTCATTCACATCTTCTCTAGAAAATCGATTATGAATCAACGACAGAACATTTGTCAACAAGTTTTCCACTTGCTTAACTCTATTACGTAACTCTTGATTTTCAGACAAAGAAACCTTCTATTTTTTAGGGTTAGGAATCTTGCTCATACAACGCACACGTCCTATCTTTTCAGGTCCTTGTACTTGGGAATATGTGTCATCCTTCCAAGACATATGACTTTGTTGTGTATTTTGGGCTGATTGAGATGTTCCAGCCTCATTATTGTGTTTGTTTAGTTCTTCCTGAAACATTACTAATATTAGAAAAACAACTTCCATGTCATTTAGAGCAGGACACCTAGAAAATCTTTACCTTCAACTGATAGGACAACTAAAATCACAGTAACATCTTGAAATAATTATTGGGAAATTCCCTTCTCAATTGAATAGTAAACCAGTTGAAAAGCAAAAAAACTTATGAAGATCGGCAGTAGCAACCAAACAAAACTAGACTGTTTCAACAAACTTTAGGCATTTTAAGAGTGTCCATTGAGAACTAAATAGGGATGGATGAAAACAAATCTTACAATCAATCTAGCAGCCTTCTCATTGACAATTGATCTATCTTTACGAGTGCGAGTATCAATGTAAATCTATTTACGTTGAAGTGATAATCCTTTGCCTTTTTTTTCCTGAAACCAAACAAACAAGTTATATGTATTTTGTTTTGTAATTACATTTTACTCAATGAAAAGTACAAATATAAACAAACATTTTCATCAATCAGTTTTGGGAGACTTTTTGTACCCATACAATGGAGATCTTCAAACTTAGCAGGATTCTGTTTATTAATTTTACTTACTTTCTACAATTGATACAACAAATTATTAGACGAATGAAGAAACCAAAGTCAAAATATTACTCATAATATGGAAGAATCTATTTGCTATATGACTTACATGTCCTTCTTCAGAAAACCAATAACGAACCAATTCACAATATTGATTTCGGCCAACCCTATCATCCGGTAATGCAGATGCAACTTCTTCTTCCGTTTTACTTGGGTCATATGTCATTGACTTTAAATCGCTCTTCCATTGCCTCCACTTCTCATTCAACTCAGATTTCAACATTTCTCTTGTTGTGTCATTTATAGGAGGAACAAACTCAAATTTGGACTAAACAAAGAAAGATGTTAAATAAATACAACATAAAATGAATCATATTACAGGTTTTGATACAATATAATTTAAGTGTACAATTATTACACCTATATTATTCCCAACATCTCATCTTTGTCCTCCTTTGGCATGTCTTTCCAGGATTTGTAGCTGATGAGAGCATATTGATGCCTTTGAGCCATACTGCCTATGAAATGAGTAAGAGTTGTCCCTTCCTCACCCAAAGGCAAAGCCCACCAGAAATCCATTAATCAATTAAGCATGCAGCATGACAGAAAAATAATGAATCTAATTTACATTTACATTCGCACAAAAAAACAATGAACCCCAAGCCATTATATATTGTTAAATGGACAGTTAAGAAAAGCAATTATATATCTTATTAGAACCCCATGCCCACAACACCATTTCTGCAACAACTGAACAAATATTTTGCTGCTACTTAGAACATGGTTCTTATCAATGATTCGATCTTATTATACAAACCGTAACAAGATGCACGTATATCAAAACTACATGGGTTTGATATGAACAAGAAAGGTGCTTCTTGTAATATGATAGAAACTTTTCTCATAAATGATCTGTCAACTTGGTAAATTCAAAAGATGTAAACATTGATTTAGGCATAGTGATAACCTCATCATAACCAAGTATATATTATTGTTAATAAGCACACATAATAGAGCATAAGCAAACTTTATTGACAAAGCAATTTTATTGCAATTCTTTCAGAATTTTCCACTATCTTTGACATAATCAGATGTCCCACAACATCAGGGTACCTCACGTGAGAAAGCAACCGTTTAATATACCGAGTGATGCAGATATTATTCAAAGGATTGAGAAGATTAGATTGCAAGTTAAGACTTAAGCCTCCCCTATTAGGACAGTCATATGACCCATTTCTACATGGGAAACAAGACATTAAGAAAACTGCAACCTGCACATGGTCCAGCTGGTTTTGTTTGCTGCTGTTCTCTTGTTCACCACCATTAATAATATCCTGACCTATTCCATGTTCTACAGGTAATATTTTTATTATGTTGCAGGATTAAAAAGTTAATTTGTAGATTTCTACGATCTTCAGCAAATGGTAAATCAAAATCATGCACTGTAATTTTTGAAATCAGGATATAATGGGATGCCTGTTCTCCTTTGCCATACTTATTATGTGCTGATAGCCAGAGCAAAAGAACATAACACTCTATACAACTTATTATGTGCATTGATAGAAAGCATTTTAAACTATTAGGTGTGGATAATATTAGGCGATTTATATGAAAGAGAAAGAAAACTATATTAGATAAATGTGATGGATCATAGTCCTTGCATAAGAGAGGTAAATGTTGACAGATAAGCTTGGATAAGAATTAACAGATCACCTAATCACAGATTAATGCATTCTTTTTTACTATTGACCTTGACCAAACAAATACCCAATATCTCTACTATTTCAATGGGAGAGTTGGGGTTGTAAACAAACAAACCCTAATTTTGTAACTGAGTAAACACGTGCAATATACGGCAAACTAAATCCACCAAACATACCCGTGTGATGCACGTGCAGCTCCTAAAAAAGGAATATTTTATCAAATGCCCCCATTTAAAATGTGAAAATTAGCACATACCCCCACTATTTTTAAAAACTAAGAAATACTCCTATTTCTAATCTAATATTATAATGGGAGAAGACCTTAGTGTCATTTGTAAATATTTTGTCAATCTACCAACCCGTGCAATACACGTGCATAACTATTATAAAGGAGGTTCTAAGTTCAAATCCAGATTATGTCTAAATTTTTATTTTAAAAAACTATATTTATTAAGACGTGCATCGCACGTGCAAATTACTAGTAATTATAGTAAATTGAGAGACATCTGATATCACAGGTCACAATATTGAGGCTCAGGAATTTTTAAATTAAGTTCTGTCTCATATTCAAAACTCACATACTAAAATTATGATGGGTTGGTTGATTGACACAATTCAATTATTTTTGTCGTAAATTAATGTCATTTATCTTCCATGTCAAACATATCTCACTTTCTTGAGAACTATTCTAAATGATACTTATATAGTTACTAGGTTGGCCCGTTGACACGTGCATACGGCACGTCTTCGGAACGGTGCATCTTGTTTGGTCATATAAAATAGTTTTGGAGGTCCAGCAAATTAATTGAAGTAGCAAACATAGAGCAAATAACATATTATATGATTTTTTTGATTTTTTTGGAAATATTTTAAAAGTTTTTAAAATTTTAATTTTTTTTAGTTTTTTAATTTTTTAAATTTTTTTTAAAAATTAAAAAAAATTTATTTTCTTACTTTTTTTGAATAGAAGAGGGAGGGAGAGAGAGAGAAAAAATTTTAATAATTAAATAAATATAGGAGTTGTTTTGGGTGGGAAAAACTTTTGGGGGGAAAATATATTTTGGAAGGTTAGAACTAGGATGTTGATTTTTTGGGATTGAAGGAGAGCCACTTGATATCTTTCTTTGTGTTTTATTATATAGATAAGGTAAGTCATATCTAGAGACTAGAGCACATAACACTTATTTTCACCTAAACACTGATCAATCTAAACAAAGGCCTAAATTTAACTTCCTCTCTAATACAAACAGCAGAAATATTGAAACAAGAGAAGCAACCGACCAGAAAATGATATACAGAAATATAGATGGATACCAAACAATGGTTTTAAAGGAGAAAAACTAGCTAGAAGCACAAAAATATAACATCGAAGGAGATGATAAAAGATGTATCTTTGTATTCACATATTTGAACATCTATATAGCCTAACAAGAGAATTCAACTAAATGTAAACATACCACTACCTCCAATCTACCCCATTCTGTTTGAAAGCAAAGTTTCATCTCTGCGTTGTTGAAAATTTAGTAAAATTATAATCAGTTCCTCGACTTCAATGTTTTATCTTTACATTGTTGACATTAATAACAACTATTAGAACCTCTTCTTATCTAAAACCTAGTACATAATTATTTTTAAAACCTTTTTGACTACTGGAAGACTTTTTTAGATCTATAAAAAAAAAACCCCATTGAGTTTTTCATCTTCTTCTCATTACATATTCACATAATAACTACACAGCTTCCATTGCCTATATTGGTGGCATAAAACAAATCTAATTCTCAAATACAATTGTATCTTTATGAATCTTCCTGAAACAAAAGAAAAAAAAAACTATAACAATAAATTCATGAACCATAATCTCTATGTCTAAAATGGCAAATTCTAGATATGAAGCAATTCGTTGTAGCTAATTCCAATCAGATTATTGACCACAAAACTCACCCAACAACAAGACTAAATATTGCAATAAAGGAGAAAGAGAGTTATAAAGACTCCAGATTCGAGATTGAAACTTGAGAATGAAACCTGAGAGAAACGTAGACAGCGGGAGAGGGACGATGATGGCGAAGTGGCGGCAAGACAACGGTAGAGGGACGGGTCGATGATTCGAGATCGAGAGAGAGAGAGAGATAGAGAGATCAAGGTAGGGTTTGAGATGTGGCTGGGGGCAGCACGGCGGCGAGAAGGGGGGCACGACGGCCGGAAGGGGGACACGACAGCGGGAGGAGGGGGATTTGGAGATAGGGTTTGGTAAGAGAGGGGATTAAAATGTTCTAATCTTCTAATCTTCGCCATTTGGTGTTTTACCCAGTTAGAGCATCCATAATGGCGTTTCTCATTTTTTAGAAAATGGCAGCTACAGTAATAAAGAATAGGGTATTTGTCTGTAGTGGTTGTTTGCTAAATTTTTGCTAAAATTTGAGAAAGACGAGACATGTTGTTTCGTCCGATTGGGTTTTGTTTTTATAAAATTAATTAATTAGTGATTAAATATTATAATAGGTTAATTAAATAAATTAAATAATAGAATAATGCCTAATACCTAATTAAACCCACCTAATACCTAATTAAACCCACATAATCCCCCCAGAATTCATGGACGGGACATGTTGTCCGTCCCATGCGTTTTTGCAAAAGACGAGACAACATGTCTCGTCCGAGCTCATTTTTGAATTTTTTTTTTTCTGACAAACCTGACAGTTCGATCAATTTTTTTATAAAAAAAATGGGACGATACATGTTGTATCGTCCGATGCGATTAAAAAATAAATAAATAATTGGAACGAGACAACTTGTATCGTCCGACGTGATTAAAAAAAATAATAATTGGGACGAGACAACTTGTATCGTCCCCTATATTTTGAGAATCGCAATTTCGTTTCTAAAAAATGAGAAGCGACCATAGCGATTTTGCCAAAATATGGCAAAATAGCAAACGACTGCAGCGTCTTCTTTCTCAAAAAATGAGAAATTGGCAAATATAGCAAACGACTGTGGATGCTCTTAGTAAAACTTATAGTTACTGATTAAAAGCTCTAAAGCTATATGATACCTATACCCACAGTTTGCTACACATCTGTAGGTATATGATGCCTATACCCACAATTTTAGTAACCCGTCACTACAGGTGTCCATTGGTATATGTCAAATTTCTTGTAGTGAGTCGTTGAAGTTTAAAAATGGGTATATGGATATTTTGGAAATAGCAAATAGCTGAAACGCTGCTGTGTCTATACTCAAAAAATGTTTTTTTTGGATGAAACGGAAGATCATATACTGTTTGAAGATCTACGTTTTTTTATTTATTTAAATAGTGTGAAGGACGGCAGATGATCTGTCGTCCCGTAAATAAAAATTGAAAAAAAATAAATTAAAAAATGTGAAGGACAGCACATGACGTGTCTTCCAACACCTATGCACAAATGCCAACTTTTCTCTCTTCATGAAACGGAAGAACATCTTCCGATTTTTAATTTTTTTTTTAAATAATTCAACGGTAAATCAATTTACGTTCATTCATTTCGCAATTAAAAAATTGGTCTCAGACGGCATATCATATACCGTTCGATGCTAAAATGGTAAATGATCTTCCGATTTCTAAAATATGCATAATGTCATTTTCGCTGCCAAATATAGACATTTCCTGTTCATCCAAAACCCAAAAAATGAGTATTTAGACGGCGACTACAGAGTTTTTTTTTTCTTCAAAATATCCATTTTTTGGATATATAGCCAACGACTACAGATGCTCTTACAGGATGAAGCTTAGAAATATTTACTAAAATGACCCATTTTCTGAAAGTATTTACCAAACTGACCCACTTTTGAAAGTATTTACCTAAATGACCCACTTTCTATCTCAGTTAGTGAAAACAAGGTTGCTAACTGAGATAACGAGTCTATTTGTCTGTTGTTTTTACCACTTGGAGAAAAATCTGAAGAAAAAAGTCAAGTATGCACTCGCTATCCCAGTTAGTGACCTTATTTTCACTAGGGTCGCTAACTGAGATAACGAGTGTCGATTGGGAATTCACTTAAAATCTATAGCAATCAGTTTACTAGTAGTATTCCATCTGAGCTTGGGAACATCTATAGCAATTATTTTACTGGTAGTATTCCTTCTGAGCTTGGGAACTTAGTTAATTTATAAGGTTTACGACTGTATGATAATCGTCTGTCATCTACCATTCCACCATCGTTATCAAATTTTCGATCTTTACTATCTTTACAACTCTCTCAGAATGAGCTCACTGGATCAATCCCATTTGAGTTGGGATATTTGAGCTCTCTAAAGAATCTGATCCTTTCTCAGAATAATCTAACTGGTGAAGTCCTTGCATCTTTGATGAACTTGACCACTTTAGCCTCAACTCACTTTCCAGTCAACTTCCTTTGAATTTAGGGTCTCTTTCCAAATTAGAACAATTAGTCATCACTTGTAATTTCTTGGAGGGTCAAATTCCCTCAAGCATTGCCAATTGTACTATTCTTACGAATGTGAGCATAACTTTTAATCACTTCTGTTGCCGCTGAAATCGGTGTGGGGGCAAACAGATAGATTTGTGGATTCTTTGGGATGTTGAATAGTCAAACCTGAAACTTTTTCGCCGGAGTTTGACCGTGATCTCTCGCCGTTCACCTGCAAAAAGTGCGACACACCGGGGTTGATCCCGGCGACGCACCCTCCGACGCTCAAGTCAGTAATCAGAAAGATTATGAATGAGCTTTGATTAGCAAAAGATTGATTACCTGTTAATGGTGGGGAATGGGGGGGTATTTATAGCCGCCTTAGAAACCAGTTTCGGGATAAGGTCAAATCCATACTTTCCAGTGAATGGATAGATTGAATCAGGGCCGTTGATTGAGTATAATCATAAACCCTAATTCTATCCAGCTGGACTGGGTTTGATGCAGGTTGGAACTCGCACCCAGTCGAAATGGATCCGTTCGTGGGTTATTGGACCTTTGGAAAAAGGACCCAGTACCCATTTCGGACCCGTTTGTAGGTGAAATTACCATTTTACCCCTATTCTTTAAGATTCGCACCCAATTTGGACGGTTCGATTTAACCCTATTTTTAGCCATATCACAAGCCCCCCACTCCCAAAGACTGAGTTTGATCAGCCTTTGAGGAGTAGTTTCACTGTTTTAATGGCTGGCGGATTTGTATCGGAGTCCAAATAAGGGGTGTCGAATCTTTGTATGGGGTATTATGGTGATTTTTCGAGTTAGTTGCGTGCTCAAGGTTGTTCTTGTGCTCTTCTGGACTTCTGGTGATTTTTCTTAATTTTAATCTATTTTTCGGACCATTTATTTAATTTTGCGAAGCGGTGATTCATTGTTCAGAGGCCTTAATTAATTATCCTAAGCAATAATTATTTACCCATGAGTTCCAAAATATTTCTCTGAATTTATAATTACTTTTTAGAATTTTTAATTAATTTTTCTGAATTTTTAATCATTTTTTTGCAATTTTTAATTAAATAATTCGATTTAAATAAATAAAAATTAATTTTTAATAATATTTATGACGTGGTGTAATCTAAGCCGTCCATCTCGCGTTGGCACGCAACTTTGAGAGATCGAACGGCTCGTGTCGCTCGGCACAATTTTCTTCGCGTAAGCAGCTCGGATCGCCAGTCGCTCGGAATCCGAGCGACGTAGCTCAGCATTGTTTTCTCCTCGTGAGTAGCTTGGATCTCCAGTCGCTCGGATTTGGGATTTCGAGCGACGTGGGGTGATCTGAGCCACTCATCAGGTCGAGGCGCAAGTTTTGAGAAGATCTGACGGCCTATGTTGCTCGGCATCATTTTCTCCGTATGAGCAGCTGGGATTACCAGTTGCTCGGTTCGGAGTTCTGAACGACGTGGGGCAATCTGGGCCATTCATCATGGCACGGATCACACGGTTTGGAGGTTCAGATCACGAGAAAACGTTATCTTGTCGTTTTGTGGGCGTGGCGTGATCTGAGCCGCTCATCATTTTTCGTCGCGGATTTTGAGACGATCAGATGGTTGGAGTTGCTCGGTGGCATTTTTCTTCAAATGTGCAGCTCGGATTGCCAGTAGCTCGGAATCCGAGCGACGTAGCTCGGTGCTGTTTTCTCCTCGTGAGCAGCTCGGATCGCTAGTCGCTCGGGATTCGGGATTCCAAGCGATGTGGGGTGATCTGAGCCGCTCATCAGGTCGAGGTACAAATTTTGAGAAGATCTGACAGCCTATGTTGCTCGGCATCATTTTCTCCTCGTGAGCAGCTCGGATCGCCAGTTGCTCGGATTTGGGATTCCGAGCGACATTGGGTGATCTGAACCATTCATCATGGTGCAGAACACGAGGTTAGAGGTTCAGATCATGAGAAAACGTTATCTTGTCGTTTTGTGGGCGTGGCGTGATCTGAGCCGTCTAATCGAGATCTTGCACGAACTTTGGAAAGAAAGTCATTTTTCTTCAAATTCGGGAGTCTCGTCACGCCTCTCTGGACGCTTATTGGCCTCCCTGGGGGGTGGAGGAAGATCTGTTCGGTCCTTTCTAATGAATTTGGCCAGCTGTCCCCTCTGGATGAGGGCCTCAATTTCATTCTTCAGGGCCCGACAGTCATTGGTGTCGTGGCCGTGGTCTCGGTGATATCGGCACAACTTCTCCTTATCTCTCTTCTTGCTGGGGGTATTCATCTTCGGGGCAGGAGGCAGAACGCCTTCTTTCTCGACCTTCATTAGAATAGTGAAAATGTTGGCGTTAAGAGGGATAAATTTCTCGAATCTGGGAGGTGGGCGGCACTGGCCTCTGTTGTCCTTCTGGAGCTTCTTAGCCCCCTCTTCCTTAGCTGCCTTTCTCTTGGTTTCGGAGGAAGAACCTTCGAAAGTGGGGCGATGTTCAGCTTCCTTTGCACGGATATACTTCTCACTTCTGAGAAGAAGGTCGGAGAAGTTTTGTGGGGGCTTTTTGGCTAGGGAGGACCGAAGGCTTGAGTTGAGGACATTTGACTGGAAGGCTACTGCAGCGACCGATTAGTCGAGAGAGGCAATGGATCTAGCTTCCGCAGTAAACCGCTTCACATAATCTCTTAGCTTCTCGCCCTTCTTCTGACTGAGGTAGAGTAGCAAAATACTAGTCTTCTCGGTGCGGCGGCTACTCATGAAGTGGGTGACGAAGAGGGTCTCAAATTGTTCAAAGGAGAATATGGAGGATGGGGCAAGGTGAGGGTACCATTCTCGGGCTGGACCCTTGAGAGTAGCCGGGAAGGTTTTGCATAGTAGAGCATCGGAAGCTTGGTGGATCAACATAAAGGTCTTGAAGTTCTCGATGTGGTCCACGGGGTCGGTCATGCCCCGCTTCCCAAAATACGGAATACGAGTGCATGACGAAGCACAGCGAATGATCTTAACATCATTCATAAGCTGTAGGATCGACTCAGCATCAGATCAAGAATATAACAAGAGAGATATATATAACCAAGCATGCATGAATAATTTATTAGCAACAGAAACAACTGAAATATAATAAAACATTCAAATAGTTTCAAGTCTGGATCAAGTTAAAACTCGGGAACATCCGTTACAAGTTCTCAAATTTGCAAGATATAATAATCCAAGAAAATAAATAATGCAGGAAATAAATATTCTAATCAAGTTCTTTCTCCACTTGAAGACTAGAACCTTTGCTCACCAATTCCAGCGGGTAGCTCGTCTCCAAAGTCTGCTTAATAAATATAAAAAGAGAAAACAGGGAAAAACAAAAGAAAATGCTCTTAGTGCAAGCTAGGGCCACAAATAGTGAAAGCAAGTACAAGTATGGGGAACCGGAACTGGAATCAAGAATGTAACAGGGATACAACAAGTAATGGAAAACCAAGAACTAGCTAGCAAGAGGGACATCTTAGTAAACAGGTTGGATAACAACTGCTAATGATAAAACAAATCACAGGTGAACCTGTAGGGGTATCTAACATCAAGTGACAAGTCTCAAGTCTAGTATTATATAACAAGTGCCAAGTCTGGTGTCAAATTTTATTTCAAGTGTCAAGTCTCAAGTAAAAAGTTGTTGAGTATCACGTAACAAGTATCAAGTTCAAGTTTCAGGCTTCAAGTCTCATGTATCATGTTTCATGTATGATATCATCAAGTATCAAGTAACAGGTGTCATGTTTAAGTTTCATGTTCAAGTCTTGTAGTTATTACTATCTAGGTAGTACTTCATGCATCCATCTTTTTACTACATGGTTGCTACAGTCAAATCAATTTCGTTTAGGCCTAGTAATGGAGTCTATAGGGCGGCGTACTCAGGTTTCAGGTATCAAATATCAGGTATCAGGCAGGCACGGTTCATGAATACGAAATTAAATAACAGGTTCACGAAACGAGTTCGTGAATACTAACAGGTTCGAGGACCACACAGTGGGTCCATGAATACAACAGGTTCATGAGCCAAGTAACTGGCTCCATGAATATATCAAGTGCAACAGGTTCATGAACCGAGTACTGAGAAACACGGGCCCCCTTCTGAGTACACTTACCTATATTATCCACTACTATGGTCTTTCCCTTAAACCCCGGCTTGTTACATTTATTATTTTATCAAGCAAGCATACATGTGTACGAAACAAGTCAAGAAATCAGGGTCATGTACATGGGATGAGTTTAGGGTAATTATATGGCATAATCGAGGGTCGACATGAATAAATTATCTAGCTAAAATGTTCAGGCAGAATTTGTGTATATGTATTCATACATATGAAATAGTATTGAAATAATGTTAATTAATTCTAAGAACAATTAGGGATGACCTATAAGATGTCCAACAACTACATATAAAATTTTGAGTCAAGCGCTGGCTGTTTACATAGCTAACTTAATTCGCAAGGTAAATGTGTGCAGCAGTTTTACGAATCTGCGTCTACCGACACAGCTGCAGTAAAACTGCAATAACTTCTAGACCGTAACTCCAAATACAAAAGTTTTGGAATCTATCGACATCTAGACATCCAGGGCTACATCTTCTATTCAGGTCTCAGGTTCAGATTCTAATGTTAAATGGGTCAAAATAGCAAAAGAAGATTCAGGACAGCAGCATGTGGGAATAACTTACTAGTATAGATTTTATGGAAATTTGTTATTAGGCGTCTAAATTATTGTGTGATATAAATACATGATATTGGTGGTCCAAACAGCAAGTAATCATTATTTTCTAAGTCATATGATTGTAAGTTCATCAAATACACAATATACCATGTGTCTACAAATTTAGGTCTCCTTAATCTCATGTGTTCATACGTTCAAGGGATAAAAGAGTCCAAGTAATTATAATTTAATACAATGAAATTTTTGTGACTCTTAGAATTATAAAATTTTGGAGGATTGATATTGATCAACAACGATAGTCAGGGAGGAGTCACAATTCTAACTATTTGTAGTATTTTTCAAGAGATGCTTGTACTAGAACAAATAAATTGTACAAGGGATACTTGCCTTAATTGACGACGATAGATCCGATAGTAGAAAAAGATGGGATCGAAAAATCTCGGGCGAAGTCCTCCAAAAGCACGTGTGAAGCACGTGCGAAGATCCAATAGAAGAGGAAAATCCCGCACACCGGATCGTCCAGAACAGCAAATAGCGCTTTGGGATTTGGCGCGGCAAAACAGCGAACAGCCAAGCGAGCGAATAAGATCGTTTCCCCTGCACTGGATCCGGCCGAACAGGGGACAACGGAAGTGGGATCCGCTGTGGGTGAAACACGGGGCAGCGATCAAATCAGAGCCACTGGCACGAATCTTGGCGCGATCCCACGGTTGAGATTCAAACTCGCCCAATCCCCGTCTTCTTCATTCTTTCGATCGGCGGAGAGCGAGGGAGAGGGGGAAGCGGCGGCGACTGGTGGAGATGGATTCGACGGCGAGGCGGCGTGACTGTGACACTGGCAGCGGCGCGAGCGTGGCTCTGATTCGGAGTTCAGAACAGGGGAAGCGAGCGGAGATAATGGGTTTGGCGGTTGTTGATGGCGAATGGAGGGGATGGGGTGATGGCGAAGGTGGTTGCGACGGCGAGCGGCTGGCGGAGGCTAGGGTGCGAGGCGAGGAGGTTGGAAAGTTGGGTTTGGGTAATGGTGGAGGTCGAGAGTGATGGGTTGCGAGGATGAAGAAGATGGGTAATGGTGGGGTTGGGTTCGATGGTTTGAGGACGACGGCGGGGGGGGTGCTGTGGTGGTGGTGACGAAGGTGATGGAGAGGCGATCGGAGGTGCGAGGTGGATTGGTTGATTTCGGATGGAGGCAAGAACGGGGAAGGAGAAGTGAGCGGGGGGGTAGTTGTGGATTTGTTTGGGAAACAGGAAAGGGAGAGAGAACGGGAGAGAGAGAGAGAGAGAGAGAGTGGGTTTGTTAGAATAGTTCTGATTTGTGGGGAAGTGGGGAAGTTTTTAATATAATAAAATAAGAGAGGATCATGGGGAGTTGGAGAAACGTGGGATTGAGGGGAGAAAGAGGTTGGGTCTTAGTTAGGGGAAGTGGGTTTGGGTAGATTAAGTCTTGGATCCAATATCCAATAAGGGTATGGGTTGGGCTTGAATGTAGTTGGGCCAAAATACAATAATTTAATAAATAATTGGAATTAGTGAGCCCACAATATGACAAGGCCCAAATACAATAGATTAGGGGGAAAAAGACATCAATAGAAATACAAGGATAATAATCCGTACAATCGGACACAAGGATTATAGGGTCTGACTCCCCAGAGTAAGTCTCGAATTGCGGGGGCTTGAAGCCTATTGGAACGGGCGCTTCCATGATTGTTCGAGAGAAGGGAGGTCGGCTTGGACGGAGGGTCCTTCCCCTTAGCTCCTCTTCCCTGTCTAGTTAGCCGAGGCGCCTCTCCATCTCGTGGAGACGACGATAGACAACATCATCCCTTCGACGGTAGTCAAATGAGCCTCTGGACTCATCTTCGTACGAAGGGGAGCGGGGGCTGCATTGATGGTAGCTTAGAGAGTGGCGAGGACTAGGAATATGATTGTGGTTGCTAGGAGCTTGGGAAGGAGTTAGGGATCGATGGCGAGGACTTTGGACCGGAGGAGGAGTGGGGACCCTCTGAGCATTGTTGTTGTCTGGTCGGAGGTTGAGGGCTTGCAAGATGGTTGCCTGGAATTGTTGGAATTCGGCACGGGTGATGGGCGCGTTATCATCCCTCGGGGGTTGCCGACCAGTGGGAGAATGATGCCTTCTTCGATGGTACTCTAGGGACTCTCTCCGACTTCTGTGAGGAGGGGACCTCCTGTGGTCGTGGCGACGAGGAGATCGCTCATTTGGACATTCCTGGCGGGGAGCTCCCTCACGTGCCCGCCTTTCATCCAAATGGCGGCGAAGGTCCTCTTCTTTCTGCCGGTTGATGAGGACATTACGGAGGTCTTTGGAAAGACGGGGGTTGTGAGATGCCATTGAGTCGGTTGAAGGGTTATGTATGGAGACGTGGTCCTGATGAGGAGGTTGCTTTTTAGGGTTAGGACGAGAGGTCCCTGCGCCGACATTCTGGGGGCCGACATGACCCTATGGGGGCTGGAGGTTCTGAAGAGGAGGTTGGTCCTGCTGCGGGGGCTGATCAGGCTGAGGTGGGAGTTGCCCCTGCGGCTGGACGGTTTGAAGGGGGGTCTCCTGTTGCGGTTGAGGAGGAGTGGGCCCACGGTTGGACCCTCTAGATCTCAGTTTTCTGGGAGGCACAGTTGGAGGTGATCTTAACCGATGGAAGATGATGGATTGCTATTCGTGGTTTTCCCACAGACGGCGCCAATCTGTTGCCGCTGAAATCGGTGTGGAGGCAAACAGATAGATTTGTGGATTCTTTGGGATGTTGAATAGTCAAACCTAAAACCTTTCCGCCGGAGTTTGACCGTGATCTCCTGCCGTTCACCTGCAAAAAGTGCAAAACACCGGGGTTGATCCCGGCGACGCACCCTCCAACGCTCAAGTCAGTAATCAGAAAGATTATGAATGAGCTTTGATTAGCAAAAGATTGATTACCTGTTAATGGTTGGAGATGAAGGGTATTTATAGCCGCCTTAGGAACTAGTTTCGGGATAAGGTCAAATCCCTACTTCCCAGTGAATGGATAGATTGAATCAGGACCGTTGATTGAGTATAATCATAGACCCTAATTCTATCCAGCTGGACTGGTGCGGGTTGGAACCCGCACCCAGTCGAGATGGATCCGTTCATGGGTTATTGGGCCTTTGGAAAAAGGACCCAGTACCCATTTCGGACCCGTTTGTAGGTAAAATTACCATTTTACCCATGTTCTTTAAGATTCGCACCCGATTTGGACGGTTCCGATTTAATCCTATTTTTAGCCATATCAACTTCAATGGTAGAATTTATAAGGTTTACGAATGTGAGCATGACTTTTAATCACTTCTTCAAGGGCTTTCTCTGAGCACAAATTCACTACAAGGTCAAATTCCAGATGAAATTGCAAAACTGGAAAATCTATACACTCACTATCTCAGTTAGCGAGTGTATTTGTGCCACACTAATAGATTTTTTTAATTCAAGCCAATACACTCGCTATCTCAGTTAGCGAGTGTGGTACAAACACACTCGCTAACTAAAATAGCAAGGCTAAACTTGATATTTTTCTTTACTTTTTCTCCAAAGTGTTGAGAAACCCGTCAACATACACTCGCTATCTCAGATAGCGATGAGGTTTTCACCAAGATAGCGAGTGCGTCATTTTGCTAAATACTTTCGAAAGTGGGTCAATTTGGTAAATACTTTCAAAAAGTGGATCATTTTGGTAAAAATTCTGATGCTTATGTCCTTGCATAGAAATACAACTGTAAAATAAAATTAAATTAAGTTTAAAATAAAATAAAATGCTAGGGTAGAAATAAATATTTTTTTTACAATAATAATAATAATAATAACAACATTTTAAAAAAAAATTACACACCAACATGCTGTTTGTGCATCGATTTTTTTATAAAAATAGGCCACTTTTTCAAACTGATTCCCAAAATAGACAACTTTCAAAACTAATTTTCAAAATAGACCACTCGCAGTTTCCAATTGCGTCATATTCTATTTTGTTGACGCAGTTGGCAAATACGGTCTAAGTATATGTCACAATAATCCAACTCCAAGACTTAGTGTCAAAATAGTGTTAAGGAGAAAACTATGTTCACCTTAGACTGCAGTTGACAACTGCGTTCTTGATTGCACTAAGTTCGAAGTTACCAACTGCATTCCTAATTCAATCTCCTTCACCCCACTTAATTGAGTATTTGAACTGCATTTAACTAAGCTCACAGTTGGAAACTACGGTAAAGTTAATACGCGGAGTACAGTTGCCAACTGCGAATGTCAACTCTCCAAACTTTCAGAGAGTTGGCAACTCTCTGAAAAATTGGTATTAACTAAGCTCGCAGTTGGCAACTGCGCTAAAGTTAGTACCAGGAGCGCAGTTGCCAACTGCGACTGTCAACTTTCCAAACTTCCAGAGAGTTGACAACTCTCTGAAAAATTGGCATTAACTTTCAGCGCAGTTGGCAACTGCGCTAAAGTTAATACCAGGAACGCAGTTGCCAACTGCGACTGTCAACTTCCACAGAGTTGGCAACTCTGAAAAATTGGTATTAACTTCCAGCGCAGTTGGCAACTGCACTAAAGTTAATACCAGGAGTACAGTTGCCAACTGCGACTGTCAACTCTCCAAACTTTCAGAGTTGGGAACTACGAACTTAGTTAAATGCAGTTCAAAGACTCAATTAAGTAGGGTGAAGGAGATTGAATTAGGAATGCAGTTGGGAACTGCGAGCTTAGTGCAACCAAGAACGCAGTTGCCAACTGCGGTCTAAGGAGAATATAGTTTTCTCCTTAACACTATTTTGACACAAGTGTTGGAGTTGAATTATTGTGGCATATACTTAGACCGCAGTTGCCAACTACATCAACAAAATAGAATAGGACGCAGTTAAGAACTGCGAGTGGTCCATTTTGAAAATTAGTTTCGAAATTGGTAATTTTGGGAAAAAATCTTGTGCATCACATATGTTCGTTTGGTAGTTTTTTCAGGATTTGATCAAGTGTTATCTAGTAATGGGGGAGTTAATGCAGGAAGTCAAGTCTGGGTTCCATCAATGTTATGGTGGTTGAAATTAGTTTTGACGGCTCACTTGATAGAGATGGTGATGTTGGATCAACATTTCGTGGTGAGGGATCATGAATGATTCATGATGGATGTGGAATAAATCGTGAGTAATCTCCATCAATAATCCTGGTACGAATCATGAAGTAACAAATCGGGTCTAATACCAGCTTCTCTATTGGCCCATGCCAGATAGCTCCACGGGCACTCCGCATGCCCATTCGCACGCCCGGGTGAGCAACCTCCTATTTGCGCCATACGCTTCATCGATTACGCCGTAACCGAGCTCTCTAAAATCAAGGGGCTAATCAATCTCAGATCCGAGATCAAGGGAATTTTGATGTCGTCCAGGGGTCTCTCCATAACGAATTCCCCCCTATAGATACAACGCTTACTGTACAGTTATGGGTGATGAATCTTTTTGCCCCAGAATCTCTTCCACTAAATTACTGCTTTCTAACTTAAGCATCGAATGGTCTATCACCGGGAATACTTCTGATGTTTCATGCTTCTTTTTATAGGTCCACGAGGCGGCCATCCATCATCAGACTCATTTGATACTCCTTCGGATCCAGAACGAATGGTAAGACCACTGTTTTTTTCTCGAATCTAAGAACTCACATTATCTATTGCTCCCACATCTTGAAAACAACAACAACAACAATGGGTGTGCTCTAGGTGTTAAAGCAACGGATGAAGTTGAGACCAGGAATTTTTTCCCAAAATGACCCTTTTTATGAAAGTTTTTCCACAAACGACCTGTTTTTTTTTAATTCCATAAACGCCCCACTCGCTTTTTGAAAAAGCGAGTGTGGTATAATAACCCACGCTTTTTCAAAAAGCGAGTCTTAGGGTTCATGAAATTTGAAACCTAAGACTCACTTTTTGAAACACCGCGGATCATAATGCCACACTCGCTTTTTCAAAAAGCGAGTCTTGACCTTCTTTGCCCAACAACACTCGCTTTTTGAAAAAAGGGGGGAATTAACCCACACTCGCTTTTTTAAAAAGCGAGTGTCGTTTGGGACTTAAACCCCCCACCCCCAAACAAATCTCTCTATTCTTTCTATTCTTTCTCTTCCTCTTCTAACTCTGAAACCCTAACCCATCTCTCATCTCAAATTCGTCAAAGTACCCTCGTAATTTGTGGAATAACCCATAAAATTGTTTTGGACAACTTAAACCCATCTTCCGATAGAGGTTTAATTTGTTGGAATTTGGGTATACTTGAAGAGGAAAGCAACTTTATTGTGAAGGTATGATGTTTATTGCCCCATTATTTTGTTAATTTCATTAGGTTTTCTTTATGGGTAGATAATAACTCGCTTATTGGTATAAATTAACGTAGGTATGGATTTGGAAATTCCTATTTGGTTTTACTTTGGTGGTGAAATAATTCGTGATCTAAAGATTGGTTGTTGTTATAGCGTGTTGGATCCGGAAATAGTTTGGGTACCCCGTACCATTACATTTGAAGAAGTAGTTGAGAAAATATATGAAGTTACTAATTGGGATAGGAATCAATGGAATGTGAAAATTTTAGCTTGATACGTAGCAGGAAAAGAAGATGGTCAGTATTTTATGACAGTGCCCGTACCTACTGATAATGCGCTGAAGTCATTGATTGCTAGGACATTTGATCCCAATTGTGCTCGGTCTGCATTAGAGTTATATATTCAGCAAATTCAAGTTGTGAATGCTCAGCCACATGATATTCCTAGTGCAAGCTCCACAAGGGTAGGACCTACACAGCAGATGAGGTCTAACTCCGCTCAATCTTCACAACCAAATTCAGTATCCTCACAAGAGAACACCTTCACAAATACAACAATCCCGGATTCTGTAAATGTTAAGCTGCCACGCCAACCTAGTCCGGTTCCTGACTATGTTCCAAATGACAGTATATTTGAACTCTTTCAAAATGCAGTCTGTAACAACAGCTTATTAGACGATGATGAAGAAGTGGAAGAAACAGACGATGAAGATGTTGATAGTGGTGAAAATGATGACGGAGATGAAGATGATGATGATAGTGGTGCAAATGTAAATTCTACGAACAACAGTTCTAATGAAGTCAGAGCTACTTATAGCTACGCCAATGTTGACGCTCATGTTACCGAGGAGATGGCTCAAGGTACTAGAGTACACCTAGTTCCACAAGAGTCGTCTGGTTCATCCAATGTAGACGAATTGTACGTTGGACAGGAGTTTATAAGTAAGCAGTCGATTCAACAGGCAGTGAAGTTGTATTCTATCAAAAAACATCGTGAATTCGTAACTTTGAAATCTACACCATCACTGTACACTGTTAAATGCAAAATGGCACCTAGAAAACGTACAATTGAGGAGATCGTGCAAGGTCCCCCCGGAGTAAGTGATGGTGGCTGCCCTTGGAGATTACAAGCAATGGTTCCAAAAGGCGGGACGAAGTTTGTGGTGAAGAAGATAGTTGGGCCACACACTTGTACGAATCCAACGTTGAATCAGGATCACCTTAAAATTGATTACAATCTTGTTTGTAATCTGATTGTTGATGTGGTGAAAAAAGATACCGTTTTATCACCGAGGTCTATTATTGAGATTGTTAAATTACAATATAATTATCAGATTTCGTATAAGAAAGCTTGGCTAGCAAAACAAAAGGCGATCGATAGGTTGTATGGTACCTTCGAAGAAGCATACACAAAGTTGCCTTTTCTACTCACAGCAATTCAAGCAGCAAATACAGGAACCGTTGTTCACTGGAATAAGTATGAGTCTAGTCCTAGCGAGGAAACATTCAAGGGTGTATTCTGGGCATTTGGTCCTTCAATTGAAGGTTTCAAGTCTTGCAGACCTGTTATTAGTGTTGACGGAACTCACTTGTACGGTAAGTACAAGGGTTGCTTTCTAATTGCTGTTTCCCCAGATGCGAATGATTGCTTATTTCCGTTTGCATTTGCATTGGTTGATGGAGAGAGTATAAATACGTGGACACGGTTCATGACTTGCATCCGATATTATGTCACCGATCGCACTGAGTTGTGTGTTATCTCTGATCGTCACGCTGGTATAATGTCTGCTATGGAGTTACAAAATGGAGCTTGGAACGAACCTAATGGATATCACCGTTATTGTATGCGTCATTTTGCTACAAATTTCTTTAGTAAATTTGGTAGCAAGGCATTGCGTAAAAAGGCGAAAAATATAGCGTGTCAACGCCAACCCAAAAAGTTCATGGCCAAACTTGCTGAACTTGAAAACGTAAATGTGGAGGCGGCTAATTGGTTGAAAGAAAAGCCGGTTGAGAAATGGACACTTTATGCAGATGAAGGTCGAAGATACGGGATAATGACTACGAACCTGTCAGAAGTGTTCAATTCAGTCTTGAAAGGCGTCCGTAGTTTGCCAGTAACAGCGATTGTTGAAACGATCTTCTTACGTCTGAACTCTTATTTTACTACTCGTCGACAGGAAGCCAGTAAACTTTTATCTGAAGGGATGATTTTTGCTCGAAGAGTACATGAACTGCTCGATAGTCGCCGTGAGAGAGCTAACGGACATGAGGTTACAATGTTCCATCATCAACCGGGAGTTTTTTCCGTGAGAACGGATATACGCATGGTGAGTGGAGAAAGGAAGGGTGGGAACTTGCACACAGTGAATTTGGGAACGAAAACGTGCACATGTATGAAATTTTATCTATACCATATCCCATGTTCTCATGTACTGGCAGCTTGTGCATATCGTGCAATCGATCACAAGCATCTCGTTGATAAATTTTACACCGTTACTTCATTAGCACAAACATACGGCCCACTGTTTCAGCCTATTCTAGATCCAGCATATTGGCTTATTATTGATGGACCAAAACTAGTACCCGATGCCAGTTTGCGACGTAAAAGGAAGGGCAGGCCTAGAACTACCAGATTCCGCAATGACATGGATGTGAGAGATAGGTCAAGTCGTGGTACGGGGATGAAATGTTCAAAATGTGGTTTACAAGGACACAATAAGCGGCGATGCACTAATAGTGGAACTCAGAACATTTAACTATTGTATGCTTGTACTTTTTAATTTGGACTTTGTAATTGTACTAAATTATGTCGATAGAGACGACAAAGTTTTATTTTGAAAATTCGTTTGTATTTTTTGTTGATGTCCTGGTGTGTTTGTTGCGTTATGAGTATCGTAATCTAACTTAAAGATTTCATTAACATAGGCAGGACTCGCTTTTTCAAAAACCGAGTCTTATACAGAACACCGTGCTTTCTCAGAAAGCGAGTCTTTTGCCTGTAGATTTATTTCAACAAGCCAAAGACTCGCTTTCTCAGAAAGCGAGTTTGGTATAAAGAAGCGCTGTGTTTGGGAAAGCGAGTCTTGAATCTGTTGATAACCAGAGATCAATACTTCACTGGTTTCACAGTCGCTTTCTCATAAATCGTGGAACTAATGACTAGACTCGCTTTCTCAGAATACAGAACCAAGACTCGCTTTTTGAAAAAGCGAGTCTTTTATAAATGTACGCGGTGTTTGGGAAAGCGAGTCTTCAATCTGTAGATAACCAGAGATCAATACTTCTCTGGTTTCACAGTCGCTTTCTCAAAAACCGTGGAAATCATGACTAGGCTCGCTTTCTCAGAAAGCGAGTCTTGAGTCTGCCAGCAAAAAGAAGAATAGAACCATGGTCTAAACTTCGCGCTTTTCTGAAAAGCGACTGTTGAACCCAGAGACTAATTTATCTCTGGAATTGCAAAATAGAACACTCGCTTTTTGAAAAAGCAGGGTGTTTATACCAAGACTCGCTCTTGCTCTGTATGCAGAAGAAAGCAATTGTTGTTCTCTTGGTGGGACAAATACATCCTCAAACTACTCCAGCATCAACTTGTGCTAATATTGCACATCATTCCAACTTCTCCATTCCAACTTCTCCAAAAGTATCGCACAATCCACATTCCAACTTCTCCATGAACAACATCAAAACAATTAACAACATCTCAACAAAACAATCCAACATCTCAACAAAAAAATCCATCTCAACAAAACAATCCAACATCTCAACAAAAAAATCCATCTCAACAAAACAATCCAATAAAACAATCCAATCTCAACAAAAAATCCACACTCACACACCCCATACCAAAATTTGAATTTCATTGATTCCACTTTTCAAAAGTTGATTACAAGATTGAGATACACAATAACTCACGTTATAATTACAACCAAAAAATCACTTAATCAAAATATGAAGTCGCTTCACGGGTCCGAGGTGAACAAGTTGGGACGTCACCGTTGCCTCTTACCTAGCGGCGATAGAGTTTTCTGTGTCACACCGGACATTATTATCGGCTCCACTTCCTCTTGTTGTTCTTCACCCTGTACTTGCATTTCAGCCTCTTCAACTACATCCTCTTCTACTTCCTCATTTGTAGGCCGTTGTGGTGGTTTACGGGCAACTCTCTTCATACGAGGAGCACGTGCACTGGTCCGATAAGCGGGAGTGTTTAGGATAGCATCGAGGGTCGCCCCCTCTCCCACTGCATCAGCTTGTGCTCGACAGGACGTCAGCATCTCGCGTGCAAAGTCCTTAACCGCATCGGCTATGTTGCTACTCAGCACAGCTGCACATTTCTTGCCCATACTCCAAGTCTTTGCCATCTACAAAATATAATAAGTTGGACTTTGTAGTTCCACTACATGTATACTTGTAAATCAAAATATTATACTGACATATGATGAATTTAATAGTACTAAAAAACTTACAATCGTACGAATAGCCGATGCCTTTGGTTGAAACATCGGCAAATGCATTGAATGTACATCTGCTGGTTCTGCTGCCGGTCGATGTATAGGTACCACCACGCCTGCTGGAGTCGACCCTGTCGGAGAGATGTATCGCTTTGTCATCCTCCCATACCAGCCCATATAGTTCTCGTGCACGACTCGATCAAATGGAGGAATGTTCTGGATGATTTCATCAAACCTATGATCATTCCATCTCTCCACATATGACGAGAAGCTGGCAGCCCAATTTTGTCCTGTCGTACGACCCATTCCAGTAATTTTATGCATGTTCGCATTGAATGGTTCGGCTACCAGAATCACCTGCTGCAGACCAAACTGTCGTAGTACTCTGTTCACATAATAGAACTCGACAGTGCTAAAGTTGATCGGTGGTGCTTTTGTTAGCCAAAGATCTCGTCTATACAGGGAAATGGGCGGTAGTCGAGCTAGACGCGCCTCCGTGTAGAGCATCCATACTACGCAATTATTTGCCAACATGTCCAACTCATCACGGAAGTAGGTCAGGCACCTGTTGGGGTTGGCAGTCCAAGTAAGGTTACCGGACCAGTACACACCAAGAGGAGGTAGCATGTACTGGTCCTCGGGGAGATGGATCCAGTTGGGTGATTGTTTCCTAACTACAGGACGTCCAACGTGGATATGCTTCCAGCTCCACACTTGAAGCAATATCATCGGGCCATTCATCTGCACGGACCCGAGACTACACAGGCACAAACTCCTGTAGAGGGATGCTAAGGCAGACCTACCCCAACTGTACTGGCCGACTCGTCCAAGATCTACAATAAGCGGGAGGTACATGAGGGGGACAGAATGGCCGCTAGAATTAGGGAACAATACACCTCCAAAAAGAGTCAGAATGTACGCCCTGCAGTAGTAGTGGACCTCCTCTTCAATCGAATCATCTGTCAATCGGTCCTTGAATTTTTCCTTTAACCACTTCAACCGAATCTGTTTCTCAATAACTGCCCCAGTCTCCACTTCGACACCAAGATATTGTTCTACTAAATATAGAGGGTCGAAGTCCATTGATCCAGTCACCGCCTGCCCATCTACCGGAAGGCCTGTGATTACTGAAACGTCCTGCAACGTAACAGTCATATCCCCAACTGAAAGGTGGAAGCTGTGGGTCTCAGGACGCCATCTCTCGAGGAGTGCTGTAAGCAGTGGCCGATCGCACTTGATGCCGCTCATCAGTGCAATACCGTAGAGTCCGCAATCCCGTAAGATCTGGTGAATCCGTGGCATAAGGAGTGGATGACCCCCACGGAATGTACACTCCTTCGAATCGCGCTCCCACACATCTCTAGAACGATGGTGCGACTGAAGAGTAAGAAGAGCGGGGTCGAGGGGACCTGGACCTCCAAGGGGAATAGTAGATGAAGAAGGGGCCGGGGACGAAGTACCAGCCACATTTGGGTTACTTGGGACCTGTAAAATAATATTTACATCAGCAAAGAAATATATCATTTAATTATATGATAATGGAACAAATCGAATGCAGAAAATTATAAGCTTACATTAGTCCGTTCGGTGCCACCACGACGACCACCACGTCCACCGCGTGGAGGTGGGCCAAAAGATGTACGTGGTCCATCGCCACGATTGGGTCTACTACTAGAACCTACCTCCACATGTCCCCTAGTCCGTGGCATTTTTCAAAAAATAAGAGTATCCTACAATGTGGAGCGAGCAATCATTATTAACAATACCAAAATATAAAACCAAGAAATATAGAACACATACGAACATCTATAACTATTATAATGGGAGAGCTAAGGTTCACAAACAAATAAACAATTTTTTATTCTTTGGTGTATGTGTGTCAACACATGCAACGCACGTGTTAGTAGTTTTTTTGTCCTTTTCAATCCCCCTCCACGTGCATCGCACGAGCATTATACTAGATTTTTTCTTTTTTGTCCTTTTCATTCCCCCTATACGTGCATCGCACGTGCATTATTGTAACACCTCGAATTTTTAAAAATATCGGAAACGCTTGTTTTATATATTGGAGTGGTGAATAATTATTTTGATATATTTTATTCTTAAATATGGATATTGGTGTGAGTATTTATTGGACTGGTGTAAATGGTATATTGAAGCATGAGTCGAGTTTTATATGGAAAACTATTGTTTATTTTGTTTTATGATTTTGGAGGATTATTATGGGATGTTTTAATATATTTGGTATTGTTAAAAATAGAGTTGAGGGTTTATTTGAAATATTTTGGAGGTCTAGGGGTCTATTTGTAAATATCCATTTATAAAAATATTATTATTATTATTATTTTATCTTTACTACTATAATGGGAGAACACCTTAGTGTAATTTGTCCTCAACCCAAATATTTTTGAAAGTGCACCAGTTATGGCCTAACTTTGGTAAATATTTTCGAAAGTGGACCAGTTTGGTAAATATTTTCCACAGTGGATCAGTTTGGAAATTATTTTCTTATAAAACCCCCCCATTCTTTTTTCTCCTTCGTTCTTTCTTTCCTTTTTCCTGATTCCAAACCGACCCCATTCCCGACCATTTCCCAGCCCAAAAATCCCGATCTTTCCATCCATAAAATTTCGATTAAATTAGGGGGCAAGCTCAACGAAGGGTTCTCTTCTCCATGGTAGCTTCAATTTGGGGAAAAAGCAATGGAAAGGTATACCCTATTTTATTTATTCGTATAAAATTTAGTGTGGTTAGTTTTATTGAGTAGGGTTATGATGGTAGAGAGATTTAGAAGTGTTGGAAGTAGAAGACTTGGGAAATTAGTGGGTTGTTAGAGAAATTGCAATTTGTTAGTAAATTAGGGTTTTGGGGTTTGTAAAAGAGATAATATAGAACATGTTAGAAGTTAGGAATGGTGTATATCATGGTGAAATCATGAAGTTCTAATTGTGGCATAAAGCCAAATTTTAGAATACGTGAAGTAGAGTAAGAAACTTGCTTCTAGCGAGTTTAAAAAATGTATGGGAGGTTATGGAGTAGTGTGAGAGGATTAATATGAATTTAGGATGATTTTTATAGACTCCCAGCTCAATTAAATTGAGTGAAAAGGATTGTAGGTGAAAAGTGCACACCGGATATTCGGTGGAATGCCCGAGCGATATAGAGGTGAGAATTTGATGGGTTCGGAGGTGTAGTTGAGTCTTATTATTATTATTAACCCTAATATGTGAGATTAGGACCAAGGGGATTAAGGAATTTAGGAAATATGAATTTTTCCTATTAGAAAGCCTCCGATCAATAAGGGAATGTTTGTATTGGGGCCCGAATTCGAAACCCGTCGATGTAGCTCAGCTACTTAGGTCATTTGTGACACGTGGGTGAAGACGGATTCGAATTTGAAGGTTCGTAGGTCGAGTTTTGAGTTTTAAGCTAATCGGTTCTATAATTTTTCAATTAGGAGGAAAAAGTCAAACTTCGAATGGCTACAGGACGGACGTGGGACATCGTTTGCTCGATCCGTCAGGTGAGTATATTGTATTTATAAATATTTTATATTGTGGCCTAATTTCGTGGCTTTTTGATATGTCTTGTAAGAGTTATAGCAAAAAAATTGATTTTCAAGGAAAATACGGATTTTTAGGGGTCCGAAAATGGGTTTTTGAGAAATTTAGTGAAATTAATTATTTTAAGTATATAAAACCTATATTATGGGTTAATGTGATGTGTTGATGTATAAAAACTGAATATATTAAATTATTTATGCATATTTTTATCTCGTGCATGTTTTGTGCATGTTTTTGGGGTATATAGGCCGATATAGGCAATCGGGTATATGCGGAGCCTGGTGTATGGGCTAGCATGCCATGGATGGATGTTATAAGATGTAATTAGACGAAAATAGTGATTGTGATCATGTTTTGAAAATCTGTGTAATTACAGTGCCTGTTTTGTGCATGTTTTGGGACATATAAGCCCTTATAGGTGATTTTACTTATATGAAACATGATGTATGAGCTAGTATGTTATAATTAGATATTATGAGATTTAATTAGAGGAAATAGATGATTTTGGCCTCTTTTCTTGGAAATCCGCATGTGTGGTGTATGTTTGTGTGTATATATATATAATGATATTGACTCGGGATGTGATAATTGATGAAATTAGTAAGTGGGTATATGTTTTCATTAAAATTATGTTCGAAGTGAATTAATGGATAATAATTGATGTTATAATGTGATGAAGTATACATTTTGATACTTTTACGATATGGAATAATATATTGTAGTTCTTTTATTATTATTATAATCTTGGCGCATTAATAATATGCATGGATATGATATGATGGTTTTATATGCTGAATAACATAATGTATGCATAATGTGGTATAATGATGTGATGCTTAATATTGTGGACACTGGATATGCATTAAATGGCAAGATAAAAGGTGAGATGATAAGTGTTAATAAAATGTGTTATTATTTTTGTGAGTAAAGTCAAGGTGTGGCAATTATTGAATTCATAAGTGAAATGCGTGTTGATAAAGTAAGCTGAAAAGATGAAATGATTAAGGTTAATAATAAATGGTTTTGTTGACCAGTACCTACAGCAATCCTGGGGGTTTGGGCTAGACCTCCTAACGCCCAAGGACCGGCTTGGGAATAGTGGACCCAAACTATGTTTGGGGTGCGTGGATTTTATCGCCCAAGCTATCGGCTTGAGGCCCGGTTTCCCTCGATGACAGCTGTCGCGAGGAAGTACCCAGTTTATCTGGGGCGTGGTTTTTCCCTCCTGGCTATCGGCTGGGAGGAAGTACCCAGTTTACCTGGGGCGTGGATTTTCCCTCGATGACAGACGTCGCGAGGAAGTACCCAGTTTATCTGGGGCGTGGTTTTTCCCCCCTGGCTATCGGCTGGGAGGAAGTACCCAGTTTACCTGGGGCGTGGATTTTCCCTCGATGACAGACGTCGCGAGGAAGTACCCAGTTTACCTGGGGCGTGGTTTTTCCCTCGCTAGTTCGGCTAGGAGGAAGACGTAGCCTCGGACGAGTAAGACTCTGTGTGAGCATCGGACCGCGTGTTTACTGGGCTGTCGGCTTTCAGTATGTTGGGATACTGTGGCTCACTGGTCGACAAACTAATAAAATAACTTTGCATGAATAAAAATGTGAATTGCGTGGGAAAAGAAAGTGGATAGTAAATTGTGAATTGTGCGTGGAAAAGAAAGTGGATAGTAAAATGTGAATCGCGTGTGGAAAAGAAAGTGGATAGTGAAATGTGAACTGTGTGTGGGAAAGAAAGTTGTTGTGAATGAAGTAAATGTGAAAGTGAACGTGTTATGAGTTAATATATGAAAAGAAGTGATAAATGCAGCTTGTGATTAATTTAAGATGAAAATAATAAAAGAGATGGGTTATCATGAATAATACGAAGTAATTGTATTATGTGTGTGATCATTAAAGTAAATACAGATTGAGTTGAGTTGTACCTTGGAATTGTGTCAAGGAACTAACCGCCCGCAATTTGTGTGGAAATTGTGGGAACTACCTGCCTTGGCATAATTCGCAGGGTGAGTGGATATAATAGTGGTAATGATTAATAGAAATGAGAAATAAAGTGAAGTGAAGATGATAAGTGATTGAAGTGAAGTTAATAATCAAGCTATCGGCCTGAAATGTGATGTGATATTACCCAAACTGTGTGTTTGAGGTACAGTGATTATTACCCAAGCTATCGGCTATGGGATGTGATGTGTGCTGGCTCCAGAGTGTGTTTGGGGATTAAGTGAAAATGATGATAAGATTTATTGTTATAAGAAAAAGTAATTACTAAAGTGATATAATAAGATATGAATGAGCTATAAACATGGTTTTGATGCAATGCGTATAAGTATTCTAATTAATGAGGTGTTAATGATGTGATGAAATGTGAGTAAATCGCATGGGCAATGAGATGTGGTAATTATGTCATAAGATATGAAGGAAGGTGGTAGTATGAGAATAGATGCATATATTTATGATGGGATACTTTTATAACATAATAAAATAAATACCTGTTTTATGAGATTGGGTATGACAATGGTTATTAAAGAAAGTATGTTGTGATATGAGTTTGTGTACCTTGGAAGTCTGTCGGGGAACTACTCACCTGCTATTTCCGTGGAAATGGTGGGAACTACCTGCCTCGGCACAACTTCCAGGATAAATGTGTGTTGATGACATAATATAAGTAAATGAAACGCATGGCTAAATAGAGTTGGAGAAATGATGTAATAACACCATGTAGTTATGTTAATATAAATAGTGAGATGCTGATATGATGATAAGTGTGGAAAGATGAATACTCGTATTATGCGAATGTAAGATAAGCATATTTATATATATCTATACGAGGTTGATGTGAAGTGTATTATGAAATGTGGGAAGTATGGATAATTAAATAATTGAATGCAGGATTGGCAAAGTATGTGATTTATCACTGTATTGACGATGTTGTTGTGTTCAGGATTCAGGTGGCATTATTTTAATTTGGTATTTGTAAGTTTAAGTATTTTCTTTATACTATTTTAATTTGTCGTTAGATTAGTAATTATACTCACACCAGAAATGGCTAACCCCTTAGTGTTTTGGGGGGTTAGGGGAGTCTGAGGACTACCCTAGATCCCCCACTGTTACAGGTTCTCATCAGTGCAGAGGTGAGGCGTGGAGTGGTAGTATAACTTTTTATTTTAAAAATTTGTATTATTTAGTTATAGGAATAGTGAAATTGATGATTTAAATTGTATTATGAGTGTATAAACCTGTATATGACGATGATGGGTATAGTGTGAGGTGGTGTGGTATGTTGGTGACCCGTACCCATTTCGTCGTGGAGTACCAGGCTCTGTGGTAAGTTTTACAATGATTTTTCTAAGATTTTACCTCGTTTTTCAAAGAAATTCATAGTTTTTAATTGATATTTGATAATCCGTTATGAGTTTGGCCCCCAGAGCATTATATTATATTGCCTGTATGTTTCTGCTCATTTTGGCCTGGGGAGCCCATGAAAATATTATGTGGTTTGTGAGCTACGGAATTTTGAGCAGAATTCCGTAAGCTTTTTGTGTTTCGGGGCAAAATTTACAGGGGAGGCTCTGCCAAAATTTTCCCTGAAATATAACTTTCTTAGTTTATAATTAAAGTGATATAGAAATTGAAAGAATTGAATTTGGAGACTTAGTTTTGGGAAAAAAAAAAAAAAAAAAAAAAAAAAAAAAAAAAAAAAAAAAAATTGGGGGTGTTACAGATACTAGTTTTGATTGTTAATAACTATATCCTAATTTTACTCACAAATTCTACATTTAACCACCTTCTTAAAATGTATAGACCTCTACCTCAACCGACTATCAGAATTTTACACCCTAAATACCCATAAATTTTATACCGAATTTTACACATTTTCAACGACGATGCAAATTGTACCTCCAATAATATCAACCAATTTCTAACTAAATAATTCTAAATATAAATACAACATTAGAAAATGTAGAGTTTGAATAATATACCACAGTATTTGCCCAAGAATCGAACCTCGGGAAACACCCCCGAATCGTTCAAAGCCCTTTTCGAAGAACACCACGGAAATCACCAATTAAATCGAAAGAACGAGCAAACACAAAGTGGGCAATTGGACTGGGATGAGATAATGAAGAATTTAGGAGTGATTTGACAACTAATTTGATGGAATATGGCGTTAAATCGAAAAGTGTGGACGTTGGGTTAGGGTTTCACGAGCGAAAAAGGAGAAAGAAGAGAGAATAGTGAGATCTGTTTGGGGGTAGGAGGTTTAAGTCCCAAACGACACTCGCTTTTTGAAAAAGCGAGTATGGGTTAATTCCCCCCGCTTTTTCAAAAATCGAGTGTTGCTGGGCCAAAAAGGCCAAGACTCGCTTTTTGAAACACCGAGTGTGGCATTATCCTCCGCGGTGTTTCAAAAACCGAGTCTTAGAGTTCAAATTTTCTGAACCCTAAGACTCGCTTTTTGAAAAAGCGTGATGGATTATACCACACTCGCTTTTTCGAAAAGCGAGTGGGGTGTTTATGGAATAAAAAAAAAACAGGTCGTTTGTGGAAAAACTTTCATAAAAAGGATCATTTTGGGAAAAAATTCTGAGACCAGTGCATTACACGAAAGGTCAAACGGATCTCGACTAGGATGTCCGAGTCGAAGTGGAGTCCCTACAATATACCATCACTGCAATGATGAACGAATTGCCTGGTGGCTCTGCATGCGATTATCTCTACCCATATCCAAAGAAAGAACAATGATCTCACGCACTTCATGAAGAATATTCATGTAGCCGCTTTAGATATTATTACTAGAAAATTTGCTATCTGTATTGCACGCATTATAAGAGAAGTCAATCGTATCCAATCCGAATCATTCTTCCTTCTCTAATATTATATGAAAGAAGGCCTTAGTGTCATTTGTAAATTTACCAACACGTGCATAACTAATATGAAGGAGCTCTCAAGTTCGAGTCCTCATTACATCATATTTTTTACTTTAATTTTTGTTTAATATATTAAATGTGCACCACACGTGTAAATTACTATCTATCTATCTATATCTATCTATAATATAATCTACTACTACTACTATTAATAGGAGAGTTTGTCACTTTGTCACTTTGAGTTTGTAACCAAACAAACAATTTTTAAATATTTTTTTGTCACAAATGAAATACATACGTTGCACGTATAACTCTAACTCTATTTATTAACACGTGCATCACGTGTGTAAATCAAAGTTTTTCTTTCACCAAACAAATAATTTTTAAATTTTTTTGTCACAAAGCAAATACGTATGTCGCACGTGTAACTCCAAATTTATTTCGTAACACATCACTGTATGTACATTCAAAGTTTTTCCTTCAAAAAATTTAAAAAATATTGGTTGTTTTTGACTACATTAATTATTCTCATTGTGACCTTATTGCTATTCAAGAATCTAAAATGTCTTCTTCTTCTTCCTCTCTCTTTAGAGCTTTAGGTGGTTCTATTATTACGGAATAGATTTCTTTAAATTCTATTGGTGCTTTTGGTGGTATGCTTATTGGCTTTAAAGATAATATGTTCAAATGCTCTAATATTTTTAAGAAAAAACTCTTTCTTGCTGTGGAACTTGAGTGTTTTCCCCTTAACTGTCCCCTTCTTTTTATTTCCGTTATAAGCCTTGTATTAATTCTTTAAAAGATGATTTTTGGAATGAATTTTTACAGTGGAAATCTTTAATCAATGGTTGGGTCATCTTTGGAGGTGATTTTAATGCTGTGAGATTTTACTCAAAGAGAAGTGGCTATTCTTACAATAGGAGTGACTTTGATAACTTTAACAAGGTTATTAATGAGCTTTCTTTTAATTGATTATCCTATTTTAGGAAGACAATTTACTTGGTCTAATAAGAGGTTGATTCCTAGTATATAATAACTTATTATAATAGAAGAATTGGAGTTGTAAATCTACTACTTACGTGCAACGCACGTGCAACTCCAAATTTTCCATTATAGTCTTCACAATTACTTTTAAAAATATATCTCTACTATTTTAATGGGAGAGTTGGGGTTGTAAATAAACAAACCCTAATTTTGTAACTGAGCAAACTCGTGCAGTATACGGACAAACTAAATCCACTAAACACATCCGTTCTATGCACGTGCAGCCCGTACTAAAAAAAACTGCCGCACCTTCTCTGTTAAAAAACCCTAAAACAAATGCATCTCCCCTTTTCCCTTCCACCCAGCATCGCTTCTTCTCCCGCCGCTCAGCCACCCTCCCCCACGCATCCCCACCGCGCGCCCCTGCCCCACCTCCCTACACTAATCATCCACGTCGCTTCTTCTCCCGCCGCTCAGCCGCCCTCCCTGTGCATCCCCACCGCGCGCCCCCGCCGCTCAGCCTCCCCACGCATTTGTATTCCCCATTTTTTTTGAGGTTTTGGGATTTTTTGTTTTAAAATCCGCGCTGATTTGTTTATTTGTTTGTTTCTGTTTGAAGATCAATGAGTTTGTTTATGGAGAGGATTTAGATCTTAGGCGAAAGGAGGCGTAAGGAAGTAGCAAACTGGAGGTATGAAGGTTTTTTCCCCCTTTTTTGATGTATTTTTTTAGTATGTATTTTTGGTGATAATTGGCGGTTGAATAAGTCTTGATTTTGATGGTATGAGTGGAGACTGGAGTTTGAAGTGGTGGAGGTGGAGGAATTTCCTTTGGTAAGATGAGTTGCATGGCATTGATTTATTTTTTTATATTTATTTTGGAGGTTTTGATCTGTATTTGTTGGCTAAATGTGGCTAATTTGTGTTTGTTAGGTTGGTCTCCAAATGTTGCTGTTGTGCACAAATTTAGAACAAATAATAAATGATTTTGGTTAGTCACTTAATTTTAATGATGTTTGGCTCAAGTATTGATTGCAGGTTGTTTTGTTAGCTCTTGCTTATGCCAATCTTTTTTGCTTTTATTCATAGCAAATTCCTATTCTTTGAAACCCTTACTTTTTTCCCTTTCTTTTGTAATGCAATACTGATTAGTACAAGTGGGTGAAATATACATGTACGTGATAAAAATTAGTCTGAATAGAGGCTTTATTGCTCCAATTTTCATTGATTTTTTTTCTACAATCCACACTATATCATGTTGTGTAACACTATCCACACTATATCATGTTGTGTAACACTATCCACACAATATCATGTTGTGTAACACTGCTACTTCCTTCATTTAGTATTTTTTCTTTTAATTAATTAATCTATTATAATTATGAACAATTATGCATTTCACTATCTGCATTTCACTATCTCTACTATTTTAATGGGAGAGTTGGGGTTGTAAACAAACAAACCCTAATTTTGTAACTGAGCAAACCCGTGCAAATCTCTACTATTTTAATTTACTGCATAATGTTACTGGAAGGTTGGGAGCTTTGCATCTCTCTCACCTTCTCCAATATGTGAAATCCTTCCGCAAGTTTTGCCTCTTCAATAGGATTATCACTACCTGTTTTTTCTCAAATGTAGACAAGGACTCTCGAGCATTATATATACCTGCTACAAGGCTTCAGAAATTAAGGGAACAGTTCTTGCATTGCATGCTTTACAGACAATTTCCAATGGATGCATGCCGTCTTAATTATGTTATTAGGGAAAAGTATAAACAACCAAAGGTATTATAATATATCGTACCCCCTCTTTTTCATAAATTCGCAAAAAGTGGACAAGAACATCTATATGCGCATGTAATTTGTCATGATATTTATTTTAAAGATTCATCCAGTGTTGGTCCACAGGCAACAATATCGTATTTGTTTTGAGATCTGGAAAATTCATGTTCACTCTTTGAAGCACACTGCATTTGCCAAATGGGAGTCCTAAAAAAAACAGGGCAAAGTTCCATTATTATCTGTTGAAGCAATCCATGATCTGCACATTTTTATCGGCTTTGGTAGTCACTAATGTCATTCTCAGTGCTCTAACCATGCGTATCGCAGGGGCCAAGGTAAAGTTTTTAATTGAACCCTCACTGAAATTTTGATTATCTCTCTATCCATTTATATATATCCTGTTTTACGCTGATCAGATACACCAAAGGAAGCACTGGGAAGATTCAATCTAGAGAGACATTACAAAAATTGGTACATTAGAATTCAATTATCATTTTGAGAAAAACTATTCATGCATTTCATTAATAAGCATTTAACAAAACAAAACTCGAACTCACTGTTGCATCAAATGCATATAACTTGGTTTACAAGCTTTTGTTATTAACTGAACTAATTTAATCCTATGTATGCATCAATCATAATTTATTGTTGGGGTTAAATATATCGTACCCCCTCTTTTTCATAAATTCGCAAAAAGTGGACAAGAACATCTATATGCGCATGTAATTTGTCATGATATTTATTTTAAAGATTCATCCAGTGTTGGTCTACAGGCTACAATATCGTATTTGTTTTGAGATTTGGAAAATTCGTGTTCACTCTTTGAAGTACACTGCATTTGCCAAATGGGAGTCCTAAAAAAAAACAGAGCAAAGTTCCACTATTATCTGTTGAAGCAATCCAACTTTCCTTGATTAGGCAGATATCAAGAGTGGGTGAATAAACTATATAGGCAGTTCTATTTTCATTTTACTGATATTTCGCTTTGAGCATGGTTTATAGGAAGTTTTGTCAAGCTCATTAGCACTGAAATGGTATTATCAAACATCAACAAATAGTGGTAATATGAATGTTCAGCACAGACAGGTATCCAGCCAAAGCATAGACAAAGAATTAACGCAAAAGAGTAGGTGGAGTAGAGGTGCAAGGGATGCATCATTTATTCATTGCATTTTGTTCCTAAATAATGGTATACAAAAGAACCGCAATTCAATTTGGCTTGAATAATGTTATATCATACAATACTGTGTTGGTGTCTATCGGTTCTATATACAATCCTTTTTCTCAAAAATAGGATCCCTATCTCCTGATTGACTTTAATTTATAATGGAGAGGAAATTAACTGTAGTTTTACAGTTTGTTATTCAAATTTTTTATGCCAATCTTCTGTAGCTAATCTTGGAGCTAAACAACATCTAGATTTGTAAGAGGAGATCAGTATGCAATTGCACTTGCATTGCTCGCTAAAGGAAAAGTTCTTTTGGATGTCCTGGCATGTCCAAATCTACCATTAACACCAATAAGCGACTCCTACAAGAACTCTCTTGGTAACCAAGTTGGTTGTCTTTTCTCTGCTAGAATAGGTACTGGAATTGATATGCAATCGCTGGATGGCTCTCCTGCTACAAAGGTCTGGGTACACAATCTGTAAGTTAAGTGTGTTATTTTGTATACACTGTACAATGCGGATTTACATGTGTCTTCTTTCTCAGGTACATGTCAGCAATGTTGAAAATCTAGCTGATGCATCGTTCTTCGAATCTTTTGAAGCAGCACATTCGTTGCACGATTTATCTAGCTCTATAGCCAAGGTATACTTCTTTTTTCGTTTCTTCTCTCTTCATATTTTGAAATACACACCATTTACGTTGTATATATCTATTTTCAAGTAGAAGCTTGGCGTTAAAGCACCACCAGTAAGAATTGATAGCCAGGCCAAAAATGGTGCTTTATCTCGAGGAGACGGTGCGATTTATTTACATTTCCCACATCAAGGCCATCGTGAAAAAATATGGGACCATGCAGCTGGCCGGCTGCATTGTTGTTACAGGTAATACAAATGAACTAAAATATTCTACTCATTATTTTTCTTTGTAGAATCAACTAATGCAGTGGCTAGCACTGTATATTTTTTGTACCAATAATAATCTAAAATAATAAATTTAAATTTTCTGTTTTACTTATCAGAGTTAAAAAGATACCAGATACATTTCTTAAACTAATATCAGACTCATAATTTTACAACATGCAATAGTTAATAACAATTTTTTTTTTTTTGAAGATTAAGTACTTATTCTAATTCATTAATTATAAATAGTCATCAGTTCTTTTATATTTAATCGTCTACACACAGGATTATTAAAAATGTGCTATCAACACTCACCCAATAAGTGTATCAAGAGAACTAGCAACGGCCTTCAAAACTAAAGTATAGTTTTGTGGGAGAAATTATCCTTGCACTTTTCCAAATCTTCAATTTGAAGAAATTATGATTTAGATTTAAATATTTAACTTCAATTACATTCATCCTGTGCATATAAATAGTTAAGTAGGGTTGTTCCTATTAAAATGGTCTCTAAAATGCGCATATATGATACAATACAATTGTAATATACTACTTATTTATATGCAGAACACTTTGACTTGAAAAAAGTGTTTGGGGATTTTTTAAATTGTTTTGTGTCTGGACTTTTTGATAATATATCTTCAGGTTTGTCTCTGTTAATTTTTATATACGATAAAGTGCGCTTTTCTTGATGGCATGGCAAAAACCTTTCCTGATAATGCCAAATGGAATGGTATATCTTCTAATCTATAATCTCTGATCAGAGATCAGAGATTAGAAATTAAATATTAGAGATAGAGATTAGAGATTTAGTAATTATAGGAAAGTATGGCATTATATTCTTCTAACAAAAATAAAGATGTGTGGGTGTTTGATATAGACGATATATAACTGGAAAGATAAATTCTAATGTAAGAGAACAGATTCCAGTCATATACTAATTTCTAAATCATGTATTGATACAGAGAAAAATCAAATTGGTATATGTTTCTTTTCCATGCCTAATAACTTATATGCTTTCAATGAGCGGAGAAGTTTTCAGCTAAAGGTCTAAAAAGTCCGAAAAAGGAGTTTTTTTAAACCTCTCATTCGGAAAGTATCATATGCTATTTATTAAACCTCTCATTCGAAGTTTTATCATTTTCTTTGTTTTGCAATTCAGTTTGTGCATTAATTATTTATATTTCTCTAATCTCTGCAAGTCTAAAAATGCTCACATTGGTTTCCGAAATGGCCATCGGGTTAGGGTTTATTTTTATGGTTATTTCTCCCTAATGATGAAAAGCTTTATAAGCAGAGTCATGGTTATTGCAATTCATGCTTCTTATGAAGCAATAAGAAGTATAATGCATCACTCTTATTTTTATGTTTATATCAATATGTCTAAAGATATCATGCATATTCAGCTAAAAAGACAAAGTATAATGCATCACTCTGTGCATGTGTATATTCATCCTTTATTTCTTTTTTTGAGAGAGTTCATCCTTTATTTCTTACCCTATCGACATTTACTTATTCTTGGTTTATACGCTTTTACATATCAAATATCAAGTGAATTTAATTATTCTATGATTTTAATTCTAAGCTTATTTCCTTTCAATACAGATTCATCGGCAAAAAACTAGGTTGTTTTTCATCTAAGATCACAATCAATACAGCAGCTACGAGTTCTCATGAGGATTTTAATCAAACAATCAGTCAATACAGCAGCTAGAAAGCCAAAAAACTTCATTTTGTGTGTCTGCAGTAGATGAAAATTGTCTGAAAATGAAATGTTTATATATGTGAATGTGTCACTTTTGTTACCATTCATGTTGGAGTCCTGAAATTGTTGTCTAACTGTTACATTTCGCTTCTAATCTTCTATGCATATATTTTTTAAGCCCATGATTATGACCAACATTTTTTACAAGTTTTTTTGTTTTTTGTTTTTTGTTTTTTTTTGGGTTCTGTTTAGATATTTATTGGGTTTTAATTTTGCTGTGAGACTATTTGTATTCTGTCTTCAAGAAAACATCATCCACTCTTTCATGAAATACAGGATCACTTTTCAAGAAAACATCATCCACTCTTTCATTAAATACAGGATCACTGAAGAAGTCATGCATCTTCCTTTGGTTCACTATGTTCTTAGGCGTGAAGAAGTATCATGCTCAGCTTTAGTAAAGCATTTGAGCTGATTATTTTATCAAACTGATGCTCAAACTTAATTTGAGCATAGTCACAAAATTAAGAAGAATGATTTACTATATCTTTTCTTATGAGCATTTTATTTAATTTAATGGCTATATACTTTTTGTATTCGTGCATCGCACGTGCATTATACTAATAATTCTAATTATTAAGACATGCATCGCACGTGTAAATCAGAGTTTTAATTTAATTTTTTTAAAAAAATTAATGTGTTCATCGCACGTGTACATTACTAGTATACCCAACCAAAATTCGATCCATCCTCGCATTGTGTATTGTATCGGTAAGAGCATCCACAGTCGTTTGCTAAATACTCAAAAATTAGAAATCGATTTAGAAAACAAGCGTGCAGTCGTTTGCTAAAAACTCAAAAATTAGAATAGGGATATACAGTACCTTGCTAAAGTTAGGAGAGCAGATAGAAGATTGCTAAATATAGAAGACGGATGATGTTATTCCGTTTGTGGCTTTGGACGGATGAAGATCATCCGTTTTTAACTTTTTTTTTAATTTTCTTTGATTTAAAAAAAAAAAAAAAGTTAAAACTCACCAAACGGATGAAGATCATCCGTTTGGTCAGTTTCTGACTTTTTTTTTAATTTTTTTTTTTTTTTTTTTTTTGGTTTTATAATATAAAACCCAAAAAAAAAAAAAAAAAAAAAAAGCAAAACCATCCAAATGGTTTTGACTTTTTTTGTTGACCTTTTTTTTTTAAAATCACCGATAAGTATTATAAAAATTAAAAAAAAAAAAAACAAACCAAAAACAGATGATGTTCATCCGTCGTTTTAAATTTTAGGATTTTGGCCACTACAGCGAACTACTCCGATTGCTATTGCTAAATGCTATTTTTAGCAATAAGAATAGCAAACGACTGTAGATGCTCTAAGAAGAAAACAAATACAGATATCCAATAACCCGTATCCACTCCGTAACTGATCCGGTTCTACATAAACAAACCCCCCCTTCCCCCCTCTCTATCTCCTCCTCGTCTTCTTCCTCTCTCTCTCTCTCTCTCGAATCTAATGGAAGAAATTTCAGCTCAATCCCAAACCCTACAAACCCTAGATCCCCAGATCCCCCAAACCCTAGAAGCCCTAGATCCCCCCCAAACCCTAGAAGTCCTAGATCCACCTCAAACCCTAGAAGCCCTAGATCCTCCCCAACCCCAAAATGGCATCAACGGCGGCGAGGATGAGACCGCCGCTTCCAACAACACCAGCAACCGGCGGCGGCGGCGGAGCCGGTGGGACCCGCAGCCGGAAGAGCCGGACCCGAACCCGAAGAGAAAGTCGCGGTGGGCCCAGGACGACGAGCCGAAGCCCCTGATCCAGCTCCCCGACTTCATGAAGGACTTTGCGGCCGACATCGACCCCGAGGTCCAGTCCCTCAACGTCCGCCTCCTCGAGATCAGCCGCATCCTCCAGTCCGGCCTCCCCCTCGACGACCCCCGCCCCGACGCCGCCGCCCGCTCCCCCTCCCCCGAACCCCTCTACGACAACCTCGGCATCCGCATCAACACCCGCGAGTTCCGCGCAAGAGAACGGCTCAATCGAGAAAGGCAAGATATTATAAGTCAATTGATTCGGAAAAACCCCGCCTTTCGCCCCCCTGCGGATTACCGCCCGCCGAAGCTTCAGAAGAAGCTCTACATTCCGATGAAGGAGTACCCGGGGTACAACTTTATTGGACTGATTATCGGGCCGAGGGGGAATACCCAGAAGAGGATGGAGAAGGAAACGGGGGCGAAGATTGTGATTCGGGGGAAGGGGTCGATTAAAGAAGGGAGGTTGCAGCAGAAGAGGGATTATAAGCCGGACCCATATGAGAATGAAGATTTGCATGTGTTGGTTGAGGCGGACACGCAGGATGCTCTGGACGCTGCTGCAGGGATGGTGGAGAAGCTGCTGCAGCCGGTGGACGAGGGGTTGAACGAGCATAAGAGGCAGCAGTTGAGGGAGCTTGCGGCGTTGAATGGGACGATTAGGGATGATGAGTTTTGTAGATTGTGTGGGGAGCCCGGGCATCGCCAGTTTGCGTGCCCGGCGAGGACGAGCACGTTTAAGAGCGATGTTTTGTGTAAGTATTGTGGGGATGGAGGGCACCCGTCGATTGATTGTCCGGTGAAGGGGACGACGGGGAAGAAGATGGATGATGAGTATCAGAACTTTTTGGCTGAGCTTGGGGGTGCTGCGCCGGAGTCGCAAACGAAGCAGGGGTCGGCGGCATTGCCATTAATGGGTTCAGGTACGGCAGGGGCTAATCCTCCTTGGGCTGGGGGAGGTAGTAGTGGTGGTGGTGGTGGTAGTACTGAGAATGGAGTCAAGAAAGAGTACGATGAGACGAATCTGTACATTGGGTATCTTCCTCCAACTTTAGACGATGAAGGCCTCATAAGGCTGTTCTCGCCCTTTGGTGAAATTGTAATGGCTAAGGTTGTTAAGGATAGGATCACTGGATTGAGCAAAGGATATGGGTTTGTCAAGTACTCTGACGTGTCGCAGGCAAACCAAGCGATTGCTAGTATGCATAGTTATAATCTTGAAGGGAGAGTTATAGCAGTGAGAGTTGCAGGTAAGCCACCTCAGCCAACGGTGCCGCCTGGCCCACCACCTCCGATGGGTCCTACTTATCCTGTTCCAAATGGATCAACAGGTGGATACCCTTCTCAGCAGTATATGACCGGTGGTCCTGTTGCAAACCCGCAACCTCCTCCACCTGGAAGTTATGGTGCAGCTCCGGTTCCGTGGGGCCCGCCCGTTCCTCCTCCTCCTCCGTATGCTCAGTATCCGTTGCCACCACCACCTCCTGGTTCTAGCATGTATGCTCATGTTCACCCTCCTTATGGGGTTCAATACGCACCCCCACCACCACCACCACCACCACAGGCTTCTCAAAGTGTGGCTTCGAGCGAAGCAATGCAAAGCTATCCTCCACCTCCTCCAATGCCTAACAATATGTATGGTAGTGTTCCGCCTCCATATCCTCCTCCTCCTATGGGCTATTCACCTTACTATGCTTCGGGCTCTCCAGCACCGCCGCTGCCTCCAACCACTGAGATCTCACAGGGCATTGCTAATGCACCATGGGCATCAAACCCACCACCTCAGCCACCGCCAACTCAGCCAGCATCATCTTCAGAGCAACCAGCTGCTCAAGGTGGTGATACAGAGTATGAGCGGTTCATGTCCGAGATGAAGTGATGCTGTACGTATGAAGCTTGATGGGTAAGTCTTATGATTGCCTATTTCCATTGTTTCATATGAACTTTTCCAGCATTGTCTTGAAATTTTGAAGCATGTTTGCATATGAACTGATTTTGTGAGTTAATTTGATCTCTGTTAGCGGGAATTACTTTTGACTATAATGCCTTGCCTCAAGCTTTAAGGGTTCCTTTTCAAAATTCATATATTGCCATCAAGTTATCTAAATTATGTTAATGTTTGATTTTTCTTTTGACAGGCTTAGGGTTACTTGGAGCTATTATGTACCTGATTTATTTTGTCTTGCTATGACTACAACTAGTTGGAAGTTTGGGAACTCACATCTTTAACCTTGCTCTAGTGTTGTGTCAATTGCAGAGACGGTCGGGCTGAGAGAACTTTTCGTTTTCATATGGTATCTGGATGTACTTTGGTTATTCTATTTCCAGTTCTTATCTTTACTGCAGGGCGAATTTTCTGCCACCAACATGCATGGGGTGTTGATTTCTTTTTATCTACCTATTGGTCACAACTATTTTGAACCTGTTTACTAATAATGCGTGGTTTTATTTGTTTTTTCCTAGCTGGATAATCTGTCTTATTTTTAGTTTATTGTGTTGCTATTGTTTCTTATCTGTTTTGGTCTCGTGAGCCGGTACTGGTCAATGGATACACCATACATAGTTTCAGGGTTACAAAGGCCTTATCTTCATATTAGGTATGTGATCAATCATGTAGGTGGATGCTAATGCATTATTCTGCTTGCTCTTATTTTGTTCACCAATAGTTACATTGATTTTCTTCACAAGTTTTTATGTCACAGGTAAGAGAATTGAAAGTGGCTGGCATCAATATATATAAATCTGGTTATGAATACTTATGATCATCTTGAATATTTGTTCTGTTTTTGCAGTCTTTGCAGTTTTTGCAGTCTATGTTCGGGATTAAGTTAGGATAACCAGAGTTATCTCTCATTACTTTAGAAAACTTGTGAGTCATTTTGGAGTTAAGATAACTATAATATCGCATCCCAAAAGGTGAGAAAACTATGGTTATCTTAACTCTAGTCTTAATTTTTCTGAACTTTGAAGATAACTTTTAAGTTGGAGGTAAAAGGAGGGTTACCAAATTAGCATGCCTGGTACCTTCAAAGTTAACTTCCCAAACAGGACTTCAATCCTTTTGTGTTAATTTTCGGTTGGGCAAGTTTGAATTATATAGCATATAGTCTTTTTGACTGACCTTGAAGTTCTAATCGAAACCACAGATGTTATATGAGTTCCATTTGCAACTTGATCTATAATAACAAACCTTATGCTTCAAAGCTAGTTAATATTCTGAGAGGACACTTGGGGGCTGTTTGGTTGGGCCGAAAATAGATGGAATTATAGAAAGTGAGGCCAACTCTTGCATTTGACCTCCTACTTTATGCGCTCCAATCATTCTATGTTAACCTGTTTTATCTCCTGTAAAAAATTCAAAAGTTCTAGTGTCACTCTGTTCAAGGCTTTAGAGGTCCATTTGAAACTTTTTTAGGTTGACGCATACACAGATCCAATATTAGTCAATTCTTCAAACAAATAGAGAAAAATAGTACAAGCAACTTACAAAATTTAGTAGGACCCATAAATATTTGGAATCCACCAAATTCCACTTCGCCATTTTTCATTATTTATAACCAAACAGCCCCTAAATGTGAAAAAAACAGACGATTGACACAAACTCAAATCTCAATATCTATGACCTTATACGAGACCGAAGTTTTTCCGTTTTCGAACAAATAAGTTACCCAACTTGAACCTATAGTAAGTATGACCTCTTTATTCTTGGGCATTTATTTATTTTCTACTTGCCTGTTTCCAGTGCAAAAGGAAATAAACATTCTAGATTATGGAGATCGTGAATGTGATCATAAATGTTGAAACCGTGCTTGCTTACTCAAAAAACTGGCTCTTGCTGTGCTGTTATGTTTGGTCTTCATTCGGTGAAAGGTTAATTCGCTGAATATGTTTGCTAATCTACAACGTACCTCCTTGGAGTAGGTGGTGACTGATTTACTTCAAATCTTTGATAGTTAATATACTGTTTTAATGTTTGACCAAAAAGAGCTTTAGGTTCCATTTTAGTTCTATAATTTAGGGTGGAAACTCATCTAGGAACATCAATCAAAATGGGCCTGTAATTTCCCTGTTTTTCATTGATAAGGATTTTGTTACTATTTCATTTGATCTTCTTGTATACCTTAACTCCCTCTTCATGTTGCAGTTTTTTGTCAATTTCTTCCCTTTTTTTTCTTCATCTTTCCTCTTCCATTTTGAAGCGGGTGATTTATTTTCGCACTTTCTTCTCTGTACTCGTGTTTCTGAACCATTCATGGATCCTATATCTCAGATTTGTCAATGTTATGGTTAGGAAACCACAACAACGGTTTCACTTGTTTTATGAAAGACAAGATAAAAGATACTCCCCTGGTTTAAAAACCGTGTTCATGAAGCAAAATGTACCAGCAAAATGCTTAGGTGCAACGTGCATGAGGTCACGACTTTATAGAATTTTGAATATTTCATAAAGTAATTATATACATGTTCAACAACTGACATTTTCATAACTTACCATTACAAGATCTTACAAGCAAGTTGAAATGTCTAAAATGTCTACGCTGTTGGGCACAAAGCATTTGAAGTTGTCGTGAGATTTTAGGCCATAAAATGTATTTCCTTTAATCAGACATTATGATTTATGACTATAAACTATCTTCTTAGGATTCTTATAATGCATTTCTGTTTATCGAATATTTGAGTGTATATCTTATTTATATTGTTACAACCTACCACACTTCAGTAGTTTGGATTAGACTTTCTTAGAAGCATTTTGCTTACCACTAAATTGTATGGTGGACCTTTGAAATTTAAATCTACACTATTGGATGTGATTTACGATGCAGACTACCTGCAAAAGGCGAAATGGTTCTCATAGGTTTTACAAATGCATTAAATCATGAATCTTGCAATTCTATATATGATTTTGGTTTCCTTATGCACAAGCAAAGCACTATCCAGAACATTTTTCTTTGAAGACATTTTGGGCATTGTAGATAACATATTAGGTTGTGGATTTCCATATTAGCAGTCAATCATTCAATTTGGAGTGGAAGCATCTCAATGTTGCTAACTTCTAGATGATTTCACCATAATCATTAACACTGTGTCTGATTATTCGGCATATGGATTTGCATAATAATTATGTAGTTGTAGGTTGTGAGGAAGATTCTAGATAATTTCACCATTATCATATAATATTGTTGGTTTTTCATTATTATGTTAATAGATTTGCTTAATACTTAGAGCATCCACAATCGTTTGCTAAAAAATATGGGAAAATGGCAAATGAAAATAGCAAATGAGAATTTCTTGTGCAACGGTGATTTGCTAAAATTCGAGAAGCGACGGTACATGTTGTTTCGTCCGTTTTTTTATAGAGTTAATTAATTAATAATTAGATATTAAAATAGGTTAATTAAATAAATTAAATAATAAAATATATCTAAACCTACTTAAAATTATACACTAACCTAACTTAACACTAACCTAATCCTAAAACTGGGGTGGGACAGGACATGTGGTCCCGTCCAAGACCAAAGTGCTTGAAACGGGACAACATGTCTCGTTTGGGCCATAAATTGATTTTTATTTATTTATTTATTTAATTTTTTTTTGTTGAGACGGTACATTAAAAAAAAGTCAGACATGTTTCGTCTGATCCCATCAAAAAAAAATTTTAAAAATGGGGATGGAACAACATGTTCCGTCTCTTATAATTTGAGGATCGCAATTTCGTTTCTCATTTATGAGAAGGAACTGTAGTAATTTTGCCATTTTATGGCAAAATAGCAAACGACTGCAGAGCCTCATTTCTCAAAAAATGAGAAATTGGCAAATATAGCAAACGACGACTGTGGATGCTCTTTTGTATACTGTGATTGCATTAAAATTCTAGAAATCTTTCAGCACACAGTAATCAAAGTTTGATACTATTAAATTGAGAATGGTGGACTTATCTAGTGACACTCACAATGCATAAGGATTATGCAAGTCAACCAACACTACTAGCAGACACTGTAAAATGATTTTTGTATGGATTAGACTTCATAATACATGTTACCAGTATCTAGAACCTAGAATTGACTAAATTCTAGGTTATGCAACCCTTAGTTTTGGCCACTGTGATTGTTTGACAATACATTTAGATTTATGATACTGATCAGGTTACTGTTGTATGTTATGTATCAACTTGTAAATTTTTTCTGCCTATAGTGCTTACATTTATTCCCACTGCATATTTGCAATATGTATTAAGTGTAGCTAGTTCTTTGAAATTCTATGTCCGAGAGGCTTACTACATTTACTCTCACTGGTTAGTTTATTTGCATGTTGTATGTGTATCATGATTTTGCATATTGCTAATATTGCCATTATTTAAAACCGAGGCATGTTTATTACTCTGTCCCTTTGGATGGATTTGTGTAGGGTTCTTTCTAGATTAGTTACCATAGTATCATGCAAAATAATTTTTCGATCATCCTATTTCATTTATACCGTATGCATGGAGATAAATATTTACATTTTTTTTATTAATATGGCATTTTTATTGAGCTTCTATAAGCCACGTTTTCTATTGTTGCTGGTCGTTTCCATTTTTGAGTTTTGGGGAATACTCCTTACCTCTACCTCACTGTGCACTCTTAATTTGTCATTTCTTTTAAACCTATCATGAGCGTACATACATCATAAACATCTCTGCTAGTCTTCTTAAGTTTTCAACTAGAGTCTTAAGTGAAATTTAGTTTTAATTATAGGACTTCTTTGGTTGGGACGTGTATGTCTTTTTCAAAGCATAACTGGCATCATAAACATCTGCTTGTTTATCTTATTTCATATGTACCGACTAGAATTTGAATGACTTTTAGTTTAATAGTTAGTCCATCTTTGGTCTGCACAACTAAATTTGAAGATTGGACCTTTTAAAAAGGTTTCCTTAGTACCATTAAAGAAAATGGTAGTGAAGTTTGTTACGGAGTGGGAAGCTGATAGGTTAAGCTAAGTCGAAAGTAGAGTAAAGCTTGAGCTTGGAGCTTTAGCTTTTTTGGGGCTTTAGTGGTGCTGATAAAGGTTTTTTTTTTTGTTTTTGTTTTTTGTTTTTTTGTTTTTTTGTGTGTGTGTGGGCGGGGGGGGGGGGGGGGGGGGGGGGGGGGGCACAGACAAAATTTAAGTCATGACTGATTAAAAATCAATTTTTGTAAAATAAATGGGAATTAAGTTTCTGAAGAAAAAAAGGGGAAAACTTGGAAATATCTTAAGAAGGAAGCCAGCGTCTGATGATGGGATATCTTAGGGTGTATTTGGGAAGTGGCATTTGGAGAGGGGAGTATGATTGTCATCGAATCTCAAATCAGTTTCTTATCGGATTCTATGTTTGAGATTTCATGAGTTCCTTCTTTCCTCCGCAAATGCCACTTGTGAAACACACCCTTGGAGAATAGAGTTCATTTACTACTAGGAAAAGTGACCAACATAGTATTTAACAGAGCATCTTAAAGTCATCTTTATTTATCAAAAACCTGAGTAAGTGAGATAATATTTGATGTTCAGTTGACTAATTTGATGTATTGAGGTCTGAAGAACTTATAGTTTAGAGTTATAGTAGGAAAAAAATAGTAAGAGAGTGCATGCTCATTTGTGACCCACCTACGATGCTTCTACTAAAAGAGGTACCATTAGTGACTGTGATGATCGGATTGTTTTGACCTGGGAAGTATGGGTATTCATTGGAGGCCAGTGTGAATGCGAGTACTCTTTGAGTACTCATAGGTGCCGAGGAGCGTACCCATGCAGTTCCGATTTTACACTTAAAGGCAGTTATGTCCAAATATATGTTTGTGACCTTACTGTGCTTCTAAAATTTGATGTTACAGTTTTGCTTGGATGCAAACAAAGCACACATACCCAAAGTATTGATGTTTAGATTATCAATTAGTTTCCTCCTAGGAAGTGCTTGTTGTCTTTATTTATTTTGCATTTTTATGAAAAAAGCTATTGCTTGCATTTTTAACAAGATATATAGTCTTTTGTTATCTATATAATAAAATACAACGAAAGCTATCAAGTGGCTCTCCTCCAATCCCCCCAGAATCAAAGGTCCAGATCCAACCTCACAAAACATATTTTTCCCCCAAAAGTTTTCTCCCAAAACTCAAATTCAAATCCCCCCGAAACAGCTCATTTATTTATTTAATTATTTCTCTCTCTCTCTCTCTCTCTCTCTCTCTATATATATATATATATATATATATATATTTTACACCCTCATTTATGATTATTTTTCAACATATACTAATGGAAACATGAACTTTTATTTACAACTAATTATTGTCATACTATTCAAACTTGAGCTACATAATTGTTGTTTTACTGGTTACAGGGCTTTTCGTGTTTTGTATCGTTCCGAAGACATGCCGTAGGCACGTGCCCACGGGCAAATCTAGTATATAGTATAAAATATAATATTCTTATCATAACTTAGCAACATGACTGTACTTAATATTTTGATAAAATCACGTACCTCGTACTCATTTGTGTCCGACTTACACCCAGTACTTCTATTATGTTGCGACTTACGGAGAGGTGGAGAGAAGAGCTCTGAAGCACATATACGGATACAAGGTGTGGGTATGACACGATACGGGTAAGATGATTTGTGATTCTACCAAAATGTAGGGTATGGGTACATTGGTGGATATGTTAAATACAATATATTTTATAACATATTGTGTAAATTATTTCATACATCTCGTCTAAGCAAGCTTTAAAACAATTTCATAAAGTGATAAAAATAAATTATTCAGTAAGCAATTTTGGAGACAAAAATATTGTTATCTAAATATCAACATTTCGGGTGTACTTGTTTTGTGTTGCATTGCACAAAACTGCAAATGACAAGTTTTTGAAATTATATTAGGCCCTGCGCATATAGCTAAACATAATTGTAATTGTGTCCAAAATTTGTAAAACTATATAAATTTTGTACTCATTGGGTATGTACATGAGAGTACTCAGAGTAATGATACCTGATATGCACATGAGAGTGCCCATATAGTATTGGTACCTAATATGTACCCGACATGGGGTATGTCAACCTTCAAAGAGTACCTGTTCTTCCTAGTTCCTTGGAGACGAATCAGGAGGTGGGAGCGAAAGAGAGGGGACAAGTTTGAGAATTTGGATTATTTAGTAGTGATGGCAGAGCTTACCCTGAAACACATCAAAGCAAAAGTGGAGAGGGAGGTGTGAGAGAGACGGAGAGAGACTAATGGATGGGGTCAGTCAATACAAAAGTGAAGAAGTGAAATCAGTGCAGAATAAACCAGTTTAATGAATTTGGATTATTTAGTAGTTAGGGTCAAAGGGTTTGGGTTTGGACTGGGATGAGAGATGTTATATTTAGTGACTTACTCGAAATGCGGTCCAAAAATTCATTAAACTGATTTATTCTGCACTGATTTCACTTCTTCCACTGACGTAAAGATTCATTAAAAGAGTAGCTATTACAGCTCAATTCTAGAATAGGTTGTTTCCTTGCACCATTAGATTTGTCGAGATGAAATGCATTTTTCTTGCAAAATTACCATATTCTTTGCATTCCAAAATAGGAATAAGTAGTTTTTTTTTTGTATTTGCTTTCCTTGTGATAGTAGTGTGAAGGAAAACCGAGTTGTCTGTAGCAAACAGGTTCCTTCCATCTTTCATTTTTTTGTCAAAATTAACCCCTGTTTTGGCAAGTTCACTGCGAACGGGGCTCTTACATGGATGATGGATCAGACTCTAGGTAATGTGCATTCTCTTGTCGAGAAGAGTGATTATTTTTATAATTTAAATATTTTTCAAAGAATTGAACTTTGCATTGATGTTTAATCTTGTGGATAATCTTTTGTTGTCAATGATGATCCATGTACTTGCAGTACCACTTTACCTGTTATAATCTGAACTAACATGAATTGTTTCCTTCAGTCGGCTATTAACTTCAGAACTACAAATGGCATACTCTATTTACAGTGCTTGTAGGTAAACAAATTGTTCCTCTATATATAGTTTTTGCTGACCATTATGAGAAATTTGCCTTTATCATTTGTTGATTTTACTGACACTATGGCAGATATTATCTCTCAGAAAGAGTGGTTTTCTGGGGAGAAAATTGATAGCCCTTCGTTGATCTTGCAGTTTTTGAGTTTCCTATCATGCTTGATCTGTACAAGCCTCACAGCCTGCCTGTTGAAAAATTTGATTTTTGGGTTCATAGTAATTGATGTGTAGCTTGCTGTGAAAAGCTTGATCACCATGATGAACTTGCAAGGATATCATCATGGTATCATGGTGATCAAGCTTTTCACTCAACTGTTATTCTGAATAAATCAAATTGCATAATCTAACTAAACCTATTTCTCAATAGAAGCAGTTGCCATACTGTAACCTGACTATACTATCAGAATGTCGAGCTTCTTCAGAAGCTTGGGAGGTCTGTAACAGCAGAAGTTGGGTTTTTGGGACACAGTTTAGGATGTGATTTCTTGTCAAGTCTTTGTTGAGCACGAAAAACCTTGGATGTTATCGTGAAGTGGCTCAGGGGATGTTATCCTTAAGTTGGATTTTTACAAATGAGTTTAGGATATATGATTTAGTGTCACTGTCTATTAAGCATCTATTGAGCATGATAAGCTTGGGATGTTATGTGAAGTCGCTTAGGGGACCGGGAATGAACACCGTCGGGGGAATTGTTGTAAAATGCGGCTGATTTTGAGAAGCCTCGCTGTCGATGTTTGCCATGAGGTGCAGCATGTTTTTGAGTCTTGTAGGGGTGGAAGAAAGTTTGAGGGTTATAGGGTTTGATTAGGCTGGTGTAAGAATCTACTTTTTTATTTTAGCCTTGGTCTCTACATTTACACCTCTAATGTACCGTTGAACTAGTTGAGAACATTTCTTACATTCTTCCAACTATGGATTATATTGGTTAAATCATACAAATTAAGGGAACAAATTGTATATAGTTCTATAATGTGAAGGGTTCAGTATAAAAAAATGCTTATTGCGTAATGCTACACCTAGGGGGCGTTTGGTTCAAGGATTTTTTTTTGTTGTTCCTAGGAATCATAAATTCTGGGATTTATGATTCATGAGATTTATGATTCCTAGGAATTATAAAACATGTTTGGTAGGTCTTAAACATCTCTGGAAATGTTAGCTGGAAATTTAGTTTCCTATATTGGGTTGAGCTACATATTTTCTGAGAATGTTAATCTTATTATCTAAAATACCCCTCTCATCCTTAAATGACAAAACAAACTGATTGATGAAACTTCAAAGTGAGTAAAATAACTAATATGAAATCTTAGTTTCATATCATATTTATTTCATAGCCGTCATTTGCTTTCTCAAATTGAAATAAAAGGAGCATGATGTGAAAATAGCTCGAAACTTGGTGGGATTCGGTGAAAATTTTCATAGTAGTTACTCCTTATCTCATAAAGTCATAATTCAAAATTTCCCGAACAAAAAATTATGAGATATATTGTTCGTGTAATTATGAGATATATTGTTCTTGTACATACACGACCGTGACAAATATCTAATCAACTAATGTACATTTTCCTTTGTGGACAGAAAACTAAAACTTTTGACAGCCAAAACTTTAACTTTCACCTTCATACACCCTGTTTGTAAAGCTTCACAAGATAGAACTCATCTTCTTTGTTGTTCGACGGCAACAAGTGGGCAAGTGGATTGACGGAGCAACGAACCCAAGAAGAAATTATAAAAAAAAACTACTATCTTTTAAATAAGACTAAATTATAAAAAAAAAACTTCACTCGAACCTTTTTTAAAAATTGAAAAACAGAACTTTAGTTATCAAGATACTCAGCGGACGGCGTCACAGTGGGTTTGGTCTTTTAGTTATGTGCACATCACGTTTATTTTTTCGGAATCAAAATGCCCAAGCCAATGATCATTGTTCACAGTATTTATAAATAAACCCTCCCCTAACTGTTTCAGGTACACTTCAAAACCTCAGAGCATCTGTAGTGGTTTTCTAAATATCAATAAAATGGATATTTGGCTAAAACGCGCTGCACTCGTTTGCCAAATATCCTTTTTATCCATATTTCGCTACAGTCGTTCTCTACAAATGAGAATGAGATTTATCCATATTTGAGCGACGGCATTCGAAGTGTCGTCCCACAAAAAAAGTAATATTTTTTTCGTCCGACGGCACTTCAAGTGCCGTCCCTTGATTTTTTTATTTTTTTATTTTTTTTTTCAATTAAAAAACACCAAAATCCCTCGGACGGCACATGAAGTGCCGTCCCTTAAATTTTTTTTTTCTTCTCCCAATTAAAAAACCCCAAATCGCAGGCTCAAATTCCCCGGACGGCACTTCATGTGCCGTCCGGAGGTTTTTGTAATTTTCATTTTTTTTTTGCAATTTTTGGAAATGTTTTTGCAATTTTTAAATTTTATTTACAATTTCTGAAGTGTTTTTGGAATTTTTTCATAATTTCTGAAATATTTTTGTAAATTTTTTTTGTAATTCTTTATTTGCACCCCGAGTACGAATTTTTATTCCTCCGACGGCACTTCAAGTGTCGTCACTCCATTTTTTTATTTTTTTATTTTTTTTTATCCGACGGCACATGAAGTGTCGTCACTTATTATTTTATTATAAAAAGCTAAAAAATAGCTTTTGACGACTGTAGCAAAACTTCGATTCCTATTTCCATTTATCCATATATCGATATTTTTCCCTTCAACGAGTACAGATGCTCTCATTCAAACTATTGGTTCTATTTTAAAAAAGCAACCCTTAAGAGCATCCACTATTGTTTTCTAAATACTCAAAATTTAGCAATTGCAGTAGAAAAGTCGCTCACAGCCGTTTCGCTAAAAATCTAAATATTAGAATAGGAGTGAACAGTGCATCGCTAAAGTTAGGAGGCGCTTTAGCTTAATGCTAAATATAGAAGGCGGATGAAGTTCATCTGTTTGACAAAATAAATCGAACAGACGAAGGAAGAAGATCTGTCTTTTGTTAAATTTTGAAAACAGACTAGATGAGAGACGGATGAAGGAGCTCTGTCTCTCATCGATTTATAATTTCTGATAAATGAAATTGATTTATAATTTCTGATAAATGAAATGTATTTAATATGTGGGTGCGAGCTCAACTCCACTTTAGACATTATTTTTAGTGAATTGACACATTTACCCCTAAATGAATATTATCCATTTAATGAGGGGAGGGGTATTTCTGTCATAGCATAAATTTCTTTAATTTTTTTATAAAAATCATGAAAACACCCCCAGACGGATGATCTTTCATCCGCCTGATAATTTTTTTTTTCCAAAAAAAGAAAAAAAAAGAGTCCAACCGACAGATGAACAACCACCGTCTCATTCAATTTAGGATTTTTTTTTTTAACAAACGGAGGATGAAGCTCCGTCTATTATATTTTTAATTTTTAAAAAAAGGGAATTGGCATTAGACGGATGAAACATGCTCCGTCCTTGTGGAATTTTAGAAATAACGTTAGACGGATGAACATGCTCCGTCCTTGTGAAAACAATAGCGCCCATCCATTCTAAATGCTAAATTCTAAAAGCTAAATATGGAAAACATAGACAAAAAGATAGTGAATGCTCTAACTAGTGAATATCATCAGTAACTGCAGTCTTATATGTATACAGATCTTATACATACATTTCAGTTTCCCGTATTCCTGTAATAACAACAGTTTCATCCGTACCCACAATTATTAAACTTCTAATGTTTGCTCACAAATAGAACTCAACTCAAGCAACAATGATCAGATTTCAACCAAAAATCTTTGCGTAATTAGAACAGGCAACTCATAATTATATCAATCTCATCTCAAACCAAGCTAGCTAATATCACAGCTGAAACTGAATCTGAAACCAATACCACTTCAAACCAATCTCATCTTAGAATTCTGATATGGCTAAAAATGAAATTAAATTGGGATCGTTCAAATCGGACGCGAATCTTAAAGCTTACAGGGGCAAAACGATAATTTCACCTACAAACAGGTCCGAAATGAGAACCGGGTCTCTTCTCCAGGGTCCAATAACCCGTGAACGGATCCGTCCAACTATATACGGGCCCCAACCCGTTACGAGCCGGTTCAAGAGAATATGGAGAAATCCTGATTCGTCCTTATCCCTAGGAGGTTGTTCTAACAATTCTATCCATCCACACCGAGGAGTAGAGAATTTTTCTTATCTCGAAACAGATCCCCGCGGCGACTATGAATACCCCATACCTCCTACCGTTATAAGGTGATCACTCTTTGCCAACCTAAAGCTCTTTCATATTCTTTTCTGAGTACTGACACGAGCGTCGGAGGGTTCGTCATCGGGATCAACCCCGGTGTTTCGAACTTGGTGCAGGTCAGCGGTAGCAGCAAGGAGCCAGTCAAACAGTGAAGGAGGAGCTCAGGTTTGACCCATTCGATTCCCCACGAACCCACAAATTCATCTGATTGCCCCCACACCGAAATCAGCGGCAACAAACTGGCACCGTCTGTGGAAAATCAAATAGCAATCCGACCCTACTCCATCAGCAAAAGCAACTCCTAGCTATGCCTCTGAAGAAAGGGAAGTCCGCGGCCTCCAACCGTAGAACAACTTCCATCCCTCCTCCGCCTCCAGAGGGCCTCCCTCTTCCCGCCCAGCCGGCCCAGCAGCTCGAACAACCGATCCCTCAACCCGTTCAGCAACCTCAAGGGCCTCAAGTGGCTGTTGGAGAGCCCTCTCCTGAAGTCGCCAAAAACAAACCCTTCATCCGGTCCATGTCTCCATACACAACCCTTCCTCCGACTCCATGGCCTCCCATAGCCATCTGACACCTAAAGATCTACGAGATGTTCTCAACAACCGGCACAACGAGACAGATCTTCGGATCCGCTTGGACGGGAGGCGGACCCGTGATGGGAACCCTCGCCGGGAGCATCAAAGGGACCGGTCACCCTGCAGGACGGATCGCAGAGGGTCCAACTCTCCCAGGAGACGGAGAGAGTCGCCCCAGCACCGCCAGAGAAGAAGTCGCTCCCCGGCTGGTTGTCTTGCCCCTCAAGCTCATCGGGAGCAGGAGGCCCCCGTCACGAGGGCGGAGTTCCAACAGTTCCAGGAGGCAGTCCTACGGGCACTCAACGTCTCCCCCAATAACGACCAACGAGCTCCCAGTCCTCGGCCGGCTCCCAACCATCGCCGTTGCTCTCTCAGTCCTCGGCTGACTCCGAGCCATCGTCGTCGCTCTCCCAGTCCTCGGCCGGCTCTGAGCCATCGCCGTCGCACCCCCAGTCCACGACCTATTCCAAGCTATCGCCGCCGCAGCCCCAGCCCTCTTCTACATGAAGACGAGTCTCGGGGCTCAACGACGCATGACCGAAGGGAGGACTCGGTCTACCGCCATCTTCACGAGATGGAGAGGCGCCTCGGCCAACTCGATAGAGATGAGGAACAACGGGCGAGGAACCTCCGCCCGAGCAGACCCCCATTCTCCCGTACTATCATGGAGACCCCCGTCCCAGATAGTTTCAAGCCTCTGCATTTTGAGTCTTATACCGGGATGTCGGACCCCGCTGATCACATTGAGAGTTTCAAAACTCTCATGATGATCCACCATGCCTCTGACGCCCTTCTCTGCAAAACCTTCCCAGCCACTTTCAAGGGACCCGCTCGGAGGTGGTATTCCAGACTTGCTCCAGCCTCAATTTTCTCCTTCGACCAGTTCAAAGGTCTCTTCCTCACCCACTTCGTGAGCAGCCGCCGCTCCGAAAAGACAAGCACCTCTTTGCTATTCCTCAGTAAAAGGAAGGGCGAACGGCTGAGGGACTATGTCAAGCGGTTCATGGCGGAGGCCAGATCTATTGCTTCTCTGGATCAGTCTGTGGCCTCGGTAGCCTTCCAGTCCAATGTTATTAACCCCGATCTTAAGGTGTCTCTGGCCAAGAAGCCTCATCGGGACTTCTCAGAGCTCCTTCTCAGGAGCGAGAAGTACATATGAGCTGAAGAAGCTCTCAACCGCCTCACTCTTGAAGGATCATTTTCCGGGAACAAACAAAAGACTGCTGAAGAAGGAGCTAAGAAGCTCCAAAAAGACAACGGGGGTCAACGTCGCTCCCTTCCCCGCTTCGAAAAGTTCACTCCGCTCAATGCGAGTGTCTCGGCCATCTTGATGGAAGTTGGAAAGGAGGGTCTTCTACCGCCACTTCCAAAGATGAACACTCCCGGAAAGAAGAGAAACCGGGATAAGTGGTGCCGCTTCCACAGGGACCACGGTCATGACACAGACGACTGTCGGGCCCTGAAGGACGAGATCGAGGCCCTCATTCAGAGAGGGCAGCTCTCTAGGTTCGTAAGGAAGGATAGGGCCGATCCTTCCCGCCCCAAGGGGGCTAACAGACGAGTCGAACGACGTGCAGAGACCCCGGATGTCGAAGCCGAGGCCGTCCTGTACATCATACACGGAGGCCCAATGGGGGGAGATTCTAACTCCTCCCGAAAAGCCTTCGTCCGAGAAGTGAACGCTGTACAGAGCCATCCCCCTCCCAAGGGCCTTCGGGTTCCGGTTACATTTTCTGATAGGGACTTATAGGGCGTCTGGATGCCCCATTGCGATGCCCTTGTTATAAACCTTCGGATGGCCAATTTCGACATACGTTGGATCCTAGTGGACAACGACAGTTCTGTCAATATTCTCTTCTTGGAGGCGTTCCAAGGCCTTCAGCTATCAAAAGATCGGCTCAAGCCAGCTGGTTACACTCTTCACGGATTCACCGGGGTGTCGATGACGATTGAGGGAGTAATAACCCTTGACGTGACTGCTAGCAAAACCACGGTCATCTGGACCGAGCCAATGGACTTCATGGTGGTAGACGTCAAAGCCGCCTACAACGTCATCTTGGGTCGACCGGGTTTGGCAGCTCTCCAGGCCATACCATCGGCCTATCATATGAAAATGAAGTTCCCCACCTCGGAAAGAGTGGGAGAAGTAAGAGGGAGCCAGGAAGCGGCTCGTAAATGTTACATGACTTCGATGGGAGGGCCGGTCCTCTCCCTTGAATCCCTCGAACTCCCATAAGGAAGTAGCCAGAATATCTTCGAGCCGGTGGACGAGCTGGAAGAAGTTGCCTTCTCACAAGGAGATGCTGCTAAGACATTTCAGATCAGCAAGGCCCTTTCTCCCTCCATCAAAGAATACATCTCCCAATGTATAAGGGAGAACTGCGATCTTTTCGCTTGGACCGCGGTTGATATGCCCGGAATCTCGGAAGAGCTCCTGATGCACCACCTCAGCGTTGCCCCGGGAGTTAAACCCATCCAGCAGAAGCAACGTAAATTCGCTCTCGAGCGCCAGCAAGCCATCAAAGAAGAGGTCGAGAAGCTCTTGAACGCTTGGTTCATCCAGGAGGTGAATTACCCCGAATGGCTATCCAATGTGATAATGGTTAAAAAGGCCAATAGGAGCTGGAGAATATGCATCGACTTTACCGACCTCAACAAAGTGTGTCCAAAGGACCCATTCCCCCTCTCGAGCATCGATTCTCTAATCGATGTGACCTCCGGCCACAAGCTCCTCAGTTTCATGGATGCCTTCTCGGGGTATAACCAGATCCAGATGTTCCGTCCTGACATTCCGAAGACCTTGTTCGTAACTGACCAAGGCCTGTACTGCTACCGGGTAATGCCCTTCGAGCTGAAGAAGGCCGGAGCTACGTACCAATGCCTTGTTAACAAGGTCTTCCGAGACCAGATAGGCCGCAACATGGAAGTCTATGTGGACGATATGTTGATCAAAAGCATCAGCGGGCAGGAGCATGTCCGTGACCTCCAGGAAGCTTCGGGGTGTTGAGAAGGCACAACATGAGATTGAATCCAAGCAAGTGCGCCTTCGGTGTCTCGTCTGGAAAATTCCTCAGATTCATGGTGAGCCAGAGGGGCATAGAAGCCAATCCTGAGAAGATCAAAGCTATACTTAATATGGCTCCTCCCTCCAATGTTAAAGAAGTGCAGATGCTCACGGGACGCCTCTCAGCTATAGGGCATTTTCTCTCCAAGTTAGGGGAGAAATGTCTCCCGTTCTTCAAAGCTCTGAGATGAGCGAAAGGCTTTGAGTAGGGGGCAACAACAGCAAGAGTCTTTCGGTCAACTGAAAGCTTACCTGGTAAACCCCCCACTCTTGAGCAAGCCGAAGCCTGGCAAAACCCTCTACATATACCTGACAACTTCGGAGCAGTCCCTTAGTGCCGTCCTGGTAAGGGAGGAAGATAAGATGCAACGCCCCATCTACTACGTGAGTAAGGTCCTTAGGGACGCAGAACTCCGCTACCCAAAGGTAGAAAAGATGGCATACACGTTCATGGCGGCAAGGAAATTTTGCCCCTATTTTCAGTCCCACTCGGGGGTTGTTCTCACTGACCAGCCGCTGAAGCAAGTTCTCCACAAGCCTGAGACATCGGGACGTCTAATGAAATGGTCCATAGAGCTGAGCCAGCACGACATCAGCTACCAACCCCGAACCGCTATCAAGGCACAAGCCCTAATGGAGTTCATTGTAGAAAGCACCATTCCCGACCCCTTTGAGTCGGTTGAAGAACCCCAGCTCTGGACCGTGTATGTTGACGGGTCCTCGTGCACCGATGAAAGTGGGACAGGGGTCATTTTGACCAGCCCAGACAGTTTCATTCTGCAATACTCCCTCCATATAAGCTTCCGCGCGTCAAATAACGAGGCTGAATACGAGGCCCTTATAGCGGGGCTCTGCATGGCCCGCAAAGCAGGGGCCAAACATGTCAAGGTCTTCAGTAATTCACATCTAGTCGTGAACCAAGTGTCTGGGGAGTACGAAGCAAGAGACGAGCGCATGGCCAAGTACTTGGCAAAGGTAAAGGGGCTACTGGCTTTATTAAAAGAAGATGCTTAACTCCAGCGAGTCTCCCAAGAGGAAAAAGCGCAGACGGATGCCCTCTCAAAACTTGCCTCATCCTCCCTCCAGGGTTTGGAGCGGACTGTCATGATAGAGATCCTCCAGAGACCCAGTATCGAGGAAGACAGTCCGGAACCAATGGAAGCCCTACCACTAACACTCGGGGAAAATTGAATGAAACCCATACTCGAATACCTTAGAGATGGAGTTCTTCTAGCCGACCCCAGGGAGGCAAGAAGATTCAGGACCAGAGCTGAGCGGTACACACTCATTGAAGGAGTTATGCACAAATGCTTCTATACTCAGATAGACGGCAGGCCCTACCTAAAATGTCCCTCCCCCGAAGAAGCACATTATGCCCTAAAAGAGGCTGATGATGGGATGTGTAGCGCGCACTTGGAAGCAAGAACTCTAGCCCGAAATTTTTTGAATTGCAGCTACTTTTGTCCCACACTCCTTAGCAACTCTGAACAGTACGTTCGCCAATGCGGCTCCTGCCAAAGATTCTCTCCGATCTGTCGCCTACCACAAGCCCAGCTCTCCACCTTAGCCAGTCTGATCCCTTTCGCAATGTGGGGGATGGACTTGCTCGGACCGTTTTCCCCAGTGCCAGGCCAACAGAAGTTCCTCATCGTGGCAATAGATTACTTCCCCAAGTGGATCGAGGTCGAGCCCCTTGCAACGATTATGAAGAACATTATTTGTCGGTTCGGCGTACCTCGTATCCTCGTAACCGACAACAGAACCCAGTTCGCAGGGGTAATTTTTCGCAACTTCTGCACTGACCTCGGCATTCAACAGCGGTTCTCCTCAATATTCCACCCTCAATCCAACGGCCAAGCAGAGAACGCTAATCGACAAATACACTCTGGCCTGAAGAATAGGCTCGAAAATCCACCAAGGGGTTATGGGTCGAACAGCTTCCCAACGTGCTATGGAGCTATTGCACCACAAAGAGAACTCCGACAGGAGAGTCCCCCTTCAATCTCACTTATGGCTCCAAAGCCATCATCCCCTTAGAGGTCGGCCTGCCTTCGTCCCGATTGATCGCCTACAATGAAGAGCAGAATGTGAACTAGCTTCGCAACAGTTTGGACCTCATCGATGAGATCTGCGAAAGAGCTTCCATCCGACAAGAGACTTACCGATGTAGGATAACTCAGTCTTACAATAAGAAAGTCCGCCCCACTAATCTTAAAGAGGGGGACCTAGTGCTCCGGAAGTTGTCAATCTCTCTTCCAAGCAAGAAGGGCAAGCTGGCGCCCAATTGGGAAGGTCCATATAGGGTCTCCAGAGTTATTCGCCCAGACGCGTATTAACTCGAAGACCCGGGGGGCAGGAGAATACCGAGGACTTGGAATGCTGACCACTTGATAAAGTACCGAGAGGGTGTCTAAACACCACTCTAAGCAACTTCTCCAAGAATGTTCTCTTAAAACATGTTACTGTTCTCTTTATCAAAGTGTAATGGCGGCTCGCAACTTAGAAGCGGCCGCCTAAATATTTTCAATAAAAGTGATCTGCTCCCGCAAGTTCTCTATCCTGAGTATTCTAATTGTACCATTTTCACGCTTAAATCTTTAAACAAAAAAAAACTCATTAAAACAACAAGCTCAGAGTCCAACACCTGGTTCGATTCCGCTTCAACTACTTGCTTGTAAGCGAATACGAAGCAGTTCGCCATTAGGAATTGCTCCCACAGTTGTTGATATTCTCTAAACAACAAGCTTGGAGTCCAACACTTGGTTTGATTCCGCTTCCACTACTTGCTTATAAGCGAGTACGAAGCGGTTCACCATTCGGAATTGCTCCCACAGCTATTGATATTATCTAAACGATAAGTTCGGAGTCCAACACTTGGTTCGATTCTGCTTCAACTACTTGCTTGTAAGTGAGTACGAAGCAGTTCACTATTCAGAATTGCTCCCATAGCTGTTGATATTCTCTAAACAAAAAGTTTGGAGTCTAACACTTGGTTCGACGCAATTTTTTCTACTTGCAAATGAGCGAGCACAAAATAGCTCACCATTCAGAATTGCTCCTACAACTGTTGGCACTGGCAAACGTTAACAAAACACACAAGTTCGAGAAATGAGTATACTATTTCATTGAAATTTGAGGTACGAGTCTAACTATAGACCAACAACTCATCTTTACATCGAGATACAAGACTCAAGTGAAACAAAGACTAAAAAATTACAAAGATCAGCCCTAACCCCTCCTAGGGAGCGGGACACTTCTATTGAGTGACAAGCGCGGCCGGCGAGCGCCGTGTTGTTGTAGCCTTACTTCCGCAGGACTCTCCAAACCGGCGAGCCAAGTTGCGTCTTCGGCACCTAAGAGCCTAAGTGTCACCCCAACAGATGCTCCGCTCGACGAACCAGCCACTCCGCTCTGTGCATCCCCAGGGTGCCTCACGACGAGGGGTAAACGTAGCACCAACTCGTGGAACAACCTCCCTTGTGCGTACTCACCTCGGGGGCAGGAAGTGCTCCTAACGTTACTCCCCTCGGAAAGCCATCGTAGTCGATGGTTCTCGGTCTCTAGCTCTATGCCCCGTTCCTTCAGCGACTCATCTGTCACTCTGATCTTCATGCATGGCATTCGGCTCGAGCTACCTGCACGAGAAGCCTCGGTGATAGTCCTCTGAAGTTGGGCCGCTTCAAAGCTCTTCTCGAGCACGACGTTCTTTAACCCCTCTCGCTCAGCCCGGACATCAAACAGAGATTGACGAAGGAACTTGAGTCTCAGGCCTTGGTTGAAGGCCATCAAAGGACACCTCTCCTCCCCTTCGGGGGGCACTTTGCGAGCCTGCTCCTCTAGGCGTTTCAGCTCGGAGTCTCGACGAGCCAACGTTAGCTTAAGATGGTTCAGCTCCGACTCGGCTTTGAAAAGCCTCTCTCAAGTTCGAGTGAGGCCCAACCTCGCGACCCCTAGACCAGATCGGAGGCGTGATACCTTGGCCTTCTGAGACAATTCAACAATTTGAGATGCTTCAGCAATCTGAAAAGGACAGAACAAAAAGATACTGAGTTTAAACACAGCTCCTACGAGACAGCTCAGGCACAAGTACAACACTTAGTCAAAAATTTTCATTTCATTAAAGTTTACGAGTACAAAATGCAGTGGCCAGTCCGCTATAAGGCTTCCATACAAAAAAAAACTAAAAGCGCGACGAAGGTACGAAAAGGATCAGGGGACCACCTTAGTGGGTGCCACCGACGGTGCGGCCGCTCCCCGGATGTCTCCCTCGGTGGTCTCCATGATCAGAGCGTCACCCTCCCTTTCATCTTCTTCTTCCTCTTCCTCAACTTCGGTTGTCCCCTCAGCTATCAGAGCAACCTCGCCCTCAAGATAGTCATATAAACTGTACCCCGATCCATCAAAACTGGGGACGCGCGCCTCCACATGCTTCAGGTCCCGAGCATAAGATTGCTCCATGTTGGTGCGCATGTGTGCCTTCGCCTCGGCCCTGACTGCCTCAGCAGCTGCCTCCACGGCAGCCTCCCACTCCCTCGCGGTGTCTTCGACCGCCTTTGCCGCCGCCTCCTTCTCCTTCACTGCCCATTCTGCCTCTCTGTCTGCCCTCTCTTTCTCGAGAGACAACTGCTCCTGTGCTTGGCCAATGAGGCTTCGAGGACCTGGATCTGAACCGCCTACGACTCGGTCAAACGCTTCTCTGCCTCGAACAACTTGATGGCCTTGGCATGCTCGGTCCGGTCTCGGTCGCTCACCGCCTTGAGCTCTTTTTCCTGCTCGGTGATCTGCTCCATCATGTGGCTGAAGTGGCAACTCATCTGCGTAAACAAGTACGACACTTTAAACTATAATGATAATCGAAGGGGAGACAGAGGGGTTGAGACCAAACTTACCGACATGGTCACCTTGGCGATCTCAAGTGCATCGTCACCGACCGTCCCTGCCTTCAGCGCTGCTCGATCCTTAGGGGTCGGATGGTGCCGAACCGCCTGCATGCATCGTGTCTCATCACTCTCCAGTCTGGAACAAACAGTCTTTTGTGCTCCTCGGTGAGGATCTCCTCCGCTTCCACTGTTAAGAGGGGAGCTTAGAGTGCCAATACTTGCCTCATAGAAGTCCCTTCGGCAGTCAAGGCAGGGGAACCGGGGGGGGGGGGGGGGGGGGGGGAGGTGGCAGGCGACTTTGACTCCAGGTTGATGGTCGGTGTCACAACCACCGGGGCCTTCGCCACCTTAGCCGCCGAAGGACCTCCAGTCGTCCTCTTCCTCTTCTTACCTTCGTGTGCCTTGTAAGCCACCCCAGTTTGGTTAGCCAGCATCGCCTTGAAGTCCATACCTACAGCCTCTGCATAAAGAGAACGGAAAGCGTCACATGAAGAGATTAGACTTAAACTAAGAGTGCTAAAAAATAAAATGCGAAGCGTACTAGGGTGATTGGGCTGAGACCCCCATCGAAGAGGCCCTCCTCGGTCAACTCCTTCTAGCCCAAGGGTTCACGAGCCATAAGCTTAGCCACTATGCCCTCTTCCTCCGGGGTCAGCACCGGCTCGGTCTTTGCCCACTTCGGTACCTCCTCCCTCCACTGAGTTGGGATGTTCCACGGAGCTTCCCCTCGGATCAGGAAGTACTTCTCCTTCCAAAACTTGATGGACTCCGGGTTCTCAACTAGCTTAATGCCTCGCCTCGAAGACAAGTAGTACCGGTACTCCATTTTAGTTTTCGGTAAATACGGTACATGCTCCGGAGAATAATAAGTTGGGGCTCTACCCCTATCACCTGACACTGAAGAATAAAACCGATGGTGTGCCGCCACGTGTTTGGCATATATTGCACCGGACTCAAGTCGTACCATTGTAGTACTTCGGCTATGAATGGAAGCATGGGCAAATGTAGTCCGGCGAAGAAGGCATCGAACGGGAATAGGCACGTATCGGGAGAGGGCGGCGTACAAGCTCGGACGCCCACACTAGGAAGAAGAAGCTTGAACTTCTTCAGAATCTTGAAGCTACGTATGATCCGAATCAGATCCTTCTCCGACAGCATGGAGGGAATGTCCTCAACCTCGGTGTGATCCCTCGCCCTGCCTTCTTCATGCTAGGCCTTCCTCCCATACACGGCCTTTACTAGGAGGTCAGCAGAGTATTCCCGAACTCCACCAAGGTTCGACAGGGGACATGGGAGTAGACCTAATGCCCCGGCCCTTCTCTCCGTTTCCACTATCCTCACGGACTTCACCGCTCCCACCACTGCTTTCCACTTGTCTGGCCTCGGAGCCACCACAACCGGTCGATCCTCTTCGTGGTCCGGGGTGGAGGTCTCATTCCCCGAAGAAACCCTAGACATCTCGCACTATATACGTAAGAGAATGTGTAATTATCTTGATGTGACGACTACGGTCGGAAAATCTCGTCGGAGAAACAAATGCCTTGCCGCAACCGCTAGTAGTGCCGCTCGAGAGTAAAAAATTCTCCAAGAGTAAAAAGTGAAGAGTGAAAGAAAAGGTGAGGGGGGGGGAGACTTATAGCGTGTGGAGATTGCCGCTTGGGCTTTTGGCATAATTAGGCCCCCAAAATAGGAAAGGCCCAAGAATGCTGAACGACAGAAGGCGTAAAGTCAAAATTTCTGACAAAATGCTGCCTCAACATTCGCGCTCGCCCAGATCAAGTGGCTCACAGTGAGTCACGTCCCTCGGAATCAACACTGAGCAAACGTGGCTCCGAGCATGGAATTGGCCAAGACGTTGCCTCAACATTCACGTTCGACCCAGATCAAGCGGCTCAGAGCGAGCCATGTCCCTCGGAATCAACACCGAGCAAACGTGGTTCTGAGCGTGGAATTGGCCAAGACGCTGCCTCAACATTCGCGCTCAACCCAGATCAAGCGGCTCACAGCGAGCCACATCCCTCGGAATCAACACCGAGCAAACGTGGCTCCGAGCGTGGAATTGGCCAAGACGCTGCCTCAACATTCGCGCTCGACCCAGATCAAGCGGCTCACAGCGAGCCACGTCCCTCGGAATCAACACCGAGCAAACGTGGCTCCGAGCATGGAATTGGCCAAGACGCTGCCTCAACATTTGCGCTCGACCCAGATCAAGCGGCTCACAGCGAGCCACGTCCCTCAGAAACAACACCGAGCAACCGTGGCTCCGAGCGTGGAATTGGCCAAAACGCTGCCTCAACATTCGTGCTCGCCCAGATCAAGCAGCTCATAGTGAGCCACGTCCCTCGGAATCAACACCGAGCAAACGTGGCTCCGAGCGTGGAATTGACGAAAAGCAGTGCCTCAACATTCACCTCTGAGCAAGATGTAGGGCTCATATCGAGCCACGTCCCTCGGTGTCCACACCGACCAAATGGGGCTCCGAGTGTGCAATTGGCGAAAAACAGCGCCTCAACATTCGCCTCGGAGCAAGATGTAGGGCTGTAACCCCTGTTTTTTATTTTATGTATTTTGGAGTATATTTTTCATTTTTGTGTATTTATCTCTCTTGTATTTTTTCTGAACCGTATATTGGATTTGTTTTCAATATATATTAATTTTATTTCATTTTGAGTTCCTTGTGTTTGATTGATTGTCTCTTCCGTCTCGTTTGTCATTATTTTGATCTTTTCCTCATTTTTGGTCTCGTTCTCTTTATTTTATTTTTCTCTTGGTGTTGTGGTGGTGTTTTGGTTGTATTTACCTTCTCCCATTATTTTATCCCCTAATAAGATTTCCAAAGCAAAAAATCCCAAATCCTATTTGCATTCCTATTGTGATTTGACCCAAAATTCAAAACCCATTTGTATACCTATTACTAGTTACTAATACCCACTACCCAATAACCCATATTCAAACCCTATATATAAACCCTCCTTAACACAAACGCTAACCCTAACATCCACAAACCCTAGCCTCCTTTCTCTCTCCCTCTCTCCTTGCCGGCCTACATCAAACCCGAGCCCCCTCACCAACAGCCCGACCTCCCCTATTCCAGGCTGAGCACCTCTAGGCCGAGCCCCCTACTCCGGCCACCTCCATCTCCACTCCGGCAAACTCTACAAACCCGAGACCTCCTATCCCCTTGCTTGGCCGATCACCATACAACCACCATCAACAACATCCCTTGCATCAATCCCTTCTCTCCTTGTGGTATTCTCAAAGTGGGTGCTTGCCACTTTGATCGTTGCTTCAAGGAGGATCGTTCGTGTGGAGATTTTGTTCGTAGTTGCTTGGATTCGTGCTTGTGGCAGATTTCGTTTGTGGTTTTTGCTTCTAGGATTGTTTGCATCGTTCTTCATCCCCAAATTAAGGTAAGTAACTTGTACTCCAATTCATTTATTTGATACAAGTCCCAAAGTTCATCTATAATATAGTTGGTCTAGAGACAACCCTAGATTGTGTTTTCTTTGATGGGTTTTGTCTCTATTGTGATAATTTGGCCATAGATGACTCATGGCACAAATCTTGACATGATATAACCTAGGATTCATCCGTTCTTGATTTCTAGTCGTATAGGTGAAAATTTGGATGAAATTGTGTTTTGGTTGATACCCATGTGAAATAATATGCGTGGACATGTTAATAACCCTAAATCATGATGTTTAGACACTTGGTAGGTTGTATTTCAAGTTTGAATGTGTTTGGATCAATATTCTTGAAGAAATGTTGTTTTTGTTTTGAATGGTGAAATCTGTATTTTCTGGATGTTCTGTGTTGTTTGCTGTTTTCGACTGTGCTACAGTCAGTATCTTGATTTCGGTATAAAATATGAGTTTTAGATAATTTCGTCTATTTTCAAATTCCTCTAACCTTGCTTGATTTTGATTTCGCATGACTGAGTTATGGCTGTTTTAGTACAGAGGTGTTGATCTTTTCCAGATTCTGTTTTTCGGTAATTTTGATAACAAACTATTTTCAAGAACTATTCTATACATATTATTTTGATTTGAAACTTTGGTCAGTGTTTCTTTATTGAGTTAGAGATTACCCAGAATTTTGGTGAATTTTATTGATAAGTTTTATGTGATGTTTCATGCTCGTTTATAAAATCCATACATGCTGTATTTTGCTCGCTGTTCTGTAAAGAACCCTATTTTCACTACGATTTCGTATACTGTATGAAAAATGTTTGTGAAATGTGAAAGTTAGTAAATTCTATCTATTTTCATATCCCTTTGGCGGAATTAGATTTCAATTCACTGGTTGCGAGATATCTTAGTTTTCGTACAGCAGTGTTGAGATTTCCAGATTCGTTAAACTATGTTTTCTTGAGGTTTTCGTATTTTTGATGACTGATCTATTCTTACTAGAAAATTTTGAAACTTTATATTTTGATTCTATACATATAGGGGAATACCCCAGATTTTTTGTGGATTTATTTGGTGAGATTTGATGCTGTTTTTCTGACTAAGAATTCGTTTTCCTGATTTCTGACTGAACATGTTTTCTGTTTTTGAACCTGTTTTGAGTTAAGATATTGTGAAATACTATATAACTTATTTGTACTTGCTGTATTTGTGTGGATGTCTATTTTTTAGATCCTTCGACGGATCTAGACTTGCATTTCTGTAGTGACGGGATTCACTGTTTTAGTACTGTACTGTCATGCTGTCCTGAATATGAACATACACTGTTTTGCTCTTTTATGTGACTGTATAATATCTATGATTGTTTACTTGTTTTCCTGAACCTAATACTGATTATACCATATTAATTTGACCTTATTCCGTACACATTCATGCCTGTTTGATGACCATAATAAAAGTAACCAAGCCGGAGTTTATGGGAAAGATCTAGTAGTGGGAAAGCATAGAAATGTGTACTTAGAAGGGGGTCCGTGCTATCTGTCTGTCTGAATCTGTTATCTATATTACTTCTTAAGTGAAGGTGTTACATTACTTCTTATAGGAAGGTGTAAAGAAAAAGAGAACCACTAGGTTGTATCCGTCTGATCTGAGCCCTATATGATCCCCTACGAAATCTACAAATGCAATTGTTTTGAATGTAGCAACCATGTGATAAAAAGATGGCACATGAAGTGCTACCTAGTTAGTAATTAATACAAGACTTATAATGTAACACCCCTGCCCCGGGCTCGGACAATTCATACAATTTATAAGACAAATTAGATACTATGTAGTACAACTGCCCACCACAGGCTGCCTCTCAAAAGGTGGTTAACCGAATTGGTGACTCTTGATCCTTGGCATTTATTATATATATAATATTTTATCATTTGAAATAATCGATATGGTACTAATCCATTCTCAAATCCCCTTTTTTGTGTTCTATTCCCAACCCGTGCACACCCCGGGGATGTATTCCCCTAGGAGTGCCACGTCACAAACAAGAATACACAGCACTTATGTGCTGTTATTCTTCATCAAGACCGGTGGGTCCCCCCACCTTTCAAGTACAAACCGGATTCAAACAATCCAAATTAATCCCTTTAAATTAATTCTTTTATAAATCCTTCATATAGAAATCTCTATAGGACAAGTCAAATTCCTTTTTAATTATATATATATATTTCAAACCATATATATATTTCAGAAATACGGGGTATTACATATAAAAATCTGTATCTATATCTGAAATCTGAATCTGAATCTGTTATACGTATCTGACTATCTGTTATCTGATTATCTGTTATCTGTCTAACACTATCATGTGACACCATTACTTGACACTATCTGTATATCTGTTTCCATACTATCTGACACTTGACACTTGATACATGTTAGTATACCATGCTAGGTCTGTTCTGCTATTAATTAGATTTGTTTAGTTTCCCTATGTGCTTGTATCCTACATTATTTGTGACCCGCAACTTGCAATTGACGGGTACTTGTTTTCTTCTTTTCTCCCTCACCAGCAAATTACTAATTGCAGATAAGGATGGACGACTGCCAGATGGTATTGGCGAGATGATGTATTAGTGCTGGAGATTTTGTTTTATTATTATTATTGTTGTTGCTTGAACTGGAATAAAAGTGTATTTGATTTATTGGATATTTATTTGTATTTAGGTGATGTGACCCAGTATATTTGATTCTGTCCAGACTTTGATTTATTTAAGAATATTGTATTTTGTTTCAAGTAAATTTCTGTTGGTATCTGGTTTCAATTATGCATGTTGGTTGATACTTTTGCTTCCGACTCTGATTATTGATGTGATGTGTTGCAAAGATTCTTGAACAGCTTATGGATGATGAAAATCATTCGCTGGACTTTTGTTACGTATCCGTATTCCGTATTCCTTTTTGGGAAGCGGGGCGTGATAAGGGCTCAGATCGAGCCACGTCCCTCAGTGTCCACACCGAGCAAACATGGCTCCGAGTGTGAAATTGGCAAAAAACAATGCCTCAACATTCGCCTCGGAGCAAGATCCGGGGCTCAGATCGAGCCCCGTCCCTCAGAATCCACACCGAGCAAACGTGGCTCCGAGCGTGAAATTGGCAAAAAACAACGCCTCAACTTTTGCCTGGGAGCAAAATGTAAGGCTTAGATTGAGCCACGTCCCTCGGTGTCAACACCGAGCAAACGTGGCTCCAAACGTGCAATTGGCGAAAAAGAGCGCCTCAATTTTTGTCTCGGTGCAAGATGTAAGGAAAACACCTATGTGCCAGAGGAGCCGTCCGATTGTTAAGAAAGTCACAGCGAAGGTTGTTGGACGTCCCAGATCACACCACGTCATAAATACCGTGATAAAATCCTTTTTCTTATTTATTAATTCGAATTAAATATTTAAAATTGTAAAAAACGATTAAAAATTAAGGAAAATTAATTAAAAATTCTAAAAAAGAATTATAAATTTGGGGAAATATTTTTGAGCCCCTGGGTAAATAATTGTTAATTAGAATTGGTAATTAGTGCTCTTTGAAAATAGATCAGCACTTTGCAGAATTAAATAAATGATTCGAATAACAGTTAAAAAATCGGAAAAAATCACCAAAAGATCAGAAGAGCCTAAGAATGATTTTTTGGGCATGTCGCCCGCTCAAAAAAACACCGTTACTCTCCAAACAAGATCCGAACTCCCTAAAAGAACTCCGATAAAGTCATGTACGCCATCGAAACAGCAAAACTACTCCCCAAAGGCTGTAACACACAGTCTTTGGGAGTGGGGGGCTCATGATATGACTAAAAATGGGATTAAATCGGAATTGTTCAAATCGGGCACGAATCTTAAAGCTTACAGGGGCAAAACGGTAATTTCACCTACAAACGGGTCTGAAATGGGAACTGGGTCTCTTCTCCAGGGCCTAATAACTCGTGAATGGATCCGTTCAACTGGATACGGGCCCCAAACCGTTACGAGCCAGTTCAAGAGGATATGGAGATATCCTGATTCATCCTTATCCCTAGGAGGTGGTTCTAACCACTTCTATCCATCCACACCAGGGAGTAGAGATTTGTTCTTATCTCGAAACAGATCTCCACGGCGACTATAAATATCCCCTACCTCCTACCGTTACAAGGTGATCACTCTTTTCTAACCTAAAGCTCTTTCATATTCTTTTCTGAGTACTGACAAGAGCGTTGGAGGGTTCGTCGCCGGGATCAACCCCGGTGTTTCGAACTTGGTGCAGGTCAGCGGCAGCTGCAAAGAGCCAGTCAAACAGTGAAGGAGGAGCTCAGGTTTGACCCATTCGAATCCTCACGAACCTACAAATTTATCTGATTGCCCCCACACCGAAATCAGCGGCAACAAATTCAATGAAACAACACTTGAACTCTGTATACAAACCAAGCACTTCTCAATATAGTTTCACCATTTGCAATCTGTTACTATGTCGGGAAAAAACAATAAAAGAGGAACATATCCAAGATCACCCACACATGGTAAAACATTAAATAGATATTAAAATTCATAATAACAAGGCATTTGGTTTCATCACATAAACATGTTGAAATCAAAAAAGAGAATATCTGATAGTATCTCCCATTGCAACTCTGAGATTGGAATGGTGTACTACAGGCAGCAGCCAATACAACAACAAAAAAGCAACTCTATGCAGGGTGTTTTAAAATGAATTGCTCCATTTTAACATTTTTGCTTGTGCACATCTCCAAAAGTACCAAAATAGTAGAGAGTATGACTTGAAAAGTATGATTAAGGATATGAAGTTGCTTACTATATCCCCTCACAAGTGATTTTAGATAATTACAACTACATATTGCTAAAATAATGAATAGACTTTACCTTCAAGGATTTTGCTGCAGATTTTATATGCATATACCTTAGGCTTCTTGGATTTAATACCTCTCATATATGGTGCTTTCTCCTTTCTTTTCCTCCGTGTTTTTTGTCTTGACAGTTTCAAATCCAGGGGGAAGTAGTGCTGCAATTATTTTAATCAGGGTTAAGGACGAAATAGTACCCAAAGTTATCTTAATTCTTAAATAGCACACGAAGTTTTTATAATTGGACCAAATAGTACCCATGTTATATTTCAGCTAAATCAGTGGAATATTCTCCAAATATACCTCATAACGGATTTAAACCCGTTAAGAAGCAAGTGAAATATCTACAATACCCTTCTTCTTCCTAAACCCCCGACCTCTTCCACTATGTATTTCCTCTTTCTCTCTATATACCCTAACTCTCATCTCATCAATTCCTCACTATATTACTCACTCAATTCCTCACTGAATCTCTCACATAACTTGACGCATCTCATCTCCCATCTCCATCTCCACCGAACCATGTCTTGCCACAAGTTCATATCGGGGATCATCAACGAAAATGACATTAATATGCGATTGCGAGCTACCTTGGAGAGCCAAGATCGTTGAGTGTGTGAGAGATTACAATCAAGATAGGTTTTTCTACTCTTTTCCCAATTATAAAGGCAAAAATGAGCCTGAATGCAAGTTTTTTAAGTGGGTATCAAATGAGTTGATAGAGATGAGAAAGAGATGAGAAAGAGATGGTGGTGGAGTTGAAAGGAATTTTGTTTGAGTAGAAGGAGGTGTTGAAAGCAATGAAATCAGCAGAATCCGGTTGCAAAGATATGTTAAACGAGATGAAATTGATCGAGGTGAATTTTACCGTGAATATTGTTTAGTTGGAGAAGATGATTAGTGGCTTCACATCGGTGCTTCGTACTTATTTTGTTCTTTTTGTTGTCTATATTCTTGTTATTAATGTGATGCAAATCATGTATGAAAGGCGTTGAAAATGCAATTTGAATATTGTAAGAAGTTTTAAGTAATTTGAATGAATAAATGAATGATGCTTTAGCATGTAAGCGTGATCATGTTTTCATTGTGCACTATTAGTATTTGTACAGGAAGTGCAATATCTGTATTATCAACGTGAATTTTCTATGTATAAATTACCAATGAGCACTATATGTATATATGAGAAACTAAAGTTCAATGCGAGAGCATCCAAAAAAATGCACCTCCATATGCATAATTCATTCAAGAATAGTGTATATATAAAAAAAATTGATTCCAGAATGCATCTTAGTATGCAGAATTCAACCCCAAAAAAATTGTTTCCAGAAACACACACATCCTTGAATGCTGTTAATTTAAACTGATACATAATCTTAATATGTATATCCCAAGTATTTACATAAGGTAACATTGATACGCATTCCATAAACAGACTTGAAATCATGAGAAATAAATAGATACATAAGCTTCAATACTGATATATAAATAAAAATTGATACATAATTCCAAACTTATATATCATTCCAATCTGCTACATAAACTTGATCTGTATATGTCAAGAATTTAGATAAGTTAACATTGTTACACAAAATGATACATTGTTCTGAACTAATATAGAAAATCCAACATAAGTTTCAATCCAACATATATAAAATTATTCATACTACATCATAAGTTTTCACCTAATACAACCAATTATTACAATTAGGGGTGGGCATCGGTCGGTATCCCCCAATTATTTACATAAGGTAACATTGATACGCATTCCACAAACAGACTTGAAATCATGAGAAATAAATAGATACATAAGCTTCAATACTGATATATAAATAAAAATTGATACATAATTCCAAACTTATATATCATTCCAATCTGCTACATAAACTTGATCTGTATATGTCAAGAATTTAGATAAGTTAACATTGTTACACAAAATGATACATTGTTCTGAACTGATACACAAAATCCAACATAAGTTTCAATCCAACATATATAAAATTATTCATACTACATCATAAGTTTTCACCTAATACAACCAATTATTACAATTAGGGGTGGGCATTGGTCAGTATCCGACCTAATAATGGACCATCCATCACCGATCCAAAGAAGATTGTTTTTTTAATTTTCTTATCCGCAACCAATCCGAGTCTTAATTGGATTGGTTTCCATCCAAACCGATTAAGCTCGGTTTGGATTGAATTGGATGGTCGGTTTGGCGTGCTACTTTTCACCTCCAACATCATTCACAATTTGGTTAAAATTTAAAAGATCAACTTCAATCAAACTTAAGAAACAAATAACTGAATTTAAAATGAAGATTCATTAAACAACAAGTTTTTAATGAATTTTACACTAATTGTTTGAGATGATGACGTTAAAATGGGCAAGATACACTGCTTTTTCACCTGCATACTTTTGTAATCTTAGTTTATTCACATAAAAGGAATATCAATAACCATAGCTAATTGAATTTCAGGTACAATAAAAAAGATTCAGAAAACAATTTCTGTTTGACTTGATTAAAATAACTACTAAATATTACATCAACTTCATGATTCTATTAAGCTGGACCACACTGTAAATCAAGCATTTCTCAACAATATAATACACATGATTATGGAGAATCAAAACATAGGTAGAACAACTGTTCGGTTTGTATTAAAGATATTAAAGGAGACTATTTGTATCTCCAAGAAAATGAGAAATGACTCGTTGTATATTCAAGAAATTAAAGAACTAGATTTTTTATGGACTAATGCATAAAGGTACGGTCGGTTCCGTTTCATTGGTTATTTGAAAGCCTCATCCAATAACCGAACCGATCCAGTTGGTTACTGAAGATCAAGAACCGGGCCAACCCAAATCCCTAATTGGTTCGGTTAAAAACCGGTCGGTTCGGGTTGGATTGGTTCAAATTGGTCGGTTCGGATAATAGTTGTCCTCCCCTAATTACAATCATGCTCATCTATGGTATCCGTATAGCTCTACCCCTACCTCTCAATGGTATAGTCCTACCCTCACTGCATTTGTTGGTTGCTTCGGTTGATAAAGTAGTAAAATTTGAACTCCTGGCCAATGTATTTGTGGATCACCAATTCCTCTTCTTGTTCCTTCTGAATGAGATATATCTATGCATTTGTGGATAACTTGGGATTAATGTCTGCAGCACTTGCTTGAGAAGCAATTATATGACCATCACCTTTAATTGAACATAGTATCATAAATTACTGCCATGACATCTTAAACATACACACATTATGGGCATTCTGGTTGAGAAATACAAACACTAGTGCAGGTATACATAAAACAGACTATTTTGAGAATTGTATCAATGACCATTGTATATTTGTACATTGCGACTTGTATCAGTGTACACTGATTACTTTAATAATTATATCTATGGACACTTGTATCATTGGTTTAACTTTTTTTTTGGAGACTTGTATCAGTGGTCTAGAGTAGAGACTTAGTTTTTTTGGAATATGTATCAATGGCCTCTAATTTTTTGGACAGTTTTATCAATGACATCTGACTTCTTTTAAACTAGTAACTGACTTGAAAACTATAGCTTGACCAATGCACACCCTCATCAACAGCTATATATACCCAATACCCTTGATATCATGGTATGTGCAGAAGAAGAAAGTGTTCATATTATAGCAAGATAGTCGGTGCACAAGAAGACCAGCAAGCAATGGTGTCAGTGGTTGGTTTCATATTATAACAAGATAGTCGGTGCACAAGAAGACCAGCAAGCAATGGTGTCAGCAGTTGGTGCGCTAAGCAATGGAATGAGAGGTATTGGAAATTATGTGAGTTATATATGATCATAAGTTATAATATGGATTTAAGGAGGGAGATAGATGCATGTCCATATTGGTAGACATGTACAATCTGGGTTTCTCTCAATTGGCAGGAAGGAGTGTTGATTCTGCATGTTTTTGGATGAAGACTAGTAGTTTCCCCCCTGCATATATCCCATACACCACCACCAGTCATGCACATCAACATGAGCAGGTAGAGGCAACACTCCAAGGCATGGGGGGTTGGAGAAGTAGGGGTGTCACACTATATGCATGCTACTTTTCAACTCTTGACATGCACCCCTCATAGTCATGCAGTATATATCATGACTAGAAGGAGTGCATGTCAAGAAGTTGTAAAGTACTTTAAACACAATGTGACACCCACAACTCCTCCATATCTCCATGTATTGGAGTGTGACTGCATGTTCTAGGGTGTGAAACAATCGTCGTGGTGTCATATAATTTTTTTCATTTTAGAGTGCAATATTGTGAGATTATAGTAATGTAGTATGATTATTGTAATGTGTTCAAGTAATGTGGAATTTGATGTAGCAATTATTGTAATGTAATATTTTGTAACGTACTGAGCTTATTAAGGTTATTGTTTCACTTGTAAGATTTTTTTATAGTGTAGCAAGTAGCTCTTTCCGTGCCTCTTTCATTTAAATCTATATCTCTCCCACTGCTTCTTCCCTTTCTTCCACTAGCTCCTCCACTCTGTCCACCCCATTTGGATGATTGAACATTTATTTCTCTTACAAGTCCTAGTCTGGATCCCTCCTACATGATACACATCAAATTAGAATTTGTAATCAGCAAGATATATGAGTAAATTAGGAATTTTACATCTTCAAATTAAGAATATCATCGTTTTGGACAGAATTTGTAGGGTAAGTCCATCGTTTTTGGCCATTTTATGAAATGCTGAATTTAACCATTTTAGCCATATTTTTTGGATTGGTCCACCTTTTTTCTGCCGATTTAATTTCACAGTGGTAGTCAGATTTTTCATAGTTTTGGACAGATTTTGTGTGGACCCTTAGAGCAATTTCTAGATATTAGTATTTTACGATTATCATACTATTTTGCGGGCTATAGTCCACTATTTTTGGATGATTTTGAGAACTTATGAATTTCATTATCCGCGGGATACAATCTATTATATTCAGTCAATTGTGGAAATTCTGGATTGACTGTCTTCGCCAGATTTTGTGGGCTAGTCCATCGTTCTCGTCAATTTTGAGAAACTCATAATATTACCATTTGGCCATATTTTATGGACTACAGCCCACAATTTTTAGCCGGTTTTGAGAAATACGAAATTTCACTAATTTGGCCATATTTTGTGGGATACAATCCAGCATTTTCGTGTATTTTGAGAAATTTTTGAATATAACTATTTTGGCCATATTTTATGAACTATAGTCCGTTGTTTTTAGCCGATTTTGATAAATACAAAGTTTCACTCATTTGGCCATTTTTTGTGGGCCATAGCCTACCATTTTCATCGATTTTGAGAAAATTATGAATATATGTGTTTTGACCATATTTTATGTGTTATAGTTTATTGTTTTCAGTCGATTATGGGTAAAACAAAATTTCAATGATTTAAACGCATTTTGTGGGTCCATTGTTTCCGTCATTTTTTAAAAAGTCATAATATTACTATTATGGAAATATTTAATATGCTATAGTCCATTGTTGTAAGCCGATCTTTAGAAATACGAAGTTTCACTAATTAGGTTATATTTTTGTGGTTTACAGTTCACCACTTTTATTGATTTTGAGAAAATTCTGAATATCACTATTTTGGCCATACTTTGTGGCATATAGTCTATTGTCTTTAGCCGATTTTGAGAAATACAAAATTTCATTGTCGACTATAGTCATCCGATTCTGTTGAATTTTAGAAAGTTCTTAACATTATTGTTTTGGTCATATTTTATGAGCTATGGTTCACTATTTTTAGTCGATTTTAAGAAAACTCCCTCAATGGCCTCAATGGCCAGACTTGACAGATTCCTCGTCTCCGCCACTTGGGATCTTTACTACCCAGCTTGCATACAATCCTCTCTTCCAAGATATTCATCAGACCACTGCCCCATCGTCCTTGACACTATGGCACTCCAACACCGCAACTTCTATTTCAAGTTCGAAAAAGCCTGGCTGTTGCAGCCCTCTTTTATCCCTGCAGTTAATAACTGGTGGCAACATTTCCACTGCACGGGCAAACTAGTCGATGTTTTTTCACACAAGTTAGGCCTCCTCAGAAGGCGCATACGGAAGTGGCAATCAGAAACCTTGGGCACTTTACCAATAAGGAAAAAGCAGCTCCAAGAACTTCTCCTTAAGCTTGAGATTGAAGCTGAGTCTCTGCCTTCCCCCCCAGCCTCCCTAAAAGCCACTCAGCTTGAGCTTCAGAACTTGATCAAAGAAGAGACAGTCTACTGGAGGCAAAGATCCCGAGTGCAATGGATCAAAGAAGGCGACGCTAACTCCAAATTCTTTCACTCCATCGCAAATGGGAGAAGAAGGAGAAACTTTATCCACAGCCTCAACATTGACAACACTACCACAACCAACCCTGCAGCAATCCGGGGGGCATTCGAGTCCCATTTTAAAGCTATCTATGGATCCGCCTCCATCTCCGATTTCAACATCGACTGGCCATCTCTTTATCCCACCAATTCTGTCAGCCTACACCACATTGAAGAACCCATCACTATAGAAGAGCTTCATAAGGCAGTATTTGACATGAGTAGTGATAAAGCACCGGGCCCCAATGGTTTCTCAATGAGCTTCTACCATACATTTTGGGACACCGTTAAAGATGACCTACTAAGTATGATACAATCTGTCTATAGAGGTGATACAGATATTGGGCGCTTAAACTACTCCAACATCATCCTCATCCCTAAGTGTGACGGGGCCAACTTAGTCACTGACTATAGACCAATCAGCCTTCTCAACTGCTCCCTGAAAATCTTCACAAAGATACTCGCCAACAGGCTCGGTCCTATCCTTCACTCCCTTGTGTCATCGTCCCAAAGTGCTTTTCTGAAAGGTAAGTCGACTGTCGACTGCTTTCTTGTAGCACATGAGGCTATTAACCTGTGTAGCAGGAGAAACTCCGACACCCTTCTCTTTAAAATTGATTTTACAAAAGCTTTTGACACAATAAGCTGGGATTTCCTACTCCAATTGCTTAAAGCCAGAGGTTTCGGGACATCATGGTGTAAATGGATTGAAATGATTCTCACCACAGCGAAATCCTTTGTTATCATTAATGGAGAGAAGGGCAAACAAATCAACTCCAAATGTGGTCTCAAACAAGGCGACCCCCTCTCCCCGATGCTCTTCATCTTGGTGGTTGATGTCTTGGCTAAAATGTTGCAGTACGGGAGGAGCAATGGCACTTTCTCACAGCTGCCGATAAGAGGACAGTTATCTCACCTTTCAGTTCTCCAATTCTCTGATGATACCCTGATATTCTGCAAAGGAGATGAACAAGAGATTTTGAACCTCAAGATTGCCCTTCAGCTATTTGCAAACATCTCTGGATTAGCTATCAACTTTACTAAATCCTATGTTGTTTATTTTGGTCGTTCTCAAGCCAAGCTTCATGCTTTCTCCGCTATCCTAGGATGCAAGGAGGACAGACTCCCAATAACATATCTTGGCATGCCCCTATCTAAGGGCAAGCTGTGCAAGCGGCATTGGCAACCCCTCATTCTCAAAATAGAAAGGCGTTTATCGGTTTGGAAAGGTAAACTGCTTTCTAAAGGAGGACGGCTGGTCCTCATCAATGCGGTGCTAAGCGCCCTGCCTGTATACTTCGCATCCTTCTTCCGTCTTCCGAAATGGGTCATCAAACGCATTGATCAAGTTAGAAGCAGATTCTTCTGGTGCGGGGTTGACAAAGATTCGAGGGGTACTGCTTGCACTAATTGGCGTACCATCTGCCAACTCAAGGATCAAGAAGGCCTTGGAGTCCTGGAGTTGCAAGCTTTCAACGAAGCTTTGCTTATGAAGTGGTGGTGGAACATTCATGCAACTGACTTCCTTGTCAGTCAAACTCTACATGATTTATATTACAAAAGATCTTCTAAAGCTTTTGTTTGCCCACTGACAGCTTCCCACTTTTGGAAGGGTATCTTCCCTCTTCAAAACCAATTTCTTATAAATGTTCACTGGCAACTTGGCAATGGTGAGAGGATCTCCTTCTGGCAGTCTAGATGGATTAATGGGCACAGTATAGCCACCCTCTACCCCTCGCTAGCTGCAGCAGCTTGGAATCCCAATGCTGCGGCTTCTTCACAGGGTGCATGGATACAGGGGGTATGGCATTGGCAACCCAGACTAAACTGTATTACTTCGCAACCTCTTCATGCAGAGAAACAAAGCCTTCTTCTAGCACTTGCAGAATTTCGACCTTCAGAAGAGTGTGATACACCAATGTGGAGACTAACACCTACGGGATCGTACTCAGTACAGTCAGCCTACAAATTCTTCATTCTATCTGGATTGCGATCTCCCTTCTTCAAGACTCTTTGGGCTTCATCAGCGCCATTGAAGTGCAAAATTTTCATTTGGCAACTGAGTCAGGGCCGAATCAACTCCAAGGAGTTTTTGAGCCATAAGGGATGGCCGGGGGACACGGCATGTGCAGCTTGCGCATATCCTATCGAGTCGGCATACCATATCTTCTTCTTATGCCCAGTGGCATTAGAAACCTGGCAATTCTTCACTGCACTTTTCCACATACATACATTACCCACTACCGTGCATGATTGTTTTGCTTCATGGTGCCTTGGCACACAGACACACGGACACACATGGCACCTCCTCACTATTGCTATATGCTGGAGTATCTGGATAGCTAGAAATGACTGTACTTTCTCTGCAAAGTCTTCTTCATCTCGTGGGATTATTTCTAATGCAATTTTTTGGTTTCGATCTTGGTTAGATGGGATCGGCAGTGCGAAGAAAAAGCAAAAGATAGTACAAGAATTGACAGATGCAAATGTGCAAGACCTTCTACTCCATGAGACACTAGTGCGCAGTGGCCAGTCTGCGAGTGATGAGGGAAGCTGTTCCTGGTGATTCAAACGACTGATCAGCAAGGATTTTTTGACCCTACATGGGTACTTTGTCTGGTTTTTTTGTGTTTTTGTCTGGACATTTTTTGGCCGCGATAACGGCACGCATGTAGTCTTGTTGTCTCCTGTCTATCTAGTTGACTTATCTACAGACCATGATTTCAGTTTGCATACTGAAGTTGCTTGGTCTGCTTTTGTACTCTTAACTTTATTTCAGTTTTTATAAATCTTTTGTGAGGTAGGGACTTACCCTACCTTTTCCCTTCAAAAATTTTTTTTAAGAAAACTCATAGCTTTGATTATATAGTCCATCAATTTTGTCAATTTTGATAAAGTTTTGTTTTGCCTATATTTTATGGGCTATAAATCCTTGTTTTTAGCAAATTTTGGAAAATTAGAAATTTCAGTTATTTGTCCACATTTTGTAGGCTAGGCCACTGTTTTTCTTCGATTTTGTGAAAATTCTAAATATCACTATTTTTTTTCATATTTGGTATAATCCACTGTTTTTCGCCGATTTTGAGAAGTATGAAATTTCACCGATTTGGTCACATTTTGTGTGCTATACCGTTTTCATTAATTTTGAGAGAAATCCAAATATCATTGTTTTGAAAATATTTTATGGCCTATAGGACATTGATTTTTTTTTTTTACCAACTTTAAGAAAAATGAAATTTCATTAATTTAATGACATTTATTGGGCTGTAGTCCATCCCTTTTGTCGATTTTGAGAAATACTCTTCATACCACTGTTTTCGCCAATTTTTATTGGCTATAGTCCAATGATTTTAGTTGATTTTGCTAAATACAAAATTTCACTGATTTTAAAAATATTTTGTGCACAGTTTTCTTCGATTTTGAGAAAATTCTGTATATCGCTTTTTTGGAGATATTTTATGGTTATAGTCCACAGTTTTTAGCCGAGTTAGAGAAATATGAAATTTTACTGATTTAGCCACATTTTTTGGGCTAGTCCTTTGTTTTCGTCGATTTTTAGAAAATTCTTAATACAATTGTTTTGATCTTTTTTATGGACTATAGTCCATTGTTTGAAGCTGATTTTGAAAAAATACACTGATTTGGTCACATTTTGTGGGCTATAGTCTACCGTTTTGGAAATTTTAAGAAAATTTTTAATATCACTATTTTGGTCATATTATATGGACTATATTCCACTGTTTTTAGACAATTTTTGAGAATATGAAATTTCATAGATTTGGCTATATTTTTTGGGATATAATCCACCATTTTTTTTATTTTGAGAAAAATCTTAATATCACTGTTTATCCATATTTTATGGACTATAGTCCACTTTTTTTAGCCAATGTTGAAAAATACACAATTTCACTAATTGGCCATATTTTGTGGGCTATAGTCAGCAATTTTTGTGAATTTTGACAAAATCTGTAATACCATTGTTTTGGCCACATTTTATGAGTTGTAATCTCATGTTTTTAGCAAACTTTATTAAATACGAACTTTCAATCGTTTGGCCACATTTTCTATGCCATAGGTAATCGTTTTCGTCTATTTTTAGAAAATTTTGAATATCACTATTTTGACCTGATTTGGTGGGCTATATAGTCCAATGTTTTTAGCCGATTTTGATAAATATGAGATTTCCCTAATCTGACCATATTTGTGTGTTATATAATACCGTTGAGTTCTAACCGCGGAATAACTCACCAACGAGATGCAAAACAATAGAATAAAAAGCAAGAGTACAAAAGCAATCAAAAATCAACACACAAGAACACACGAGATTTTTTCAAGGTTCACCGAATGCAATGGCTACTTCTCCGCGCAACGGCACTCCTACGATTTGCACTAAAAATATGAAGAATAAGTTTACAAATCTCTCAAGATCTCACCCTAAGGTGTAGGATTTATCTCTGTATCTCTCTCTCTTTCACAGCTGATAGATCTCACTAATCTGATAGAACAATGTTTCTCATAACCCTAAAATCGTACACAATACAATATAAATAGGATTAAATCAAATAAAATCTCAGGCGTAGATCGAACTGCGTCGAACGGTCGACTGTCCACAAGACATTCGACCGCAACTTTCCTTGGAACCAACAGTAAGGGCAACGGTTGACTGCTCTTTCCTTCTAGCAGTCCAAAGGGCTTTATAGTCGACTGTTTCGCTCTCGAGTAGAGAAGCTGCTTCATGGCGATTGACTGCAAGTTTGGAGGTCGACCGCAGTTTGCCTGTGCACTTCTTGTCCATGTTGTTGCTGCCATTTGCTTGCTACAACTTCTTGTGCTTCTTCTTGCACTTGCTTGCTCCCACTTTGACTCATCAACTTGTCAATCTTCAACCCATTAACGTGTATTAGATCCACAAACCCCAACAAGTACACTTTTTTTTATCGATTTTGAGAAAAAATTCTGAATATCACTATTCTGACCATATTTTATGGGTCCACTATTTTTTAGCCGACTTTGAGAAATACGAATATTCACTGATTTGACAACATTTCGTGGACTATATTCCATTGTTTTCGACAATTTTGAGAAAATTCTTAATATCACGGTTTTGATCATTTTTTTATGGATATAGTCCATTGTTTTTAGTTGATATTGAGAAATATGTAATTTCACTGATTTGGCTATACGAAATTTCAATGATTTAGGCATATTTTTTGGGCTATAGTCCACCATTTTCGTCGATTATGGGAAAATTCTTAATATAATAGTTTATCCATATTTTATGGACCATAGTTCACTATTTTAGTCGATTTGAGAAATTCAAAATTTTACTGTTTAGGCATATTTTGCGGGTTATATTCCATCGTGTTTGTCGACTATGATAGAATTTGGAATGTCACTGTTTTTACTATATTTTATGGGCTATAGTCCATTGTTTTAAAAAATATTTTGAGAAATACGAAATTTCATTAATTTGGCCACTTTTTGTGGGCTACAAGCAATCGTTTTCGTTTATTTTCAGAAAATTCTAAATATCACTACTTTAACCATCTTTGGTTAGTGATAATCCAATGTTTTTTGACCATACTTGGTGGGATATATTCCACTGTTTTAAGCCGATTTTGAGAAATACGAAATTTCACTGATTTGGTCATATTTTATAGGCTTATAGTTCACCATTTTTGATGACTTAATATCACTTTTGGGCCATATTTTATGTCCATTGTTTTTTTTTACCAATTTTGAGAAATACGAAATTGGCCATATTTGTGGGCTATAGTCCACTGTTTTTAGCCTATTTTGTAAAATATAAAATTTCAATGATTTGGTCATATTTTGGGAGCTATGGTTCACTGTTTTTAGCATATTTTAATAAATATGAAATTTCACTGACTTGGTCATCTTAGACTACGTCAGGCATGTGATCGACGGGTAGGAAGCACTTGTAGCAAATGTTGAGCTAATAGATTAATTAGGCTATGGTTGGTGCCTAACTCCCGAGCCAACAACGAATCACTCTAAAGGTGATTGGTTGACATATCTTTCTTTGCATGAAAGGAAGACCCTACTACGAATTAGAGCATCCATTATCGTCTGCTATTTACTTAAAAAATGAAAAATATGAGAAATTTCACGCCACTATCGTCTGCTATAAACCTAGTTTTCGTGAACAGTACTCGGCCATATATAGCAGAGTAAAATAGCATTTGGAAAATATAGAAGACGGTAAATGATCCTCTGTCTATTAAAAAGTTCGAATTGTTTTGAATAAAAAATTCTAATAGACGGAAGAAGATTTTCCGTCTATAGAATTTGACCGGTCAAAATTTTATAGGCGGAATAAGATATTCTGTCTAACAAATTGGTTTATTTAAAATTTAAAAAAAATCCCAAACGGAAGATGTTCCTCCGTCTTCGTCAAATTTTTTTTCCTTTTTTTCGTCCTTTTCCTAAAAGACAAAAAACAAAAAAAAAATCCCAAACGGACGTTCTTCTTCCGGTTGAGGTTTAAAAATTTTTTTTTTTAATTAAAAACCCAGACGGAAGAAAATCTTTCGGATGGTTTTTTTTTTTAAAAAAAAAAAAAAAATCTGAGACGGAGGATCTTCTTCCATCTATATATTTTACTCTTTTTTGTTTGCAAATTATAGCTCTCACGAATAGTGGCGAAAGTAATTCAGTGCTAAAAATAAATTTGCATATAGTTAAAATATAGCACGAACGAACCAAAGGAGATGCTCTTATAACAATGTTTGAATGCAAGAGCAGCTTAAACTTAAATCACTAGGCTTTTCATTTGGAATGAAAAAGCTAGTGTAAGTCAAGACTTATTCAATCAATCAATCAATCAATATGGGGTTCGCCTTTCTTCCCCTATTGACATCCTTATTCTGAACAGAGAGAGATCATTTTGTGTTCTTACTTCAGTCTGCATCCAATGATGCCAGCTTCCAGTATGCTTCCTTATTCCCATTTATTATGCGTTGTTAAGCCCATGGACCTTTGGGCAGGTAACACAAAGAATTTCCATGTCACCGAGGAATGATTGCCACCCTATGCATTCATGTTCTATCTATACTAACCACACTGGAACGGATAGACCAGTTAGCATTTTAGGGCTGTAATCCACCGATTTCGTCGATCGATTTTGAGAAAATTCTTAATACCACTGTTTAGCCATATTTTATGGACTAGTCCACTATTTTAAACCGAATTTTGAGGCATACTAAATTTCACTAGTCCATCGTATTTGTAGACTTCGACAAAATTCGAACTACCGTTGTTTTGGCCATATTTTGTTGACCATAGTCCACTACTTAAAATTTGGAATATCATTGTTTTTAGCTATATTTTATGGGCTACAGTCCCTTGTTTTTCATATATATTTCTTCCTTGATGCAGTAAAAACATGGGGTAATTGCGTATAAAATCACGACCTTTTTATGAGTTGCAAATAAAACCCCACTTTTTCAATATTGCAAATTAAATCATCACCTTTTCTAAACATTGCAAATTAAATCATTAGCCGATGTATAAATCATTAGCCGATGTAGGTTTTGGGATATGTCTGGGATCCCTTGCATCCATGCTTGTTCAGCCAGACATATCCCAGACAAGCATGTATGGCTGAACAGCCCGTAATGATTTAATTTGCAATGTTTAGAAAATGTGATGATTTAATTTGCAATATTGAAAAAGTGGGGTTTTATTTGCAACTCATAAAAAGGTCGTGATTTTATACGCAATTTACCCTAAAAACATCTAAACAAAGAGAAAATTAAAGATGATAGATAGTTATATATATTTATTTATTATGGGTCGACTCATTCTGTGGCAAAACATATAAAGCCAAAAGCTTAAAGCATATATATATATGCATGCATGTAAGTTTCTGCACATACAAGGTAATTAACTTCAAATTTGTTGCTTGCTATCTAAATCTAGCAATAATTACAATTAAAATTTACCCAAAAAACAAACAAAGATATAGTTTGTTACAATCATGATCGAGATGGATTTCTAGAGTACGTACTGCAGAAGGATTAATTGTAGATGAGGAGGAAGATACGTACAAGCATTTAGATGATCCACACTCTTCCCTTTTGATTGCGACAAAAAGAAATGGTGGAATTAAAATTAGATTAATTCTATATTCTTTTATTTGATATTTTGATCGATGTGATTTTATTTATTTATTATTTTAATTCGAGTCTAAGGTCACATTTAATTTAAAACTTGAAGCCCAAGGAAGCTTGTGTTGAGTAACATGGGACTCATGAATCATTTTCCATCAACCGCTGAAACTCAACTCATGAGAGGAAGGATGAACCACTGGCAGAAAGTTCTCTATATTCAATATATTAGTAAATTTAACATATATAGAGACGTATGAAATATTATTTGATATAAAAATTGAACTCATTAGTCATTACAAAGAGGAATTTAAGGAGAACTGTGAGATATAAATGATTATCAAAGTTGACGTGGGTGAAAATTACAACTGATCAGGGTGGTACAATCTCAGTGCGCATGTATCTCAAAACTTCCAAGGACAGTACAATAATTTTACTTTGGTAGCAGGCCTGCTAAAAGAACATGGGCCTTCCCCAGACCCATCAACAATCAAAGCTCTCTTACGGCCTAACAAATGAGGATTTTCAGCTAACCACAACTGTCAGTCAAGTCCCCCCAAATTTGGGATTGAACAACAGATTTCTCAATCACAGATTCTTTCCTATCTGGCTCATCCTCCAAGGTCTATAAATACTTCTCCATCTCCATTATTAAGAGGTAATCATCATTTCAGTTTTTAAACCCAGCTTTGACTTCTGGTTACTAACTTGATCTTCGGATAACTTGTCGCCGAGAATTCGCCCGGTGTTCAAGGCTTTTTTGCATGTTCTCGGCGGCCAACATCCACCAGATCCACCAAATCCAACCACATACTAGCCTCTCATCAGGATCATATCTACGACGAAGATCTGCACTTCCCACTTAACAGAAGAACTCATCATTTGTTGCTCCCACACCAGAAAACAACAACATCACATTGACACCATCTATGGGAAAAGCAGACCGATCAAGCCTCTGATTATGAGCCTACACCGTTGCCATCTTCTCCCATGGCGCCAATGACAAAGTAGACTAAAACCTCGGGGCGACAAGTTGACCCCCCGCTTTCTCCTCTTGCTCGTCCATCCCATAGTCGTGTGGCCACCCAAGGGTCACAACAGCAGTGGGTCTAGCGACCGCAGGATCTGGCTTCGAGTGCCTCCCGTTCAGTTGTGCAGAGGACCGAGCGTCCAGTGGCCCCAGATCTCCGAAAAGTCATCAACAACCGACAGTACGAGGACGACCTTTGAAATTGCCTCAACTGCTCGCAGGGGCGTATCTGAATTTTTGGGGGCCATAAGCAAATTCACAAATTGGGCATTTTGCATGTTGACAAAATAAAAATTATAATTATTTAAATTCAAACATACTTGGAGTCCCAAATCAAAAATTGAATACCCCTTATTCTCCAAATGAATTCTAAAATTATAAAATAAATATATTAATTAAATGATTTAAGGCATATCGTATACAAACAAAAGAAACTAATTGAAATTAGAACAAAATCAAAGGTTGGTATATACCCTATTTTAGAACATACCCACTTCGATCGAGTTGAAAACCGCACAACGGAAGGAGATCGAGGACGGTGGAGGGTGGGAGGCGGTCTCAGATTGGACCGGCTATTGGCGAGGAGTAGAGGAGGCCGATGGGTTGGGATCCTTGGGAATGATGGAGGAGGTCAGTGTGATGGGATTGGGGTCTTTGATTTTTTTGAGTTAGATGATGATGATGAGAACTGAGAGAAAATAAGAATAAACTGAAGATACATGAGAATTCAATTTAGATAGAAGAGAAAAGAAACTCAAGAGACAATTAGAATTTCTAGGCTTATGAGCTAAAAAATAATCCAAAAAGCAAATAGTACTATATTTTCAGCCCAATATTTCATACATATGTATATGGAACTTCAAAAATATGGGGCCCCTATAAAATTGGAGGCCCAAAGCAGCTTCTTGTGCTGCGTTGGCTCAGTTCTGCCCCTGGCCACTCGAGAAACGGGGTAGGACCCTCGAACCACCTTCCGAGCCGAAGCTGTCACTCCTCCCACGATCGGAGGAAGAGCAAAGTCGCTCCCCGAGGGTTCGCCGACCCCCAAATGGTCATGGAGAAGGAGGCCATGTGACTAAGGGCGAGTTCCAAGAATTTCGGAACGTGGTCCTCCAAGCTCTCCAAGGTGGAACTCGGAACGAACACCACATTGATAACCCCGGCATCGGAGAGATCGAGAACAAAAGTCTTACGGGTCGACCCGATCTGAAGGACTAGAAGACGTCATCCTTAAGCGATTATAGGAGATGGAAGACCACATCGCTCGGATAGGGGAAGGTAAGAGACAATCCAATCGAAGGTACCGCTCGATCAGGCCGCCCTTCTCCTCATACATCCTTGAACTTCCGGTCCCGAGGATCTTCAAGCCTCCTGCATTCAAAACCTACAACCGAGAGTCAGATCCAGCTGATTGTTAGGTTTCGATGGTAGTCTCACATTAAATACATAGCAGAAAAATTACAAAGAAATATCGAAACCTAGCCATGGATCCATGCGAAAACTATACATCGTGTTTATGAATTATACCTTGAAGATGGATCTGATGTGTCACGCCCCGCTTCCTAAAAATATGGAATACGAGCGCTTGACGAAGCCCAGCGGATGATTTTAACATCATTCATAAGCTGTAGGATCGACTCAGCATCATAACAAGAATATAACAAGATATATATACATCATAACAAGAATATAACAAGATATATATATATATATATATATATATATATATATATATATATATATATATATATATAACCAAGCATGCATGAATAATTTATTAAGCAACAGAAGCAGTTGAATACACAAAAATATTATCCAAATAGTTTCAAGTCTGGATCAAGATAAAACTCGGGAACATAAGCCCGTTACAAGTCTTAAGCAACAACAAATGAAATAAATCAATTACAAAATGAAATGATTAAAGAGAGCTTTTCCCAAGCAAGGCCTAGAATGTCTGCTCACCGATTCCAGCAGGTAGCACGTCTCCCAAGTCTGTTTAATAATATAAAAAGGAAAAAAATAGAGAAAATAAGAGAAAATGTCCTTAGTGCAAGTTAGGACGACAAATAGTAAAAACGAGTACAAGTAATGTGAAACAAGAATTGGAACCAAGAATGTAACAGAGATACAACAAGTAGTAGAAATCCAAGGACTAACTAGCAAAAATGACTACTCAAGAGACCAGGTTGGGTAACAGATACTAATGGTGAAGCAAGTGACAAGTGTACATGTAGGGGTATATAACCTCAAGTGACAAGTATCAATGTCAAGTAACAAATCTCAAGTCTAGTGTCAAGTTGTCAAGCACGAGTATCAAGTTGCAAGTGTCAAGTATTATATTCAAGTACCAAGTCTCAAGTAACAAGTTGTCAAGTATCAAGTAACATGTATCAAGTTCAAGTTTCATGTTCAAGTCTGGTGGTGATTACTATCTAGGTAGCACTTCATGCATCCATTCTTTTACTACATGGTTGCTACAGTCAATGCAATTTCGTTTAGACCTGGTAATGGATTTTATAGGGCGGCGTACTCAGGTATCAAGTATCAAGTAAGCACGGTTCATGAATACGAAAATAAATAACAAGTTCACGAAGCAAGTCCGTGAATACTAACAAGTTCAAGAACCACACAGTGGATTCATGAATACAACAAGTTCATGAGCCAAGTAACTGGCTCCATGAATACATCAAGGCGCAACAAGTTCATGAACCGAGTACTGGGAAACATGGGCCCCCTTCCGAGTACACTTACCTATATTGTCAATTACTATAGTCTTTTCCTTAAACTCGGGTTGTTATTTATTATTATTATTTATCAAGCAAGCATACAAGTGTGTGAAACAAGTCAAGAAGTCATAATCATGGACATGGGACAAGTTTGAGATGCTTATATAGCCTATTCGAGGGTCAACACGAATAAAAATATCACAAAGAACGGAAGTCTCAAATCTGGACAGCACGCTGTACCAAAAGTGTGATTCCCGTTGCCACGAGATACCAAATGAGGATCCGTCAGGAGATCTAGAAACTAGACTCCTGTCCGGTTCCAACGTATATAATTAAGGTACAAGAAAGCGGTGGGAACATGTGTCAAAACAGCGAACTATAGAGCTAATGTGTTCAGGCAGAATTTGTGTATTTGAGTTTATACATGTGAAACAATGCTGAAATGTTGTTAATTAATTCTAAGAAAATTTGGAAAGATTCTCTAGGGTGTCCAGCAACAGAATACAAAATTTCAAGTCAAACGCTTACTGCTAACATAGTTAAATTAATTCGCAAACTGAAGATGTGTAGCAGTTTTGCGAATCTGCATCTACCGACACAGCTGCAGTAAAACTACAATAACTCCTATACTGTAACTCCGAATTTGAAAATTCTAGAGGCTATCGACATCTAGACATCTAGAGCTACATTTACTGTTCAGGGCTCGGGTTCAGATTCCGATGTTAAAGGGGTCAAAACAGTATAATAAGATCCAGGACAGCAACATGTGAGAATGTTTTATGTGTATAGGTTGCATGAAAATTGGTTATTAGGCATCTAGATTAATGTGTGACACAAGTACAGGATAATGGTTATCAAAACAGCAAGCAAGATTTATTTCTCAACTCAAATGGGTGCAAGTTCATCACATACTAGGTACAACACACATCTACAAATCTAGGGTTCTTAATTTCATATGTTCATGTGTTCAGGGGATAAAATGAGTCCAAGTAGTTGTAATATAATACAATGAAATTGCTGTGACTCTTAAGGTTATGAAATTTATGTCACTCTTGAGATTATGAAATTTATGAGGATTAATATTTGATCAACAACGACAAGTCAAGAAGGAGTCACAACTACTAACCATTTGCGGTATTTTCAAATTAAGGCTTATACTAGAACAAAAATATGTACAAGATGAATACTTGCCTTGATTGACGACGATTAGATCCGCTAATTGAAGAAAATGGGATCGAAAAATCCCGGGCAAAATCTCCCAAAAGCACGTGTGAAGCACGTGCAAGAGTCAACCATAAGAGGAAAATCCCACACACCAGATCTGCCAAAACAGCATACAGCAATCGGGATCGGTTGCGCCAAAATACGGGACACCAAAACGCACCAGCCAGATCGCTCCTACACAGCGGATCGGGACCGAACAGGGGACAACGATGTTGGATTTGCTGTGGCAGAACAGGGGACAGCCAAACGAACCAATGGCTGTCGTCTTCTTCCTCATGACAGCAGCTAGTGGAAAGACAACGGCGTAGGGCTCGCGCGACTGCGGCGATGTGACACGGCTGGCTTGCGATGCTAGCGGCAGTGACGTGAAGCGGCGATGGTCGGGAAGCGACCATGGCGGCGATGGTGACGATCCTCTGTTCCTGGTTTCGAAACAGGGGAGAAGAGTCGGACGATGGGTTCACGGTGTTGGCAATGCAACGGAAGTGGAGAGGAGGAGGCGACAGCGAGGCGATGGGTGGATAGAGGTGCTGAGAATGGTAATGGCGATAAGTGATGGTTGACGAGGAGTTGGTTAATGGCGATCTTGGGTTCGAGAGGCGATGATGGCGGTGGTGGTGATGTGGGGTTGACGAGGAGCGGGGGTCGAAGGCGATGGTGAGGGAGACGGTGATCGAAGTGGGTTTTGGTCGTGGACGAAGGGAGAAGGAAATGGAGAAAGATACGGAGGAAAAAGGAGAAGAGCGGCGGAAGGTTTGGGTTAGAACAGTAAGGTAGGGTTTCTAGGGTTAGGTTTATATAGGGTAGGGTTTAATAGTGTGGGTTTCGGATTTTGGGTATTAGGGTATCCGTTTTGAGGGGGATCCAACTAGGAACTTGGTCAAAATGTATTAAAATGGGGGTTAAAGAGATGAATGACATAGAATGGCTCACTCTTCATGAAGAACGACAAAAGAGCACATACAATTGAATTAGACGAAGTCACCGAAAATTGAATTGAAACAATATAACGATTTTATTCGAACAGAAATAAAATACAGGATCTCAAATAGCTAAAAGAGTACAATTGAGCAAGGTACAGCATAAAAATATAGATACGGAAAATAGGAGTTACATGATGTCTCCACAATAAGCCGATCACAACACTGCAATATTGTGGTGCCTCACACCATGGTGCTAGCTGCGGGAAGGGAATGTTCCTCACGATCTCTCTCTCACACAATTTCTGTGACGGCTAGGATTTTCTTATGTAACTCTTTTCCACATATACGTATTATCTATATAGTTGCAGAAAATCAACCATAAGAGAGTAATGGGGCTGTTGGACTCACAATCTGACCTGGTTCAAATTCGTGTGTAGGCCTTTGAACTTTAGTCAGCCCATTTAATCTAATTAAATGTCCAACCAATGTCAGGAATCCAAATCTTACTTGGATCCCCAATTAAATTCATCTCATGAATCTAAATCACAATTTCGATCTATTCTAAGTGTGTGACCATGTAGGTTCCCATTACGTCGACAGTAATACTAAAATTATATACTAGTATTACAAACAGTGAGCGGTATCTAGCAATACATCACTGCTACTCAAGTAACGGGAATGTCAGTGATTAGACTTAACCTATCTGTAATCAATGTTACAATGTAGTCTAGTCTTTTTGTTCATATATCTTAATTGATCACAAGGCATAGAGCGTGTCACCCTTGTATAGTTCAATCTTTGGTTTCTTAATGTCCGAATAGACTTACTATAACAAATGAGTTCAATATCTCATATTGACTCATTTGAGCATGGCCATGCATTTTGCAGTCTCACTCAATCAAGGGGTCCATAGATATCACTCCTGTTATGTAAGAGGGACAAATCTTATCTAAGTCACTCACATCCCTCTGCATAATTTGTAGTATATCCAATAGTCGACTTTATAACCAACTTATTATAGGCAACGTTTGATGACATTAAAATGTATAACTTCTCATGTAGGAAACCGTAATGACTTGAAGTCAAAAGACTACATACACCATGGTCACTGTGAGAACCGCTTATGACACCCACGTAACGATCCATACAGCGTTCTCATAGTGGGTCAATCCGGCCAGTATATTATTACTCTAATATATACCCATGTAAAGACTTGATATCTCATATCCATAACCCGTAAGATATGATCATCAGTCTACGCACATACTAGTTTCTATACATTATTGTTGTCCTAATTCACAATAATACTTGACTAGGGATATTTAAGAATAGTATTCTGATTACAACTAATAGGATCTCACAATCAAGTCATGCACTTGATATCCTATGGTATTGAACCCACTATTCTAAGGACTTTATTATGTTTCTTTAATCACAATAAACAACACAATAAATGAAATACCTCATATATGAAATAAATATTATGATACAATATAAACTAGTTATGTCAATACACAAATGTCCTCTAGGGCATACACTAACACTGCTCACATTGAGGGATTCAAAACCCTCATGATGATTCATAGCCCTTAGAAGCCCACCTCTGTCGTGCCTTCCTAGCCATGCTACAAGGGGCAGTGCGAGAATGGTACTCCAAACTTGCCCCAAATATAATCTTCTCCTTCGATCAGCTCGTTCCGAACAAGTTGACTCAGGGGGTAACGCGTTGTCGGTGCAGACTGAATGGCGAGTCATGCTCTGACCTACTTATGTACATATTCCTAGAGTGACATGTGAGCCATGGTTATGGATTCAGAACACGTTTTGAGTGCCAGCTTATTTTAGGAGCATGCCGCAATGTGAGCTACAACTCTCTCCTTGCTTGCTTGGCAAGTAGGGGTGAGATTTCGGCCCAAGAGCGTGGACTCCACATAAGTTGTACCCTCGTTTATCCAAGTGAGAGAGTGGTTAAACTCTTGACTTGGCATCGAGAGAGTTTTTTCTGGAAGCCGTTGAGTCTCCGGTATAGTTAGGTAGGAGGGTAGGACCCCTGGCTCATTGTGTGCTTTTGAATCTTTGTAGTATACGGAATTAATGAGTTGTAGGTGCAGCTTTAGCTGGACTCCGAACCCACTTTTGAGTTAATGGATTGTTGATGTAGCTCAGAGGATGAGCTGAGCGCCTAACTTATTGCTGGAGTGAATGAGTTGTTGGTGTAGCTCGGAGGAGGAGCTGAGCAGCGAACACATTGCTTGGAATGAATGAGTTATTGGTGTAGCTCGGAGGATGAGCTGAGCACCGAACTCATTGCTTGAAGTGAATGAGTTGTTGGTGTAGCTCGGATAAGGAGCTGAGCACCGAACGCATTGCTTTATTTGGAAAAGTAGTACATGAATTTTCGAAAGAAAATGCTGTAGTTTTTCTTAAAATGATAATCTAGTCGGTTGCTATTATTGCATGCCTTTATTACAAATTCTAAACGACTTGGCTGTTTCAATTGCTAGCTTTTATTACATGCTGTGATCGTTATAAGTATCGGCTGTTATTAAATGTTTGAACTAAGAAAACTTGGAGGAGAGTGTTAAGCTCTTTCTCTGAACTTCATGAGGTGCTCAACATTTTGAGTTCTATATATATCTTCCCCCCCCCCCCCCCCCCCCCAACCAAGTCTTCAAGTTGGAAAGCACTTGGACGGACAACTTTTGGATACTTTGTATAGTCCTTGTTCTTACTAATATGCTTGACAATTAGTTCTTCGGGGGGGGGGGGGGGGGGGGGGGGGGGGGTCTTACTCACACACAAGCTCTTGGTCCCATCATGTTTGAAGCGTGGGGTGTCTCCGAGGTTGTTAACTGGCTCGAGGGAATAGTGGTTTTTTTCTCTAGGGGAAATTCCACAGCTTCGAAGGGCAGGACCGAACCCCCCATTGTAGTGGTGTAACATGCTAGGACTACTGCTTAACTTCCTTTCACTTTCACTACCCCGAAGGATGTTGGGAATTTCATCTTTAAGTGGAAAGCTGAAGGTACGGTGTGGAGAGCTGCGGTTGTTGGGACCTTAACCACGATTACATCTAGCGTGACTTCCATCTATCTGAACGAGGACTTCAGAAAAGCCATGTAGATTATATCCTGTAGGCTTGAGACGGTCTCGAGAGAGCTTAAGCTTTTTGAATGCATTTAGGAAGAGTATGTTGACGGAACTGCCATTGTCGACCAGGATTTGGCACGACTCATGGTTAGCATGAGACTAATAACGAGGGCATCACAGTGAGGTGTTCGACACCTTCTAAGTCCCTGTCGGAGAAAGCCACTGAAATCCTGAGGCTTTTGGGTGGAAGGATGTTCTGCACCAAATTAACTTCTCGGATGAAGGCCTTTCGGGAGGAGTTTGATTCTCCCCCAATTGGTCCTCCATGGATAAGGTGGAGGACGGCTCCTGTTCAGAGTCTTGGGACTCGGGGTGCTTCACCCGCTTGTTAGCCCCCTGGGGTGGAGGAGGATTTTCTCTGTCCTTCCTGACGAACTTGGCTAATTGTCCCTATTGAATGAGGGCCTCGATCTCCTCCTTGAGAGCCCAACAGTCATCTATGTTGTAGTCGTGGTCCCTGTGAAAGTGGCACCACTTGTCTTTGTTTCTCTTTTTACCATGGGTATTCATCTTTTGGAGGAAGGTGAAGCAGCCCGTTCTTGTCTACTTCCATGAGGACAGCTGATATATTGGCATTGAGGGGAGTAAAATTTTCAAAGTGGGGAAGAGGGCGGTGCTGGCCAACACTGTCTTTCTGGAGCTTCTTGGAGCCTTCTTCATTTGCACCCCTCTGCTTGTTTCCGAATGAGGGATCCATCTGATCATTGGGTTGGAGAGCTTCTTCAGCCCGGATGTACTTCTCACTCCTTAGTAGGAGTTCTAAGAAATCCCGAGGAGGTTTCTTGGAGAGGGATGCCTTCAGGTCGGCGTGATTGATGTTGTGTCTGAATGCCGCAGCGGCTACTGATTGATCGAAGGAGCCGAGACTCGGCGGTGAAGCACCGAACATAGTCTCTCAAGCGTTCCCCTTTCCTCTGACTTAGGGCTAGCAAAGACACACTTGTCTCCTCGACTCAGCGGCTGATGATGAAGTGGGTGAGGAAGAGTTCCTTAAACTGGTTAAATGAGAAGATGGAGCCTAGGGATAGGCAGAAGTACCAAACTCTCACTGGCCCCTTCAACGTTGCTGGGAAGGTCTTGCAGAAGAGTGCATTTGAGGCTTGATGGATCATCATGAGAGTTTTAAAACCCTTAATGTGATCAGCCGGGTCAGACTTCCCATTGTAAGATTCAAAGTGAGACGGCTTGAAGGTATCGGTAACACGGGCTTCCATGATTGCTCTGGAGAAAGGGGGTCTGCTTGGGTGAAAGTTCCTGGCCTGACGGTCTTCCTCATGACTCGTCTTGTTGAGACAATCTTTCACATTTCAGAGGCGACGAAGGACTGAGTCATCCCTTCGGTCGGATCTAGTCGACCAACGGGATTCTTCAGGTACGGAGGAGTGGAGTGATGGGTGCTAGTTTGTTGAGTTGTGTTTGGAACATAATTGAGAGCTTAGAGGATTTGATCTTTAAAGTCTCAGAACTCTGCCATGGTTACTGGCGCTTCTTCCCTTCTTCCTCTCCTAGGGGTCGATTGAACTGTTGTTGTTGGGCGCCTCCTCTCATGAGGAGTTCTTCGCTGCCCTCTTCGGGAGCGATGGTTTCTCTATCCTCTAGGAGAGAGAGTTCTTCTGCGCTCCCTGGTTTGAGGAGAAAGTTTCATCATACCTTTCTGTCATTCTGGATGAGGAGGCACCTCCCGAGCTTACCTCTCGTAGGTGGGTTCGAAGATCAGACCCCTACTAACGGTTATCTACGACGTGACGGAGATCTCTTAACCCCCGAGGTCCCCGTGAGGCCATTGAATTGTTGTAATCATTAAGAACCGAGAAATAGTTATGGAGGAGGTGCTGCTCCTGGCGACTTCAGTAGAGCCCCCCCCCCCCCCCCCCACCCGGTGCTGGTGCTGTTCCTCTGGACTAAGGCTGAATTTACTGGGAGGGTTGTTGTTCGGTCTGAAGTTGCTGAACCGGATGATCCGGTTGGGACTGCTATGCCAGTTGAAGGTGTTAGGGGGAACACCTTCAAGAGGGGGAGGAGAACAAGGAGGTTTGGCTCGTCGGCTTGAGGCCGCCGCCTTCCCTTTTCCCTTTGGAGTCATAGCTGAAAACTATTTTTACATGCGAGTACTTGGTCGGGTTGCTTTTTATGCGATTCCCACAGACGGCACCAATCTATTGCTGCTAATTTTGGTGTGGGAGCAAACAGATGATTTGTGAATTCTTCTAGAATCAAAGAAAAGCTAACATTTTACTACTTGCTGATATTGAATGTTTTCAAGTTATGTTGACTTTTGGATCTGACTTATTCTGGCCGTAGGATCTAAACCGAATGGTGACGATCGCTCCCGCTGACCTGCAAAAAATTCTGAAACACCGGGATTGATCCCTGCGACAGACCCTCCGACGCTCAAGTTAATAATCAGGAAGATTATGAAAGAGCTTTTGTGGAGAAAATATTGATTAGCTTTTTTATGATGGGGTAGGAGGATATTTATAATCGCCTTTGGGACCAATTTCGAGATAATTATTTATCTATACTTTCCGGTGTTTTCGGATAAGAAATAGAGTTTAAATTCCTTCATGATAAGAGATTTGGTTTAAACCGTCTCTTAGGGATAATCATGAATTTAAACCACCCTTTAAATGATCTAAGTTTATTTATAATGGGCTGCCATCATAACCGATAAGACAGATCCATTTTGAGTAATTGGGCTTTGTAAAAGACTCAGTTCTCATTTTCGGAACCGTTTATAATGAAAATTACCGTTTTACTCCTGAGAGCTTTGAGATTCGTGGCTGATTTGAATGGTCCCGATTTGGTCTTATTTTTAGCTATATCAGTGAGAATCATCCGTCTTAGAATCACCTTTCGCTCCGTAATCCAAAACATTGTAGAGACTGGAACTACTAACCATACCAACCATGAAGAACAACAGTAGCAAGTTTGCAATAGTGTGCACATTACAAAATAAAATAAAATCAGATAGGAGAAGAAAAGAAAAAAAGAGTTCAAATTCTTTTATATATATATACTCATTTTTAAACACAAAATGAGATGTCTCACCATTTTATCGATGAACAGACTATTCTCATGAGGATTGATCAGGCGGATAGCAGAAAAGATAGCTGTTCGGGTTAAGCTCCCATCTATTCTAGTGCTTTTTCTATCTTTTGGAAGTTTTTTTGAGTACTGTAATGAACTTTAATTCCGCATAATTACTCTAGTGTGCGGATGGTTGAGGGTTCGGCAAAGTTGTAAGCTAAACCAACTCGATCCTTGTGTATATGTACCTGTTTTTAATCCTATATTAATATATATTTTGTGAGGTAGAAACCTACCCTACCTTTAACCAGTCAAAAAAATTAATGAACAGGCTAATGGTGAGTGAGTGAGAGAAGAATTACAACAACTGTAATTAACTAAGGATGATATTAAAAGTAAGTGGGTGTCACTTCATTTATATACTAACCTCCAGTCCATTCATGGTAATGAGATTGACCCATAATTAAGCATGCATGAAAATATGAAATTTACCATGTTAGATAAAATGAAGATCTCCCAGTTGACTTCCCTCAATATCATACAATATGGCGTAGGATTATAATTACCATGTTAGAGTAAACAAAATCTCATGGTTGACAATTTGTATGGAACAAGCAGTATCTACATCTTCCATATTATGTGTAATTTGTGATCATAATTATTACTAAACTTCTTCTCGTTATCTTTTGTTGTACTTTTTTAGAGCAGAAGTAAAAGGCAGCTCCTAATTTTCTCTCTGTAATTCGAACAAGGAAAATAAATTTAAAAAAAAAATCAAATTATTTTCTTAGGCAGTATATGAAAATTAAGCCAAATAAAGCAAACAATTGGAAGGCCATCACTGTCATGGTTGGCAATTTGAATGGAACAAGCTGCATCTATATTTATATACCTCCATAATATGTGTAATTTGTGATTACAATTACTAGTATCGCACGCCTACAAAAATATAGATAGATAGGAGATGCGATCGATCTGAATTTTTTTGGGGGAGAGAGAGTAAATTTTAGGAGAGAAGAAGAGGAGGGTGGGTTTTTATTTATTTATTTAAATAATTAATCAGAGTTTAATTAGGTTCGGGTGATATTAGGATGTGTAGTTTGGAATTAATTAGGTTAGAGTTAGATCTAATTGTGTGGTGTAAATTTAATTGAGAGATTTAGTTAAATTAGGATTAGATCTAATCTAATTGTGTGATATAGATTTAATTGAGATTGAATACATACAAATCACATATTTCTAATTGTGTGGTGTATATTTAATTAAGATCGAATGCATACAAATCACAAGTTGTCTACAAATGATAACTCTAGCTCTCATTATAATATTAGAGATTACCAAACTTCTTCAGTTCTTCTCATCATCTTTTGTTGTCGTTTTTTAGAGTACTAAGAGTAGAAGTAATACCAAACTTCTTCAGTTCTTCTCATCATCTTTTGTTGTCGTTTTTTAGAGTACTAAGAGTAGAAGTAAAAGGCATGCAGCTCCTAATTTTCTCTCTGCAATTCGAACATGGAAAATAAATTACAACAATAAAATAAAATAAAATTATTTTCTTAGGCATTATAAGAAAATTAAGCCAAATAAAGCAGATATTTGAAAGGCCATCACTGCCATTCTAAATAATTTTTTGAGCAAACACTGTCATTCTTAATGATACCCCAAATTTTGTGACATGCGTATAGTACTAAAAAATAAAGCATACGGCATGTTTCATTTTCTCTCTCATTCTAGATCAATTGCTTAATTTCCTAACTATCTCAGGATTGATTAGATACAAGAACTTCTTAGCTAGATCAAATGACAATCTTTAATTGCGAGTATGAACTTTTACAGGAAGTTTTTAGAAAATGAGTATTTTAACATCATTTTATAAAATAGTTTTGAGACAATTTCTTTATGGATTGTTTTTTTTTTTGAGGAAAAGGTGGAATAATGCCACCCTGTTTCATTAATAAGTGATTAATAAACAACCCCGAAGTCCCGGAAAAGTAAAAGTGCAGTGCAGGAAATAAAACATAACCCCCAACAAAACTCTGGGGGGTGGGTTACATCATCCAGCCTAAAGGCAACCAAAACACAAATACAAAATACAGGGTCTGATACAAAATAAGTAGTAGTGAGGTGAGAGTCCACTCATCAGTCTAGAGTTGGCCCGATCTCTATCTCCTCGTCATCAAAATCATCCACCTGGAATACCCTTGCAATCCTCCCTCTTACTCCTGAAGCAGCAGCTGTAGCCCAAAAAGAAATTAGATGCATGATATGAGTAAGATTACTAGAAATAGAATTACATGAGGCACGGAAATAAAAATTGTTCCTATCTAGCCATAACACCCATGTGGTTGCCGCAATGGCAATAAACCATGCATCTTTCATATCGTGACGGACTGATGCAAATCTGGGACCAACCCACAGTTCCTCATAGTCTCTTGGGTAGTCATTTGTTCCTAGTGCTCTCAGCACCTCTATCAGGATGGCCTTGCTTCTGGTGCAGTGAAGAAACAGGTGATTCAGACTTTCCACGTGTACGTTGCAGAACCCGCAATTGGTCGCAATGTGAGGTTGCCACTTGGCAAGGTTCTCTCTAGTGAGAATGGCATTGTTGAGCACAAGCCAGAGGAAGACTCTAATTTTTAGATGTGTTTTTGTCTTCCAAAGTACCGCTGCCCAGCTGGGCCTGCATCCTCGGAAGTGAATCCGGTGGTAAAGTGATCTAACCGAGAACCCTCCCTTGTTCTCGAGTCCCCACCGCACGTGATCTGGGCCTTGGGCACATATCACCCCAGAGTGGACTATGCACGTTTGTAACACATGCAGTTGCTGTAGAAAACTTGGAGAAAGAGTTCCTTGGAACGACGGTCTCCAAGTCCCCCTTTTCCATGTTTCCGCCACCGAGATATTCGGTCGATTCGTTTTAGCAAACAGCTCTGGGAAATCTTTCTTAAGAGAGTGAGGACCGCACCATTTGTCCCACCAAAATCTGGTGGTTCGACCATTGCCGATCAAAGATGAAATTGCTGAGTTGAAAGGTCCGCTGGATTTAGCAACTCCTTTCCAGAACCGGGAGACTTTGGATCCTACTCGGAAGCCTAGACTTCTTGTCCCTTTCCCTCGAAGGTAAGGTTGGATAAAGTCCTGCCATCCTTCCCCACAGTGATGGAACACTTTCCACCACCACTTTCCCAGGAGTGCCAGATTCATATCTCTGAGGTCAATGATGCCTAGCCCTCCGTGCCTCTTTTTCATGCATGCGATATTCCATTTAATAAGGTGGTAGCCTCCCTTATTTGAGTCAGCACCTTTCCAGAGGAATCTTTTCCTGATACGATCGATCCTTTGGATCACCCACTTTGGGAGTTCAAAAAAGGACATGTAGTAGATGGGCAGATTGGATAACACAGAGTTGATGAGAACCACTCTGCCCCCAAGGGAAAGTGATTTGCCTTTACATCCGGACAGTCTGTCCTCCACCCTGTCTATAATAGGCAACCAGTCAACCTTCGTGAGCCTCCCTGGACGGAGCGGAAGCCCTAGGTATTTGATAGGGAATTCTTCTATTGCGCAGTTGAGAATGGTGGCATGCTCCTGAATTTCAGCTTCTGAGAGTGAAATAGGAACTAGCGCGCTCTTATGGAAGTTAATTCTCAGGCCTGACCAGGCTTCAAAGCAGTAAAGGACCCCTTTAAAGCAAATTGTTTCCGCTCTAGTCCCATTACCGAAGATAAGGGTGTCGTCAGCATATTGAAGGATCGTGCATCCCTGATTAGTATTGCTGCTGGCCACAGGCGAAATCCATCCTTTTCTTTGATAATTATCTAGCATTCCTCTGAGCACATCCGCTACAATAGTGAATAGAAGTGGGGATAGTGGATCCCCCTGACGGAGTCCCTTCTTGCACGGGAACGAGGGACCAGGTCTCTCATTCACTTATGGATTGTTGTTCTCCTTCATGAGTACATCAAAATCACTATTATTATACACGTGCTGTGCACGTGGGAAAAAATTAAGGGGAATGAAAAGGGCAAAAAAAAAAAATTCCTGCACGTGCGCTGTACGGGTTGGGTTATGGACAAAGGCCTTCTCCCATTATAGTAGTAGAGATTATACACGTGCTGTGCACGTGGGGAAAAATTGGGGGGAATGAAAATGGCAAAAAAAAATTCCTGCACGTGCGCTGCACGGGTTGGGTTATGGACAAAGGCCTTCTCCCATTATAGTAGTAGAGATATATTTACTTACTCAAAACGGTTATGGTTTGGATGAGAAATTATCTTCCTAAGTGAGCTACTTGATGGGAGAAAATTGATTGAGGGACTTTAGTCTCATATCGGAAAAATCAAAAGAACTAAAAGGGTATATATAATAAACCCCTTCTTAGCTTCGCAAGAAAGCAAGTTAGAAGGCTCTCTCTCATGCGTGTGGACCAGATTACATGCGACTTGTGTGGGTCTTCACGTATTGCAGACCCACTTGAACCCCACCCCGTGCGGGGATTCTTATTGCCCCAGTTTTGATTTCTAATCTGTACCGGCTGAAATTAATGCTGCAAACTATTTTGTCTCTATAACGGACGAATTAATGCAGAAACCGATGAAATGGTTTTGTTTGCCTTTTAACTGCATTGATTTACACGTTTACAAAACTGACAAAACGGTTTTATCAGCCGTTTCTTTTGAGCATTCATTCACCTGTTTTCCCTTACCTCAATAAATTGAGGCCTCACACACCAAAAAAAACTTCTCCTATTTGTTCCGTTCTCTCTTTTCGGTTCAGGTGTTCTAGTGTTCCTGTTGAGTGGTGATAGGGTTCTATACTGTTTCAGTTCAGAAGTGTAACGTGGTGCTGTAGTCGACACTTCTCAAATGTTGTATCCTGAGAGACAGACACCTCTGCAATCTCCAGTACCCGGAAGAGGATGCGAATCTGTTTTAAGGATATTCTTATTGCCCCAGTTTTGATTTCCAACCGTACCGGCCGAAATTAATGCTGCAAACTGTTTTGTCTCTATAACGGACTAATTAATGCAGAAACCGACGAAATGGTTTTGTTTGCCTTTTAACTGCATTGATTTACATGTTTACAAAATTGACAAAACGGTTTTATCAGTCGTTTCTTTTGAGCATTCATTCACCTGTTTCCCCTTACCTCAATAACTTGAGGCCTCACACACCGAAAAAAAGTTCTCCTCTTTGTTCCGTTCTCTCTTTTCGGTTCAGGTGTTCTAGTGTTCCTGCTGAGTGGTGATAGGGTTCTATACTGTTTCAGTTCGGGAGTGTAACGTGGTGCTGTAGTCGGCACTTTTCAAATGTTGCATCCTGAGAGACAGATACCTCTGCAATCTCCAGTACCCGGAAGAGGATGCGAATCTGTTTTAAGGATACTGTGTGATACACAAATTTCGGCTCAAATCGGTTTGGTACTTTCTTTTCTTGACATTTGTACGGTTTTCACCACCTCTTTCTATTCTCTGTTTTCTGCCTCTCACTTAAGACTTGTTTTATTGCAATTTTTTTATAACAGTCATCACACTAAATTACTCTAGCCCATTTCTATAAATTTCTTGGCACTCTGCTCAACTCCTCATGGTCATAGTTTTTACTATTACACTGCTTACTTTACCTTCTAGAATACTAGGAAACATACTTTAGGCATGTTAAAATTTAGGTAAAGCATTAGTTCAGAGTCAGATCTTCAATCATAAGAAGGTGAGGGAATCACAACTGCTAAAGCTAAAGATGAAAACGAATTCATCAAGCTCCGTAACGAGGTCTTTGTTACAAGTCCGGCTTTTCTTCCATGGTGGCTTTATTACATTCCGAAAAGAGCCCCTTGTGAGCAACAATCTCAGTGACTTGTTCAACCAAGTCGAAGAGCAAGTAAACGTAAACGAGTAACTTTCGACCCATGCAGCTATATCAGCAACTCTTGTCGGAGCCTTATCTTACTTTAGTTTTAGTACTTTTACATAAGCCATCCTTGAACTTTTGAACATCACCTTATGAAACCTGACTCTTAAAGAAAGACTTTTGCTTGAGCCCGGCTTGGTATATTGCTTGTTCTAGTTGGATCTTTCATAATAATTATATGTCCAAAACATTGAATTCTAATGACAAAACTGAGCTACTGTGATCTTGACCAATTCAAGAATCTGAATCTTAAAGTATCGAGTGGTTCCTATTTGCCAGGTCAATGTAACTACATTGTTTTTTTCTCTATTCATTGAATGATGGGAATAGAAAATTCCCAACGGCCTTGACTACAGTCAGTGTCTATTATAGCAAACCTCGAAAAACAAAAGGTGCGTCCTATACTCGAGATGCCTTCGACAGAGAATCTCAAAGAGCAGCGAGGTCGCATTGGCATACTTCAATCAATTCATTCGCTGGTTCATCTCCCAGCATTCTGATCGATGCGAACCTTTCTAAAAGTGCATTCGTCTTTTATCTTGAGTAGGTCAAATAATGTAAATAAAGACAACAAAAGAAATGCTTCGTAGACAAACCAGATAGGTCAGACCCGACGATATACGTACACCAGGCCCATCTTTGGTTTGGATCTGGTGTTTCTTTCTCAATTCCACCAGAAAGCGCGAAAACAGGATCTAGGTCAAGTAAGTCACGAGATAGCCAAAAAGTAAGCAGGGTAAGAAGGGAAAGACACTGTTTCAAGCATGTTATATAGTTCAGTTATATCTGACTTAAGGAAGTGGGGCCCTAGTCGCTTAGGATCTATCTTTCTCCTTCTCTACAAAAAAGAGGGAGGGGTAGGTCTAAGGACAAGAGAGACTTTTTTCCTATTTGGAAATCGTCCACCCCGCGTCCACCCCTGGAGTATATGATTCAACAAGAATCACACAGGGGTAGATTGATAGAAACCTCTAATAAAATACCTTTGGACTCAATCTCCTTTTAGAATTATGAAATTCACTCACGACATCTTTGATCTTTCTGCCGCTTTCGCTATTCTAATTCACACTCAGGGGAGTTAGTATCCCCAAAGCAATATGATGCATCACCAGCACGATTCAAACTCATTTTTAAAGAAAAAATAATCCACAATAACTCGGATATCAAGACAAATCCCACCTACAGTGGAATTTTTTACCAAACTATCCCCTTTTTGTAAGTAAGTACGAAACTATCCCTGTTTGAAAATTTAATATCAAAACAATTCTGTCGCTAACTGAGTTAGCGCGCCTAGTAAATTTCTTCGCGCTAACTCAGTTAGCGTGCTGCAGGGGATACAACTTTTCTCTCTTGTTTGGGTGTGGCAAAAAACTCACCCAATATAGACACGCTAATTCCGTTAGTGCGCCTCTTTATACCAAGGTCGTTAACTCGGTTAGCGTGTGTCGATTATTAGTCTGTTTGTGAAGATAGGCATACACGTTAACTCAGTTAACGGTCTTGGTAAAATACGGCACGTTAACTGAGTTAACGTGGGTGAGTATCTCCAATTTTCAGAAAGTTTCAACTTTCTGGAAACTTAAAATCTTCACAGTTGTTAACTTAGTTAACGGTCTTGGTAAGAATAGACACGTTAACTGAGTTAACATGTGTGAGTATCTCCAATTTTCAGAAAGTTTTAACTTTCTGGAAACTTGAAATCTTCACAGTCGTTAACTCAGTTAACGGCCTTGGTAAGAATAGGCACGTTAACTGAGTTAACGTGTTTATACCTAGTGATTTTTCACCCACACCCCTCTTTGAGATAGTGCCTCATACTGTCCCATCTACGAACGCTAATTCCGTTAGCGCTCGCACACCCAAACTAGAGGGAAAAAGTTGTATCCCCTGCAGCACGTTAACTGAGTTAGGGCGAAGAAAATTACTAGGCGCGCTAACTCAGTTAGCGACATGGATATTTTGGTATTAAATTTTCAAACATGGATAGTTTCGTACTTACATACAAAAAATAGGATAGTTTGGTAAAAAATTCCCTACAGGGAGCCCCATCATAAGAAAATATTTTAACACAGACCCCCCAACAATTTTAAAATTCCACATTAGTGTTTCATAATTTGCTAATTCTATATTAGTTATTCGCCAACTTCAAGGGGCTTGGAGCATCAATTGTAACATTATAAAAATCTACATGTACTGAAACTACTTTTTAGAAGGTTTTTTTTTCTCGTAAGTATAAAAATCTTTTTTTTTTCACTTTCCATCTTATGCTCATTTGGATCATTATGCTTTAAAAAATCACTAAAATTGTTTCAATAAGTCATAATTTATATAATGCTGCACTTGGATCTCAAATTAATTATTTCGATCACTTGTGGAGCTGATCGATGAACCAATATAAAAATAACAATTTGTGGGGGACTAGTATGCAATCTGCACGTGTTCTCCCTCCCATTCTTAAACCCTTCCAAACCTCCTCCCCCGTAACTAACCCCCCTCCCCCCCCCCCCCCCCACACACACCCTGACCGAATTTTTCCCGTACTAAGCCACTTTTTGAAACTATATTCCAAACTCATATACTTTCCAAACTATTACCCCGAGTAAGCGACCATTTGCCAAAACAACTATAACCGATGTTGGGAATTACGGCTGTAGCTATTTTGAAGCTACAGTTCCCAATTGCTGCTTCTTGTTTAATTTTTTTTTTTTTTGGAACGCCGCAGATCCCAACAGCAGCTATAGTGAAAGATCGACAATAGGTGAGGCACATATAGTCAAGTGGTGGAGGATTAGAAAATTTTTCTAAGTTTTAAATGTTGAAGAGAGTCTGCAGTTGGAAACTGCGGTCTCTATAAATCAAATTTCTTTGATGCTCTCTGACTTGCTCTCTGATTCAGACGCTCTATGTCCTGGGTAAAGTTTAGAATGCAATTGGAAACTATGGCCTCTCTATGTTTTGGCAACAGTTGGGACTGTGGCCTTAGCTATACGGCAAAATTTCAATTACAGTTAAGGGAACTGCAGATAAAACATAGAGGCATGTTTTATTAAAATCTTATTGATGAAGAAATGGGGTGGCGATATTTCACCTCTTCCTTTTAAAAATAAAAAATAAAACTCTCCAAGTATGAAGACCAAATCTCATTAACTCTTGAAGATCGAAGATCAACTGTAAACTTTAAATTTCTTGTAAACTAACACAAACTTTAAATTTCTATTAACAACAATTGTAACTTTTTACAATATTAATAGTTACTGAGGTATTTTCCAATATTACATGTTTTTATTTATTTTATATGTTAAAAGAAAGAAGAAGAAAAAACTAAAAACCAGCCCGCCTCAGCCCGAAACCGGGGGGGACTAGGCTGGCAAGCCGACAAACTAGCCCCCTTGAAATTGGACTTTGCTCCCTAGTACCTGTTGGGGTTTATGTCTTGCATACTTATTCGGTGTGAAGAGAAGATGGTGATACAAGTAGAGGGTTCGAAGCGAAGGATCGAAGCAAATGAGAAACAGTCAGCAGCAGCAACAGCCAACAGAGAAAGGGACAGTCGACCGTGCAGTCGGCTGTCACCTTCTCGGGTCAATGGTCTGGGAGTTGCAGTTGACGGCAACTATGTGCGATCGACCGTCCGCGGCGGTAATGAATTTTTTGGTTGCAGGTTTGTTGATTCGATTGAAGTCCGCTTTGTCTTCTGATTAGATCGTACGGCTCTAATTGTATGTTTATCTCTTCAGTATACATCGGATGACAATTGTATCAAGATATCTAAACTATGGTTTCTCCAGATCTATAAATACAATGTAAACGGTTCCTAGAACGATATGATTCTATTGAGTACCGAATAGAAGAAGAGAATACTTCATCTGAAAGGGTGAGAGATTTCTCCATTGTAAACAACAACCAAGTTCCAGGTAGGCTTGAGAAAGAGTCGTTATGAGAATTGTAATATTCTTGTATCTTCTCTAGTTGAAATAACATCTCTGTTCTTTCTCTCCCGGATTAAGGTGAAAGCTCCAACCGGGACAATTCTTGTGTGCTTTGTATAATTTGTTTGATCTAATTTTGCTCGGTGGTTTACATTAATTGTGTCAAACTCAACAAGATTCTCAGTTTTTCCTAACAATACCAAGGGAGCCTGCTTGGAACCATCCCTGGCACATAGCCTTTGCTCCCTGGCAAGTGATGGCAAATAGAAAGAGACTTTATACAAATTTGGATTACAATTTACCTTCCTTTAATGCAAATAAGCTAGGTTGAATTTTTCTTCAAAAGCGAATGGCAAGCACTTTCTTTCTCTCACATTTTGATGACATTTTGATGTGTTAATTGTACCACTTTCACGCTACTATAAAATATAGACTTCGTGCTATCTGCACTTATAATGTTTTGCTTCCAAACTAGGAACGGATGGTTTATTTATTCTTACCTCTTACAGTTTTTTTTGGCTAAAACCTTACCGAGTAATGCTGCATCCATTATCAATTTTACTACATTTATCTGTACTATCATCGGTAACGCTTCAATAGATGGAGAAAGTGAGAGTAGGTAGAAAAACTTTTCAATAGAAGTACAAGTGAAGAGAATGATCGTATATGAAGCATTAATCTTCTTCAACTGGGCTAGATTTAGTTGCAATGCTATTTTATATTGCCAAACACCACTTTAGTGTTTCCAATTTCACTATGTTTTCTCAACACTTAGTCTACAATGGCAAATTAACATTTAATGGTTAAGTTCATGGACAAACACAAAACTCTTATCACCACTTGACATCCAGTGATCATTTCCATCCCTATCCGGGATCTGTAAGTGTTAATGGTCAAGTTCATACACAAAAACTACACTTGGCCACACAATATCCACATCAATATCCCAGCATCATTTCCATTCTTATCCAGGATCATATGATTAGGGGTGTAAAAGGAACATGACGGTTCGTCATCCGTCCGAGTCCGACTCAAGAAATGACCCGACCGTAGACCGTCTGAACTGTTATACGAACCGAACTTGAATAAATTATTTGAATAAATTATTAAGTCTGATTCTTTACCGAACTGAAGTCGGACACAAATCCGTCCAAGTATTATTGCGGTCTAATGCTTTACCGAACCGAGTTCGAACTATAAAATTTTTGTCCGACCTAGACCGAGACGGACATAAACCCGTCCGAGTAGAATTTCGGTCTGAGCTTGAACATATGGCTGTCCAATCCCGCCCGGTCCGATTTCCAGCCCTTGATATGATGTGATAAAGCAAAGAGAAAGTGACATACCTTCACTGTCAAAAATACGAACACCATTGTCACCAAACTATATGCTCCTACTTGTTTGCAAAAACAACAAAATAGAAAGCCAATCTATGAGTTCCATCAGGCCCAGTATATTGTTCTAACAAGACCACCAATGTGTAATCAGATGGAAATACTAAGAATCAAATCAATCAAACAAGAGTACAATTAACAAAACTGGGACAGACGAAAGACAAAAAAAACAAAGACAAAAAATTGTCTGTGCTCAAGAAAAGCAATCACAAACCCAACATTGCACACGTTCAAGACATATAAATAAGGTAGTGTATGGTACTCAATCCGAATCTGAATCCTGAACAGCCGATGACCTGACACTCCTATTTCTGTCATTGACCTCGCCCTCATCATCCTCATTCCCCTTCCTCTCATCAATGATACCTGCAGTATTGTTAATATGTGGTGTTCTAGATTTGTAAACCGAGTAGCAGGTCAGGCTTATCAAAAATCCGAGTAAAACAACGAGTACCTTTTCGTCTTAGAAGATTTTCAATGGCCCTAGTAGTGAAATCATCTCTGGCTCCTAGATCCTCAAATCCAACTATTCTATCGAATGCAATTCCCTTCCTAAAATAGAATTTTCCATCAAGATACATTTCAAGACGATGCGATTAAACAATGAGTTTAAGAGAGATGCATTGGCCTCACCTGAACAATAGGATACATGGAAGGGTTTTAATTCCTAGCTTCGTCACAAAGAAGGGAGCATTCTGCATTCAGCTCCTATCATCATCAGTATTCTACATACACAAAATATACAGAGGGAAGTGGGAAAGGAGACTAACTTCGGCATCCAATTTGATGAACTTTGAATTAAGGTGTACTGGCGCAAGCGCTTTCAAGTGCTTATCCACTATCCTACAAGGAATCATCAAAGGCTAACCAGTTTACAATTGGAAATATATGAAGATTCTATAAATCATTTGGGGCGATATATTACTTGCAACGGTAGAACTCGCGGTGGTAAAAATGGCAGATTACTTTTTCACTCCCAGTAACTTCACCAAGAAACTCCCCCTCAGATACCTCCCTATACTCACCATGCCCTTGCCTTTTTAAGACCTCCCTCTTTTCAGCTTCTTTCTGTCAAATATGCACTGTCATGAAAGCCAAATTGATAAATAATTTTAAGCCACCAATTTGCAGATGATACCTTGAGAGAAGCAATCCTGTCAGCATGTAGTTTTTCCAGCTCAGGGTCCTGAATTATAGTATAGCCGATTTTAGGTATATTACAAGTAAAGATAAAGGAAATTCTTATGAAATACATGAGAAGTCGTCACAAATACATAAAAATTTCTGATTTTAACTTACATCCAACAATTCGTCAAGGTCAAACTCTTCATTGTTTGCTTGGGATGCCTGAGCCTTTTGATTAGCTAACAATTCCTGCAGTATTGGTGTGATGGACATTAGAGAAGTGCAGTCAAAATGTTCATAGTAGACAAAACTACAGTGACCTAATTATTGTTTTTAAGTTTGATGATTATGCTTCCTCCTAGAGCAGGAAAAGACTAACATAAAAGTGATTTATGTTGGTGACATTTATGAGGTAAAGAATGAACTCTCACAGCTGGTACCAATGACGAAAGATGCTGAAGAAATTACAAATGCTATGAAAATGTTATGGTTTTTTTAATGGAAAACGGGAAGAAAAAAAATGGAAGAAATAAAAAACAATAACAGCAAGTCTTGTATTTGATATGAAAAAGATGCTTATGTAGTTGCCCTATAAACCCCAAATCCTGATTAGCCCCATTTTTCTTCTACATGATTCCATTGTTAAGTAACAAAATATTGCATAGGAACTTTGAATGATTTAATTTAAACAGAATGAAATTATATTTTAAATTTTAAGTCGAGAGAATAGAATGGGATACTCATTCTGGTTCTTCCTTCCCTCTCCACACTTCTTTGGTTTCCATAAGTCAAATCAATTTTGAAAAGAAACTATAAGAGAGTGATATCATAGTCTCTTTTCCATCTACCTTCTCAACATGTAGATCTCATGAATACTCTTACTGTCAAATTGACACAGATTAGAGTTTCTTCTCTGTCATTTCCTAACACACCACAATGTTCACAACAAACTAAAGCAGAATACAAAATGCACAGAATAACAAAAGGCTAAAATACTAGCCTTCACAACAAAGAAGCATGATTCTCACATTAAACTAGAAAGAAAACACCAGCATAGCAGTGACACCACCAGCAGGAACACTAGCCCGCAAATGAAGAACTTCCCAGGATACATCAAAGTAAGGAGGAACTCACCCAAAAGGAGCAAAACATCTGAGAAGTTCTTTTGATATTTTTGGAGGTTCAAAGATCTGGAGTCATCCAGGATCCATATTTAGATCCAACAAATATTATAAGGCATGGATGTCGTTTATTGCTGTTACTATAATTGTGGAACCAGTCAATTTAGATTTATTTTAATCTTTAAACAACCGCATGAGCTTCATTTGTGAGCTAATTTGAGTACTGATGAAGCTCCCTGGAAGGTAGAATTTTGCAACCTGCTGCTTGACACACTAGTTTGTATCGTCCAGTTTTACATCAGCACTACCAGTCTACCACAATAATGCTCAGACAGTGACTCTCGGAATAAACATACACTCCTTTCACTCTGCTTTTGGAAAATGTATCGTTGATACCAAACTTCAGACTATCAGTATACAATGCCTAGGTAGGTCTTAGTACGGCGGCAGCTAAGAAAGGCCAATTTATTGGTTATCCAATTTAAGCTCACACAAACAATTAAAAAGATTCCACAGGGAATGGGTGAAGAGAGTAAACTTAGTGTAGTAATTTGCATTCATTTGTAAATCATGATTTAAGTAATCAAGGTTCTAAATATTGGACATTGGAAACATAACCGATGGCAATCTTTTGCTCTGGATATCATAAATATAGATGATATTTAGTAAATATCAAGTTATCATATCGAATGAAAGTGTAGATTCTAGATATTATTTAAATTACTCATATGTACACTATAAATAACAAATATAATTTATATTATGCAAATAGTACAATTACAACCCAAATATAAAATAGTCTAGATAAAATCACATATATAATAGAAACATCCTTAAATATTATAGATTTTACTGAAATACATATCAAGCAAAAAATACCCATCAGAAAATAATTTCAATTTGTATTCACACTAAATACAGATACTATCAAAATGCTTGTATCATGTGCTCTGCTAACTCCACAAAGGAGGGTCTTAAGATTATTTTCAAACAGAAGAATTCTCAGAAGAATAGCACGGTAAACAATATGTTCTGTATACTGGTTGATATTGGGCTTCGTGCCTTCAATCTGTGGAAAATATCAAATTTTAAAATCTGCAATGCCCAACCTCCAAAGCTGAAAATATACACAACAATTGGCCCATAAATGAAACAATGTAAATTATATATAAAAAATCACAAATTAAAATTAGCCAGATAAATATAATTCGATCAAATAATAAAATTTTATTAGTAGTATATTACTAAAAGCATGGTATATACTTTCAGTAGGATGAGTAGCATATTACTGAAAGTATACCTCATGCTTTGATCTTTACACGCAATAACAAGCCGACTCGCCTAGGGCCTGGGCATTTTTAAAAATCGGTTTGGCTGTCTAAGCAGTCTGGGCCTTTTTTTTTGTTAAGTGAATCGGTTCACTTAAATCCCCACATTTTGAAGATTCCCATCCCCCATGCTTCTCTCTCTCTTTCTTCCAAAAAAACTCAAATCCCTAAATCAGAAAGACCCAAATCGCTCTTGCTTTCCCCAAATCCTCAAAATCTTAAATCGACAAAATCTCACATCGATAGCCCCTCTCATTGGAATCTTGATGATGGGCAATACACAAAATCAACGCTCTACCATTCAGCTAATTCCCATTTATAATTTTTTGAGTTTTTTTTAGTATTATATATATCTTGTATTTTTAGCTTATATTTTCTAATAAATATATTAATTTAAAAAATTGCTTAGCGCCTAGCCGCATAGGCCCCGCTTACAAGGTCTAAGCGCTAGGCCCCCATCGGCCGCCTGACTACCACCTAACGACTTTTAGAACATTGTTTGATAGTTAGATTCTCATTTTTTCTCCAATATGCTCATAATTATAATTTATTCTTATAGCTCTGTGAGATTATTTAAATGTTTGCATTTTTACCTAGATAGATAATTTATTATGTATATATATAATTTAAAATATTTTATATTTAACGTACCCACCAACACATCCGTATCCTACTTTTTCGTAAAATCATGTATCCCTATATCCGTGTCGTGTCGTACCCGGTACCCTTTACTCGTATCCGTGCTTTATAGCTACCAAGTGACCTTGTACAATGACCAAAATGATAATCTACAATCATTATTAGAAGAAGTACCATATTTGTAGATTGTCCTTCGCTAACTACCAAGTGACCTTATAAACTACCCAATTTGCACTTTGTTCTAACAATGTTTTTGGAGCACTCCAACATGGGTGAACTACTCTTGACTCCAAGCTAAGGCCCACAATTCTAGAGGATAAACTCTGCACAACATATCTGTTGAAATAGGACAAGCACTAAGTATATTTCTTGACACATTCAATAGGAGGGGGAAAAACACATTCGAAAATTTCATTCAAGTACTACTGTGAAACAAAAGCTACATGCGGACTTAATTTATGAATTCAGGAACAATGGGATTCTGTGAAAGGATACTTTCAACTTAATATTTCTCGTTCATGTTTCAAACATAGGTATCGGGTTTGGTATGGGTCTTCTTCCATTTATATTTGTATCAGCCCTCTCAGAAATACCAAACTTATCATCTAGGTGTATTGGCACATTGTCTAGCCTGTACTCTATCATTTGTATTGTCTCCCCCTCATTCTGGTTGTCCCTATTCATTGTCCATGGCAGAGAAATCATGCTATGTTCTATATATAGAGTTTCAGTTTCGTACTATTGGTTTTATTCTCCCTTCATCAATAGAATTATTTGCCAACACCCACTTTTTTAGGAAGTGTCCTGTTGTGTAGACCTAAAACGATGCACGTCAAGATTATTGTCTTGGTCCGGGCCAAAATTTAAAACCACGGTTTTTTTCCAGTATTAGGTAGGAGATGCTTACCTTGCACCATATTTTGTACTATTTTGTTCTCATGCCCACTATAGTTGGTTATGTCATGTAGTTAGATTACATTATCATCCCTTTAATAAAATAGGTATGCCTACTCCATTTCAAAGAAGGGAAAAAAACCCATAAAATCAGAAAACAAACTCCTATCAAAATAAAGTCCTCGTACCTTCATTTTCTTCCATTATCATCAAAAGCTCAATTGCACAAGAGAAACTACATGTGTTCCTTTCTTCTTATTTATTCGAATAAAAATTAGTAACAGATTTATTACCATGTCACACAGGTACTCCTCGCAAGGGGTCGGATCCATACTGGACATGTATCTGAAACCGACACTTCATGGACACTATTAAAGTAGTGCTTAGTTTAGTCCCTTATCAGTATAAGAATTAGTTTACTTTATGTCATCTCCTATATATAGGTTGCCTTGCATTCAGTTATAATTATCCCAATAAAGTATTTTTTCTTCCTTTATTTTATACATTAATATGGTTTCATAGCAGAAAATTTATAGACAACTACTATACAAAAAAATTAGGATTCTCTTCATCTTTTTTTGTTAAATATAAAAATAAAAATAAAAATCGGGCTCTTCTCATCTTCCCAACCCCATCACCTCACCCTAACCCTAATCCCCTACAGCCACCACCCTCTCATCCCCTCCTGCCGCCCTCATCTCCTAAAAAAAACCTAAATCTCATCCCCTTCCCCCACCCTCACAGCACCACCAACAACCCATCACCATCCTGCCACCTTTTCCCCCTCCACTACTGCCGCCGACCAGATCCACGACCTCCACATCCACCATCCCCAACCCACAAACACCAGATCCAAACTCCAAACTCCAAACTCCAGAACCCATACCAGCTCCATTAGAACCCTGAACTACCCAAACTAGTCCAAACCAACTCAAAACAGACTCAACCCAGACACACGTCACACACCAGACCCAAATCTGACCCTTATCAGTCCAAAGCAGCCCAACCAGACCCAAATCCGACCCAAATGCTTGGTGATTCGTGCTATTCAGTGATGCTTGCCCGCTCTTGATCTCCTCTTCAATCAACATCTCCCCTTCAAATCCATCTCCATCTCCAGATTTGGTCTAGATTTGCTCCTCTCCTCTAATGGTGACCGATCTTCCTTCTCTGTTGAAGACAGAGCACATGACCATTGAGAATCTCTCCAACCGTGATCATGGCCATGGTAACGGTCGTCGCTTCAACACAAAGTATTGCACCTACCATGGCCGATCTCATGAATATGAGATGTGTAAGAAATGTGTCAGTCATCCTCCTGCTCCTGCTGCTCATTAGTCTTCCACTGTGGAACATTCTCCTTCCCTGGTTGTTCCTACAGATATGTCAACCTCCTCCCAATATACCATTTCTGCTGAAGAGTATCATGCCTTCCACAACATGATGTCTCATCCTTCTAATAAGTTTGTTCACTCGAGTAATGCTTGTCATGTTTTCATCACATCAATGGATTATTGATTCAGATGCCTCTGAACATATCTCCTTTATTATTTTTTCATTTTCTTTGCTTCCACATGATCATGTGTTGCTGATAAGTCACATGTCCCCATTGAGGGGTGGAAAATATCTCCCTTTCTCCGGACCTCTCTAAAATTTGTTTTGTGTATCCATATATTTCCTAATAGCTTATTATTGGTTCGTAAAATTTGCAAAGATTTAAACGGTTCAGTGACATTTTTTCCTTCTCATTGTGTTGGATATTATGACTATGAAGGTGATTGACGCCGGTCGTGAACAACATGGGTTATACATCTTCGATTCTCCAACCTCGGCTTTTAGTTCTTCTACTGATCCTGCATTGTGGCACCGACGACCGGGACATCCGTTCTCTACTACTTTTCAGCACATGGTTTCCAGTTGTGAACCTTATTTTACAGTATCTTGTGAGTTGGGTAAATATCATAGAGTTCCCTACCTAGGATGCGTCAATAAACGTAGTGAACATTTGTTTGATTTAGTACATTATGATGTTTGGGACCCTGTTGAATTTTCCACGTTTAATAAATATCATTATTTTGGTACGTTTATTGATGTTTTCTCTAGCAGATTTCTCTTGAAAGATCGTTCTGAATTGTTTAAAGTTTTTCAAGAACTTTTCTTTGGGATAAGTACACAATTTGGCATTACTCTTAAATGTTTTCGTTCTGATAATGCTAAAGAATATGGGAGTTGTGATCTTCAATATTTTTTTCACAATACTAATTCGGAACTTAATTTGAAAACAATATTTAGATTAAATGGAAAAATAACAAACGTAATTTGGAGTAATACACCAAACTTCTTGCGCCTACACTCCTCAACAAAATGGATTGGTTGAACACAAACATTTACATAGCACTGCTTGATCTCTAATGTTTGAAATGAAGGTCCCAAAATTCTATAGGAGTATTGCAGTTTTCACCATTTGTTTGATTATCAATCGTATGACTACTCCTATTCTTCAAAACCAATCCCCGTTCAAACTGGTATTTTCCCTCTAAAGATCAATTTTCAGAATCACCTTGTGTTTTGTGTTGCACTTGTTTCGTTAAAAATCTCAGCTAAGATACTGATAAACTTGACCTGCGTACTACCAAATGAGTGTTTTTTGGATATTCACATTTTTCAAAAGGTTATATTTGCTAATGTCCTTCACAGGAAAAAATGTTTACCTCAGCGATGTTTCATTTTTTGAACACAAGCCTTTTTTAAAAACAAACTTCTTCCAAAACTTCCCACCATCCCCGCCACTAAAACGAAAGAATTGTTCAGACTCGATCATCACAGCAGTACCTTCTGTTATTCAATCGGTTCCAACTACTTATGTCGGTAATATCTCTAACACAGATGATGTACATATCGCACAACGTAAGGCTAAACATACTTTTATTCACCATCTTATTGCCAAATTTGTTTTTTCTTATAAACTGAACACACCTTTTAAGTCTTTATCTCTTCTTTGGATTCCATCTTCATTTCTACGAATATCCACAATGCACTCAAGCACCCTTGTTGGACTGCAACCATGAAAGAGAAAATGCATGCTCTTCAGCAGAATGGTACTTGATAGCTAATTTGTCACCCTGTGGATGGTAAAACAGTTAATTGTAAGTGGGCATTCACAGTCAAACATTATTCCGATGACAGTTGAACAACTCAAAGTTTGCATTGTCACTAACGGATATACATAGGAATTTTGGGTCGACTATACAGAGATATTTTCTCCAGTTGCAAAACTCGCATTCGTTCAGGTTCTTATCTCATTTACATCAAATTGTTCTGACCTCTTCATTGCTTTATGTCAAAAATGCATTCTCTGTCAAAGTTGTGTGTTGTTATGGATTTTCTAAAAGCAAGCCAGACCATTCTCTTCACAAAGAAAAAAAAGTGAGGGCATTGTTATCATATTAGTCTATGTTAATGATATCATTATCACAGGCAGTGACACGCAAGGTATTGAAGACATCAAGTAGCAGTTAGCACAAACCTTTCAAACGAAGGATCCTGGTATGCTTCGATACTTCCTTGGCATTGATGTTGCATGCATAAAGGGCATATTTCTTTCACACAAAAAATATGTTCTTGATATTCTACTCGAGACAAATATTGGGATGTCGCCACAACGAAACCTATGAATCCCAATATTAAGTTGTCTTTATCCAATGTTGCATTGTTCTCTTATCCAGGACGATATTGCAGGCTGGTTGGCAAACTCATATATCCTTCGGTGACTATGCCAGATATTGCCTATGTAGTTGATCGTATTAGCCACTTTATGCATGCACCAACCATCTCTCATTTGAAAGCAGTTGTTCACATTCTTTGCTATTTTAAGAATGCCCCAGAGCAAGGCTTCTCTTCAAGCCTAGTTAATCACTTTCTTTACGAGATTATTCTGATCATAACAGGTCAGGATCGATTGATGATTAGCGCTAAACTCTTGGGTACTTTGTATTCTTTGGAGGGAATTTGTTATCTTAAAAAGGCATGAAGCAACCTGTTGTCACCAAATCAAGTGCAAAGTCTGAATACCGAGCCATCAGACATTTGGTCTCTGAAGTTTTATGGTTAAGATATCTTCTTCGAGACTTGGCAATCTCATTATCAGTGTAGTCGAGGGCATAACAATTTCACTACCCCGTAAAAATTTTGATGCGCAAGACGCAATTTGAGGCGTAAGACTAACTTAACCGAGGCACACAATTACTTTTTGAGGTTTTTAAAATTTATAAATAAAATTATATAAATAAAGAAAAGTAATCTAAATGCATTACTTCAATAATTAAATAAAAAAGAAAGAAAAGTATAAAAGAATGAAAAGAATGCACTACTTCAACAATTTAAATAAAAAAGAAGAAAATGTATAAAACAAGAAAAAGAAGGAAACCATAAAAGTATAAGACGTCATTGCTGTTAGGAGGGAGGATGTTGAGACTTGAGAGGTTGAAAAGGAATGGAAGTTGAGGAGTCGCCAACGAGTTGTTGTCTGCTGTCGCGCTGAGTTGTTATCCGCTATCGCCGCCGCTGCAGTTGAGAGGGAGGAGATTGAGGAGTGGAGATGAATAAAGTAAGCAAAGCGGGGATTAAGAATTGAGATTGGGATTAGGAGTTTGGAATTGGGAATGGAAAGTTGTGAGAGAATTGGGGGGTTATGGGATAGAAAATAGGGTTGAAGATGGGTCGGATCGGGTCGGGTCAGGTATGCAAAGGCTGAGTCTTTTCCTGGGGCGTGCGCCTCGAGCTTTTGCTAAGGAGCACCAAGGTGTGCGCCTCAGTGGCGCTTTGAACAAAGGTGGAGCCTCAGGCTTGAGGCTCAAACTACTTTTATGCTTGAGCCTTCAGCCTCAGGCACGCCTTCAAATACACTGCTCATTATCATCTCCAGTTCCACTCTACTGTGGCAACCAGTCTGCCACACATATTTCTGAGAATCCAGTGTTTCATGAGCACAGAATATATCGATGTCGATTGTTACTTCGTTCGTGATGAATGTGAGAAGAGAGTGATTTCATTCTCTTACGTCCGTTCCTGTGAACAAATTGCCGATATCCTAACTAGAGCACTACCTCCTAAGATTTTTCAAACCTTCTTAAGAAAGCTTGGTATCTACAATATTTATGCCCGGCTTGAGTGTTAAAATAATGGTTAGTTTAGTCCCACATCGATATAAGAATTAATTTATTTTTTGTCCTCTCCAATATATAGGAGGCATTATATTCAGTTATAATTATCCCAATAAAGTATTCTTTCTTCATTTATACTATCCGTTAATAGATACTGTCAGACACTCCTAATGCGTGTCCCAAATTTTATAATATATCTTATATGTTGGACATTTTATAGATAATAACATTTCTTAGAACACATAATTAATGATTTCAAAACAGATATTCAAATTTTTCATAGAAGTTACTCGAATACACATGTTTGATCTTATAGTCTCTAGTTAAGTATTAACACCTTTTCTGGACAATATATTTTAATTTCATTATGAGCAACAAACAGTGGTAAACGTCATATTTGTTGAAATAATATATACTTGAGATAATATTAAGTTATGTTATATAATATTATAATTGTGTCCTTGTCTCCTACTTTTTACAAATTTGGCGTGTAAGATATCCCTTCACATAGGAATTGAAAGGGAAACCAAGACTGATCCATGCAAACAACTCTAGTCTAAGGCCCTCAGTTCAAGATGATAAATTCACCCGCACACAATTCCTTGAAAATAGGACAAGAAATATATTTAAAAATTCCTCGATGCGTCCAAAAAAGAGAAGAGAAAAATCCCTGAACCACATTCAAAAATTACACTTATGTACAACAGTGAAACAAAGCTATTTATGCATTTAAATTTATGAGTTCAATAACGAAATGACATCAGTGAAAAAGATAACCATCGAAAAATCCACCAATAATGCATAGCAATACAGACTTCATCAAGAGTGGATTTAATGTGAAATAACAGTTGTTTTAACAATGACAGCAGATCAACGTCACACTTTCACATATTTTTACTTGTTCTCTACTCTTCTTCCTCTAAGGGATCAGTATAGGCAGATAGTGTACATCATACTGTTTCATTGGTTTCCTCTTTCGTTTTCATCTTTCTTTTCTAAGGTTCAAAAACTAGGTGTCTTGTTATGGGAATTCTGAATTTGGTATCTATATCAGCACTCCTTGGAAACATCAGGCTCATAATCAAGGTATATCAGCAAACTCTAGCTTGCAGTTCTCAATCGCTTAGTTTCTTTCATTCGTCTTGTCCTTATTTGTTATCCACGGCAAAGAAATCATAGCATGTTCTACATTCTAGAGTTTCAGTTGCTACAATTGATATATCTGCTTTCCGACATCAGCTTAATTATTTTCCAATATCCCAGTTTTCAAGTGATTGTTACATCGCCTAAAAAAAGTGACATCTCAGGAGTATTGGCCGGTCCTGACCAAATGTTAAACTAAGTCATTTTTTCACCTTCCGTTTGTATTTCGTACGGATATGAGGTAGGAGATGCTTTTATAGTTTCACTGTATTTTGTACTATTTTGTTCCCAAACACAATATCAAGTAGTAGTAGTTAGAATACTACATTATCATCTATTTAACAAAACAGGTAGGATCACTCCATTTGAAGAAAACCACAAAATTAGAAAAGGAGCTCCTAACAAAATGAATTCATTTATTCCATTGTCATAAATAAAAAATCTACAATATAAGAACAATTATTTACTATAGAATTTCGCAACGGGTTAATCACAAAATCTCAGCTGTCTTTCTATGTAAATTACTCCAATTTTGAGTTCTTCAACAAAATTTTATCCGAAAAAGGAAAAAGCTGAAAAAGGGAGGAACGAAAATTTAAAGAACGCACCTTTTGATAATCACGAGCTGCTGCGGCCATTACATTACCGAAAGCAAGATTCGACAGTGTTGACTTCACTGAATCCGGATCCATCTTTTTTCTTTTCCCACTCTGATTTGAGATCTGCAACTGCAAGAATGAATTGGGTGAAGAATTACTGAATAGGTATGGCAAACGGGTCCGGTTGTCACATATGATCCACTTAGGATACAACCTAGCTAGGCAGTTCAAATCGGTTTTCGGAACTAATCAGTCCAGGAGCGATTAGTGCGATTAGTGATTAATCAAGTTATCGGGAAAAATCGAGGATAAAATCGGAAAATTTGTGTGTGTGTGTGTGTGTATATGTGGGGGGAAATGATTTATTATCTCTAAAGTATATGAGAAGATCTTAAATTTAAATTATCGTGTACTTAGTATCTGTTTGACTTTGTTAATAAAATGTATATTTTGTCTTGATGCAGATAATTGAGAATATTATGGAATGGGAAGAAGTGATGCGCGAATTCATTTTATTGCCCCCAAGAAAAAGTGATGCAATGTGAATTTTGTAAAAATACAATGCAATTTTTGTAGGTGTAGATTATCATTTTTGTAAAACTACAATGTGTTCCTTTGTAGTGATATATAACTTAATAATTATGAAATATGATATCTGTCAGAAATTAGCAAAATGTAATGTTCACTTATCATAATTCAGCAACACATAAGCAACAATCATAAACAAACTCATAATAAAGCATAAACAAACTCATGACAACACACAAGCAACCATCATACAGTATTATATACACTTAGAATCAAATGCAATATCTACGGTCTATATATGTATACACTTAGAAAGACTGGGTAGCGAAAGATATAATAGGATTTTTGGATTTAATTTAACAGGTAGATAACCCTTAAAACAATCTAAATGGAAAAAACAATCTATACCTTAAAGATTTTTTTTATATTTTAATTCATATTACTTACTTCCATTCAAATCCGTGTAGGAACAGATTGTTGATATTCAGCAATAAAAATAGATGATACAGGTAAACCTTCCTTTGAAGTTTTATAGGAAGATTGATTGAAAGAGACAATTACAAAGGTTCTCACTGTTAACATGAAAAACTGATGCATAAATCTACAGAATGCTGATAAGAGAGTTCAGGTTGTTCTGAAAATGATCAGTCGTCTCAAGTTCTTGGTAATTGCCTGAATACATTACATGTCCCCACTTATACTTACAGTAACTTACTGTGAAACAGTGAAAGAAGAAAAAACAACAAAGTGCAAAATGTTGCTGCACTAAGTGGAGAAGAAAAAAAAAACCTGAGTCGAAGAAAAAAAAATGAGACAAAAGGAGGAGAGATATCTATATAATAAAACACAAAGAAAGCTATCAAGTGGCTCTCCTTCAATCCCCCCAAAATCAAAGGCTCAGATCTAACCTCACAAAACACATTAATACACGCTTATGGAAACATGGAGTTTTATTTACAACTAATTATTGTCATACTATTCAAACTTGAGCTACATAATTGTTGATTTACTGTTTACAAGGCTTTTTATATATTGTATCGTTCTAAAAACATGCCGTAGGCACGTGCCCACCGGCAAATCTAGTATATTACTAAAATGTTGCATATATCCCAAATATTACCCCAAATACTACAAGACAAATTTTTTATCTTTAAAAAATAATTAATAAATTAATAAAACCTTATTTTTAGTGCTTGGGTAAATTTGGGGTAGGCTTTGGGGTATGTCTACTCATCCTCTATATATTATTATTAACATGCGTGCCTAATAGAGAATGAAAGCACTTGCAATCAGTGGCAGAGCCAGGAATTCCATCCACCAGAAGCGAAATTACAAGAACTAAAAAAAATTCCATAACTGTTTGAATACTGTTCAAAAAATTAAATTAGTATCAAACAAAAATCTAATTTTTAACCCCCTAATTTAGTTGCTACACATTAGGATTTAGAACTTGCAACTTGCACAATCATCTAGATTGTTTTCTCTTTATCTTTACTACCCTTTGCTACACATATAAACCTTAATATACCACAATGCAACTGCCACATAAATTAAATCATAATTCATAAAGGAAAACTTAATTCTATTTGCATGGAACTTATAGCATGTTCCCCTTCAAATTAACCAACAACAAATTCCCCTTCAAATTAGCCAACAACAAATTCAGTTGGAAAACATAATTCTATTTCACATTCCGAACAATTTCACATTCTAGAAAATCGACAAAGTTACCAAAATAATTTCCCAAATAATATCCACAAAAAAGGGGGAAATGAGTACCTGGCTGAATGGCGCAGCAACCAAATATTAGAATTTGGAGCTAGGGTTTCGCCGTTTCGGAGCGAGCAAGCAAGAGTGCAAGACCACCACCTTCAGAATTGGGAACTAGGATTTCGAAGGAGCAGCAAGCAAAAGATGAGAAGAGTCGGGACTCGGGAACTATTTGGGGGAAGATGAGAAAAGATTTGGGATCTAGGGTTTGCGAATCGGAATGATTTGGGGAATTGGAAATTTGGGGGGATTTGATTTGATGGGGGGAGGAAGAAGAGGATTGTGTGAGTTGTTGGACTTGGGCTCGAGGACTTCACGGGCTGGGCTCGAGGACTTCACGGGCTGGGCTCGAGGACTTCACGGGCTGGCCCGGACATGTTGCCACCCCTACCCCAGGCTAGCTGTGGCTCCGCCACTGCGTGCAATGCATGTATTATGGTTTACTTTCTTTCTTTTTTCCGAGTTTCACTAAATTGGTGCCCTTAGCTTCACGTTTTGTATCGTTCCGAGGGCGTGCCGTAGGCATGTGCCCACGGGCAAATCTAGTATATTACTAAAATGCTACATATATCCCAAATATTACCCCAAATACTAAAACACAAATTTTTATCTTTAAAAAATAATTAATAAATTAATAAAACCCTATTTTTTAGTGCTTGGGTAAATTTGGGGTAGGCTTTGGGGTATGTCTACTCATCCTCTATATATTATTATTAACATGCGTGCCTAATAGAGAATGAAAGCACTTGCAATCAGTGGCAGAGCCAGGAATTCCATCCACCAGAAGCGAAATTACAAGAACTAAAAAAAATTCCATAACTGTTTGAATACTGTTCAAAAAATTAAATTAGTATCAAACAAAAATCTAATTTTTAAGCCCCTAATTTAGTTGCTACACATTAGAATTTAGAACTTGCAACTTGCACAATCATCTAGATTGTTTTCTCTTTATCTTCACTACCCTTTGCTACACATATAAACATCAATATACCACAATGCAACTGCCTCATAAATCAAATCATAATTCATAAAGGAAAACTTAATTCTATTTGCATGGAACTTATAGCATGTTCCCCTTCAAATTAACCAACAAATCCACATTCCGAACAATTTCACATTCTAGGAAATCGACAAAATTACCAAAATAATTTCCCAAATAATATCCACACAAAAAAAGGGGAAATGAGTACCTGGCTGAATGGCGCAGCAACCAAATATGAGAATTTGGAGCTAGGGTTTCGCCGTTTCGGAGCGAGCGAGCAAGCAAGAGTGCAAGACCACCGCCTTCAGAATTGGGAACTAGGATTTCGAAGGAGCAGCAAGCAAAGATGAGAATAGTCGGGAATCGGGAACTATTTGGGGGAAGATGAGAAAAGATTTGGGATCTAGGGTTTGCGAATCGGATTGATTTGGGGAATTTGGGGGGATCTGATTTGATGGGGGGAGGAAGAAGAGGATTGTGTGAGTTGTTGGACTTGGGCCGAGGACTTCACGGGCTGGGCTCGAGGACTTCACGGGCGGGCCGGGCGGGCTCGGATATGTTGCCACTCCTGTCCTGGGCTAGCACTTTACTTTCTTTTTTCCGAGCAACTAAATTTGTGTCCCTAGCTTCACGTTTTAGTAAATTCACATCAACAACTTTATATTTTACATTTTTATATCTCCTCTTTTATCTTTATCCTTAACTACCTTGCGGTTGTTAGAAAAAAAAAAACAAGAAAGACGCAATTTTTTCTCCTATAATTTCATGGATGTTCCATGTCTCCTCATCTTCATTTGAGTGTCAACTCCCCTCCTAACGCATTACAGAACATAGATTATATGTTCGTCTTCGTACAAACTCATGGTTCTTGAATAAACGATAATTTTCTATTTTCTCGCATGAGAAAGATAAATTAAAGAAAATTGTCTTCCTTTTATAATTGGATCAATAATGAAATGCCGATAAATAGGGGAACGAAACTTGTGAAGAAAAGAAATCAAAACTAGAATGAAAAAAAATACTGAAAACATAAAATTACAATATTTTCGTGTGTACAATATGCCAAAAGATGTCGAAAATAATCAAATTCGTTGTGGTCGATCGTCGTCGACTGTCTCGAGATGGCGGTCGACCACTTGAGGATTCTCCACTTCCATCGGGCTTGACTACTTTGCTCCCAGCACAAACAACAAGTTCGACTGCTGTTGGGCAATCGACTGTCACTGCTGATGTTGCTGACATTGGCTGCTATTGTCACAGGCTCACAGTTGTCTTGAAGCTGAATTCAGAGTTGTATGGGGATATCCATGTTGCGGTTTGGAGTTCATATTCATGCTTTTGGGGCTGTTCTTTTTGTAGTTTGGGACTACTTGGTTGTTGTTGTATCAGACCATTGTTGAAGTAAATAGTGCTATGCATCGTACTTTTGCCAGCTTGTGTTTTGTTTCTACCTACAGTACTCTCTGGTTACTGGATATTTGAGTAGTTAGATCCACCCCCCAGGGTTTGTTGGGGGTGTATGTTTGTTTTCTTGCATTTTCTTTCTGCATCGTACTTTTATTTTGTACTGTTGTTTTCTCCCGGTACGCCGGGATTGTTTTATTAACTTCTTATTAATGAAACAGGGTGACCCTATTCCACCTTTTACCTCAAAAAAAAAAATAGTGCTATGCATCGAATCCTCTCTCCAATTTTGAATTTTTTTTTTTTTCTTATTGACGTAGCCCTTGGTTCCCATTTCTGTACTAAAAAATGTAAACTTTTTAAGAGATGCTTTAAACACATGTAAAATCTATAATATTAGTGGATTTCCATCAAAGTAATAAAAGAAGAAATTGAACAAATAAGTAATTCTTTGAAATCCATGTAGGATTAAGCAGTACTTAGATGGATGTATAGTTTAAGTTCATTAGATCAACAGCTTAAGAGAAGAAGTAGGGTTAGCATTCGGCCATGCGAGCCGGGTCCAAACTCGACAAGTTTGCCCTTGTGTGTGTGTGTGTGTGTGGGTGGGGGTGGGGGGGGGGGGGGGGGGGGGGGGGGGGGGGGGGGGGGGGTCCTAACTCGGGTCTAATCCGACCCTGCCCGGGTTGAACCGTTAATTTACATTTTTTTCTTCCTCCAAAAAATAAATAAATAAATAAATGTACAAAAAGAGATAAGAGTCATAAGAGTGAAACAAAACTGTATATGTTATTTATTTCAACTTGAAATAAGTTTTTACAACAATCAAATTATCAAACAAATACATGTAATAAAAACTTTAAAATATACAAAGTTAGAGAATTACATGATTACTTAAGGGAATAATCTAGAGTTCGAGACAGCCTAGAGTTAGATTGAAGAGAGGGCATTGGACGACTATCATGCACCTTAACTTATCTAAAACTAGGATATCATCACCCTAAATTTCCTACTCAGCTTCGATGTGATCTCCAGAAGATTTGCTTCCACTTGTTGAGGTGTCCACTACTCTTACAGTCTTCCTTGAGTACTGTCCTCTGCTTTCATCCAATCTTCAGTGCACCTGAGCATCTCCAATAATCCGGCTTCAAGCAATTTATGTAATTGGTTGATACCCTGCCACTTGAAGAAAAATCATTTTTTATTGCAATTGTAAACAAAGGACGGGTTAGTATATCTCTAGCCATGTGTGAAAGAATTGGAAATAAAGTTTCATACTTTTCCATCATTGTAATACTTCAATCCTAACATTAGAACACTTACTATCTTGTGAATTATACCAGTTTAATTCATTAGGTGCATTAGTCTTAAGTTTTAGACTCAATACGAGCAAGCTAATTTGCAGTGGCATCTTCTAATGTGCTCTTACTCTTACCTCTAGAAGAAGACGAAAAATAAGTTGATACACTAGTTTGTAGTGTGGTACCACTAGATGCATAAGTTCTATCATAAAAATCATACAAATATTCAATGTCAACTCAAATCTTACTAAAAAAATCATTACATTCATATTGAGATTCTTCTTCAAATAACTCAAAAAAACTTTACCCTTGGAAGCTAACTTTATCCTCGGAAGCAAGATCACTCGTGATTGCTCGAAGTGACTTCTAAGCATAAGTCAAGAGACTTATGTAAGTGATATGGCTAAAAATGGGGTTAAATCGAAATCGTCCAAACGGAACACGAATCTTGAAGCTCAGGGGTAAAACAGTAATTTCGCCTACAAACGGGTCTGAAATGGGAACTGGGTCTTTAATTCAAAAGACCAATAACCCATAAACGGATCCACGTCAACTGGGTACGGGTTCCAACCCGCTGCACACCCGGTCCAGCGAAATACAATCAAGGTCCCTGATTAATCCTAATCAACGGCCCTGATTTACCTCTATCTGTCCACTAGGAATTAGGGATTCAATTCCTTATCTGATTACGGGGAATATACCTTATCAGATTACTTACCTCATCTGATTACGGGGAATATTCCTTATCTAATCGCAAGGATTACATTCCTAATCCAGGCCCAAAGACGCCTATAAATACCCCCCATCCATCTCCATTAAGAGGTAATCAATCTTTCACCAGTTTTTTACGCTCTTTCATAGTCTGCCAGATTACTGACTTGAGCGTCGGAGGGTGCGTCGCCGGGAACAACCCCGGTGTCTCGCACTTTTTGCAGGTGCACGGCAGGAACGACGATCGAGGCCCGACGGAACAGGTACGCAGGTTTTCCTATTCAGTTTCCCCAAGAATCCACAAGTTCTATCTGTTTGCCCCCACACCAAATTTAGCGGCAACAGATTGGCGCCGTCTGTGGGAAACAAACGAATAGGGACCCCTCCTCTTCCCGGTGAACAGATTCTCTCCTGCCATGCCGCCTCGCAAAGTTAGATCTAGGGGCTCCAACCGAGCGCCCAACCCTGACCAGCAAGAAGTCCATCCTGATCCCGCTCAGCAACAAGGGCAACTCCCTCCTACCATGGAAGAGCCACTCCAACGGAACCCTCCACCTCCTGATCCCAAGGGGCCTAACCCCCAGAAACAGCCTCTTCACCAAGAGAACATCTCCATCCACAACGCCTCCAGTGCCTCCATGGCCTCCCATCATCCCCGGGCCTCCGGTCGCCACAATGCCCCTCCCAAACGCCCGGAAGATGATGACCTTCGTCGCCATCTGGATGAAAAGCGGGCTCGGGGGGAAGCCTCCCGCCAGCAAGAGCGATCCCCCCGACACCGAGAGCACAGGAGGTCCCCCGTCCGAAGAGGGAGGAAGGACTCCCCCGACCACTACCGAAGGAGGCACTCTCCAGCAGGCCGGCAGCAGCCTCGGAACAATGAGGCGCCCATCACCCGTGCCGAGTTCCAGCAGTTCCAAGCAATGGTACAACAGGCCCTCAACCTCCGTCAGAACCCCAATGAGCCGAGGGCCCCATCCCCTCCTCCGGTCCGGAGCCCTCGTCAACGGTCTCCTTCTCCTCGACCCGCTCCTACCAATTCCAGACGCACCCCAAGTCCTCGCCGTTCTCGAAGTTACTATCGCCGCAGCCCTCGCTCCCCCTCATACGAAGACGAGTCCCGCGGCCCGGCAGATCACCGCCGGAGAGATGACTCCATGAACCGCCGTCTAAACGAGGTGGAAAAACTCTTGGGGCAGATAAACCGAGAAGAAGAGCTTAGGGGGAGGACCCTACGTCCTAGCCGACCCCCGTTCTCCCGGACCATAGTAGAGGCTCCTGTTCCGTTCGGTTTCAAACCTCCCCGGTTCGAGAACTACACTGGGGAGACCGATCCAGTTGACCACATCGAAAGCTTTAAGACTTTGATGCTCCTCCATCAAGCTTCCGATGCCCTCCTCTGCAAGACATTCCCTGCAACTCTCAAAGGCCCAGCTCGAGAATGGTACTCTCGCCTTGCCCCGGCGTCAATATTTTCCTTCGAACAGTTCGAAACCCTGTTCATCACCCATTTCGTCAGCAGCCGAAGGGCCGAGAAGACCAGCATCTCTCTATTGCACCTCCGTCAGCAGAAGGGGGAGAAATTGAGGGACTACGTGAAGAGGTTCACAGCTGAGGCCAGAACCATCGCATCCCTCGACCAATCCGTCGCTACCGCGGCATTCCAATCCAATATCCTCAATTCCAACCTCCGCTCCTCCCTCGCCAAGAAACCACCGCACGACTTTTCTGACCTCCTCCTCCGCACTGAAAAGTACATCCGAGCTGAAGAGGCTGAGGAACAGCCCAACTGGGAAGGAACCGCCTCCGGGTCTAAGAGGAAGGGAACCGAAGAAGAGGGACCAAAGAAGTTTCAGAAGGATAATGCCGGCCAGCGCCGACCTCCCCCTAGATTTGAAAAGTTTACTCCCCTCACCACAAACATCTCCGCCATTTTCATGGAAGTCGAGAAAGAAGGGGTCTTGCCTCCAGCCCCAAAGATGAACACCCCTGCCAAAAGGAGAGATAAAGACAAATGGTGCCGCTATCACCGGGACCATGGGCATGACACCAACGACTGTCGGGCTCTGAGAAACGAGATCGAAGCACTTATCCAGAGGGGGCAGCTGGCGAAGTTTGTAAGAAAGGACGGAACCGAACTTCCTCCCCAGCCTCGGGGGGCTAACAAGCGTCCGGAACGGGAAGAGACGCCAGAATTCGAGGAAGAGCGAGTCCTCCACCTTATCCATGGGGGTCCAATGGGGGGCTCCTCGAACTCTTCTCGGAAAGCTTTTATAAGAGAAGTCAACTCGGTCCGAGCCACCCCTCCCCCCAAAGGCCTCGGAGTGCCCGTCACCTTCTCTGACGAAGATCTCGAGGGCGTCCGCACCCCTCATTGTGACGCACTCGTCATCAACCTTCACATGGCCAATTTCAAAGTCGAAAGGATCTTAGTAGATAACGGTTCCTCCGTAAACATCCTATTCCTCGATGCTTTTAAGGGGCTGAAGCTCTCCCGAGACAGACTCAAGCCCGCCGGGTACACGCTCCATGGGTTCACGGGAGTGTCGGTGACGATCGAAGGGGTAATTACCCTCGATGTCACAGCAGGCAAAACTCCTACTACCCGCACGGAGTCAATGGATTTCATGGTCGTAGATGTCCCAGCGGCCTACAACGTCATTTTGGGTCGGCCCGGCTTGGCCGCTCTTGAGGCCGTCCCTTCTGCTTATCATCTCAAAATGAAATTCCCCACTCGGGCTGGAGTGGGAGAAGTTAGGGGCAATCAGGAACAGGCCCGCAAGTGTTATATGACTTCCACCCTCGGACCCGTCCTCTCCTTAGAAACACTCGAGATCCCCCAAGATGCCGCTCGGCCAACTTCCGAGCCTGTAGATGAGCTGGAAGAGATACTCTTCTCGGAGCAGGAGCCGACCCGCAGGTTCTTTCTCAGCAAGACCCTCCCATCCGCACTATACGCGGATATTGTAAGATGCATCCGAGCCAACCAAGACCTGTTCGCATGGTCAGCTGCAGACATGCCCGGTATCTCCGAAGAACTCTTGGTCCACCGCCTCAGTGTTGATCCGGGGTCCAAACCGGTCCAGCAGAAGAGGCGCAAGTTCGCTCCCGAGCGTCAGCTCGCTATCAAAGAAGAGGTGGACAAATTGTTGAAGGCCCGGTTCATACCGGAAGTAAATTATCCTGAGTGGTTGTCAAACGTAGTAATGGTGAAAACGTCCAACGGAACATGGAGAATCTGTATTGATTTCACTGACCTCAACAAGGCCTGCCCTAAAGACCCCATCCCTCTGCCGAGCATCGACACTCTGATTGACGCAACCTCAGGACATGAGCTCCTCAGCTTCATGGACGCTTTCTCGGGTTACAATCAGATAAGGATGTTCCCCCCGGATATTCCGAAGACATCTTTCGTGACCGACCAAGGACTCTACTGCTACAGAGTCATGCCGTTCGGCATAAAGAATGCAGGGGCAACATACCAGCGCCTCGTCAACAAGGTATTCCAGGCCCAGATTGGCCGAAACATGGAAGTGTACGTGGATGACATGCTTGTGAAAAGCATCCGAGGCATTGATCACGTGGCCGACCTCCAAGAAGCGTTCGATGTTTTGAGAAAGCACAATATGAGACTCAACCCGAACAAGTGTGCGTTCGGCGTCTCATCAGGCAAGTTCCTCGGCTTCATGGTTAGCCAACGAGGAATAGAGGCAAATCCGGAGAAGATCAGGGCCATACTGGACATGGCCCCGCCTAGAAACGTCAAAGAAGTTCAGAAACTGACTGGTCGATTAGCCGCCATTGGGCGCTTTTTATCGAAGTCTGGGGAGAAGTGCCTCCCGTTCTTCAAAGCCCTGAGGGGGACTAAGGGGTTCGAGTGGGGGCAGCCACAACAAGATTCCTTCGACCAGCTTAAGGCTTACCTCGTCAATCCGCCCCTTCTCAGCAAACCCATACCGGGCGAACCCCTCTACCTCTACTTGGCAGCCTCGGAACAGACACTAAGTGCGGTCTTAGTCAGGGAAGAAGAAAGAACTCAGAAGCCCATTTACTACGTCAGCAAAGTGCTCCGGGACGCCGAGCTCCGGTACCCGAAAATTGAGAAAATAGCCTACGCCCTGATAATGGCTGCAAGAAAGCTTCGGCCATACTTCCAGTCTCATTCGGTGGTCGTTCTTACCGACCAGCCGTTGAAACAGATCCTTCACAAGCCAGAGACTTCCGGCCGCCTCATGAAGTGGTCGATCGAGCTGAGCCAACATGATATTACTTATCAGCCTCGAACCGCAATAGGCGCAGGCGCTGGCCGAATTCATAGTTGAAACAACTATCCCCGACTCCGAGCAGACAACGAAGGGACCGCCTATCTGGTCGGTATATGTCGATGGATCCTCTTGCAACGAGGGGAGCGGGGCTGGAGTCATCCTTGCGGGCCCAGACGACTTCGTCCTTCAATATTCCCTCCGGATAAACTTTAAAGCCTCGAATAACGAAGCCAAATACGAGGCACTCATAGCCGGCCTCGGGATGGCCCGAAATGCAGGGGCGCGACGCCTGCAGATCTTCAGCGACTCTCAGTTGGTCGTCAACCAGGTCCTCGGCGAATATGAAGCCCGCGATGACAGGATGGTAAAGTACTTGGCTAAAGTAAAGAGCCTCATGGCGCTCTTCGAGGAGGCCCTCATCCGAAGAATCCCCAGAGAGGAAAATGCCCAGGCCGACGCCCTGTCCAAATTAGCTTCCTCATCCCTGCAAGGCCTCGAACAAACTGTTCTGATAGAAGTCCTCCTCAAGCCAAGCATAGAGGACGAGGCTTTCAACTCCGTCGAAACACTGCCACTCCCCCTCGAAGATAATTGGATGAAGCCCCTCGTCGAGTTTTTAAGAGACGGACTCCTCCCAAGGGATCCGAAGGAAGCCCGAAAGATAAGGACCCGAGCCGAGCATTACATACTGGTCGAAGGCATTCTGTATAAGCGCTCCTTCACCCAGGTGGATGGTCGACCCTACCTAAGATGCCTCTCCCCCGGACAAGCCGATTACGCCCTGCAAGAGCTCCATGAGGGCATCGGCAGAGCCCACTCCGGCTCCAGAGCCTTGGCACGCAAAGTGTTAAACTACGGGTATTACTGGCCCACTCTCCTACGGGACGCCGAACGACACGTTCGGCAATGCACCTCCTGCCAGAAGTATTCCGACATCCGACGCCTTCCACAAGCACCACTTTCCTCCCTATCAAGTCCGATCCCCTTTGCAATGTGGGGAATGGATTTACTTGGGCCATTTCCACCGGCCCCCGGACAATTGAAGTTCCTAGTCGTGGCAGTCGACTATTTCTCGAAATGGATAGAGGCCGAGCCCCTGGCTACAATTACCGAACATAGAGTCGTTCAATTCTTCTGGAAAAATGTAATCTGCCGGTTCGGTGTTCCTCGAGTCGTAGTTACAGATAACGGTACGCAGTTCGCTGGAGCTGCCTTCCGAGCCTTATGTGAAGACCTAGCCATACAGCACCGCTTCTCCTCCGTCTCTCATCCCCAGTCAAATGGCCAAGCCGAGAATGCCAACCGACAGATCCTCTCCGGCATCAAGAAGAGACTCGACAAGTGCTCCAAGGGATTGTGGGTCGATCAGCTGCCCAATGTGTTGTGGAATTACCGAACCACGAAGCGGACCCCAACAGGCGAGAGTCCGTTCAATCTCACCTATGGGTCCGAGGCCCTCATCCCACTAGAAGTTGGGATACCCTCTCCTCGCCTGGTAGCCTTTGAAGAAGAACAGAATGCCAGGGAGCTCAGAACGAGCCTGGATTTGATAGACGAAATCCGGGAAAGGGCAGCCATACGGCAGCAAAGTTATCGGAGAAGAATCGAACTCGCCTACAACAAACGGGTCCGCCCAACCGACCTGAAAGAAGGGGATCTGGTCCTCCGAAAACTGGCCATTTCGTTCCCCGGACAGAAGAGCAAACTGGCCCCAAATTGGGAGGGACCGTACAAAGTCTCCAAAGTGATCCGCCCCGGTGCATACAAGCTAGAAGATCTTGAGGGTAGAGAAATTCCCAGGACCTGGAACGCCGACCATCTTTTGAAATACCAAGAGAAGGCAACCCCGCCTATCTAAGTAACTCGAGATGTCGGACCACTCCTTTCCTGCTACCAGTAATTTTTTCTTTGTTCTTTTTTCATTGTAATAACGGCTAGCAACTTTAGAAGCAGCCGACCATTAGATATTAATAAATAAAGTTCTTTCGCATTTGCTACTACGTCTCTGTTTTTAATTCTTACGATGGTTCCGGAGTCCAACACTTGGCTCGATTCTGCTTCGCAAGTTCGCTTCCAAGCGAACCAGAGGTAGCTCGCCATTTGGAATTGCTCCCACAGCCGTTGAATGGTACGGAGTCCAACACTTGGTTCGACTCTACTCCGCAAGTTCGCCCCTAGGCGAGCCAGGGGTAGTTCGCCATTCGGAATTGCTCCCACGCCCTTAATCTTACGATGGTTCCGGAGTCCAACACTTGGCTCGATTCTGCTTCGCAAGTTCGCTTCCGAGCGAACCAGAGGTAGCTCGCCATTCGGAATTGCTCCCACAGCCGTTGAATGGTACGGAGTCCAACACTTGGTTCGACTCTACTCCGCAAGTTCGCCCCTAGGCGAGCCAGGGGTAGTTCGCCATTCGGAATTGCTCCCACGCCCTTAATCTTACGATGGTTCCGGAGTCCAACACTTGGTTCGATTCTGCTTCGCAAGTTCGCTTCCGAGCGAACCAGAGGTAGCTCGCCATTCGGAATTGCTCCCACAGCCGTTGAATGGTACGGAGTCCAACACTTGGTTCGACTCTACTCCGCAAGTTCGCCCCTAGGCGAGCCAGGGGTAGTTCGCCATTCGGAATTGCTCCCACGCCTTTAATCTTACGATGATTCCGGAGTCCAACACTTGGCTCGATTCTGCTTCACCAGTTCGCTTCCGAGCGAACCAGAGGTAGCTCGCCATTCGGAATTGCTCCCACGCCCTCAATCTTACAAAGGTTCGGACTCCAACACTTTGTTGCCAAGATCGTTCGACGGGCAAGAGTCCGGTACGATCTCGACTCGGTTCCATTAGCCGAACACTCGTGCCACCGATCGTTTTACGGGCGTGAGTTCGGCACGTTTTCAGCTCGCTGCAGTTCGCCGAACACACTCGTGCCACCGATCGTTTTACGGGCGTGAGTTCGGCACGTTTTCAGCTCGCCGCAGTTCGCCGAACACACTCGTGCCACCGATCGTTTTACGGGCGTGAGTTCGGCACGTTTTCAGCTCGCCACAGTTCGCCGAACACACTCGTGCCACCGATCGTTTTACGGGCGTGAGTTCGGCACGTTTTCAGCTCGCCACGGTTAGCCGAACACTCGTGCCACCGATCGTTTTACGGGCGTGAGTTCGGCACTTTTCAGCTCGGCATCGTTCACCGAACGTTCGTGCCACTGACCGTATTACGCGCTTAAGTTCGGCGGTCAACACCAATCAAAAACACCAAGTCTCAGACCTCGGTTCCACGACTCCACAATCAGAGCAGGCATTGAGCAACTATGATATGACGACAGATAAATCGATTCCAACTTTATTAAAAACAACCCTTACATACATCAATATTACAAGACACTAAACGGTTACAAGAAGCTGAAAAGCGAAGATTACAAGACACCGAACCCGGACCCATCAACGCTCCCGAGGTACAGGGACGCTCCTCTTCAAGGACACTTGAGGTCGGCGACGTTTGCCTCCGGAACCCGATCCCAGGCCGACAAGTTGAGACGTGTCCTCGGCACTGCTTCTGGCCGTCACGCCGACGGATGCGCCGCTCGACGAAATGGCCACTGAGCTCTGCGCGTCCCCCGGGCTCGGATCGCCGAGGCGCTCGCGGGTCGCCATCTCGTAAAAGGTGATGCCCCGCTCGCTCTCCGCTCGGGTGCATGACGTGCTCCTCACATTAATCGGCCCTGAACGCGGCCTCAGGCGAGCCACCTCCGCTTCCAGCTCGGAAATCCGACCCCTCAATGAACCATCTTGCGCGTCGGCCTCAAAGGACGCCGGTATGGCCGAGGTCGGAACTCCAACATGGCTCGCGATGAGATGACGAAGATGGGTGACTTCGATGCTCCTATCGACGGTGGCTCTCTTCAAAACATCGACTTCGGCCGCCAATTCATCTCGTTCAGCCGTGAGATCGGCCACCTTAGTTGTCAGCTCCTCTCCCTCCGTCCGAAGCTTAGTCTCCGTAGATTGCAAATGCTGAATCTCCGAAAGCAGGTCGTCCCTCTCCGCCGTTACCTTTGACAGCGTGTGGCGAAAGCACTTGGTCCGAAGGCTGCTAGTGAAGGCAGATGGCGAGGCATCGCCCTCACCCGAGGCAGTCATCTCGGCAATCCTGCCCTCCAGACGACGGATATCGCTGTCCCGCTGCCCTAAGATAAGCTGAAGCTGTCCTCGCTCGGTTTCAGCTCGGCGCAGTCCTAGCTCGACCTCGTAAAGTCGCTCTCTACACCTCGCCAGACTCAACCTTGTCGCCCCGAGCCCGGCCTCGGCTCGAACCTTGGCATCCGACCCCGCGCGGGCTCGAACCTTGGCATCCGACCCTGCGCGCTTGATCTCTTGGTCTACCAGGGCGAGCTGAAAAGAAATACAGACGAGCAACAAAAGTTCAGACATGGCCCAAGTCCTAGACTTCGGGGGTTCTAGTGAACAAACTCTCGAACACTTAACATACAACAGACAAGTGCAAGAAGCCGAGCCCAAAAAGTTGAAGTTTTTCATTCATTACAAAAAGTAGCGGTGGCCAGTCCGCTATTAGGCGTTACACAAAAAGAAACAGAGAAAGAAAAAAAAATAGACGGGATCAGTGCTCGACCTCTTTCCCGGGGCGGCGAGAAGGGGTCGAGGGCGACGCCTCCGAAGGGGCAACCGTCGCCAAGGGGGTGACCACCGACCCCTGAGCTTCGGCGGCTGGATCGACCAATGGCTCGTCGTCGCCTCTTTCCTCCTCTTCTTCTTCCCCCTCCGATTCGGGGTCAAAGCCTTCGACGTACCCCGGAAAAAGCCGCCAACCCGAGACGTCAACAGAGGGGTAGGCCGCCGTGACCCGGGCGAGGGCGTCGGCGAAAGCTTTGGCCATGTTCACGGCGAGGTAGCCCTGCGCCTTCTCCAAAGTCGCCTCCTCCGCTTTTTTCACTGCCGCCGCTTGGGCCTCGGCCGCATCCGCCATCTGCTTGGCCGCCTCCTCCTTCTGCTGCCGAAGCTGGTCCTCCAGCGTCTTGACCCGGTCCTCGAGGTAGGTTGCCCTCGCCGACTTCGCCTCAAAATTCAGCTCGAGTTTGTCGAGCTCGCCCCGGATCTTGTCCCTCTCTTTCCGGGCCTGGTCGTTCTCCTTCTTCATCTCCTTCTCCTGGGCCGCCAACCTCTCGGTAAGGTGCCCGAAGTGAACAACGATCTGCGAATAAAATACAAAAAGTCACAAAAATTACAAACTTAAGAAGGTCGGCATGAAGAGGAGGGAGCTCGGCTCAGCACTTACCGACACCGCCGAGCGCGCTATCTCGATGATGTCGTCTCCCTCTCGTCCGGCCTCCATCGCCGCGCGATCCTTCGGCGTGGCGAGGTGCTTGACGGCCTCCATGCTCGCCAAGGAATTACCCAGGAACCCGTCGTGCTTCCGAACCTGCCAGTCCGGGACGTGGATCCTTTTATGAGCCTCGGTCAGAAGCTCCTCGGCCGCCTTTGTCAACGGCGGCGTCACCATGGTCAGGACCTCGGTGACGGGCAACTCGCCGACCCTGGCCGACGACGAAGCAGCCCCGACCTCGACCACGGGGGAGTCCAAGATCTCTACTTCTTCGGCCACCTCCGTAATCTTCGGGGCCTTGGGCGCCGGCTGCTTCGACGCCACCCTCTTCCTCTTCCTCGGAGCCTTGTTGGCGAGGCTCGTCCTCAACGCTAGCACTGCTTGGTAGTCCATTTGCTCTGCACCAAAAGTTAAGTTGGTTAGCTCGGAACAAGACAAGGGAAAGAAAGCAAAAAGGAAACGAATGCGATAAATAAAAGCAGCGTACTGGGGTTAACATGTGCGAGCCCTCCCTCATACAAGACGTCCTCCGTCAACTCCCTCCAGTCATACTTCGGCCGATCGAGAAGCACCCGTACGGCGTCTTCGTCTTCGGGTCGAAGTGCCGGCGGCGCCTTCACCTTCTTCGAAACACCTTCCACCCAACCAACGGGAATAGGCCAGGCCTCCGCGCTGCGCACCAGAAGGTACTTCTCGCGCCAAAACTTGATAGAGTCCGGACAGAGGACCAGCCTCCCCCCATGCCTCGGAGTCAGATAGTACCGGTAGGCCGACCTATTCCCTTGGTGCAGCTGATAGATAGTCCGAAGCACATTCAACTCCGGCTGAATCCCCTCCGCCTGGCAGTGGAGTACGAAGCCGTTTATGACTCTCCAGGCGTTCGGCATAAGTTGGATAGGGCTGACCCCGAACCAATTTAAGACCGTTACCGCGAACGGATGGAGAGGTAGCCGAGCTCCGGCGATAAAGGCGTCGACCGGCCAGCAACACATAGTCACCGGCAACGGCGAGTTGGCCCTAACCCCGGGGCCCGGCAGCATAAGCTCGTACTCCTGCGGGATCTGGAAGCAGTCCCGAATCGAATCCAGGTCCTCTTCGGAGAGAATCGACACCGTCTCGTCGGCCTCCGTTGTCTCCCTCGCCGCGTTCTCCTCGAACGACCTCGCCCTCCCGTACACTATCCGTTCCGCCTTATCCTCTGGGATTTCTCGAACCCTATGGAGCCCCGTCAACGGTCTCGGCAGCTGGCCGAACGCCCCCATGCGCTTCGGATCCTAAACAATGGAGTCCTTGCCGAACACCTTCTTACCCTTGGCAGCTCGACTCGAAGTTGGAGCTCCGTCGGCTCCGAGGGAGGGCTCGGACGAAGAAGAAGTATGGGAAACAGACATATTTAGAAGATAAATATGAAGGTTACCTTGAAAGGGGAATTCGTCGGAAACTTCGCCGGAAAACAGTCAGTGATCACCTAAAGCTCTCTCACAGCAGACCAAGACGTGAACAAAAACTTGGAAAGTAAAAAATGAGGAGGGGGTGAGGGTTTTTATAGAGGAGCCAGCGCCTCAATCGAGGTAAATGGGCCTCTAACGCAGGCCCAACCCCACAAAAACGACAAAAAGAGACCCCAAACGTCACCTTGTTCTCCGCGCTGATCCAGACGGCGCATTAATGATCATCACGTCTGGCAGAAGCCCAGGAGGCAGCGTTAATGGACGTCACATCTGTCAGAAAACACAGACGACGTCACATCTGTCAGAAGCGCAGAGGGTCACATCCGCCAGAACCGCCAAAACTCCACCCAAAGAGAAACAAACAAGTCCGAACCTTCGGCACAAGCTGCCGAGCCCTCGTGCCACCGATCGTTTTCGGGCATGAGTTCGGCACATTTTCAGCTCGCTGCAGTTCGCCGAACACACTCGTGCCACCGATCGTTTTACGGGCGTGAGTTCGGCACGTTTTCAGCTCGCCGCAGTTCGCCGAACACGCTCGTGCCACCGATCGTTTTACGGGCGTGAGTTCGGCACGTTTTCAGCTTGCTGCAGTTCGCCGAACACGCTCGTGCCACCGGTCGTTTTACGGGCGTGAGTTCGGCACGTTTTCAGCTCGCTGCAGTTCGCTGAACACGCTCGTGCCACCGATCGTTTTGCGTGCGTGAGTTCGGCACGTTTTCAGCTCGCTGCAGTTCGCCGAACACACTCGTGCCACCGATCTTTTTACGGGCGTGAGTTCGGCACGTTTTCAGCTCGCTGCAGTTCGCCGAACACGCTCGTGCCACCGATCGTTTTACGGGCGTGAGTTCGGCACGTTTTCAGCTCGCTGCAGTTCGCCGAACACGCTCGTGCCACCGGTCGTTTTACGGGCGTGAGTTCGGCACGTTTTCAGCTCGCTGCAGTTCGCCGAACACGCTCGTGCCACCGATCGTTTTGCGGGCGTGAGTTCGGCACGTTTTCAGCTCGCTGCAGTTCGCCGAACACACTCGTGCCACCGATCGTTTTACGGGCGTGAGTTCGGCGCGTTTTCAGCTCGCTGCAGTTCGCCGAACACGCTCGTGCCACCGATCGTTTTACGGGCGTGAGTTCGGCACGTTTTCAGCTCCCTGCAGTTCGCCGAACACGCTCGTGCCACCGGTCGTTTTACGGGCGTGAGTTCGGCACGTTTTCAGCTCGCTGCAGTTCGCCGAACACGCTCGTGCCACCGATCGTTTTACGGGCGTGAGTTCGGCACGTTTTCAGCTCGCTGCAGTTCGCCGAACACGCTCGTGCCACCGATCGTTTTACGGGCGTGAGTTCGGCACGTTTTCAGCTCGCTGCAGTTCGCCGAACACCCTCGTGCCACCGATCATTTTGCGGGCGTGAGTTCGGCACGTTTTCAGCTCGCTGCAGTTCGCCGAACACGCTCGTGCCACCGATCGTTTTACGGGCGTGAGTTCGGCACGTTTTCAGCTCGCTGCAGTTCGCCGAACACACTCGTGCCACCGATCGTTTTACGGGCGTGAGTTCGGCACGTTTTCAGCTCGCTGCAGTTCGCCGAACACGCTCGTGCCACCGATCGTTTTATAGGCGTGAGTTCGGCACGTTTTCAGCTCGCCGCCAGGCGCCGAACGCTCGTGCCACCGATCGTTTTATAGGCGTGAGTTCGGCACGTTTTCAGCTCGCCGCCAGGCGCCGAACGCTCGTGCCACCGATCGTTTTATAGGCGTGAGTTCGGTACGTTTTCAGCTCGCCGCCAGGCGCCGAACGCTCGTGCCACCGATCGTTTTATAGGCGTGAGTTCGGCACACTTTCAGCTCGCTGCAGTTCGCCGAACACACTCGTGCCACCGATCGTTTTATAGGCGTGAGTTCGGCACGTTTTCAGCTCGCCACCAGGTGCCGAACGCTCGTGCCACCGATCGTTTTATAGGCGTGAGCTCGGCACGTATTCAGTTCGGCACCGTTCCCCGAGCTCTTGTGCCACCGACCGTTTTACGGACGGGAGTTCGGCACTTAGTCAGTTCGGCACCTTCCACCGAACGCTCGTGTCCCCGACCCTCTTACGGGGGTGAGTTCGGCACCAAGTGAGTTCGGCGTCAATCACCAGATGTCCGCGGCACCGAGTGTGTCACGAGCGGGACTTCGGCTCCCTTCGCACCAACACCCAACAAGCGGAAACGGCCAAAACCGCTAACTAAGAAGAGCACGATGACGGTTCAAGAGTTCCGTCTGCAGGAAAGATCACCGTACCACCTCCTTCGCGATTCAGCAATGCTCCGTTTAGTTCCCGATAGAACCCTGATAGCCAGTGAAAACAGTGAAACTACTCCTCGAAGTCTGATTAAACATCAATCTTCGGGAGTGGGGGGCTCGTGATATGGCTAAAAATGGGGTTAAATCGAAATCGTCCAAACGGAACACGAATCTTGAAGCTCAGGGGTAAAACAGTAATTTCGCCTACAAACGGGTCTGAAATGGGAACTGGGTCTTTAATTCAAAAGACCAATAACCCATAAACGGATCCACGTCAACTGGGTACGGGTTCCAACCCGCTGCACACCCGGTCCAGCGAAATACAATCAAGGTCCCTGATTAATCCTAATCAACGGCCCTGATTTACCTCTATCTGTCCACTAGGAATTAGGGATTCAATTCCTTATCTGATTACGGGGAATATACCTTATCAGATTACTTACCTCATCTGATTACGGGGAATATTCCTTATCTAATCGCAAGGATTACATTCCTAATCCAGGCCCAAAGACGCCTATAAATACCCCCCATCCATCTCCATTAAGAGGTAATCAATCTTTCACCAGTTTTTTACGCTCTTTCATAGTCTGCCAGATTACTGACTTGAGCGTCGGAGGGTGCGTCGCCGGGAACAACCTCGGTGTCTCGCACTTTTTGCAGGTGCACGGCAGGAACGACGATCGAGGCCCGACGGAACAGGTACGCAGGTTTTCCTATTCAGTTTCCCCAAGAATCCACAAGTTCTATCTGTTTGCCCCCACACCAAATTTAGCGGCAACAGTAAGGAAGATCATTGCGCGTTTCCACATGGACCAAGCTAAACCCATGGACACTCCTGTTGAGGAGAGCTCTACCCTAAACACCGACTTGTGCCCAAAAAGTGGTTTAAGGGGTTCACTGGGAAATATCAATTATGCTAGTGCAGTTGGAAGTCTTATATATGCAACATTGTGCACTAGACTGGTATTTTCCAAGAAGAGGGATTAATGAGCAGATATCAAGGTAACTTTGGAGAGGCGCATTGGAAAGCGGTGAAACACATTATGAAGTACCTATGCATGATTGCGGACTACCAATTATGGTACCAAAGTGGTGATTTCTGACTCAGGGAGTATTGAGATGCTAATTGGGGCAGTGACCCTGATGAACGCAAGTCCACTTCGGGATATGTGTTCATCATTGATGGCGGGTCATTTCATGATGCAGCAAGAAGCAGTCATTCATACCAACATCCACCAGGGAAGCCGAGTACACCGCCAACTTTGCAGCTACCCAATAGGTTGTTTATTTGAGGATGTTCTATAATCAACTTTATCGACGGGGTCGTGGAAAAGAGCATGTCTCCCTCTATAGTCACAACATATCTTTCATAGCACTAGTGAAAGATGCTAAGTGCGAAATTTAATTTATTTTGAAATTGAGTAACTAATAATGTGGGAATAAGGATTAACAAATAAAAGGTTATAACCAATGGCCGTTACGGGTGGTACTGGAGGTGACAGAAAACGAGGGTCAAGTTGGGTGATGAGAGATAGGGTCTCAATTTGACCTATTCAGGTTGAATTGGGTGGATTCACTCTTACCATGGAGCTTGGAGGTGGTGTTCGAGTTACCATTGATGCGATGACATTTGGCGATTGTGGGTAACAGTAGACGGTAGACAAGCTAGGTAGTGAGAGATTGACCTAATATTAACCTATTCATGTTGTATTGGAGGAATGCCTGTGGTTTCTCACGTATTTATAGGCTTGAGGTGGCGGTTGTAGGACGTCGGGGGCGACAACAGCTCTCGTTGCGAGGTGGCGGTGATAGTCAATGGTGGTCAAGTTAGGGGATGAGAACGAGGTTTCAATCTGGACATGGTTATGTCAGATTGGTGGGTGCCTGCGGTGTCTCCCGTGTTAAGAAGCTTGAAGTTGATGTTTGTGTTATTGTTGGGGGCGACGACAGCTGTGGTTACGAGCGACAACAAGGACAAACGGTGCACTAACGAGAGAATGAGAGAGAATAAGCTTAAGCTGGCACGAAGAACTTGTTCTAGCAAGGTCGGCCGATCTGTAGGATTAGTTTTTGCTGTATCATTTGTTGGTTGATTGGGGAGTATGAGTTCCATAACCCAACCTGTTGGGTTTCATGAACTTCATAATCCATATTTTTTGTTGTATATTTTGTTAAACTTTTTTAATGAAACGCGGGGGCATAACACATAACAAGTAGGAACACAAATAGTTAACAATCCTCATAGTCCAGGCTAAGAATAACTCCTACTCCACCCCTCTTATTCCACTTAAAAAGCTGTCCATAATACAGTCTAACTAATACCACATACCGCTGACAATAAACATGTAAACTGATTCAATGTAAACACAGCAAATTAATATGAGAAGAATCTGGCAACTACCAGTACACCAACATAAAGAAACAACTGATCAGAACATGGAATGGCCTTCCATATATGAACTCGAAGGGGCGGGAGCGGGAGATGGATTTGAAGAACGAGTGCTCTTAACTGGTGGTAACCTTGGTGTCGGTGTTGGCTGTGGCATTGCTGTTGCTGGAGAATGTTGGCATGGTGTTTTGTGGTGGCAGGCGGCAACACGGCTGGGGGGTGCTGGATAAGGTTTGGACAATTTTTGGTGGCGGCGATACTACTGGTGGTGCGGGGAAAGGTTGAGATGATTTTGGTGGTGGTGGTTCTGCTGGAGAAAGCTGAGATGCTTTTGGTGGTGGTGATAAAGACTTTTCTGGTGTGGGAGGAGGAACAGGGGGGGCTGCAATTTTCAAGTATTAAAAGAAAAAAAAAACTCAAAAATGTTTTGTATAAAACATAAACAATTTGCACATATTCAACCTCCCTCTGTTACAGTTTTCTCAAAACACTGAACTTTGGATAGCCATATAGATATAGACGTTGAATTCTAATCGCGGAATAACTCAACAACAATGACAAGATGCAAAACTATAGAATCAAAACAAGAGAACAAAGAACAACAAAAAAAACAACACACAAGAACACACGATATTTTTTCGAGGTTCACCCAAAACAATGGATACTTCCCCGCGCAGAGGCACTTTTGCGATTTCCACTAGAAATATGAAGAATAGGTTTGCAAATCTCTCAATAATCTCACTCCCAAGGTATAGGGTTTCTCTCTATCTCCCTCTCTCTCAGTGACGGCTGGTAGATCTCTATTTTCTATTTCACTTAACCCTAAAATCGTACACAATACAATATATACAAGTTTTCTCAACTTTCAATCTCAGCCGCTCATCAAACAGCATCGGGACGGTCGACCGCAACACCAAATCGGTCGACCGGTACTCTCCTTCGACTATACAGGATCCAACAGAGTATAGGTCAGTTGACTGCGCGGTCGACCGGTCGTCTCTTCAAGACTGTAGGGTCCAACCAGAGAGAGACGATCGACTGCACGGTTGACCTTACTTTTTCCTGTACGAATGCGGTCGATTGTCCACCTACAGTCGACCGCAACTCGTCTGCAGCTGCTTGCTGCTACTTCTCATCTGACTTCTCAAACCTGTGAATCACCCTTAGGGGGGATGAATAGGGTGGTCGTGCAGAATTAAAAAATTAAAGAAATAAAATATAGTATAGTAAAGTAAATGCAAGAGGAACAAGAAGCGCAAACACAGATGACGCAGCGATATAACGTGATTCGACCCCGAGGTCTACGTCCACACCACCTACTTGTAGCAATTCTCCGCTACAACCGTTCCACTATACTCAAAACCCTTAGTACAGTGATTCTCGGATTCAGGCCGAGAGACCTATTACACCCACAGGACTTCTGATCCAAGTCCCGTTAATCTCGCTGAAGTGGAAAGAAAAGAAAAGAAAAACTCAAGATCGCTTAAGATCTTAACAATCAATTTAACTTGACACTCTGGGTTCGCACTCAACACCACCTGCAACTTGCCGCAGCATTTTGGCGGCAACACAATTACAGTGGTTCCCTCCATAATGTAACTCAAGCAGTCTGTCATCCTCATCAGCACACTTGTGCAGTTGGCCGATGACGGCAATGACAAAGAAGAGGCAGGGAAGGTGAAATGTGAAAGTTGATAGTTGATAGTAAGAGCAAGGTGAAAGTTAGGAGCTTGGCCATTGTCTGGATTTGTTGTGATATGAAAAGAACTTCATGGGGTTGGGGTTTATAAATTAAGATTTGGAGTAGTAGTCGGAAATTATGGGCTGAGATATCTGAGTGGAATAATAGCAGCTAGCGGATTTCGGGAGTTTGTTGATTTGGGATCAGAATAACGTTTGATTTCTCAGAGTTTGATTTGGTATTCTATCTTCCTTTTTTTCTTTGTTTTTCTATTGGGTCTGACAAGAATTGCAACAATTGACTGGGCTCAATTATTTTTGATGATCCGGATAGAGTCTTACGACTCCAGCCCAACGAACAATATATTATAAATCAAAAACAAGTACATCAAGGGTTTTACAAGAGGTAAAACAATACAGACAAGCAGCAACGAGCGAAAGAAAAACCAAAAGCCAAACCACTCACACCACCGCAGTAACAGTCCAGAAAAAACAACAAAAAGCGGGCAGAACGGACGCCTAAAGGTAAAGGTGGCGAGGGAGGCCACGCCAAATCGATATAGCAAGACGCTAAGGAGGATCCAGACATCGAAAAGCGACCTGTTAAGGACGACCGAGCGTAAGGCAGCTTGTAAGAGGAAGGAGGAACGGAGACCGCTCGGTAGCCCACAGGGCCCTATACCCCAAGGAATCTGCCAGGCAGAGACCGGCATCACTCACAAAGAATCAACTCCACCGACTGGCGAGACCAACAACGCACCGCAGGAGCGGCAGAACGGGACCAGCCGCAGCACCAAAATGTCACCCGAAAATCAGAAAAGGGACCAAACACCCTCAACACCCAGGTCAACCTCACCAAACCCACAAGGCAAAGCCAAATCACAAAATGCTCCTATGCACAATCCACAGAAACTGAGAAGAAGATAAGAAAATCACTAGAGCCACAGAAACAAAAGCTCAAAATGCTCCAAAGCCCAACATATAATTAAAGAAGTGGCCAGCCAACAGATCACAAAGCACACACATATCTAGTTCGACAGCAAAAAAGAGGAGAAACATATGTCTACCAAGCACCACTACAGGTGCACCAAAAAGAAAAAGCAATTAAAGATGAGCGTGAAGAGAGAGGCTGATGCTACTAGCCAGTACAGCCAAACAAAAAAAGCATAGGATCTCAGGAGTCCGCCCGCCAAAAGAGAAGTAGACCAGCCACATTAAGCCTGTTTGAGTAACTGGGCTCAATTATGGTCCCAGTATTTTACTTAATTATACTTGTAAAAGGCCCAATTGATTTTACATAGTGAAACACAAAACAACACAAAACAAACATATTTACCAATATAGCGAAAATTTCATATATGAAGCCAACTAGACTCCATGGTACTCACTCATTTCGTGACAAGCTGAGGGCAGAAAAGACAAATGCCTCTCTACTAAATTTAAAGCAAAAGGATGGAGGGTCACTTAGTAACTTCGTCCAAAGATTTATAACAGAGGCCCGGTCCATCCCCTCTCTTGATTTCGGAGTCGCAGCGGCCGCCTTCAGATACAACGTTCGGTACGATTTCCTCAAGACGTCCCTCGCCAAAAAGCCACCTTCGGATTTCTCCGAACTTCTTCTACGAAGTGAGAAATACATTCGAGCCGAAGAAGCTCTTCATACTAGGAATCAGAGTGAGCCATCGTCCTGATGCAACAAAAAAAAGTATGGATGATGAGGGGCCTAGGAAGTCCCAGAGGGACGAGTCCGGACAACGTCGCCCCCCTCCGGTCCCTCGCTTCGACAAGTTCATTCCTCTTAATGCTAGCGTCTCGATAGTCCTTATGGAAATTGAAGGAGACGGACTACTCTGCCCTCCTCCTATGATGAACCAACAAACAAAAGAAGAGATAAGAGCCGATGATGCTGATTTCACGGGGACCATGGACATGACACAGATGAGTGCCGAGCTCTCAAAGACGGAATCAAAGCTCTCATCCACCATGGGTACCTCTCTAGTACACTCGGGAGAACAATGTCGAACCTCCGCCAGATAGAGCTGAATGAAGTTTAACGAGGGTGCTTAACGCCCTCCACTAGCTTGTTGAGATTTGTAATAAGACGAGTCCCTAAAATGGTCAAGGCATGTAATAAGAGCTAGTCACCAAGGACACCACTTAGTCTGATTCTTCAAAAAGGACTTAAGTGCTTCTTTTATAAAATCTGGCACTACCTTGCAGATGCAGATAATGACTTCGGTGCTCAGCTCCTCTTCTGAGCTATAACTCCTTATTAATTTCCAACAACAAATCCGGAGTCCAGCTCTTTCATAGAGCTCCTCCCACTACTCGCTCTTTATCAAACAATGGGTTCAGAGTCCAACTTGTGACTCAAGCTGCTCCTACCTTGGAGTTCGGCTTATCACTCGAGCTGCTCTTGCAACTCGCTAACCATCAGACAGCAGGTTCGGAGTCCAACTCGTGACTAAAGCTGCTCCCACTTCGGAGTTCGGCTTGTCACTCGAGCTGCTTTTACAACTCGCTAACCTTCAAACAACAGGTTCAGAGTCCAACTCGTGACTCAAGCTACTCCCACTTCGGAGTTCGGCTTGTCACTAGAGTTGTTCCTGCAACTCGCTAACCCTCAAACAGCAGGTTTGGAGTCCAACTCGTTCCACTTCAGAGTTCGGTTTGTCACTCTAGTTGCTCCTTCAACTCGCTAACCATAAAAAAGAAGGTTCATAGTCCAACTTGTAACTTAAGCCAGTTTGTCACTCTAGTTGGTCCTTCAACTCGCTAACCATAAAAAAGAAGGTTCATAGTCCAACTTGTAACTTAAGCCACTTCCACTTCGGAGTTCAACTTGTCACTCTAGTTGCTCCTACAACTTGCTAACCCTCAGACAATAGGTTCGGAGTTCAACTTGTGACTCAAGCTACTCCCACTTCGGAAATCAACTTGTCACTCTAGTTGCTCCTGCAACTCGCTAACACTCAAACAACAGGTTCGGAGTCCAACTTGTGACTCAAGATACTCCCACTTCGGAGTTCAACTTGTCACTCTAGTTGCTCCTGCAACTTGCTAACCCTCAGACAGTAGGTTCGGAGTTCAACTTGTGACTCAAGCTACTCCCACTTCGGAGATCAGCTTGTCACTCTAGTTGCTCTTGTAACTCAATAACCCACAAACAGTAAGTTCGGAGTCCAACTTGTGACTCAAGCTACTTCCACTTTGGAGTTTGGCTTGTCGCTCTAGTTGCTTCTACAACTCATACAGTAAGTTCGAAGCTCAACACATCCCTAGAGCTGCTCCTGCAACTCATTAGCTCTTATACGGTAAATTTGGAGCACAACTCGTCCCTAGGGTTGCTCCTACAATTCACTAGCCTAGGAACATCAAGTTTGGGGTCTAGCTCATCTCTAAAGCTGCTTGCACAACTCATCGACTCTAAACAGTGAGTCACTACACTAAAGAAGACCAAGTGCGGAAGATCTCTTAAGTTCGGAGGTTTGTTCCTCTGGATCCCAAACATATGGACCCAAAACCATGCATGCCACAATCCCGCATGCATGCAGCTGTTCGACCCTAAAGAAAAATCAAAAAATCCTAAGTCCATGATCTTTGGCCAGCATGGCTCGTCTCTCGCCCAGCCATCTCATGCCTCAGACCTAGCCCCTCAGCGTGGTATCTGATGCCGAGACCGTGAACCAAAACTCTTGTAGCAAGGATCTCTCTTCGGACCTAGCCCTCGGCGTGGTATTCGACTCTGAAACCTTGCAGAGAAATTCTCGCAACAAGGATCTTTCTTTGGACTTAGCCCCTCAGCATGGTATCCGATGTCGAGATCGTGCACGAAAATTCATACAAGGCTCCCTCCTCGGACCATGCCCCTCAAAATGGTACTCCGACTCCGAACCACTGGCAAAATGCTCCACAAGGCTCCCGCCTCGGACCATGCTGCTCGAAATGCTTTCTGACTCCGCACAGATGAAATGCAACTTAGATCCCTTCGGGCCTCGCTCGGTTTATACCTTGTCGTTCGAGGCTCTCATAAAACTAGTCAAGTGGCACAGAGGCAAAGTCTTTTGGATGCAAAAGGAGAGTACTTGGGTTCGAATCCAAGCCCCAACATTTAAATATTTAACTTTTTTCTGAGCCATCGGATGTCCTCGAAAAGCATGCCGACCCAACCGGAGCAAATCCAAGCCGCACTCGACACTGGCTTTGTCTTCAGCGCTCGAAATGGTTTCCGACTTTGCACACATGAAGTGCAACTCAGATTCCTTAGGGCCTCGCTCGGTTTATATCTTGTCGTCCGAAGCTCTAATCCAACCAGCCAAGTGGCACAATGGAAAAGTCTTTTGGATGCAAAGGGAGAGGTCCTAGGTTCAAATCCGAGCCCCAACATTTAAATATTTCTAAGCCATATGATCTCCTCGAAAAGTGTGCCAACCCGATCCAAGCAGATCTGAGCATATCACTTGACCGATCCGAACTCCTCCGGCTTCGTCTTCAACACGCTCGAAATGGTTTCCAACTCCGCACACATGAAGTGCAACTCAGATTCCTTCGGGCCTCGCTCGGTTTATATCTTATCGTCTGAGGTTCTCATCAAACCAGTCAACTGACATAGTGGGAAAGTCTTTCGGATGCAAAGGGAGAGGTCGTAGGTTTGAATTCAGGCCCCAACATTTAAATATTTAATTTTTTCTAAGCCATCTGATCTCATCAAAAAGCATGCCAACCTGATCCAAGCAGATCCAAACTGCACTCGACCGATCTGAACTCCGACAGCTTCATCCTCAGCACTCGAAATGGTTTCCTACTCTGCACACATGAAGTGCAACTCAGATTCCTTCGGGTATCACTCGGTTTATATCTTGTCTTCTAGTTCAAATCTGAGCCCCACAAATTGGTGGTGGTGGGAAATTCAGGAACACATTTCTTCTTTTTCAGGAGTGGTGGAGTGGCTGTGGAGTGGTTAATTGGTGGTGGTGGGAAAGTAGGAGTTGGGTGTAAAGGGATAGGTAGGAGAGAGAAGCTCCACAAATTCAGGAATTCATTTCTTCTTTTTCTTATTAGATAATAAAAGAAAGCTTTTTCTTAACAAAGATCTGAAAACAAAGTTTTTTTTTTTTAGGGGAAAGGTGGAATACGGCCACCATGTTTCATTAAAAAGAGTTTAATGAAACAAACCCAGAGTACTGGGCTCAAGTACAACCTACTAACAGAAAATAAAACATACATGAAGCAACATGACGCGTACAAACAATAACTTCCTCCAACAACCCTGGAGGATGGGCCGACAAACCATCTCAACCAGCTAAATGTAAGTACGTCAGTTAGCTTCGTACAGTGCCTCCACGACACATGCACACCCACCTGAGACACGTCTGGCAGGATTTTTCACCCGCTGATCCCTGCCTTCACCTCGCTGGGGGGGCCCATCTTTGGGGCCAAGCTGTAGGTCCCGCCACAAAAGAGCATGACTCATGCATGCAACGTTTGGTGCATGCTGATGCATGACAACGTTTGATGCAAGCATGGTGTCTCTTCCAAAGCATGGTGTCCTTCCAAAGCATGGTGTCTTTCCAAAGCATGGTGTCTTTTCAAAAGCATGGTGTCTCTTCCCCTCCTATAAATTCTCACTATTTTCTTCATTTGAAGATACACTCAACTAAAGAGAAAAATAGAGATTGATAGCCACAGAGAGCTTATAAAGTATTGAGAGTTTTTTTTTTTGTAAATCTTTTGAGATTGAGAAATAATATTTGTGTTGTTTTCTTCTCAAATTTATCTCTGTTGTTTTTCTCTCGATCCTAATAAGTGGTATCAGAGCGAGGTTGAGTTGTTGAGTGCCAAAAGCCTTTGCAGATCAAGATGTCGATGGAGGAATCAATATCATCATCATCATTTGGAGCCATGATCAAGCTTACTGCCACCAACTATACACTTTGGAGACCTCGGATGGAAGATCTCCTAAGTTGTAAAGATCTCTTTGATCCTATTGAGGAGAAGGAAGAGAGACCTGAAGCTACCAATGAGGCGGACTGGAAGAAGATGAACAGGAAAACGATCGGTCAGATTCGACAGTGGATCGATCACAGTGTCTTCCATCATGTTGCCCAGGAGACGGATGCTTTTGCCCTTTGGAAGAAGCTGGCGGATATGTACCAGGCCAAGACAACTCGAAATAAGGCCCTGCTGATGAGACGGTTGGTGAACCTGAAGCTACAGGGAGGAACTTCTGTAGCAGAACACACCAGCGAGTTTCAGAGCCTGGTGAATCAGCTATATTCAGTGGAGTTACCACTTGAAGATGAGTTACAGGCACTTCTACTTCTCAGCTCTCTTCCAGACAGTTGGGAGACATTGGTGGTCTCCCTCAGCAACTCGGCTTCGACTGGCAATCTTACCATGTCTATGGTTAAGGATGCCCTATTCAATGAGGAAGCTCGGAGAAAGGACGTTGGCACAGAAGCACAAGCCTGCGTCACAGAAGTCCGTGGGAGACAGCGAGAGGAAGATCGAGGCAGGTGGAGAGGCAGGAGCCAAAGCAGAGGCAGATCGAGAGGCAAATCAAGTGATGGGAGGAGGCCTGCATACAACTGCCATCACTGTGGCAAACCAGGCCACATGAAAAGAAATTGTTGGAAGTTACAAAAACAAGGCGGTCAGGGAAGGTCACAACCAAAGAAGGAAGGAGATGCACAAGTCACAGTACTAGAAGATGTGGCTCTTTGCTCTCATGAGGATGAGACATGCCTTCATGTGTCGAATCAGGGCGTAGAATGGGTGGTAGATTCTGCAGCATCTTGCCATGCCACTCCTCGAAAGGACATCTTCACGACGTACAAAGCTGGGGACTTTGGCTCGGTGAGGATGGGCAATTCTAGCTTTGCTAAGATTGTCGGAATTGGTGACGTTCGGATGCAGACTGATGTCGGGTGCACAATCACACTGCAGGATGTTTGCCATGTACCTGAACTTCGACAAAATCTTCTTTCGGTGAGAGCCCTAGATGAAAAGGGCTATGATAACCGTTTTTGCAAAGGCTCGTGGAGGATGCTGAAAGGTGTAATGGTGATCGCTCGTGGACATCTCTGCAGCACTTTGTACAAGACTCATGTGAAGATCAATGTGGAGAGTCTCAATATTGTTGAACATGAAGCTTCGCAGAAACTGTGGCACCAGAGACTCGGTCACATGAGTGAGAAAGGTTTATCAACCTTGATGAAGGAAAATCTTATCTCCATTACCAAGAATGCAGAGCTTCAACCTTGCAGCAGCTGTTTATTTGGCAAGCAGCGAAGAGTCTCTTTTAGTTCCTCTTCGACAAGGAGATCAGAGTTGCTCAGTCTGATACATTCTGATGTTTGCGGTCCCATGGAGGTGGAGTCGCTAGGCGGTAACAAATACTTTCTGACATTTATTGATGATGCTTCTCGGAAGGTATGGGTGTATTTTCTGAAAACAAAAGATCAGGTCTTGGAAAGCTTCAAAACATTTCATGCCATGGTAGAGCGTGAAACGGGGAAGAAGCTGAAATGCCTCCGCTCAGATAACGGAGGCGAGTATACATCCAGAAGTTTTGATGCCTATTGCAAGAGTCAGGGCATTCGGCACGAGAAGACGGTTCCACGTACCCCGCAACACAATGGGGTAGCAGAAAGAATGAACCGAACAATCATGGAAAGAGTCAGAAGTATGCTCAGCACAGCAAAGCTGCCAAAGCCATTTTGGGGAGAAGCTGTTCGCACCGCCTGCTACTTGATCAATCGATCTCCATCAGTCCCGCTGAATTTCAACATCCCGGAGAAGAAATGGACCGGCAAAAACCCCTCCTACTCTCACCTGAGGACATTTGGATGTCTGGCTTATGCACTTGTCTCAAAGGAGCTCAGGCAGAAGCTCAATGCGAGAACCACTCCATGCATTTTCGTAGGCTATGGAGACGAGGAGTTTGGATACAGGCTATGGGATCTAAAGACGAAGAAGCCCATCAGAAGTAGAGACATGGTGTTCCATGAAAATCAGACATATGGGGACACTGAAAAGCCTACAATTGCTGAAAGTCCTGTCAGTTCTCAGGACTTTGTTCCAGATACAGTACCAGTACAAGCTGCCGCAGATGATGATGTGTCTGATCAAGAACTAGAAGCAGAACCAGAGGAGGAGGAAGAAGGGATTGATGAGCCTGGGGAGCCGCAACCTTTCACAGCTGCAGAACCAGTACAAGATAATGATACACCGCCTGAGACGAGTGAGCCTCAGCTACGTAGATCTGAAAGAGGCCATGTTCCGTCTACTAAATATCCAGAATCAGAGTACATTCTTCTTACTGATGAAGGGGAGCCAGAGAATTTCCAGGAAGCATTGTCTCATCCAGACAAAGACAACTGGCTGCACGCTATGCGGGATGAGATGGACTCTTTAGAGAAGAACCAAACCTACGATTTGGTTAAGCTTCCAGGAGGGAAGAAGGCACTAAAGAACAAGTGGGTATTCAAGCTCAAGAAAGATGGCAGCGGAAAGGTGGTGAAGCACAAAGCTCGGCTAGTGGTCAAAGGATTCCTTCAGAAGAAAGGCATCGATTTTGGTGAGATTTTTTCTCCAGTTGTAAAGATGACTTCAATCCGAGTCATGCTCGGATTAGCCGCTAGCCTAGACTTGGAGCTTGAACAAATGGATGTGAAGACTGCATTTCTTCACGGTGATCTGCATGAAGAAATTTACATGGAGCAGCCAGAGGGATACGAGGTTCCAGGGAAAGAGAATCTCGTATGTAAGCTGAAGAAGAGTTTGTATGGCCTCAAGCAAGCACCAAGGCAATGGTACAAGAAGTTTGATTCATTCATGGTGAGTCAAGGCTACAAGAGGACTGCTGCAGATCAATGCGTCTACATTCAAAGGTCCCCTGATGGAAATTTCATTGCACTGTTACTATATGTCGATGACATGTTGGTCGTCGGACAAGATGCAGTGAAGATCAGACAGCTGAAGATAGAACTCTCTAAGGTCTTTGATATGAAGGACCTTGGGCCAGCTCAGCAGATTTTAGGTATGAACATCTCTCGAGACAGAAAGGCCCGAAGATTGTGGTTATCTCAAGAGAAATATGTTGAACGGGTGATCAAGCGATTCAACATGGAGGGTGCCAAGCCAGTTAGCATCCCACTGGCTAATCATTTCAAGTTGAGCAAGAGTTCGTGTCCCTCATCCAGGAAAGAAATCGAGGAAATGGAAGTTGTGCCTTATTCTTCAGCGGTTGGAAGTCTGATGTATGCAATGGTGTGTACAAGGCCGGATATTGCACATGCAGTGGGTGTGGCAAGCAGATTTCTCTCCAATCCAGGAAATGAGCATTGGGAGGCTGTTAAGTGGATTCTCAGGTATCTTAAGGGTACTTCAAAGATATGTTTGTGTTACGGGGGAGCTGATCCGGTTTTGGAAGGCTATACAGATGCAGATATGGCCGGAGATCTTGATGGTAGAAAATCGACTTCTGGTTTTATCTACACTTTTGCAGGGGGAGCTGTGTCATGGCAGTCAAGGTTGCAGAAGTGCGTTGCACTATCTACGACAGAAGCAGAGTACATTGCTGCCGCTGAAGCTGGCAAGGAGATGTTGTGGTTAAAGCGATTTCTACAAGAACTCGGGATCAAGCAGAATGACTACAAGGTACATTGTGACAGTCAGAGTGCTCTGGATTTGAGCAAGAATTCAATGTACCATTCCCGAACAAAACATATTGATATTCGCTATCACTGGATACGCGAGGTGATGGATCAACAATTGTTGAAACTGATGAAGATCCACACGAAGGAGAATCCAGCAGACATGTTGACAAAGATTGTGTCTCGGGAGAAACTAGAGTTATGCAGAGACATAACTGGAATGGATGAGAGATGACGATTGGTGCAGATGTGGCGTGAGGGGGAGAATTGTAGGTCCCGCCACAAAAGAGCATGACTCATGCATGCAACGTTTGGTGCATGCTGATGCATGACAACGTTTGATGCAAGCATGGTGTCTCTTCCAAAGCATGGTGTCTTTCCAAAGCATGGTGTCTCTTCCCCTCCTATAAATTCTCACTATTTTCTTCATTTGAAGATACACTCAACTGAAGAGAAAAATAGAGATTGATAGCCACAGAGAGCTTATAAAGTATTGAGAGTTTTTTTTTTGTGAATCTTTTGAGATTGAGAAATAATATTTGTGTTGTTTTCTTCTCAAATTTATCTCTGTTGTTTTTCTCTCGATCCTAACACAAGCCCCGCAGGTCGAAAACTGATCCCACGACACCTGCACTGCGATCGCACCCACCCACCATCTCCACCAGTCATCCTATAAACGTGTTCGTTGCTCACCTCTCACACGATTGCGCTTACTCAGGCGATTTCTCACCAAACAACTATCTCGCTGATTCCACTAAACACCATGCTCCAGGAGAGAGCCGTGGAGCGGATACCTTCACCTCTCCCACGCACAGGCTCTATCCGGCGATTTCTCACCACACAGACTTATCTCGATTCAACCACCCAATCGAAGGGAAGAAGCGACGCTGTCTCGAGCCAGTGGCCTAAGCTGGAGGAAGCTCAATAGTCTGACAGTAGGCGCTTTGAAGATTATACCGGCGACATCGTAGTACACTCCAGACCAACCATACTCCAACCCCACCCCCCTCACCCCCAACACCAACCCTCAACCAGCCTGGCCCCACGGGCCCCAAACCAAAACACCGACCTCACACACTTGAATCCCAATTCCATGGTGTTCGCGACAATAGGCGCTGGAGGATGCTCTGGCGTGACATAGTCGCTCCGTGACAATTGAGACAAGCACCCCGGATTGAGACAAGTGAGCGCACATCACGGAGGGACCCCGTCTTTGGGCCCAAGCTCCATAAATGTGCAAGACAGCCTAATTCCCGACATCTTCACATGCACAACCAACCCTCGCAGATCGCCATGATTGGCCCCGAGAGTGTGGACATGATGGCAAACGCGCAGAACATCCGGGCAAACATCTAACGAGTCATGGAGGGACCACATCGAGTCCAACCCCCACAAACGCACAATACTTCACACCCCCAACCACAGCAAAAGCAAGCACAGTCCCATGCCGAATCACCGGCCTCTGGGCAAAACAGATCTGGGTCGGGGGGAGGGGGGGTTGTAGGCGCACACGAATCACCGGCCTCTGGGCAACAGATCTGGGTCGGAGGGGGTTGAAGGCGCACAGAGGGTGGCCCCAGACTTCGCCGCATCATCGCCGGCAAGGCGTCGCCGCCGTTGGACACACCTGATGTCGCCGCGAAGGGATGCGCCGGACGTGACGGGGAGGGAACAGATCTGGGCAACTGATCTTGGTCGGAGGGGGTTGAAGGCGCACAGTGGGTGGCCCCAGACTTCGCCACATCACCGCCGGCAAGGCCTCGCCGCCACTGGACACCCCTGAAGTTGCCGCGAAGGGCTGCGCCGGACGCAACAGGGAGTTGCCGCCCAGGATCGCGACGGGGGGCAAAGGGGAGGGGACGCGCCGTGGAGACAAGGGGGACGACGGGGGGCAAAGGGGAGGGGACGCGCCATGGAGACAAGGGGGACGACGGGATGGGGAGGGGGGGCGGCGGCGAAGGGGGCTAGCCGCCACCGCCCCCAAGCACGTCAGATCTAGGGTTTAAAAAACGGGGGAGAGTTGGTAGGAGATGAGATGAGAGAGATTTTTTTTTTTTTTCAAGATCTGAAAACAAAGTTGCCAAACGGAATATTTGTTTCTCATAAGTCATAAGCTATATAATAAGCATGGAAAACAAAAATAAATAAAAATAGATTGTGCGAACGATTGAAAGAAGGAAGTCAGAGAAATTATATACCTATGCAGAAGCAGTTTCTAGATAACATTTTCAGCCAAGACAAAGCCCTAGTCAGGTCTTTCACCTACCTACAGTTAAAACACAATTCAGTTAATTTTAGGAAAAATATACAGACAGAAATTCATGCACTTATACTTTAGCATGCATCCCAGCAAAAAAAAGGAAAGAAACTCAAATTTAAATAGAATCAAACAATTCTATGAACACCACAACTTAATATCTAAGAAAAACTAGCAGTGAAATTATTGTTTAAATATTCAATACAAGCTCCAACATGACCACAGTTTCATGAGCTAATTTCACCCAAAAAACTAATCTGCAAACACAATAAGATAGGTAATTAGTCATCAATAATTAATATAGCCATTTTTAGTTAGTAATTACTCATCAATACATCAACCAGAAAACAGAACACCAACTTCGATGCCCATCAAGTAAGTATCTTATAAATGATCAAGTTACATGCCTCAATCAACAATCTCCTCCAAAATTACCAATATACACATCTCTTTTGTTACATATATATAATCATTAGAAACCTTATTTTCCACCTCAATTATATCTTAATTAATGAGGCCTATGAGACCTCATGGACACCTGAACCCGTAGCGGCCGCCCAGTACCAGTTCCCCCACAACTATTACAGGCCATCCTACCCGAACCCGAACAGGTACGACATCCGACATCCCCATCAGACCAGCGGGAACACATGCACGAGACCCGACCCGTTCCATTGCACTTGGGACAACGGGGCGATTCCCATCCACCTGCCATCGGTCCCTTCTCTTGGTCGATTGCCGTTTTCACCAGCACAGCACCGGCAAGAACCCCTAGGCCAGTGGCCAATTGAGAAGCCATTACCAAAGGCACCATATATAGTTTAGTTACTATCTTTCTTTCTTTCTTTCTTGGTTGGTTGGTTGGTTGGTTATATGAATTTGCGTTCAAGAGAAGAAGAGAGTGAGAGAGATTACTATTATATGAAGGGTGGAGATATTAAGCTGCAGGGTGATTGGCTGGAGAGGGGAACACGTTAGGAGGGGAGTTTGAGTGGGTCTTGGGCAACCTGGAATTAATAGATTCAAAAGAGGCAGGGCTGGGCATTTTTATATGGTAGTGAAGGGGGAATTGGTAGTTGAGGTTTCTTTGTGTGATTGTACAGATATATACAGGTCATATTTATTTATTTATTTTCATGTAGCAAAATTGGAACACTAATTTGATGTCAGGACCATTTTGTGACCATGACATTAAGAAAGTTAGCCCTGCCAAAATAAGGATTGTGCGAATCTCAAAGCATGCCTCTGGTTGGTTGGATGAAGGGACTATGACTGTAGGATTCTTACTTATAGTCAGACCATATGGAACTTGCATAATAGGATATTTTTCAAGTGATGTGAGACATTTGATTGGTTGAGAATTGTTACAGTCTATAAATATTAAACCCTTCTCATCCTTACCGTAATTTCGGAGTTTTTGTCCATCGGTAGTGTCTTGCATATGTTATCAGAGCAACCCAAGTTCGAATCCCACATGCTGCATGCATGCACATATTAATTAAAATACATATTTAAAAATAAATAAAAATACCGCTGCATAGAGTTCAGCTAAAGCTGACGTGGGCGTGTTAGAATATAACTATTAAACCGTTATCATAATTTCGGAGTTTTGGTTTAGTAGTAAGGTCATTCACAAGAATCATGTTGGTGTGAACCTAATGAAGTAGTCACAGAATGGTTGGACAGATTATGGCCTAGCTAGAATTCCTCCAGATTTTTTGTTTTCTAAGAGCAACCCTATCCGATCCCCATAACAGATTATTGGAAGTAATGACATCAATACATATCACATTCACTTGGGAGCTCTCTGACGTAAGGAAAAAATTGTAAGGAAAAAAATCTTATAACTGATGCCGCTTTCCCAATAACGACATAATTAGCCTGATGAGAATAGCAGCATCAGTATAATCTACAGTGTACTCCAAATTTCGTGCATGTGCATCAACTTCAAGACATATTTTGACCTTGATATAGCCAGTATCTCTTAAAACTCAAAACATGAAAGTTGTAGAGCTTTTTCTTGGTTCCATATCATTTTGAATCATCTCAGCCAGAGTTCGGATGATAAAGTTATGCCCGGATTACATAGCGATGTGGAAACTGTAATATGGGCATCGCTACGTAATATGGGCATAACTTTATCATCCGAACTCTGATTGAGATGATTCAAAATGCAATTGAACACCATGAAAAGATCTAAAACTTTCACGTTTTGAGTTTTGAGAGATACTGGTTGTATCAAGGTCGAAATCAGGCTTGAAGTTGATGCCGTTATTTCCAATAGCATCATCAGGCTAATTATGTCATTATTGGGAATAGCGGCATCAGCCAGCGATTTTCACTTACAATTTTTTTTTCCAGTTAGAGAATTCAAAAGTGAATGCGAGATATACTAATGTTGTTACTCTCAATAGAGACAACAAGTATTTTTTTTACAGGTACCACTATTGGCAATAACGGTATCAAAATAACATATGTTGTTATTGCCAATAACGTTTTATGCTGACGTGTCCAAAACTGGGTCAGCTGGGTAAATATTTTCGAAAGTGGGTCAGTTTGGTCAATATATTCAAAAAGTGGGTCAGTATGGAAAAAAAATCATTATAGGGATGGTATTTTATTTGGAATATGCTATATTTGGGGATGGGGTTGGAGACCCATTGGGGATGCTCTAACATTGTGATGTGTAGGTTTCGGTGGCTTGTTGACTATGCTTGGTTTGAAAAATGTGTGAAGAGAGGGGAAGCAACCAGCTAGCTCCAGAGTTCACATGATGACTTAAGAAATTTCTTTTGTAAATTACCCACATTGGGTCCAGACAAATATCAATAGGAAAATATGAAGAAAATTAGAAGCTGAGACTTCCCACAATCTATTCCACCTTGTTACCTGCACCTCATCAATTCCATATTGGTTCATAATTTTTGGTAAAATGAGCTTAAGCTTAGGCAGGTACCAAATTAAAACCTCAAATGTGCTATATGTGGTGGAAAATAAAAGGGGGAAAAGAGGCTTTCTGTTATGAAAATATAGTCTTGGTAACTTGCTATATCTGCACACAAACTTTTCATAGCTTGATGCATAAATTTTTTTGTTTCATTTATGTATGGGCAGGTCAAGCAGGGGCAGCAAATAGGCTGAGGATGGAGGAGCACTGAAAGCAAAGACAACACAAGGGAGGACTATTAGGATAGCACAGATTTGTATCTGTATCTTTTGGTTTTTCAGTTTATTTTGCTACTTTTGTCGCATCGAGAGGCCTAGATGCTGGATTTAGTTGTTGTTTTGTATGTAATTATCTGGATCTACTATATTTCGTTAACAATCATTAATGAAACGATGACGATGTCATCTTTATTCAAAAAAAAAAAAAAAAAAAAAAACTTGCTACATCTGCTGTTGACCAAAGATGTCTCCTATCGTTTACAAAACATGTTATAAATGTGATGAAAATCTCCTAGTTATTAGCTAGAACTTAAAGAATACTAGTCAAGAATGATGTAAGGTGGCCTGAACTCAAGAATCCCACCATTTAAAAATTAAGAAAATAAAAAATAACAATACAAAAGAAAGAAGTTGGGGTCTTAACAATTAATTTATTGCAAAGAAGACTTGTTCAAGAAAGATGCAAGGTAGTCTATGCCTTCAGAAGCACACCATACTGATCTATATTTATTTTACTTTTCTGCCCTAATACACTAATTATTAGATAGAAGACTTGAGACTTATTCTATTTTCAGGTCATTAACAATACTGTTTTTTATTCCAACCAATTGTTAAACAAGGACACAATGGTGATGGGATTCTTTTGTTTAACTATTTAGCCAGTAAGGCATTCTTAATCTACTTTTAAAATGTAAAATGGCTAATATATAGTGGCTGCATATGAAATTTTATATGTGAAGCAACAAAAGGTAGTTGTTTACAGCCTATTGTTTAGTAATCTACAAGGAAGTGCTAGAAGGAAACAGAGAAGCAACAACACTCTTTCCTCTCTTTTTTGGGGGGTAATATTTACCAGCTTAAATAACAAAACAAGACAACACTTTGTCCATCCAACCAACCTAATCATAAATGAAGGAATAAGGTTGCAGAGCTTGGGGGTTATGCTACTTAACATCGAGAAAGATCGATGATATAGTTGAGTAAAATTGGACTTTAGAGGTACTTCGGCAAAGGCAATTTGAGACCATATGGGTCTCTCATGCAAAAGTTAGGCCCTCACCAGCAAAAGTTAATATCATTGGTTAAGGGAGAAGCAGTTCATTAACTAAAATGCAAAAGAAGTCGCATACTTGGGTGCGCTTCTGCAGCTGCGAATTGTATCAGCAGCAAATGGTACAAACAGAATGATCATCAATGGAAAAAGGTTTATAATCAGGAAACTATAGAGATTGTTGCTAACTGAAACAAACAGCCAGTAAATAAACCAAAGATAAAAAAGCGATGCAGAAACTCTAGTTATTACCTCATAATGCCAAAATGTGGTCTTGATATTCATTAACTAAAAGAAACTCCCACCATGCGCAGGATTTTGCTAAGATAACTTTGTAACTGAATTGGCTTTTGCCACCATTTGTCCTCAAAAGTCAAAAATACTGGCTGGCTTTCATTATCACCTGATAAATAGTGACATCTATTTATGTACTCTGATATCAGAAACACCCACAGGAACCAAACATCAATTGAATCAAGGGAACCAACAAACTTGAAGAGATTGAACAAATAAAAGTTAATAACTTTGGATCAGGTTAGGTTTGAACCAGATCTGACCCAAACCCAATCCACTTGCACATAAAATGAGATGTTGTATTCTGTTAGATTTTGACATAATTGAAAGACTCAAGTATTCCTACACAGAAAGTCTATGGTCTTGGTACATGCTCTTGACCAGGACTGATCAAGTCTTCTAACATTTATAAACATGTTATAGAATAGAATTGGCAGAATTCTTTTACTTAGTAAATGGAAGACATGTTCAAACTTCAAAGTAGCTTATGAGTATCTTACAATAAATTATTATATCAAAGCCCACCATTCTTGATTTTGAGTCAATATAATGAATGTCCCCATAAAGACGCCAAATCAACTACTAAGATGTTGGAAACCAACTCAACTGGCACGATCTTAAACTCTCTTACCATCTAGAAATTACCCTCTATATAATGAAAATTTTTCTCCAGTTTTCTAGTCATTAACTTGTACACACTAAGTCCAGAAATATCTACAAAGATGAAGGTTGAAAAGTCAAGTAATTTCTAGAGGCTTCGTAGGTGGCCTTGAACCTACATCCAACAAATATAAATAGATGAATCTCATAGGCACATAGCTTTGTAAATCAAGTCCTAAGCAAGTAGAATCAAAGTGAGAGTGACTATGAATTATGTAGTGAGATAGTGGAGAGTGATCGTCAATAAGTAAGAGAGTGTGAGTTGAATGTCTCTGTTGTAATAAAATAGTTTTGGTTGTAGGGGAGGGGAAGAGAATGAGCAATGCTAACAGCCCGGAAGATCAGGCCAAATAGAGAAATACAGAGAAATTTAGATTTATCAAAATTGACAAAAAAATGTAGACTATAGCCCACAAAATTAGGCAAAAACAAAAAAAAAGGATAAGAATTTCTTCGAATTGGCTGAAAACAGTGGATAATTTCTATAAAAGCGAAATTCAAAATTTTACTAAATCGGCCGAAAACGATGAATAATAGCATACAAGATTTGGCCAAAAGTAATAGTCAGAATTTCAACAAATCGGCGGAAATTGTGGACAAGATGTGGCCAAAACAGTAAAATTCAAAATTACTCAAAATGCACCGAAAACGATGGACCAGATGGCCTACAAATTATGATCAAAACAGTGAAATTCATAATTTCTCAAAATCGCGTGAAATAGATGCATAATATCTAAGAAAGATGGTAAAATACAGAATTTGTTAATTGCCCAAAAACTTTGAATTATATAACCCACGAAAATTTGGCGCAAACAGAGAAATTCAGAATATCCAAGAAACACCAGAAAATGGTTGCCTAGCCCACAAAATATGGATAAAAATAAAGAAATTCAAAATTTCTCATAATCGACTGAAAGTAGTGGACAATAGTTCACTAAATCTAACCAAAGTAGTGAAATTCGGAATGTCATTAAATTGGTCGAAAATAGTGGACTATGCCAACAAAATTTGGCCGGCACAGCAAAAATTCAGAACTTAACCAAATCGGCCAAAAACAGTAAACTCCCACGAGATTTGGCCAAAAGTGAAATCCAAAATGTCTAAAAGTTAGCTAAAAATGAACTAGCCCACAAGATCTGGCCAAAACAATGAAATTCATAATTTAACCAAATTGGCCAAAAAAGAACTATAGCGTACAAATTCTAGCAGAACTAGTGAAATTCTGAATTTTGCAAAATTGGCAGAAACCGATGTACTATGGACCAAAAAATCTAGCCAATATAGTGAAATTCATAATTTTTAAAAATCAACCAAAAATAGTGAACTATGGACCAAAATCTTGCTAAAATAGTAAAGTTTCGAAATTCTAAAAATTAGTTGAAAAGGGTGGTTTTGACTACAGTCCACAAAATTTGTCCAAAACTAAAATTTGGATTTATAAAATTGACTGAAAACGGTGGACTATAGCTCATATAATATGGTCAAAACAGCTAAATACATAATATCACCAAATTGACGAAAACGGTGAACTATTAGTTAACAAGTTCGGGCCCAACAATGAAATTTCAAATTTTTTTTTTTTAAATCGACCGAAAATGGTGGACAATAGTCTTATGGCCAAAATAAGTAAGTTCATAATTTCTAAAAATCAGCTGAAAATGGGTGGGCTAGCCCACAAGATCAGATCAAAATCGATAAAACTTAGAATTTCAGGTGACTAGCTGAAAACAATAGATTATAACTCACAAAATCAATTAAATACATAAAAATTGAGAACTTCAAATTAGACAAGATTACTCGACCATAGCTCACAAATTTGGCAAAAACAACAAATTTATAATTTCATCAAATAGGCCAAATATAGTGGACTATAACCCACAAAATTTAGTCAAAAGTGAAATTCAAAATCTTTCAAAATCGTCATAAAACAATTTCCTATAGCCCACAAGATTTGGCCAAAACATGGAATTCATAATTTCACCAAATTGGCAAAAATGGTGGTTAAGGCTACAAATTATGCCCAAAAATGTGAAATTCATAATTTCTCAAAATTCGCATAAAACTCAGGGCTATGACCCCACAAGATATAGTCAAAACACTGAAATTTAAAAGTTCTCAAAATTGGTTGCAAATTGTGTAATATATTGCTCACAAATTTTGGCCTTAGTAGTGAAATTCAAGATTTCTCAAAATCTGCCGAAAATGGTGGACAACAATCCACAAAATATGGTTAAAATAGTGACAAATCACAACTTCACAAATATGATTGAAAATAGTATAGCTTACAAAATCTGCCGAAATGGTTAAATTCATAAAGATTTTCTCTAAATCGGCCGAAAAAGTGGGCCACAAGATTTGGCATAAACAATGAAATTTAAAATATTCTAGAATTGCCCGAAAATAGTGGACTAGCCCACAAAATATGGAAGAAAAAAAAAATCAAAAATCTCTTAAAACCGTCTATTAATGGTTCACTATAGCCCACAAGATTTTACCAAAACAATGAAATTCCCAAATTCACCAAATTGACCAAAATGGTGGCTAAAGCCTACAAATTAGGCTCAAAGCAATGAAGTTCATAATTTCTCAAAATTGGACCAAAACTCAGGACTATATCCTAAAATATCTACAGTGAAATCTATAATTTCCCAAAATCCACCGCAGCTATGGACTATATAGCCCACAAAATTTGGCTTAAAAAGTGAAATTCAATAATTTTAAAAATCTGCTGAAAACAGTGGAATAGCCCAGAAAACTGTTTAAAATAGTGAAATTCAGAAATCCGCAAATTCCCCCCCCCCCAAAAAAATGTAGCTTTCAAAATATGACCAAATATCTAAATTCATAAAATTTCCCCCAAAATTGACCAAATAGTTAAATTCATAATACAGTCTTTGTAGTTTTCGCTTTTAAAACTCTAAAAGCCTACGCCTTGTTGACTCTTAGTTTGGTGTGCACAAAACGCGTCTACAAATACTAATAGGTTTAGATTAAGTTGTTCAGATTTTCAGGATCAAATAATATCTATAAGAGATCCAAGAGAGATTCAAGAATATTCAAAGAAGGAAAGTAATAAAGAAAGATTGGGAAATCAAGCAAAAGAAGAAGATATTCAAAAAGAGCAGTTGATTGATTAGTGTCCAAGAAAGCTATCAAGACCAGTTGTTATCATTCTATATTTGTGAGATTTAATCTGTACAAAATTGATTGGTGATTGATTAGTTTTTGGTAAGAATATAAAGTGGATTCGGTATAATCGCAGTCGACTGCAACTCACAGTTACATAAGAAGCAGTCGACCCTTCATCTCTCTACTTTACGTCAGAGAGATGAACGGTCAACTGCACTGAAATTGCGGTCGACCGTACTTTGCGCTGTTCACATTTTTGGAATGTATCGTTTCTAATTTTGATCGATACACTTCCCAGTCTATTTAATTGGACGAACCCACTGTGTATTCTTCACCTATTACTTCTGAGAAAAATCTTCTGAACTAATCTTTCAACAATCAGTCCGAGTGTGTGTGATAACTATTTGTATTCTTCAGTCAGGATCATTAAAGATCTTGAGCTTTTTTCTTTTTTCTTCCACTTCGGTGAGATTGACGGGACTTGTGTTAGAAGTTCTGTGGGTGTAATAGATCTCTCAGTCTGAATCCGAGAATCACTGTACAAGGGTTTTGAGTATAGTGTAACGTTTGTGGCGAAGAATTGCTACAAGTAGGAGGTGTGGACGTAGACCTGGGGATCGAACCACGTTATATTGCTGCGTCACTTGTGCTATCTGCGTTTGCTCTTCTTATCTCTTTTTATTTACTCTGCACTTTATTTTAGTTTTTTTTTAAATTACGCACAATCACCCTATTCACCCCTTCTAGGGTATTTAACACGCCTTGCCTTCTAGTATCGCTCTCTGCATTCCACCACATTGCTTCAATGGAGAAGGAAAGGAATACATACAAAGTTTAATTCTTATATCTATATTGAAAGAATTTGGAATTGAATGCTTAATCTAATTGACTTACCCAATAATTATTTTCCATGATTTGGACATCAAATCCTTAATGTAGATCCTTAGAGTGCCTCAACATCCTAAATAACTTTGGTTTGAAAACAGTAATGGCTTCCCACTAGGTCTGTCATTAATATTAACCCTTGGATTTGTCAGTGTATTCTGTGATAAATCTGATAATTGTGAATAAAAAAAATGGCAGAAATTCTTCATGAACTTTTCTGAACAAAGATTTGAAGTATTCCTGTGATAATAAAAGAATCCCCGGACCCGATCCGGCTCAACCCCGAAACTCGGTCCGGAATTAATATGCATGCTCCGACACCAAGAGAAGACACCAGTGGCCTCCGCCTCATCCGGTACTAGGCCTATGTCAGGTCTTGAGCAGAACAAGCTCTTTCATTCTTCAAAGTAGTTGGCAGTACAATAAGTGAGGAACAAGTTGGAGGGTTGAAGCAGAAGTTGGTGATAAGGTGGACAGTCAATGGGAGTATGTACTTCAGCAGGGCCGGTCCTGAGGTATTTGAGGTCTTGGGCGACAATTTTTTTTTGGCCCTTTATAGACATGCATGCATTTTTATACATATTAATTAAATATAATATAACAACGGGGGACATAAAAACAATACCCAGAAAATAAGATTACCTTTGTTATGCTTTATGACACCAAATATTCCATATTTTTCATTAAGCACAGTGGCAGTGATTCTTGCTCCTGCCAAAAAAATAAAAATCAATCATATATCTAAAATATAAGGCCAGGACCCAGGAATCAAGCTTATCATATGAATAAGCTTCAAATTTCAGTTGGTCACTAAGCTTCCCTAACAATAAAATCAATCAACAATAGTATTGTTGGAGTGATTTCTACCTCAGTACCTCCTAAACCGACAAGAGAGATTCTCAATTCTATTAATTAAAAAAAATGACATGAGAGGGCTGAACTACCAGAGTAGTGCTAAGAAGACCAACAACTCCTGCAGTCCTACTGAGACGACCAACAACTCCAACTATGCCTCTGATACCCGAGACACCATGACTACAATTCCTGCTAAAAAAACTCTGTAAAAGAAACAAACAAAAATTCTCAACTGACAATTTGAAGAATATCTGAATATGCCGGAAGGAGAGAGAGAGAGAGAGAGAGTGAGAGAGAGAGAATTTGAAGAAGATCAAGAGGTTGGGAAAAAAATTGATGAAGTTGAAGTGACACAGAAAAAGAGAGAGATTACTAAATTGGGCCATCTCCTAAAAAGTAATTACAAACTCATTAATCCATTATAGTAATTATAAGACCATTAATCTATTATATTTAAAAAAAATTGGACCCCTCCCTTGAAGTGGGCCCTGGGCGGTCGCCCAACTGGCCCTGGGCCAGGGCCGACTCTGTACTTCAGTAATGGACTGATTAAAGGAAGTCGTAGTGCTTCGGGCACGCATATCCAACATGATTCTTCCTATGTCTAGATGTAATCGAATTTCTTTCCAATGTCTGTATGCCATGCCATTTAATATCTATGATGACATATCTGCGTCTGTGCTTCATAGTGTAAACACAAATCAATACAGAATACCTCAATTAACCTCGTAATAAAACGAAGCACCAGGCAGATACAAGGGAAAACCTTTTTTGATGAATCGGATAGAGCCTTGCGGCTCCAGCCATATCAAAATAATATAAATAACGCACGAATGTACAAAGAGTCGCTTTACAAGAAGTAAAAACGAACAAAATGAAACAATAAGCGGGAATAAATAACTATAATAAACTCAGAAGAAGCCGAAGAACAGATAGCTCCCAGAGGAGAATTGATCCGCTGACAAGAGACAGCCAGCAGAAGGGAGCCACGATCCATAGATGAGGGCGGAGCCAACGCTAAGGAGCCACCGACCCAACAGCAAAACAGAACTGCCTCTCGATAACCGACAAACGGATAGACGGCGCAACACCTCGAGCAGCTGGGCCGACCAATGACGCGAACAGGCGCAGAACGCGCTGACAACATGGCTCTCTGAAAACCCAGGCTACGGCCCAGATCAGAACAGAGAAAGAACAAACACCACAGCTCAAAATCGACCGGCGAAGCGGGGAGCCACGCTTCCACCCGTCACTGCACCAAACTCACAGTATGACAGACCATGAAAAGGAACCTCAAACAAACCTGAACAACATCCACACAGAGCAAGGCCAGAACAAGCGAAACCACGATGAAACCCGCCATCGCAAAAAGAGAGCTACGGTATTAACACAGACCTGAAGAACACGGATAAGAACATAACACAACAGGAAGAAGATAACAAGAGAACCCAAGTACACTATAACACCTGCAACAAACTACAGCGAGATACATATAGAGAGCTACGGTATTAACACAGACCAGAAGAACACAGATAAGAACATAACACAACAGGAAGAAGATAACAAGAAAACCCAAGAACACTATAACACCTGCAACAAGCTACAGCGAGAAACATATAGACAATAGGGAGCAGAAGAGGAGCAAAAAAAGTGGAGACGGCAGGGACTCAGCCTACAAAGCCAGGAGCCAGAGCAAGCCGGGACTGGGCGAAGAACAAAATCAAGCCCTATAGCTTGATAAGCCAAAAGACTCCAGGTCCACCAAAAAATCCTAACAGCATCAGACCTGTTAGACAATAAGCGAGAGAGAGAACAGAACAATAGTGTTAGAAAAAAGACTGGCGGCCCGCTGACTAGCTGAGCAAACATGAAATAGAGCTAACAGATAAAACCTCCAATTAAAGAGCATTAAGGTTTGAGAGACAATTGAAGGCAGTGGATATTCTATGGCCATGAAGGGCCTCTCTCGCTGCCTGAGTCATAACCGAAGACCAGAAATCGAAAAGAAATAATAATTCGTCTATAAGAGAGGAGATAGGGCAATCACGATGTCTGAAAATCCTATGGTTCCTCTCCTTCCAAGTAATCCAAATAATGATATGGACTGAGAGAGCCCAAGATTTGTGATACCTAATATTGAGGGGGATAGACGAATTTACCGATCTTAGATCGGCAGGCAAAGGGTTGAATTCCCAAGCTAGCGAACAAATTTTCCAAAGGGGACGAATGAACTCGCATCTCACGAATAAGTGATCCACGTCCTCAAAGGAATTGGAGCAGAGAGGGCACAGTTGGCCCCAAGCTAGGTTTCTTTTGTTGAGGATCTCCACGGTAAGCAATTTATTGTTAAACGCAAGCCAGGAGGTGATTTTGGCTTTCAGCGGCGCACAGGAGCACCAAATGAATTTGGCAAAAGGAGATAAAATTCCTCTAAAGTTAAGGAATTGATAAAAAGATTTAACCGAGAAGACTCCGGCTGAATTCCACCGCCAAGAATAGCCATCGGCCGAGGACTCTATAAACTCGTTTAGGGAGGAAAGAAGGTTATTAAACTGGGCTCCACCATTCGGCGGAAGATCGTCCGAAAGCGGGATGACCTAGTGTCGAACAGAGTTTTGGAAAGAAAACGAGTCTACAACGGAAGCCATCGGACTTAAGGCAGTTTGGTATATAAGAGGAAAGGAAGAAGCTAATTTCGTGTTACCGATCCAAAGATCCGTCCAGAATCTGGTCCTGGATCCCATCCGACAAACGTGACGCAGGCCGCAAAGGAAAGCGGGGGTCGCTTTCCAAACCCCCTTCCTGAAGGGGGAGGCGTTACGATGAATAGGCCGAGAGAGATCCCACCAATGGTGGGTGTTGGAGGAATAGGATTTAATACATTGGATCCACGGGAAAACCTCAAAACAAAATACATGGAGAAAAATGATTATGATGTCCAAGTTTAAGGAAAATTTTCATGTTTACTACTAAAGTCTCCACCTGAGGCACATCAGCCGATAACAACCCAATGTTTATAATCACCAGAAATTGATCAATGTCTATGGCCGCAAACTGCCAATTTTCTACGACAAATTCACCGAAAAACTAACAATGGATACTTTGCCAAATCCCCAAACATAAAATGGGGCAAAATTATAAGTTTCTGTTAAGTAAAGATGGGTAAACCTGTGTGCACCAAATGAACTTCTGAGAATGCCTCTGGAGTTGATTTGCAACCGGAAGAAAGTTAAAATGGCTCGAGGCAACTAATTGGCCGATTCTGGAGATGAATCGTTGATCACCAAACACTTGTCCCGGGATACAACGAGCTTCTGTCTACAGTGCTGCCTAATGCTTCAATAGCAGCACGTACCAACTTGCACCACACTGAGTAAAAATTGCTCAACAATTTGGAGAAATATTTTAGAAGAGATCAAGAATTTGTTTTTCTCTTCTCTGTTTTATCTATGTAACATAACTCATATATCTATATCCAAAATAAAAATGTTTTTCTTTCTTTCTAATTTAATGTCATAACAATCAGACCATAAAGTTTCATAAAATGGTTTTAATGATTTTACTGGTCAAAAAATTGGCCAGAAAGAAAGGAAACCTTTTTATTTAAAACAAAAAAAAAATGTTGTTTTTTTCCCAAGAGACCCTAAGGCCCGGCCCGGTCAAAGATATATAAATATATGTATATATATTATGTGGAATGTAGCAATTGAACCCCCAACCTCATGTGAACTCAAAATTTTAACAGTTGGGCTATAAGACAATGTTATCAATAAGAGAAGTGTTTTGAATGTATACTCAATTCCAACAGTTTCCTAGTAATCACATTAATCAATTAATAAGAAAATGGCACACACAAATAAAGACCATTCAAACCCTAATAACAAAATGCAGGGACTAAATGAGGATCTCAGAATTGGGGCAAAATAACCACAAGCATCAAATAAAGATACCATCTTTATAACCGGAATGTGATAAATCAACCAAATAGTACGGAATACAGACCCTAACCAAATACTTGGGGCTCAAAATTGGGGAATCTACGGAATTAGGGTTTAGGGTTTAGAGTAAGATACCTCGATTTTGGATTTTGGAGGCCGATATTTTTTTTGGTATCGGTTTCGTTTAAAAAATCGCGCTCTTGAATTGTCTTCTTTTTTAGTTTGAAGATATGGATAAATTGCACAAAACAGTGGTTTTGCTGTTCTCTTTTTGCAAAATAGTACCTACACTAATGCTTTTTGCAAAAGGTAATTTTTCTTAACTTATCTTTTCTGAAAATGGTTGTTAATTTAAGACAATCTCTTCTTGGATAATTGAATGCTACAAATTAAGTTCAAATTAAATGGAAAAATAAAATAAAATGCTCTTCATTTTCTTTTCCCTCTTATCTCTAATATTATAATAGGAGAATGCATTAGTGTCATTTGTCAATCTATCAACGCGCCTAACGCACGTACATAACTAATATAAAGAAAGTTTCAGCTTCGAGTCCTAACTATGTCAGAGTTTTTTTTTTTTTTTTCTTTTTTATTAGACTTGCATTGATGCATAACTAATATAAAAGTGGTTTCAGGCTTGAGGCCGACTACTTCAAAATTTTTACTCTAAAAAATATATATTTATTAAGACGTGCATCTTACATGTAAATTACTAGTATATAAATTATTGTCCTACTTTATATCTCTACTAGTTCTATGAGATCGTTTGTTTTCTGTGCTTAGCCTCTAAAATAGTTCTTGATTTACTTCTTAACTTGACAATCTCTTTATTCCTTTCAAAATCATACTAAATTCTTATACGTAAACGCATAAAAACTAAGCCATTGGCTATATGTAAACAATACAGTGAAAGGAGTTGTTAAAAAAACAACGTCAAATATTGTCCAAATAACTTTTCCACAATAATTTTTTCTTGCATACTGGGGATGTAAGAAAAAAAACACTAATTCACAAAAACAAGGACAAGCAACAACATACATTACAATATAATTACAGTTTATCTGCGTTTTAATCGGTAAACAACCTCCAAAATTAAATCATGACCCTCTTTCAAAAAAGAAAATAAAAAGCAAAACCATAAAATTACAGAATGAACTCCCATACTCCACAGTATGCACAATTATAAACCAAACACATCATACTTCTCCTCTACTCACCGCTGGTAACTCCGCCTTCTTAGTTTCTTTTTCTTTTTCCACATTAATAAATACTAGTAGTTTACACGTGCGATGGACGTCTTAATAAATATAGTTTTTTTAAAGTAAAAATTCAGATGTAGTCTGGATTTGATCTAAAATCTCATTTAAACATTTACAATAGTTATGTACGTGTGTTGCACGGATTGGTAGATGGACAAATTACACTAAGACCTTCTCTCATTATAGGTGTAGAGATATACTAATGTTTAAGATTCATGAAAAACTACAATTTGAAATAACATGTTATTTTAGGCTCCTAATTGTGAATATTGATAATTAAGATCATCTTCAATTTTTTCTCGCATGACAACTAAATAAAATAATACAGTTAGCATTGTCTTCCTTCAAATTAGTTGTTGGACGTTTAAATGTTTTTTTTTTGCATGAAGATGTGGAGAATGAGAATTCCCGGGCAAATCTGCAATTTATCAAGTAAGAGTGGCTATTATGCAGTGAAAGTGGGTCCCACAGTCCTTCCTTCCGAATGTTTACCAAAATGACACACTTTTGAAAGTATTTACCGAACATACCCACTTTTGAAACTATTTACTAAATTAACCTACTTGCTAAGTGAGATAACCCGTATAGTTCAAATGAACTCGCTATCTCAGATAGTAAGTGTAATTGTAATTATTTTTCAGAAAATTTTTGAACATGCAATTTTTTCTGAAATGTATATAACTACACTCTCTCTACACTCGCTATCGCAGATTGCGGGTCTAGTTCAACTGACATTACTATATCAGATAGCGAGTGTAGTTGTATTCATTTTTTAGAGAAATTTTAAACATGCAATGTATACAACTATACTCGCTATCTCAAATAGCGAGTCTAGTTTAACTGACCTCGTTAGCGAGTGTAGTTATACTTATTTTTTAGAAGAAATTTAAACATGCAAATGTATAGACCTATACTCGCTATTCGTGCTCGCTATCTCAGATAGCGAGTGTTCCCAGATAGCGAGCGTATTTTTTATACATTTCATGTCCAAAATTTCTCTGAAAAATAAGTACAACAACGCTCGCTATCTTAGATAGTAAGTTCATTTGAACCACACTCGCTATCTCACATAGCTAGTGTAGTTGTATACATTTCATGTTCAATTTTTTTTCTGAAAATTGAGTACAAGTACACTTGCTATCTGAGATAGCGATTCTAGTTCAAATAAACTCGCTATCTCACACAGCCAATGTTTTTTTATACATTTCAGGTAGAGTTAATATAGAATTGATTTATAGTGTGTTCTAGATGAGTGTGTTTTTTGTTAGTTCTTACTTACCTCATCCTACCATTTTAAACGACCACTAGTAATGCTAATTACACAACTAATTAAGCCGGTACCACTGTTGCAAGAAACAAATATGTAGTCAATTGAAGAGTGTAAAACTTTGCACCTACTACCCAACAATAGCTATAGTTATTATTAGTGCATGGCAAAACAGTTAAACAATAATATTACATGCAATAGTGTTTGCAACACAAAACCATAAAACCATCATCCAGGACCCCGAATTGTGCATATTTAGTTGAGTTTGAGATATAGCCACTTTATTTCTATATGAGATATTATCTCTAATATTATAATGGGAAAAGGCCTTAGTGTCATTTGTAAATGTTTTGTCATTCTACCAACCCGTGTAACACACGTGCATAATTATTATAAAGGAGGTCTTAGGTTCAAATCAAGACTACATCTAAATTTTTATTTTAAAAAACTATATTTATTAAAACGTGCATCGCACGTGTAAACTACTAGTAGGACATAATGTATGAGTATTTAAAGCCAAGTCATTATGTATACAGCAAAAATTTGAGATTGTTAACTTTTGTGGATGTTACCGCTAAATCTGGTGTGGGGGTAAACAGACAGTATTTGTGGATTCTTAGGAAAACTTGAATAGCAAACCTGACCCTTTTCCACCGGAGTTTGACTGTTGGCTCCCGCCGTTCATCTGCAAAAAGTGCGAGACACCGGGGTTGATCCCGGCGACGCACCCTCCGACGCTCAAGTCAGTAATCAGGAATGATTATGAAAGAGCGTAAATTGACAAAGATTGATTACCTCTTAAAGATGGTGGATGGGGGGTATTTATAGTCGCCGTTGGGATCAGATTAAGAATGTAATCTCTGTGATCAGATTAGGAATGTAATCCCTGTGATCAGATAAGGAATGTAATCCATAATTCCCAGTGGAAGAATTGATGTGAATTAGGGCCGTTGATTAGTATTAATCAGAAACCCTAATTCTATCCCGCTGGACCGGGTTTGCTGCGGGTTAAAACCCGCACCCAGTTGAGGCGGATCCATTCGTGGGTTATTGAATCTTTGGGGAGGAGATCCAGTACCCATTTCAGATCCGTTTGTGGGTGAAATTACCATTTCACCCCCGGGCTTTAAGATTCGTGCCCGATTTGAACGGTTCCGATTTACTTGGTTCGGACACCGCAGCAGCTCGACGGCGTGCGACATTATTTAAGTAGCCTCGCGAAGCTCGTCTCGAGGGCGAGATCGAGTTGATCCGGAGGGTGCTGTTCAATGTAGAGAAGAAGAATAGCGAGTTACTGGCCGAGGTACACCACTTGCGGATAGCCGAGGAAGAACTCTCTGTGAAGGAGGACGAGATATCCTCGGGGTTGGCCGAGCGCGACGAACTTGCCTCGAAGGTCGAGCAATGAGGCGGGTTACAGACGACAAGAGCATTGAAGTGACCAACCTTCGCCGCATCATAGCCGACAGTGCTGGCGACCCCGGCTCGGCAATACTTCCTCGGTTCAAGATATCGGTGAAGGACGATACCTTGAAGGATAGGATCATCGAACTCGAGGAGGAAGTCGCTCTTCTTAAACCTCAGCCTGTAAGGATTAATGTCCGCAGCACTTCGTGTACTCGCGAGGAGAGTGGGCGGGGGATTTCTTTTTACGAGCTTGCGACTCGTCCACCCGTCACTCGGCGGAGCGCGAACGATGCCCAAAGTGCTGTAGCTATTTCGTCAAGCGGTGCCTCGGTCGGAGCCATGGTTAGAGTCAGTAGCGAAGAGGCGTCTCAATTCGTCAGCCTAGAGACAAGCTCGCAGGCTAAGCGATGCCGACCTCGTGTGTCTCTGAACCGGAACGTCCCCGTTCCGAAGAGGCGTTGACAAAGTTGTATCGCTCTTTCGAGTTTTTGTAGCACCTTTTTGTAGTGATTTGGCTTTGTAAGGTTATTAAGGTTGCTTTAATAAAATTGAAGTTCGTATGCTCGCTGTTGCGCCGCAGTTACTTTACTTTTGAAACGAACCATAAGAACCAAACGTTAACCCCTTTGAGCATTCTAGCTGTAGAATTTTCGCTCTTGCTCGGGGTGTGCCGAGGTCACTTCGCATTTCGGTAGCTCGGTAGCTCGGATTTCAGAACCGAGCTACGTGGCTCAATCTGGCGGTTGATCATGATCATGGTGCGAATCACGAGACAAGAAGCTCAAATTTCGAGAAAACGTTATCTTGTCGTTTTGTGGAGACGTAGCGCGATCTGAGTCGTTCATCATGTTCTAGTACGAATTTTGAGACAATCCGACGGTGAAACTGGCTCAGCGGCATTTTTCTCCATATGTGGAGGTCGGTACTTCGTCCACTCAGCTCGGTGACTCGGAGTACTTAAGGAATCGGAGTCGAGCCAAGTGTTGGACTCCGAACTCGTCGTTAGAGTTAGTCAACGGTTGTGGGAGCAATTCCGAATGGCGAACCACTTCTAGCCCGCTTAAGAGCGAGCATGCGAAGCAGAGTCGAGCCAAGTGTTGGACTCCGAACTCGTCGTTAGAGTTTGTTCAACGATTGTGGGAGCAATTCCGAATGGCGAACCACTTCTAGCATGCTTAGGAGCAAACTTGCGAAGCAGAGTCGAGCCAAGTGTTGGACTCCGAACTCATCGTTAGAGTTTGTTCAACGGTTGTAGGAGCAATTCCGAATGGCGAACCACTTCTAGCCCGCTTAAGAGCGAGCTTGCGAAGCAGAGTCGAGCCAAGTGTTGGACTCCGAACTCGTCGTTAGAGTTTGTTCAACGATTGTGGGAGCAATTCCGAATGGCGAACCACTTCTAGCATGCTTAGGAGCAAACTTGCGAAGCAGAGTCGAGCCAAGTGTTGGACTCCGAACTCATCGTTAGAGTTTGTTCAACGGTTGTAGGAGCAATTCCGAATGGCGAACCACTTCTAGCCCGCTTAAGAGCGAGCTTGCGAAGCAGAGTCGAGCCAAGTGTTGGACTCCGAACTCGTCGTTAGAGTTTGTTCAACGGTTGCGGGAGCAATTCCGAATGACGAGCCACTTCTAGCCCGCTTAGGAGCGAACTTGCGAAGCAGAGTCGAGCCAAGTGTTGGACTCCAAACTCGCCGTTATTCATGGGGCCTCCATGAATAAGATGTAGGATACGCTCTTCCTCGAATTTGGGAGTTTCATCGCGTTGCTCGGGACTCTTGTTAGCCCCCCAAGGCGGAGGAGAGGAGAGATCGGTTCTGTCTTTTGCTCTCACAAATTTGGCCAGTTGTCCCCTCTGGATGAGGGCCTCTATCTCGTTCTTCAACGCCCGACAATCATTAGTGTCGTGGCCATGATCTCGGTGGTAACGGCACCACTTCTCTTTGTTCCTCTTCTTGGGAGGGGTGTTCATCCTCGAAGCAGGGGGTATGACCCCTTCCTTCTCAACTTTCATAAGAATGGTGGAAATATTGGTGTTGAGATGAGTAAATTTCTCGAACCTGGGAGGAGGGCGGTGCTGGCCGCCATTGTCCTTCTGGAGCTTCTTGGCCCCTTCTTCTTCAGCTGCCTTTCTTTTTGTCCCGGAGGCAGACCCTCCAAAGCCCGGGAAGTTCTCGGCTTCTTCGGCCCGAATGTACTTCTCGCTCCTAAGAAGGAGGTCGGCGAAATTATGCGGGGGCTTCTTGGCGAGGGAGGAGCGAAGGTTAGAGTTGAGGACATTGGATTGGAAGGCTGCTGCTGCAACTGACTGGTCGAGGGAGGCGATGGACCTGACCTCCGCAGTGAACCTCTTCACATAGTCTCTTAGCTTCTCACCCTTCTCCTGCCGGAGCTGGAGTAGCGAGATGCTGGTCTTCTCCGTGCGTCTGCTACTCACAAAATGGGTGATGAAGAGGGTTTCAAACTGTTCAGGAGAATATGGAATACGGGGCGAGGCGAGAGTACAATTTCCGAGCCGAACCCTTAAGAGTGGCGGGGAAGGTTTTGCACAGCAAGACATTGGAAGCTTGGTGGATTAGCATGAGGATCTTGAAGCTTTCGATGTGGTCCACGGGGTCTGACTCCCCCGAGTAAGTTTTGAACTGTGGGGGTTTGAAACCTCTTGGGATAGGTGCCTCCATAATGGTTCGGGAGAAGGGAGGTCTGCTCGGGCGGATGGTCCTTCCCCTTAACTCTTCATCCTTGTCTATTCGGCCAAGGCGCCTCTCCATCTCGTGGAGACGGCGGTAAAGAGCATCGTCCCTCCGATGGTAGTCAAATGAGCATCTGGACTCGTCTTCATAGGAAGGGGAGCGGGGACTACGACGACGGTAACTTTGGGGGCGGCGGGGGCTAGGCATGCGTTGTTGGTTGTTAGGAGCCGGAGGAGGAGTGATGGACTGATGGCGAGGACTTTGGACCCGTGGATGGGTAGGAGCCCTTTGAGCATTGTTGTTGTTGGGTCGGAGGTTGAGGGCTTGCAAAACAGTCGCCTGGAACTGCTGGAACTCGACACGAGAGATGGGTGCCTCATCATTCCTTGGATGTTGCCGACCGGTTGGAGAGTGAGGTCTTCTCCTATGGTGCTCGGGGGACTCTCTCCTCCCTCTTCGGGTAGGGGACCTTCTGTAGTCTCGGCGGTAAGGAGATCGCTCGTTTGGACGTTGCTGGCGGGAGGCTCCCCCTCGGGCCTGCTTTTCATCCAAACGGTGGCGAAGATCCTCATCCTTCTGCCGATTGAGGATGGTATTGCGAAGGTCGGAAGCTCGGGGATTGTGGGATGCCATAGAATCGGAAGAAGGGCTGTGCGTGGAGATGTGGTCCTGTTGGAGAGGTTGCTTCTGAGGATTGGGATGCGAGGTCCCCGCACCTGCATTCTGAGGCCCGGGGGGACACTGAGGGTGTTGAAGATCCTGGGGAGGAAGTTGGCACTGCTTGGGAGGGTCTTCAGCTTGAGGAGGAAGTTGCCCCTGTTGCTGAACGGGTTGGAGGGGTGCTTCCTGTTGCTGTTCGACGGGATTGGGTCCACGGTTGGACCCTCTGGATCTTACTTTCCTAGGAGGCATGGCTGGAGAAGATCTGACCAACGGGAAGAGGGAAGGTTGCTATTCGTTTGTTTTCCACAGATAGTGCCAATCTGTTACCGCTAAATCTGGAGTGGGGGTAAACAAACAGTATTTGTGGATTCTTAGGAAAACTTGAATAGCAAACCTGACCCTTTTCCGCCGGAGTTTGACCGTTGGCTCCCGCCGTTCACCTACAAAAAGTGCGAGACACCGGGGTTGATCCCGGCGACGCACCCTCCGACGCTCAAGTCAGTAATCAGGAATGATTATGAAAGAGCGTAAATTGGCAAAGATTGATTACCTCTTAAAGATGGTGGATGGGGGTATTTATAGTCGCCGTTGGGATCGGATTAGGAATGTAATCCCCGTAGGATCAGATTAGGAATGTAATCCATGTGATCAGATAAGGAATGTAATCCCTAATTCCCAGTGGAATGATTGATGTGAATCAGAGCCGTTGATTAGTATTAATCAGAAACCCTAATTCTATCCCGCTGGACCGGGTTTGCTGCGGGTTAAAACCCGCACCCAATTGAGGCGGATCCGTTCGTGGGTTATTGGATGTTTGGGAAGGAGATCCAGTACCCATTTCAGATCCGTTTGTAGGTGAAATTACCATTTTACCCCTGGGCTTTAAGATTCGTGCCCGATTTGGACGTTTCCGATTTACATCCATTTTTAGCCATATCAGTGGAAAATGAAATAACTAGGCTCGTTATCTCACATAGCGACCCTGGTTCAAAGAGGATCGCTATATGAGATAAATACTGTGAGAATTGCGAGTTTCCAAGAGACATTGAAGTATCTGGAAAATTACAATTTCTCGCAGTCGCTATCTCAGATACATATGAAGTTTAGCGACTAGTACAATTTGGGACCTTGGATGATGAGTTTAGGGTTTTGAGTGCGGGAGCAAAGAGCGTTGTGAGTGATGAATGTTGTACTCAATTGACATTACTATCTCAGATAGCGAGTGTAGTTGTACTCATTTTTTGGAGAAATTTTAAACATGCAAATTCTACCTGAAAATGTATATAACTATATTCGTTATCTCAAATAGCGAGTTTAGTTTAATTGTCCTCGGATAGCGAGTGTAGTTGTACTTATTTTCTAGAAGAAAATTTAAACATGCAAATGTATAGACCTACACTCACTATTCATGAACTAGACTCGCTACCTCATATAGCGAGTGTAGTTGTATATATTTCATGTTTAGAATTTATCTAAAAAATGAGTACAACAACACTCAATATCTGAGACAGCGAGTTCATTTGAACCAGTGTAGTTGTATACATTTCATGTTCAATTTTTTTCTGAAAATTGAGTACAAGTACACTTGCTATATGAGATAACGATTATAGTTCAAATAAACTCGCTATCCCAGATAGCCAGTGTTGTTTTATGCATTTGAGGTAGAGTTAATGTAGGATAATGGCTCGATTCTGGTATTTGGTATCTGCAGTGTTCGAAAGTTTCAGAGCTTCAGTCGACTGGATGGAGGAGCAGTCGACTGTCCAGAGAGGAGTTTTCAAAGACTAAAGATACAGCAGCAGCAGTCGACTGATGAGTCGACTGTCCCGAAGGAAGTACCAGTCGACTGGTAATTGGACCAGTCGACTGTCGGCGGGTTTTGAATCCAGAATAGGCCCAATTCGAAAAGGCCCAATAGTTTTCTTATAAATACACCTGTTAGGGTTTTGTAAATTGTAACACCTTATTCGGATTTTGTAGCCGTCATCTCTTGTAAAGGCTTTGTTTACCCATTGGAGATCATAGTAAAGAACCCCAACCGCCCCTTGTGGATGTAGGCATCGTTTTGCCGAACCACGTAAATCTTGTGTTCTTGTGTTGCTTGCTTTTCTGTGTTTTCTCGCTGTTTCTCTCGTTTGATTGTTGGTTTGATTTGTATTCTGCACAACAAGTGGTATCAGAGCTGTTGGTTCGACCTAGAGGGAGATGGCGGGTGATGCAGATGCAACCAAGGATGTTGTGGGATCAAGTTCGTCAAGAACAACGATTCACAACGCAAAATTTGAAGTTGAAAAATTTGATGGGACAAATAATTTCGGGATGTGGCAATGTGAGGTGTTGGATGTTCTTGTTCAACAAGAACAAGATGTTGCTTTGGAGGTAGAAAAACCTAAGGATATGTCCGAAGCAGATTGGAAGAAGTTGAATCGAGTTGCGTGTGGGACTATTCGGCTCTTTATTGAGAAGGCTCAGAAGTATGATTTGATGAGGGATACCATTGCTGCGGTGTTGTGGAAGAAACTCGAAGACAAATACATGAGGAAAAGTTTGGAGAATCGGCTGTATTTGAAGAAGAGACTTTTTCGCTTCACCTATACGGAAGGTATGTCTATGAATGCTCATGTCGAATCATTTAATAAATTGTTGGCTGATTTGTTAAATTTGGATGAGCAAATTAAGGATGAAGATAAAGCCCTAATTCTGTTGAATTCATTACCTGAAAGTTATGATCATTTAGCAACTACTTTATTATATGGAAAAGATACTGTGAAATATGAAGATGTTGCAAATGCTTTGTTGAATAATGAAACTAGGAGAAGGGATAAAATGGTTGATAGAGAAACTTCTGAAGCTTTGATTGTAAGGGGCAGGACTGAGACCAGATCTGAGTCCAAATCTGGGAAAAAGGGAAATAAATCTCGTTCCAAATCGAGAGGAGTTTCGAAGGGCAGGAAAATACCAGTTAAAGATGAATGTGCTTTCTGTCATGAAAGGGGGCATTGGAAAAAGGATTGTCCAAAGCTACGAAATAAGGGAAATTCGACTGCAAATGTGACTGTTGATAATATAGAAAGTGGCGAGGATTTTTCTTTTGCACTTGCTTCTAGTCCCTCACTTTATCAAGAAGTATGGTTTCTTGATACAGCAGCCTCCTATCATATGTCTTGGAAAAAGGAGTGGTTTACTTCTTTGGAGTATATGGATGGTGGTGTAGTTTTGATGGGAAATGATGCACCTTGTAAGAAGGTAGGAATCGGGAAGATTGAATTGCTAATGCACGATGGTCTTATTAGAGAGCTTTCAGATGTATGGTATGTTCCAGATTTGAAAAAGAATTTGATTTCACTTGGTGCTTTGGAGGCCAGTGGATTGAAATTTGCTAGTGAAGGTGGCATTCTGAAGGTGACTAGCGGATCACTCGTGGTGATGAAAGGGCAAAGAAAAAGGAACTTGTTTTTCTTGCAGGGAAAAACATATTTGGGTGAGGCTGTCAGTGTAACTGAAAGGCCTAAACAGGTTGTTCCCGACTCTACTAGGTTGTGGCATATGAGACTCGGGCATGCAGGAGAAAAGGCCTTTGCAGGGGCTTGTGAAGCAAGGGTTGCTTAAAGATGCTAAAGGGTGCAAGTTGGAATTTTGTGAACATTGTGTTTTGGGTAAGCAAACTAGGGTGAAATTTGGTACAGCTGTACATCAGACAAAGGGTATCCTCGATTATGTGCACACAGATGTTTGGGGCCCTACTCAGACACCTTCTATGAGTGGTAGACACTGGTTTGTTACTTTTGTTGATGATTACTCCAGACGAGTTTGGGTATATACCATGAAGCACAAAGATGAAGTTTTGACATTGTTCACAAGTTGGAAGAAGAAAGTTGAAAATCAGACTGGTAGGAAGATTAAGGTTCTGAGGTCAGATAATGGAGGGGAATATAAGAATGATCCGTTTCTGAAATTGTGTGAAGATGAAGGGATCCAAAGGCACTTCACAGTTAGGAAGACTCCACAGCAAAATGGGGTTGCAGAAAGGATGAACAGAACCTTACTTGAGAAGGTGAGATGTATGTTAGCACAGTCTGGATTGAAGAAGACATTTTGGGCAGAAGCTGTTATATATGCAAGCCACATTGTCAACCGTTTACTATCAGCAGCACTTGAAGGCAAAACACCTATTGAGGTATGGAGTGGTAAACCTGCATCTGATTATAGTTTTTTGCATATATTTGGTTGTCCTGCTTATTTTCATGTAACTGAAACTAAACTTGATGCAAGAGCCAAAAAGGCTATATTTGTTGGTTTTAGTACTGGTGTCAAAGGTTACAGGTTGTGGTGTCCAGAACAGAAGAAGTTAGTAATCAGCAGAGATGTGACTTTTGATGAGACCAGCATGATTAGCTCGGGACAGTCGACTGGTGGTATGGGACAGTCGACTGGTGAGCAGCAGAAGAGTGGGACAGTTCTCCAACAGGTGAGTAGCAGAATCTCGGGACAGTCGACTGATGTACAGGAGCAGTCGACTGGTGGTCTAGAACAGCAGAAGAGTGGGAGCTCGGGACAGTCGACTGTTGGCAATAACCAGTCGACTGGTAGGAGAGTTCTCCAACAGGTGGAGTTAGAAAAGTGTTCAGTTGAAAATCCTGTTCCTGTCCAAGATGAAGATGATGTGGTTGATACTGAGAATGATGAAGAAGTTCCTATCCAGCAGGAAGAATCAATTGCAGTAAGAAGGCAAAGAAGAGATATCAAACAACCGTCTCGCTTTACAGATACAGTTGCATTTGCTCTTCCCATTGTGGATGATGAAGTTCCCTCTAACTTCAAAGAAGCCACTAGAAGTTTTGAAAATGCAGATTGGAAAGTTGCTATGGATGAAGAGATGAACTCTCTTCATAAGAATAAGACTTGGGATCTAGTGCAACTACCAAAGGGGAAGAAAGCAATTGGTTGCAAGTGGGTGTATACGAAGAAAGAAGGTCCAAAAGGCAGTGTTCGGTTCAAGGCTAGACTAGTTGCAAAGGGGTATGCTCAACAGGAAGGTATTGACTATAATGAAGTGTTCTATCCAGTTGTGAAGCATCCTTCTATTCGGATTTTGTTAGCTTTGGTAGCACAGTTTGATCTTGAATTGACACAGATGGATGTGAAGACTGCGTTCTTACATGGGGATCTAGATGAAGAAATTTATATGTTGCAGCCAGATGGGTTTAAGACAGCTGGGAAGGAAAGTTGTGTTTGCAGGTTGAAGAAGTCTCTCTATGGGTTGAAGCAATCTCCAAGGCAGTGGTATTTGAGGTTTGACCAGTTTATGAAAGTGCAGGGATATTCCAGAAGTGAGTATGATCATTGTGTTTACTTCAGGAAGTTGCAGAATGGTTCTTTTATATATCTGTTATTATATGTGGATGACATGTTGATTGCCTCTAAAAATGCTAAGGAGATTCAAAATTTGAAGAATCAGCTGAGTTCTGAATTCGAGATGAAGGATCTTGGTGAAGCCAAGAAGATACTTGGGATGGAGATAACTAGAGACAGGGCAAAGGGCATAGTAAGTTTGACACAGAAGCAATATCTTTTGAAGGTGCTGAAATGGTTTGGTATAGATGAGAAAACTAAACCAGTCAGTACACCCTTAGCTCCTCATTTCAGAATTAGTGCTTCTCAGTCTCCAAGTACAGATGAAGAGAGACAGTATATGGCGAATGTACCTTACACTAGTGTGGTTGGCAGTTTGATGTATGCTATGGTTTGTACTCGACCAGACATCTCTCAGGCGGTGAGTATGGTTAGTCGATATATGCATGATCCAGGCAAAGAGCATTGGCAAGCAGCTAAATGGATTTTGAGGTACATAAGTGGCACCACAGATGTGGGTTTGAAATTTGAAAGGGATGACAATATTAGCAGGTTATTGGTTGGATATGTTGATTCTGACTATGCAGGTGATCTAGATAAGAGGCGGTCTACTACAGGCTATTTGTTTACTATGGCTAGAGCACCTATAAGTTGGAGGTCAAATTTGCAGTCCACTGTAGCGTTGTCTACTACTGAGGCTGAATACATGGCGGTTGCTGAGGCCATGAAGGAAGCCATTTGGATACATGGACTTTTGAAGAGCTTGGGAATTCATCGGGAGAAGGTGGAGGTACACTGTGACAGTCAGAGTGCTATTCATTTAGCGAAGAACCAAGTTCATCATTCGAGGACCAAACATATTGATGTTCGTTATCATTTTGTAAGTGATTTGATAAAGGATGGTGATATTCATTTGGTGAAGATTGGAACAGCTGATAATCCTGCTGATATGTTGACCAAAATTGTTGGGGCAGCCAAGTTCAAGCACTGCATGAACCTGGCTAATATTTTGCATGTTTGATAATTTGGCATGGGCGATTGGGATAGTGCTTTGCTATTGGTTTGGTTATTATGTGATATCATACTAAGGTGGAGTTTGTTTTTGTTACATTAGGTGATGAGCAGTTGTTTTGGAGTATTTGTGGAGATTGCTTGGGCTACTTGGAAGATTTCACCAAGGTGGAGATTGTTGGATACTTGGAAGATCTCGCCAAGGTGGAGATTGTAGGATAATGGCTCGATTCTGGTATTTGGTATCTGCAGTGTTCGAAAGTTTCAGAGCTTCAGTCGACTGGATGGAGGAGTAGTCGACTGTCCAGAGAGGAGTTTTCAAAGACTAAAGATACAGCAGCAGCAGTCGACTGATGAGTCGACTGTCCCGAAGGAAGTACCAGTCGACTGGTAATTGGACCAGTCGACTGTCGGCGGGTTTTGGATCCAGAATAGGCCCAATTCGAAAAGACCCAATAGTTTTCCTATAAATACACCCGTTAGGGTTTTGTAAATTGTAACACCTTATTCGGATTTTGCAGCCGTCATCTCTTGTAAAGGCTTTGTTTACCCATTGGAGATCATAGTAAAGAACCCCAACCGCCCCTTGTGGATGTAGGCATCGTTTTGCCGAACCACGTAAATCTTGTGTTCTTGTGTTGCTTGCTTTTCTGTGTTTTCTCGCTGTTTCTCTCGTTTGATTGTTGGTTTGATTTGTATTCCGCACAACAGTTAATATATAATTCATTTATAGTGTGCTTTAGATGAGTGTATTTTTTGTTAGTTCTTACTTACCTCATCCTACCATTTTAAACGACCACTAGTAATGCTAATTACACAACTAATTAAGCTGGTACCACTGTTGCAAGAAACAAATATGTAGTCAATTGAAGAGTGTAAAGCTTTGCAGCTACTACTAACAACAGCTATAGTTATTATTATTGCTTGGCATAACAGTTAAACAGTAATATTACATGCAATAGTGTTTGCAACTCAAAACCCTAAAACCATCATCCAATACCCCAAATTGTGCATATTTAGTTGAGTTTGAGATATAGCCACTTTATTTCTATCTGAGATATTATATGACATAATGTATGTGTATTTAAAGCCAAGTCATTATGTATACAGGAAAAATTTGAGATTGTTAACTTTTGTGGAAAATGAAATAACTAGGCTCGCTATCTCACATAGCGACCCTGGTTCAAAGAGGCTCGCTATATGAGATAGAGAATGTGAGAAGTCTCCGGAAAATTACAAATTCTCATAGTCGCTATCTCAGATACATATGAATTTTAGCGTATGGTACAATTCAGGATCTTGGATGATGAGTTGATGGTTTTGAGTGCGGGAGCAGAGAGCGTTGTGAGTGATGAAGTGGATCTTAATAGATTTGGGACAATTTTTGTTGGTGAAATAACGAATTTGGGAGGCTAGGTTTTTTGGTTTATTTCGAAGTTGGGAGAGAGAATGGAAAGAGAGGGGGGAAGAGAAATAGCGAAACAACGAGCGAGTCTTTAAAAACTCCCAAATCGACACTCGCTATCTCATTTAGCGAGTATAGTATAAACACACTAGCAATCTGAGATAGCGAGTCTAAACTTTGTATTTTTCTTCAAGTTTTTCTTCAAGTGGTGGAGAAATATCTCAATATAAACATCGCCATCTCAGATAGCGATGTTGTTTTCACCAAACTCGCTATCTGAGATAGCAAGCCTAAACTTGAAAATTTTATTCACGTTTTAACACCTCAACATATACTCGCTATCTAACACAGCAAGGTAATTTTCACCGATAAATACTTTCGAAAGTTGGTCAGTTTGGTAAATACTTTAAAAAAATTGGTCATTTTGGTAAAAATTTCCCTACCTAAAATGCCGTTTATCTTCTTCGTCCCCTTCAAAAATAAGCGGAAAAAAAAAAACCCTCCAAAAAAGCAAAAACATAAAATCAAGAAAATCAAGAAAATGGCGTGTAGAGTCGTCATGTTCTCCGCTGTACCCCTAGATCCATGGCGCGCTTCTTCTTCTTATTCTAGGGTTAGGGTTTCCCGCTCTCCTTCTAGGGTTAGGGTTTCGTGCTCTTTGAGGTGCTGTTCTTCTTCCTCTTCTTCTTCTTCTCAACCGGAGGGGGATCAGAGCCCACCTCAAGAAGTTGTGTTGAAGGCGATTTCCGGTAAATTTGCGTTTTTTTTTTGCTGAAATTAGTTTTTGAATTTTAGTGACTTTGGAGTAATTGAGGTGATTATTCCGATGAATGTAATGTAGAGGTGTCGAAGACGGAGGGGCGAGTGGCGCAGACTACGAATGTGATAATTGGGGGAACTGTGGCGGATGATGGGACCAATGAATGGATTGAGCTTGATCAGAAGGTATGATCCCGAAAATGCCCACACAAGTTTGTTTATATATCCGTTGTAATTTCTACTAGTAATTTACACGTGCGATGCACGTTTTAATAATTTCAAAAAATAAAAATAAAAACTCTGACGTAGGGAGGATTTGAACCGGAAACCTCCTTTATATTAGTTATGTACGCGCGTTGCACATGTTGGTAGAATGACAAAATGATAAATGACACTAAGGCCTTCTCCCATTATATTATTATTATTACTAGTATTTTTGTGTGCGATGCACGTTTTGATAAAGAGCTCGAGTTAAACATGCGATACATGTAAGTCAACAGTAAATAGCATGTGCGATGAATGCCTTAATTTAAAAAAAAATAGAGCTGAACGGGCGATACACGTATTTTTTAAAAATTAAGAAGGAAAAATTTTGATGTGTACGTGCGATGCACATGTTTGTTTAGTGACATAGTGAGGACTCGAACCTGAGTCCTCCTTTATATTAGTTATGCATGTACGATGCACATGTTGGTAGATTGACAAATGACACGGAGGCCTTCTCCCATTATAATATTAGATTAGAGATGTTATCTCTAATCTCTAATCCCTAATCTCTAATATTATAATGGGAGAAGGCTTTAGTGTCATTTGTAAATTTACCGACGCGTGCATTGTACGTGCATAACTAATATGAAGGATGTCTCATGTTTGAGTCCTCACTACGTTAGATTTTTCACTTTATTTTTTTTATAAATATGTTAAATGTGCTTCACCCGTGTAAATTATTATCTATCTATCGATCCATCTATTTATAATATAATATATAATAACCATTATAATGGAAGAATTGGAGTTGTAAATCTACCTACTTACGTGTAACGCACGTGCAACTCCAACTCTCCTATTATAGTCTTCACATTTACTTTTAAATATATAATCATATTTATGAAGACATGCATCGCACGGGTAAATCAGAGTTTTACTTTATTTTTTATAAAAAAAATAATACGTGCATCGCACGTGTAATTATTAGTTATTATAATGTTAAAGGGTGTGTAGTTAGACAGTAAGCTGTAACACGACCATTTTAAGAAAAAAATGAAAATATTTGCTAATAATTATGCTTGGTAAGAACAAATGAGGAATCCTCTTTGGCATTGCTTTTGGGTGTGAAAGCTCTTTAAAGCTAACTCAAAATAGGTGTTTGGCAAACTTAATTAAAAGTGTGTCTAACCAAAATTACTTTTTCTAAAACTACTATTTGGAGCTTTCCAAAAAGTGCTTTAACCTACTAAGAATTTTTTTAAATTAAACATAATTCTTTCTAACAGCATTTTTGATAACAAAACTTTTCAGCGAAAGCACTTTTCATTCACAGCAATACCAAACAACAATACCAAGCAGAGCATAAGATGTGATATGTAAAGACATGCATTGTAAGTGCTTAAAAGTTAAAATCTAGTATTTGTATGGAAGATGTGTTTGGTTAGCCTTTCTTTTTGTGGCTATAACTAGTGCATGAATGTGCCTTCTCTGTTTCTGTTTGTTGCACCAATTATAAGTAGGATCTGAAATTGATGACATTTGGTATACAACGGGGGAATATATGGGGATACAATCTCTAGGAACACAAACATGCACATTTGCACGTGCTAATAATCTAGTCTATATTGAAAAACGATTTGCTCACGATCACACAGAAGCTAATCACTTTTTTCTTTGATAAAGTAGAGAGAGCTCAAAAGAGCTTCGTGTCACGGGACGACTTCTTTTCCTCAAAGTCAGGCCGTGTGCCACCTAGCTTACTCCTTAGATCGAGGGCTAAGTCAGGCAAATTGAGGGTTAAAAAGGTAGAGGATTGACGAGAAGTGAGTAAAGTAAGATGGAAGAGAATTTATTCTTATAGAGAACTTTACAAGAGTGGCTTGGAATGCTTTTCCTTGGATGGTTGGAGCAAATGAGGCTCCTCCCTATTTATAGTGTTAGGATGATCCTTCTCCTCCCCAAGGGAAGGTTCTAGAATACAAAATTTCTACTATGTACAAGAGCTCTCTAGAATACTCTATAACTATGTACATTCTTCCAACAAGGTTCTAGCTCGCACTAGAACGTGCCACATTGTCCTAGAGAACTCTAGGACGTTCTGGATCCTTCCGGGGCATTCCGTAGTGTTCCGGACTCCTCTCGAACAATCTGGATGCTTCTGGAACTTGTCCGTGACACCCTCCCCCACCTAAGCTCTTGACGTCCTCGTCAAGCCTTAGACTTGAATTCTTTAATCTTGTCGCGGAACTGCCATAGGTCTTGTTCTCGCTCCCAACTAGACTCGCTCTCGGGTTGATCTTTCCAGCGCATATAGTACTCGGTCCAGTTAGGCGTGCCCCTCTTGCGAACAACTCGGTTTGCTAAGATCTCATCGACCTCCTTATCATATGAAACCACATTTGCTGGTGGGGCTCGATGAGATTCATTCCTCGTTGGGTCCTCCTCGTCTCTACTATAAGGTTTGAGAAGGCTAACATGGAAAACTGGGTGGATCTTCAGGTGCGACGGCAAAGCTACCTTGTAGGATCTCGTGCCAACTTTCTCCACTACTTGGTACGGTCCCTCATATCTTCGTATCAAGTCTTTGTGAACCTGGCGTGTAGACGTGAACATCTTTTAGGATAACTTTACCATCACCTCGTCACCTATAATGAATTCCCTCGGCTGCCTTTTCACATCGGCCCACTTCTTCATCCGTTTGGCCGCTTTGGTTAAGTAGCTTCGGGCAATGTCTATCTCCTCATTCCACCCCTTGGCAAACTTGTAGGCTGGCGGGCTTGAACCCGTGTACCCCTTTGCTAGCTCTTGAGGTGTCATCGGTTGTTGTCCGGTTACTAGTTCAAAGGGACTCCTTCCCGTAGCCTCGCTCTTCTGCAGGTTATACGAAAACTGGGCCTCGTCGAGCAACTCCTTTAACTGCTTCCTCAATTCTTCCAACTCGGGCGGAGCCATCCGGTAAGGTCCCATGGCTGGGGTCTTGCACCCTGTTCAAGCTCTATCACGTGATCCACTTCCCGTCTCGGAGGTAACTTCTTCGGTAACTCCGGTGGCATCACATCCTTGAACTCTGCCAACACTTCCTTCACTCCGGTTGACACACCCTTCTCTGTTGGAACATCTGCCTCCTTCAAGATAGCTAGATAAGTGGTCTCCCCCTTCTTGAGACCTCTTTTGAGTTGCATGGCAGATAAGCTTCTTGACTCCATCTTCCCTCTCTCCAAGGGTACTATGTGGATAGTAGATCCATTCGCAATACGCATGGTTGAGTCTTTCTTAAACGATAAGAGACGTACCTTGTCCATAAACTCCATGCCCAAAACCATGCGGTGGTCATCCATAGGAACAACCGTCAAGTCAATAGTGCCTTCCCATCCTCCAAGCTGGATAGATACTCCACGAGCTACTCCAAGGATGGGTTGAGATGATGAGTTGACGGCCTTCACCCAACCTAACTCCTTGACGTACTTGATTCCCAACCTAGTAGCCTCTTCTTCAGCAATGAAGTTATGAGATGCACCTGTGTCCATTAATGCCTTGGTGGATCCTCCATTCACCTTGGCCTTCACGAACATGAGACCACCGACCTTGGTCTCGTTTTTCTTGGACACCTTCACCTTCTCATCCTTGGCCTTAAGAGAGTTAAGGAGACGCATGGAACTAACGTGCGTTTCCTCTTCCGCTTGACAAGCTATAGCATTGAGGGCCTTCCGTTTCGGGCAGTCTCGAATATAGTGCGGCCCGCTACACAAGTAACATTCCGGCTCCTTCTTCTTGCTTCCTCCCTCATAGGGCTTGTCCCTTTTGAACGGCTTGTCATGCTTCTTATCTTGTCTCACAAACTTGTGAGGCTTGTCTTCCACACTCTTCTTCTTGTTGCCGCCGAAGTCTTTCTTGAACTCCACAAGGTCCTCCACCACGGCTATAGCTTCGTCTACATCTTTGACTTTCCTCCTCTTGAGTTCTAAGTTGGCCCAAGATTGTTGTCCGTCCAAGAAGTAGAAAAGCTTATCTTCCTCATTCAGATCCGGTAACTCTAGCATCAAGGATGTGAATTCGGCAACATACTCCTTGATACTCCCGGTATGCCTCAGTCCACATAGCCTTTTCATAGCTGCATCTTTGGCATTTTGGGGACAAAATTGCCTCTTGAGTTGTTGTTTGAACTCGTCCCAAGTATCCACTGTGGATAGCCCCTTGGCTATGTCACCATGCTTCCTTCTCCACCATAATGCTGCATTTTCTTTCAAGTAAAGGACGGCGGTATCCACTTTGGATTGATCGTCCTTAATTCCTACAGCATTAAAGTAGCATTCTAGGGACCAACAGAATTCGTCGAGTTCTTTGGGATCACGCTTACCTCCATACTTCAAGGGTTCCGGCGCCTTAGTGCGTGGCATCTCCCTTGCAATAGTCCCACCTGCTATTGCTGCCTTGCACAACTTCACCTCCTCTCCTTGGGTGTTGAACGCCTCTTGAAGCTGCGCTATCTCTGCCTTGAACTCGGCCTTTAGGGTGTTGAGGATACCAAGGATCTTCTCCCTTAGGCCACCAACATCCTCTCTGACATCGTCCATGGTGTCGTCCATGGTATCCATCCTTTCAATGGACTCCCCCATGAAAATCTCCACCTTAGCCAATCTCGCATCAAAGCTGGCCAAAACATCCATCGACTGCTCCCTCGCGTTCTTGCTCTTGTTCTTCTTGGCATTTGTCTCCGCTCTTCCCCTATCACCAACCACCTCCACATTGGTGGTGACATCACTCACGTTTCCCTCGCGTCCAGCCATAATCTCTGCCAAACGAAACCTTGGCTCTTATACCACGTGTCACGGGATGACTTCTTTTCCTCAAAGTCAGGCCGTGTGCCACCTAGCTTACTCCTTAGATCGAGGGCTAAGTCAGGCAAATTGAGGGTTAAGAAGGCAGAGGATTGACGAGAAGTGAGTAAAGTAAGATGGAAGAGAATTTATTCTTATAGAGAACTTTACAAGAGTGGCTTGGAATGCTTTTCCTTGGATGGTTGGAGCAAATGAGGCTCCTCCCTATTTATAGTGTTAGGATGATCCTTCTCCTCCCCAAGGGAAGGTTCTAGAATACAAAAGTTCTACTATGTACAAGAGCTCTCTAGAATACTCTATAACTATGTACATTCTTCCAACAAGGTTCTAGCTCGCACTAGAATGTGCCACATTGTCCTAGAGAACTCTAGGACGTTCTGGATCCTTCCGGGACATTCCGTAGTGTTCCGGACTCCTCTCGAACAATCTGGATGCTTCTGGAACTTGTCCGTGACATCCAGCCAGAAAATCACATTGCTACTACCAGAAGCAGGTTGTTAGCAATCAAATACCTCATATAAGACATACAAATCAGAAATACTGCAGGCATAAGGATTTGAAAACTAGACACTAAACATCATCACAGAACATATATCAGCTTCAAAACAGAGAGATAAACTCCACGAGATGGCAGCTGCCTTCTCTCAACCATATATCCTCGTTGGCCATAAACCACGAGAGCAGTAGAATCTCCAAATAGTTCAGCGGATGAGGAAGAGGTCTGCTGTCCACTGTTAGGATGTTGAAAAGTATCTTCAACATCTATGAGTCCCACTGGTAGAAGCAGTAGAATGAGCTTTATCTGTACTACTATATAATGGAAGAAGTGTGTGTTTGGTTTGCCTCTCTTTTAGCGGCTCTAACACATTTGTTGCATGTGTCTTTTTATTTATGTTATAGTAGTTATAAGAAAATTTTGGAATATGATGACATTTGATATATATTGAGGGAATAGATGAGGATCCTAATTACTAATAAGAAATAAATCATGTCCATTTGCACATGCTAATAATCTAGTCGGAATAAGAATTAATGATAGAGGATGCTACTTTGAGGACTCTAAATATCAGTCTGTGAGTGACCACATACCGATGATGAAACTTTTTATCCTTCAAAGTATCAACAATTTCGACAATTTCGACAATTTCCATTCAGGGTGGGTGAAAGGGTGCATGGTACACTGGTACGTGCATTGACTTGACAAGTCAAATGAATGTGCCGAAAACAATATAGCATATGTAAAATGGGTGGATGCGGGTTGACATTGCTTCTATCTTAAACCCGAGTCTGTAAGTAAAATCTTGTGTGTAACTTTCAAGAATTCGGCATCTCCAAATGCAGTTTCTTTGAAGCTTAAGAACTACATTCAAAGTCCTCTTTTGTTGGAGATAGTTAAATGCAACACACAAAATATTTGCTCTGTCTCTCTCTCCCAGACATACACCAACTAATGTCTTGTCATGCACAAACCACAGTAAGAAACATGCTACAGTGGAGCAGTAAGATTGGCTAAACTTGGCCCTAGTGATTAGTATTCGAGTATAGTGATTAATCTCTGATACGAAGCTAAGCCAGTTAATTGATTATATAATTAACAAACCCCAATTATAGCTGTAGAGTGTTAATAGTTGGAATAAAGACTTGACATTTTCATAATCAATAGTTTATTTTTACAACTCTTTATAGTGTACTGTGTACTAGATAGAATAGTCAAATATTGAAAGGACTCTTATTATTTACACTATGAGTATTTTGTTTCTTTTTGAATATATTGAAATTTATTTTTAAACCTTGTTGGTTTATATGCATTAATATTTGCTGAAACAATAATTAGCTGTTTGATTTACGCTGACCTTTTACTTGGTATTGGTGATGTCATAGGTTAATTCATATCCCATGGTTAGAGGGTTTACTGCAATTGGAACAGGGGGTGATGACTTTGTCCATGCAATGGTTGTTGCAGTTGAATCTGTACTTCAACAGCCAATCCCAAAGGTATGTGTAACTCTATGTCATTGATGTAAATACATTACTTCTCAATGAGGCTATGCATCCTATACTTTAGAGACAAATACTCTGACGATATTAAATTATTTGTTTAATACAAGATAGAATTTGAAACTTTGATATGCTATTTGAAGATTGCATTACAATATAATTAATCTCTCTAGGCAGAAGCTATCTATAGAAACATAGTTACATTCTTGGGGAGCTATGCAGTTGTTCCAAATAGGACAGTCTGCTGGTGTTGGATACAAGTTTATGAACTTATTTATTTATTTATTTATTTATATGATACGGGGATATCCTCTTTTTTCTTTCTCTTTTTTTAAATATTGAACTCTTTAAGAATATAATGAGTGGATATGTATTCTTTTGCTGAACTCTTTTTGAAAAGTTGACTGACCCCAAAATTGAGGGATGAAAGTTTTATTGTTGTTGTTATTGTTGTTGTATAATACCCTTTTGTATATATTGCTAATGTTTTATTTCTCAGGGATTCCTTACACATTATACTGGGTGGTTTTCCTGTACTAGGTTACTAGGTATTTGGGAGTTACATTGTGATTTTCTTATAATGGTCAGGTCTCTAGGTCTCCCCCCTTTATCTATAGATGAAGATAATTCTTCTATTATTAGGTTAGGAGTGACTAATTGTGATGGGTCACACAAAAGCGTTCCCTAATTTCTCAAAAATATTTCATTGAAGTCATTCTCTATTCAGGCAGGAATTGTTTTAAACTAGGCATTGAATCAGAACTCTTGTACTTGTTTCACGTGTATCTCCCTCATCTGGAAAGTCATTTCTCACAAATTTGGAGTTGTTTTCTAGTGTATGAAATGTGCAGTCAGATCACACACATCTGCAAATTTTGATTTGTTTTGTAGTTAAAGCAATGAGCTTTTAGTGACACTTCTTATAATCAAAGAAGAATGGACGCGAACACCAACACGGGCATCAAGGACACGATGTGACACAACACACGGACATACTGCAAATTTAAAATACTACACTGAAATTGGTGGTACTAGTATAATGTCAGACACATGCCTGACACAGTCAATCAACATGGCTTCTGAAAAGAAAATTGTGTACTTCATAGTTTATGATCAAATTCATCGTCAAATGCTCCCAATATTCCATGGATTTTGATGATCTTTCCTAGAGTTTACTGGTGTGTGTAACAAAGATTTCTGTAATTTAATGCTATGTTACTGAATTTACGGTTATTTGGATGTAGTGTGTGTTTGTGAGTTTTTACATAGCCCAAAGATCTCTGTAATATTATGCTATGTTACTGAATTTACGGTTTTTTGGATGTAATGTGTGTTTGTGAGTTTTTACGTAGCCTGAATGGTGTCACTTTTTATGTAAAAAAATGGTGTCAGTTTAGTGACTTTAGTCCCTTGTAGAGCATTCTATTCATCCCTTTATTAGGCATTTTTAATGTGTAGACGAACCTTTAGTTATTGAGTCAAACAAAATTCATAAAGATATGAAGTCTGCATAGGAAATTTTAAGGCCTTCCTGATGTCCCTATCAAAACAATTTTGTAATTTTTCCTGAAGTAATTGCTAACACTCCCAGAAAGTAGGGGGTCTGAAACCACTTTAGTCAAATCTCTGGTGTAGAGATATCAAACCTGACTAATTTCCAGAAGAGATGAATAAGTTTAATCTTTTTCACCAATAGATTGTTAGGATCCGCTAAATATCCTCTTTCTCCTCCCTCTTATAAACCTTTGTGCTTTAATGGTATAACCACCATTATTTTGTAACATGGCACCTATCATCCAATTGGCATTGCTTGAGTTCCATTTCTTCTTGCCGTTGGGGAATCATTACCATTCCCATGATGTTTCCCTCACCAAGGTGTATCCGAGGTTGGCGAGAGAAGCCCATGCATTTTAGATAGCGTGAATTCCTAAGATCTGTGAAACATAAGGCCTCTAACAAAAACATAGTAGTAAATTTGACATGCAATTGATCCTAAGCTGCAATGTTCAATGCCTTTCAAAGTGGGTACAAATTCCTCTTGCATTGATGTTTCTCTTGAATAACTTGGATGAACCAACATGTTTGCACATACTTATCTACCGTTAGATGCTGATGACAATGTCACTTCCTTGAAATCATTGTCTTCCATTTTCACCTTGGCTTCTTCCTCAAATTTAAGTATGTCAACAAATTAGTTAATTATTACTGAAGGGACACTGTGCTCCATTGTTGGCATATTTTGAATAAGCGAGTCATAAACCTAACGTATTAGCTACTGACAGTCTTGTTTTGTTACAGTAATTGCTTTGCTACTTAAAACATTTCCACCCCATTGGGCTCTTTATCATATTTAATCACATTTGTTGAGGATTCCATGCATCTTCATCACATCCTTCATAACCCCTATGGGCTACAGAAAGTCTTGGTACAATAATTGCTTTTCTTATTGGCGTTTCCATCACCAATAGGATTTTTATTGTGTCTAGTCACATACATGGAGTCTTGATATATCGTTACAATTAGGAGGTGTATAAATTTCCTCTCCCTGTTTCTGTTTCCAACTCAGGCAAACAGAGTTGGAGAGAAATAGATCAGGAAGAGGAGAAGATAGTTTATGAGAGAGGGTAAAGGAGAGAGGCAGAGAGAAAAATTTCCTATGTCTTCTCTTTTCCCCCCTCCTTTATTTCAGGTCAAGAGAAATTGAGAAGAGAAGGTGAGAAGAGAAGGTGAGAAACAAAAGAGGGAAAAGAGAGTTGCATGTGAGTTACGGGAGTTCACCCCGGTGGCATTGTGGAGAGACTTGGAGAACAGGAAGAAACAACCAGAGAGAAGTCCTGAGGGGTTCACGGGTGAGAAGGCGCCCTTAGTTGTCAGGGGATTCTGCTGTGATATTTGGATTCGCCCGGCATTGGAGATGATGGGAATAGGGGGATGCAGGAAATAAGACATCCCTGTGTTTATATTGATGGGCCGCATGTTCAAACCAAAATTTTTTTAGACCTGAATAGCAATGTGCCTAAACTTATTTTAAATATTAAAGAAATTGAAGACAGTGATTGGGGTATGTAGAGCATACCCGAGAGTATTGCACCCAGCCATTGCCATGATGTCAAGCAAAATTGAGTACCTATGCTACATTTGATATAAGAAAACAAAAGATATCATTCACGACAGAACTTGTGAAAGTGCAATTACCATATAAAATATTTGAGTGCAGTTTGCAAAACACTTGATAACGGCGCCTTTAACTGCTTCCTTGCAATGAGTCCAGATTTTCAGAAAGCCTAGCTGCTTTCAACCTGTTGATATCTTATTGTTTGTGATGGTTGCCTTTTCTTATGGAAATGAACCTAACATGTAATTTTGTTCTGAACAGGGTCAGGTGACTCAAAAACTGTCTGCAAGAGGAAAATACGTCTCTGTTAAAATTGGGCCAATTCGTGTGGTTTCCAGCGAGCAGGTATATTCTCTATGCAAGTCTAACCTTATGTACATATATCGTTGCCAATGTGTTTGATCTCAGCTTGGAGGAAGAACATAGTGCACCATGTTACCCTTAAATTTTCGTCTACTACACAAGCCTATTCAGTCTAAGAGAATGTAAATAAGAAGGAAAAGTGGGGAAAAAATCTAAACAGTTTCAATAATAGAGATCAGAATAATCTCTTAATTTCAGGTGCCCATGAGTGCTCAGTGCTCTTCAGGGTTCCAAACAACGGAAATAGGATCGAAAAGATCGGACACGGTTGGTTATTTATTTATTTTTAAACGGGGTTTAAATGGAAAAAAATGGTTTTCTATTTTTTAATATAAAAAATATTTCAAAATATTAGAAATGAGAAAAAATATAAAAAATCCAAAGATATAGGAAAAAAAATTTGAACTGTCAAATATTAAAGATTTGATTCTGTCAGAATGAAATCATATGCACAAATAATTTATACTTGATAGTTTATAAGTTGATTAAAAAAAAAAGGAAACATGCAAAGTTCACCTTTTGGTGACATTTGACAGTGATGATGCCTTAACAAGTTTTTTCGTCGCAAAATTTTGGATAGCCTCAATTCAGAAAAGAAAAGAAGAAACAAAAAGTTACTAAACAACCCGTTTTAACACGAGACCTGTTTGGACCCGTTTTAGCCCGTTGAAACGCGTTTGGACCTGTTTCAGTCCGTTTAACCCGTTTCGGCCAGTTTTGTGCCCTTTTTTTGCACGTTTTGATGACAAAATGGATGGAAACGTTTTTAACGTCCGTTTAGGCCCTCAACGAGACGTTCTACTTGTTTTCCGTTTAAACGAAGCATTTAAACGTGTTTTTTTCTCTTGTTTTTGAACCTTGGTGCTCTTAAGTCCATCCTCACCCCAATCCTTCATAAGACATGAGTGTATTTATATGCAAATTCTGATTACTGCTTTAATTGCTTTACTTTTGTTAGAAAATGAGTGTTTTATACACTATTTTCGAACCGATTTTTGAGCAATTTTTTGAGTAAGATCCTCAATGAATTATTGAGAGATCTTGATTGATTTGTGTTCTCCTTCGTGAGTAGATCAAAATCATATATTGGTTCGCTAAAATCGGTTAAGGGGTGAATGAGAAATTGTCTCTCAAAGTGAGACGTTTTCATTCTTGAAAATGGGTTAAAGGGAACTTAGTCCCACATCGGAAATAACAAAGGAAATAGAAGAGGATATATAGTAATCTCCTTCTAAGCATTGTAAGATGGCTAGAAGAGAGGCTCTCTCTCGCGCGCGCAGGGGGGGGGGGGGTGCAAATCACGGACCGGTTTACATGCGACTTGTGTGCGCCCGCACGACCTGCGGACACGAATGCCGGACCGATTTGATCCCACCCCGTGCAGAGCCACTTTTTGCTACAGTTTTCTTTTTGTAACGGCTGAAATGAATGCAGAAACGGTTCTGTCTGCCGTTTCAGTGCTGTATTTAATATTTTGTCTGCCGTTACGCTGAAGGCATTCAATTCATTGTCTGCCGTTACAGTGAAGGCTGTTAAAGGCTGTTAATGCCTTGTCTGCCGTTACAATGAAGGCTGTTAATGCCTTGTCTGCCGTTACAATGAAGGCTGTTAATGCCTTGTCTGCCGTTACAATGAAGGCTGTTAATGCCTTGTCTAACCCAGGCTCTATAAATAGAGGCCTTCCCCTTACTTTCTTCCCTGCACAAAACCATATCATTTTCTCTCCTTCTCTTCTGTGCTGTTCGTCCGTCCTTGTGTTGGTAAGTCAGGTGATAGGTTCAAACGCTGCTGATCAGTTCGGGAGTGGTACGTGGTGCCTACGGGATCGCTCCAAGCCGTTGCATCCTGGGAGACAGACGCCTCCGTTCAATCCAGCAACCGGAGAGAGGCGAAATCTGTTTTAAGGACACTGTGTGATACACAGGCCTCGGCTTCTTGGGAGTTGTACTTTTCATTTGCTTATTGTAAGTTGTTTAATTTATTTTCCTTTTCTTTTTCTTTCGGATTTCTCTTCTCTGTTCCCTTCTCGGTTTTCCTGTGCCTCTCTATCTTTCTTTGTAAAAAGAATTTTGTAAATATTATTTGTAACAAACTTAAAACAGAGTTTCGATTTATTTCATTTTCGATTTTGAGGCACGGTTTTTCTTTTATTTCTTTTATCTGGAAAACTTACACTCGTGTTGTGTAAATTTCAGATTCACGATGACTACTGCATTGGACAATGCTGTTGTATCTGAAACGGTCTATGTGCCGGTTGTTGATACAACACAAGAACCGATTGCTGCTGCGGCACGAGTGCCAATGCCCACCGTTGTACCTGTCTCAGTCTCCCATGGGGAGAAACCTGAGAAGTTCAACGGGCAGAACTTTAAGAGGTGGCAACAGAAGATGATGTTCTATCTGACCACACTGAATCTTGCAAGGTTCTTGAACGAAGATGCTCCAGATCTTAAGAAAGATGAGCAGGATAACCAAGTCATTGCCGCTGTGGATGCTTGGAAAAATGCTGATTACTTGTGTAGAAATTACATAATGAACGGATTAGCCGACTCTTTGTATAATGTTTACATTGACAAAAGAACAGCTAAAGAACTTTGGGAATCACTAGAACATAAATATAAAACTGAGGATGCCGGCGCCAAGAAATTCATTGTGGGCCGCTTCCTAGACTATAAAATGGTAGATTCTAAAACAGTAATCAGTCAAGTTCAAGAACTACAACTAATCTTGCATGAGATTCATGCTGAAGGTATGAACTTAAGTGAAAGTTTCCAAGTGGCTTGTATAATTGAAAAATTACCACAAGGTTGGAAAGACTTTAAGAATTACCTAAAGCATAAGCGAAAAGAAATGGGCATTGAAGATCTCATTGTCAGGCTTCGTATTGAAGAAGACAATAGGGGATCTGAAAAAGTTGGACTCATCAGCCATGCAGCAAAGGCAAATGTAATGGAACATAAACAACGTTCCAACAAGCACAACAACAAGGGTCCGAAGTTGGGGCCTAAGGGAGGAATCTCCAAGAAGCCGAAGTTTCAAGGCAAGTGCTTCAATTGTGACAAAATGGGTCACAAGTCCACTGAATGCAGACTTCCCAAGAGGAACAGGAACAGAGAAGCAAACTTGGTTCAAGGAATTGCTCAAGATGTCTCCGATATCAACCTCTCAGCTGTGATATCAGAAGTGAATATGTTAGGTTCAAATCCGAAGGAATGGTGGATTGACACTGGAGCTACTCGACATGTGTGCTCCAATAGAAGTATGTTCTCCACTTTCGAACCATTAGAGAATGGGGAGAAAATGTTTATGGGGAACTCGGCTACATCAGAAATAAAGGGCCAAGGCAAGGTGATCTTGAAGATGACTTCTGGAAAGGAACTGACTCTGAACAATGTTGCATATGTTCCTGAAATCCGTAAGAACCTGGTATCTGGTTCGTTGCTTAACAACCACGGTTTTCGTTTAGTGTTCGAGTCAAACAAATTTGTTTTGTCTAAAAGTGGAATGTATGTTGGTAGAGGATATATGAGTGGTGGAATGTTCAAACTCAATGTAATGACCATGGTCAATAATATGAATAAAGCTAGCTCTTCTACTTATTTGCTTGAGTCTTCCAATTTATGGCATGGTAGACTAGGACATGTTAATTATGATACTTTGCGAAGACTAATTAACTTGAATCACATACCAACGTTCCAAATTGATTCCAAACACAAATGTGAAACTTGTGTTGAGGCAAAACTAACAAGATCATCATTTAAAAGTGTTGAAAGAAACACCGAACCACTTGATCTAATTCACACTGATATTTGTGATTTGAAAATGATACAAACAAGAGGTGGTAATAAATATTTTATTACCTTCATAGATGATAGCACAAAATATTGCTATGTATACTTGCTTAAAAGCAAAGATGAAGCTATAGAGAAATTTGTTCTCTATAAAAATGAGGTTGAAAATCAACTCAATAAGAAAATTAAGGCGCTAAGAAGCGACCGAGGTGGAGAGTATGAATCGCCATTTGCTGACACATGTGCTAAGCATGGGATTATACATGAAACCACAGCGCCTTATTCTCCTCAGTCCAACGGTGTTGCTGAGAGAAAGAATCGTACATTGAAAGAAATGATGAATGCGATGTTAATAAGTTCTGGTTTACCACCAAACTTGTGGGGAGAAGCTATTCTTTCAGCTAACTACCTTTTGAATAAGGTGCCCAAAAGGAAAGAAGATAAAACTCCATATGAATTATGGAAAGGAAGAAAGCCATCCTACAATTACTTGCGAATGTGGGGATGTCTTGCCAAGGTGGTAGTACCCCCACCTAAGAAAATGAAAATAGGACCAAAAACAGTTGATTGTATTTTCATTGGTTATGCACTTAACAGTAGTGCCTATCGGTTCTTGGTATACAAATCCGATATCACTGAGATATCAAAGAACACGATAATGGAATCTAGAAATGCATCGTTCTTTGAAGATGTATTTCCATGTAAGTCAAAGGAGGAAGCAAGTTCCTCCAAACGAACACATGAGACTATCAGTGAAGATAGTGAAAACCAAAATGAAGAAGTCAAGGAGGAACCTCGACGCAGTAAAAGAACAAGAACGGAAAAATCTTTTGGTCCGGATTTCTTGACTTTTATGCTTGAAGAAGAACCCCAAACCTTCAAGGAAGCAGTGAACTCTAGTGATGGTCCTCAATGGAAAGAAGCCATCAAGAGTGAAATTGATTCTATCTTGCAAAACCATACTTGGGAACTAGTGGATCTTCCACCAGGTAGTAAACCTTTGGGTTCCAAGTGGATCTTCAAGAGAAAAATAAAACCTGATGGATCAATTGATAAATACAAGGCAAGACTTGTAATTAAAGGTTATAAACAAAAAGAAGGTCTTGATTACTTTGATACATATTCTCCTGTGACGAGAATAAATTCCATTAGGATGGTACTTGCCGTAGCAGCTCTACGCAATCTTGAAGTACATCAAATGGATGTAAAAACAGCTTTTCTTAATGGAGATTTAGATGAAGAAATCTACATGGAACAACCTAAGGGTTTTTCATCTCCAGGACATGAAAAGAAAGTGTGTAAACTGGTGAAGTCATTATATGGCTTGAAACAAGCTCCAAAACAGTGGCATGAAAAATTTGATAATGTCATGATGACAAATGGCTTCAAGATCAATGAATGTGACAAATGTGTATATATCAAAGACACAGAAGATGGATATGTCATTATATGTTTGTATGTAGATGACATGCTTATTATTGGAAGCAATGATCAGATAATTAAATCTGTTAAAAACATGTTAAACTCGAGGTTTGACATGAAAGACATGGGACTAGCTGATGTTATATTGGGAATTAAAATCACAAGAACATCAGACGAGCTTATTTTAAGCCAGTCACATTATGTTGACAATATTCTTGGAAAATTTGATAAAGATAATTCTGGAATTGCGAGAACTCCAATAGATCTAACTTTACACTTATCCAAGAATAAAGGGGAGAGTATTTCTCAAGTAGAATACTCTAGAATCATAGGCAGTCTAATGTACTTAATGAGTTGTACAAGACCAGACATAGCCTATGCAGTAAGTAAACTAAGCAGATACACGAGTAATCCTGGAAGCGAGCATTGGCAAGCAATTATAAGAGTACTGAAGTACTTGCGTTTTACTCGTAACTACGGGCTGCACTATACGAGATATCCGGCTGTACTTGAAGGATACAGTGATGCGAACTGGATATCGAGTGATAATTCAAAATCCACTAGTGGCTATGTGTTTACACTAGGTGGTGCAGCAGTTTCTTGGAAATCCTCGAAACAAACAGTGATCGCTAAATCCACGATGGAATCAGAATTTATCGCATTAGACAAATGTGGGGAAGAGGCTGAATGGTTACGCCACTTCCTTGAAGATATTCCAAGGTGGACGAAGCCTGTGCCTCCAATCTGCATACATTCAGATAGTCAATCTGCAATTTGTAGAGCACAGAGCAATATGTATAATGGTAAATCTAGACATATTCGTCGAAGACATAATACCATTAGACAACTACTCTCTACTGGGGTTATCTCTGTGGACTATGTAAAGTCAAAAGATAACATTGCGGATCCACTAACCAAAGGGTTAAACAGAGAGTTAGTTGATAAATCATCGAGGGGAATGGGACTAAAGCCCATGAAAGAATAAGTCGATACAATGGAAACCCAACCTAGTTGACTGGAGATCCCAAGATCTAGGTTCAAAGGGACAACTAAATTGTAAAGACCAAGTTAGATCACTGTGGGGATTTTCCATGTCCATTCCCATGATGAAACAGTGATGCCCGCAAGGTAACAGGTTAAGCTAGGCTTTTAATGATTCTTATGCGTCGGATATCCGAGCAGAGTAATGCGGGTTACTCTTAAGTAAGAAATCACCTATGTAAGATGGAAGAAGGGCCGCTTCCAAGGGAATAATATAGGGCAATATTCCTGTTAAAATCTTGCAGAACCAGGCGTATGTTCATGGCCAAAACGAACATAACAGTGAGAACTGAAAAAGCGTTAGAAAGATTTCTGTGTGAGATATGTCATCGTTTACACAAATGGCAGAACAGTTCAAAGACATCGCGTCTACTGTTTAGTTAGTAAAGTAAACATATTTTCATAAGGGAAGGTTCAAAGGGTAACACCTACCTATCCTATGCAGAAATCAATCGTTGAATTCTATCACCAAGTCTGTCGGGTCAGTCTGTCGTGTCAGTCTGTCGTGTCAGTCTGTCCTGTCTGTGGTCATCAATTTTCATTCATGTGGGGATTGTTAGAAAATGAGTGTTTTATACACTATTTTCGAACCGATTTTTGAGCAATTTTTTGAGTAAGATCCTCAATGAATTATTGAGAGATCTTGATTGATTTGTGTTCTCCTTCGTGAGTAGATCAAAATCATATATTGGTTCGCTAAAATCGGTTAAGGGGTGAATGAGAAATTGTCTCTCAAAGTGAGACGTTTTCATTCTTGAAAATGGGTTAAAGGGAACTTAGTCCCACATCGGAAATAACAAAGGAAATAGAAGAGGATATATAGTAATCTCCTTCTAAGCATTGTAAGATGGCTAGAAGAGAGGCTCTCTCTCGCGCGCGCAGGGGGGGGGGTGCAAATCACGGACCGGTTTACATGCGACTTGTGTGCGCCCGCACGACCTGCGGACACGAATGCCGGACCGATTTGATCCCACCCCGTGCAGAGCCACTTTTTGCTACAGTTTTCTTTTTGTAACGGCTGAAATGAATGCAGAAACGGTTCTGTCTGCCGTTTCAGTGCTGTATTTAATATTTTGTCTGCCGTTACGCTGAAGGCATTCAATTCATTGTCTGCCGTTACAGTGAAGGCTGTTAAAGGCTGTTAATGCCTTGTCTGCCGTTACAATGAAGGCTGTTAATGCCTTGTCTGCCGTTACAATGAAGGCTGTTAATGCCTTGTCTGCCGTTACAATGAAGGCTGTTAATGCCTTGTCTAACCCAGGCTCTATAAATAGAGGCCTTCCCCTTACTTTCTTCCCTGCACAAAACCATATCATTTTCTCTCCTTCTCTTCTGTGCTGTTCGTCCGTCCTTGTGTTGGTAAGTCAGGTGATAGGTTCAAACGCTGCTGATCAGTTCGGGAGTGGTACGTGGTGCCTACGGGATCGCTCCAAGCCGTTGCATCCTGGGAGACAGACGCCTCCGTTCAATCCAGCAACCGGAGAGAGGCGAAATCTGTTTTAAGGACACTGTGTGATACACAGGCCTCGGCTTCTTGGGAGTTGTACTTTTCATTTGCTTATTGTAAGTTGTTTAATTTATTTTCCTTTTCTTTTTCTTTCGGATTTCTCTTCTCTGTTCCCTTCTCGGTTTTCCTGTGCCTCTCTATCTTTCTTTGTAAAAAGAATTTTGTAAATATTATTTGTAACAACTTTTTTGGGAAATATATTGCCAGTTGTGTCTTCAGAATTAGGTGACTATTTTATGGAAGATTATAAAGCTGATTGGATAGTTGCAGTACATAATGCATTAATCATGTTTAAGTGTCTTTAATACAGAAATCAACTTTACTTTAAGAAACCCGTCGTTTAATAACTTCTCCAGTAATTGCTGAGTAAAAGTTCAAAGATACATATTAAATTAGGTGACATACTGACATGCCCCTGAATAATTAAGCTTTCTTCATCGATCCTCAAGTCATGAAGGCAACCAGTTTCTTTGAATTATTTACTGGGGACATTTATCACATTACCATTATTTTATAGTGGTATTTGTTTAGTCATACACCCAAACCAAATTGCATCCCTCAGGTATGCTACCAATTCCTCCCTTGCCAGTAGCCATACTGTACAAAAGCAGGCCTTGTAAAGGTCATATTTACTGTTATCCTGTTGACCTATGAAAATGGTTATACTAATATATTCATGTAGAGATTCGTTTAATCATTATAGATTTGATTTTGTACCTCAACTTGAAATTAACTACATTGGTTAGCTTGGACTAAAATTTTCTATGAATAGATCTAATTGGATTCAACCTGATAGCGATCAAATGCTAGCCACTCTGTGCTGCAAATGGTCAGCTCGTATTTCATGTTAATTGAGTTGGTACTTCATGTTTTAAAAGTATTCTTCTCCAAAAAAAGGATGTTATAATAGTAGATTACTAACTCTTGAAACTGTATATAACATCACTAACTCATTGTTATCTTATTTGTGCTGCTTGGTTGGTAACCTGTATGTCATTCCACAATCTGCTTCCTACTACTTTGAATATGATTATCCAAGTCTTTTCTCAACAAAAAGGGGTTTGGTTGGTCAAAGTTTTACAAATGACTATCGACTTGCTACCAGCTATCTCATATTCACTTCCAAATCCTTGTTTGTCTTTCACTTGGAATGCACATTGTATTAGTAAATCGACGGTTTGGTCTGACGATTGGTATTCATATTAAGGCACAATAAGATTTATCTGTAACATACTAAATAAATAATATGTTTTTGACTTCCTGGCTGCCTTTTCTTTTTCAGGTTCAAGCTGTATATAATGCCATGAAAAGAGACGAGAGAATGAAATATTTCTTGTAGATTATACACGCTGTTCTTTATTTTATTTAGCTTCATATGTAGGATAGGTCTGGTTAAAAAATTTACCTGATCATTTTTTTGGGGTTTGGTTCTGTATGTCGTCTTTTCATCATTTTATTTGGAGCCAAACTCTTCCATAGAGCCCAATCTGTGAGCGATCTATTTGGGTTGATAGTGGATGATCATAATCCAATTATTTGAATTTTATGTAGCCGATCACAGAGATCTGAGATAAAGGCGTCGTTATTGAAGATCAGAATAAGATGATATTGATGTTCTCTTTGTAATTATAATGAATGAAAGATAAATATATCTTCTTCTATCCATTTCCGACTTCATTGATTGAAACGTGGTAGCTAATTTGATGAGCCAGAAATCTGTCTGTAGACTCATGTAAAGAGTACTCGGGTGATCTATAGTGATGCTGAGCTAGCCTATTTGATGATTTCTCTCATGTTTGATCCATTATAGTGGCTTTAGCAACAGCTAGCAAGCTCTTTGAATCGGCCACAGAAAATGCTATGCTTCTGATAATTTGTGATGTATTATTTATCACTGGCCTTAGATGGGTATGATATATTAGTTCCTTTTGAGCACTTGATACGACAATGACTTGTTGGAAATTTGGATATTGGGAGTTTGATTTCATTGATTTTGGCTATCAATATAAAATTCATTATCAGGTTAATTGTATTAAAGAATGGAATCGTACAGGGGGAGGCTTAGCCAAAATTTTATGAAATGTGTTGAGGAAAAGCAATTCCGAGATGAATTAGAAAATTTAAGTATATCAATTACCACTGGTCCCCTTATTTTTTTCTGTCCTGATTACTGGTGGCTGTTGATGCAATTCTCTTTCGGCATCAAGATCTTTATATTGATGAATAGATAATGTATGAGTATCCTATACTCCGATTGAACAATGCTGTAACTGTGAGCATTATGGAAGTTTGGTAGTAGATCTTATTTTGATGCTGATGCACAATTTTTGTAAACCTTCCTTTTGTGCAGATTTGTGTAGTCGTGCCATGACTATCTAGTAATAATAATCTTTAAAATGAATAATAACTTTTACTCGGAGTAATTTATACATAATGCCTAGTCTATCAGATGTGCCTACTTCAATCATTCAGCTGATTTAGTTCAAACCTTATCGCTCAAAGCTTGCAACAGATTTTGGTTCTTTATCATGTCAATTAGTGTCATGATGATCATGGTATTAGTTTTCTGATTATCGAAATTGGTTTTTTTTTTTTTTTTTCTTTTCTTTTTTCCAACTCAAGTGAACTCATAATTCGTCTAGAATGCATCTTATGGAAGGATTACACCTATAAATTAATCCAAACAAAAATCCTACACAATCTGAAATTTATCCTCGGTGCAAAACCTACCCAGTTTAATAGTTTGTTTGTGGTGTCTTAAACAGATGGCTAGTTTGTGGTGTGGGGAATATTAAACGAATATTTTGTTTAAATAGAGATTGCATTCATTGTGGGGTGGGGGGCTGTGTATGTAATCCATGTTATTCATTTTTTTATTTTTATTGTATTTAATTAAATTTATGGTTATTTTATTTTATTTCTGATTTTTATTGATTTTCGTCCCTTTGAGTGTACGTTGTTGTTCTCCTTGTGATTCATTTTCATTCTGGTTTGTTTCAGCCTTATTATTCTCATTGTTGATCTAAAAATTTGTTCTTGATCTTGTTTATTGTTTAAACCTATTTCATGGCCTATTGTCTCTTATTGGACTCTTTTCTTCCTATTGGTTGCTACCCAGTTAACCCAAACCCATATTGACTCTATATAATCTCCCTAATTGTATCCTAACCCTAATTACCAAAACCTAATACTATTTCTCTTCCTTAGCCGTCGCCCTACCCCTATCCCGATCTCTCTTTACTCCCGTTCCTCTCTCTCCCTTCGCTGTCGTCGTCCTACCTCCGACGCCGGCTATCGACCACCCACTGCAACACCCCTCTCCTCTTTCCCCTCTCCCGCAGCAAACCCCCCATCGCCCAAGCCTTGCGCTGTCGTCGCCTTTGTTGTGCCGCGTTGTTGCCGCTGCTTTGTGTGTGAGTGTGAGAGCACGTGCACTGCCGTGTTTTGTGTTGGTGTTGGTTCGTGCTGTCTCTTATTCGTGTGTTCGTGTTCGTGTGTTGGGAACCGTTCCCGTTGTTCTGTTCTTCATCTTTGTCATCGTTTTCAGGCAAGTAGCTTGTATGTGTCTTTTTGTCATACAAGTTAAATACCGTAAGTAGTCTCGCATGAAATTGTTAGTACCCTCATGATGGCCATATTTTGTTAGTTGATCCGTTCCTTCATCTCTTGATCATGAGTAGTTCACAGTAGTTGACACCGGTTGCATGAATACAATTAGATTAGATGGACATCTTGATTTATATGGTTGTTGTGACACACACCGTATGTTGTAGATGATTGCGACATGAATGCTTGTTGAATGTGCCGTATCATTTTGGACAATTAATACACATGCCATGCTGATTTGAGTGATCTATATGCCATGCTTTATATGTCATCTTAGTTTGGATCGTTTGCAGTTAAACTATTTGATAAAATGTATAAAAGATGTTTTATTTCACTGCTGCCCTATTTTTGTACAGTAATTTTGACCCTGTTAATATCAGTAAAAGAAATAAATTTGTGAACATGGTTTGTAGCCTTTGTTTTCTAGTTTTCAGAACTTTCAACGGATTTGAATTCCGATTTTCGATGCATGAGTTATTGTTGTTTTACTGCAGTCATATCGTATATTCCAGATTCTGAACTATATGTATTTTGTATGAAATATTATTTTAAACCTGATATTAAAAGTAGAATTTGAACTCTATGTTTTGCTGAGTAAGTTTAGAAATGACTCGGATCAATCCCAAAATTTTGTGGAATTAATTAATGACTTTTGTATCTCATTTCATGCTTAAGAAACCAATTGATATATTTTCAAATTGCATGTTGTTCAGTAAAGAACTATGTTTTCGATCTGATTATATTCGTTTTTTATGAAAACTTTGTGAATATGAACTATAGTCCGATTTATCTATTTTACCACCCTTTTGACAGATCTGAATTTCGAATTGTATTTTATCAATTATCTCTGTTTTGGTACTGCTGTGTCTGAACTTTCAAATTCAAAATTTTGTTGCATTACTCTGTTTTTCCAATTTTATTGATTGTACTATCTGTAATATAAATTCATGATATTTTATATTTTGAGACTAGATATGTTAAGGAATCTTCCAGATTTTTCTCAGATTTAATTATGATGTTTTCAAATTCTTTTCATACTTATAAACAAGATTTTGTATTTTCTGGCTGAATATAAGTCATGTATTAAATGTTGTTTTCAACCCTGGTTCTGTGGCTGATGTATGATTTGTATATATGCGCTGGATTCGATAGAGAGTCTAGTTTTTAGATTTTCTGACGGATCTAGATTTGCAATTCTGTAGCAATGGAAATCTCAGATTTGGTACAGTAGTATTTTGCTGTCCAAAAACTGAAAGTTTCGTTATTTTGACTATTAGTTGTTGTTTTGTCACCCGTTTGTATTCCTATTCATCTTAGACCTATCCTTTGTTCTTACCATATCTTTAGCCATGTTTGTATTCGTTCACATATGTTTAACAATGAAAAAATAAGCAGGCCTGAGTTTTTAAGGGAAAAGACCTTGTAGTGGACAATATAGAAATGTGTATTCAGAAGGGAACTCGTTTTCCCCACTGTTTACTATGGTACACACTGTTTATCTTTGGATGCATGAGAGCATGATCCATGATACTGTTTGTTATTACTGTTATTGTTACTATTTGTCTGAATATACTGTCCTGTAGGTTCCACTACGAAATCTTAAAACGAAACTGTTTGTGTAGCAACCATATGGTATAATTTGAGACGCATGAAGTGACCTAGATAGTAATGAACCTTAAACATAAGAACAACTGTTTTCACTGTCACATCCTGTTACTGTTACCTTGACTTCACTTTTACTATTGACTTTACTGTTACTGTTGACTTCACTGTTACTGCTATACTCTTTAATGTTATCCTGCTATCTCTGTTATCCATAGACTGTCACCTTATTTGTTGCTTATCTCCATGTCAGTACTTCTGTTTTGTTTTAGTTTTCCCTTTTCTTTTTCTTGCTTGTACTCCTTGCGGCCCGGAACTTGCATCTAATGAGCATTATGTTTTCCTGTCTTCCTATTTTTTTTGTGATTGCTATATGAGCAGGTTTTGGTGATCGCTTGCCTACTGGAGTTGGTGAGCAAAAGTTTTGAGCTGCGCATTGGAAAAAAATGCTTAAATGTTTTGTGTTGAACTATTTTATTCATGGATTGTATTGAGACTTGTATTTGGGCTTGTAGTCCCAGCATACTATTTTGTTTCAGATCTTGTATTTGTTTAGAATATTCATTATTATTGTGAATAAATACTGTTGAGTTATAATTATTTATGCATGCCTGGTTGAGTATATTGTTATATTTACTGTTGTGATGAGTCAAGTAGATCCTTATAGCTTATGGATGATGAAAACTATCCGCTGGACTTAGTCACGTACCGTATTCCATATTCCTTTTGGGAAGCGGGGCGTGATAGTGTAGCAGTAGTAGGTTAGGGTTTTTTTGTGTTAGATATGCATGAGTAGGGATGTGTAATCACTGTAATGACATTATTAGAAAATATTGGAAGCCATAGTAGATCCAGGTCTTGCTAATAATCACTTCACTTATGAGATGCCCAAAAATAGAAATGAAGTAATAGGCCAATAAGTAGGGACATGTTCTATGTTATCCTCATGTGCAGTTTTAAAGTTATCAAATATTTGTTGGAGTATCTAATAAGCCATTCTGTGAAAATACAAGATGAGGATATAAGTCTTGGATATAAGTTTCTCCTCATGCACAGTTTTGAAAGTCATCAATATTAGTCGAATTTGAATAATATGAATGAAGTTTTTTGCAGATCTTTCTTGTGTTTTTCTGAACATATTTGCTGAATTACTTAGTTAATATTTATATTTGCCGAATTACTTAGATTAAATTTATGTGTTCATTGCATTTAAATAACATGATGGTGTTAGCAGAGTGGATTCAGTGGGATGGATACTTTCAGAAACATTCCGAGAAGTGGTTATACGTTGGTGGAAAAAATAGATTATATCGGTTTATACTTCCGGAGTTGCATGGTTGGGAATCGTTGAAAACCATTTTAACCAAATGTGGCGTCTGCACTGAAAAAGTTGGCATCTACTACAGATTAGGGGAAAGGGGAATTGTCTGAGAATTTTCATTTGTTGAATGACCAAACGACAACGAAGAAGATGTGGGAAGCTCATAACGTAGAGCCTGAGATAGGATATGTATATTTGTACCTTGATGGAACCAAGGGTGTGGAAGGGCTTGTGGAGATGGGGATTGGGGTTATCCTCCATGGTATGTCAAGATTGTGGACAAAGGTGTTCACATTGATAACATAGTTCTTTCTCTAAGAGATATCAGCAAGAGAGATTAGCAAGGATCAACAAGGGTATCAGAAAAGAGAAGAAACTCGATTGATGGTAATTTTTCGTTAATTTGTTACCTTTTAATGATAAAATATGTTGTTACTTTTTGATACGATATTACATTGTTTGATTATAATACAATTCTTTATTTTACTTCGGATGCAAATGAGATCCCAGATGAGCTAATGTCTCAAGCACTTGATCAGCTAGACACCTAGTCACAAGTGTTTCAGTCAGAAGTGGGAGGATTGAATCAACAAGGCACACAGTCACAATTCGAAGATGCACATGTAATGTTTGGAGACTCCGGTGAAGATTACGATGTAGAATACATTCCAACAAAATCCGATGGGGATGGTGATTGCTGTGAAACTGAAGTAAAGGCTGGTATGGGTGGTGTAAAAGTGGAGGAGGAGATAGATGATGCAGTTCCTACTACTCAGTATTTTGTGGATGAAGGCCCTTCCCAAACAAAGAAGGCAATAACACAATAGAAGGCCAAAAGCAAAGAAGGAATTTCTAAAAATTTGGGAGGTAGGCCAAAATTGTAATACCCCGATTTTCATTGATGAAAATTATTTATTGTACGTTTTGTGCACGTGCAATTTTTGCAGTATAAAACCTTATAATTACTTTCAATATGGATAATGTGTGTGTGTGTGTGTGTGTGTGTGTGTGTGTGTGTGTGTGTGTGTGTGTGTGTGTGTGTGTGTGTATATATATATATATATATATATATATATGTACATGTGTTCTCTAATTATTTTTATGATAGGCCCATTTTCTTCAAATAAACATAAGACTTTTTAGCCCAAATCTAATTTATTTTTTTAAACCGTTATTTGGCCCATTAATTAAAGCCCATGAGTTGTTTCTTCTTTTAATGTATAATATTTTTATAAGACTATTTTTTAAAATGTACAACTTTTTATATGGAGAACCAGTGAATGCACGTGCATTGCACGTACACGTGCAAGTAGCACACTAGTGGCCGGTTTTGGAATGGAGGGAAAGGAAAAAGAGAAGTGGAGTTATGGGTGGTAGTTGTTTGAATTATGGTTGGTTACTACAACTTCCCCTTCAATCCTAACCTTTTATTTTTAACTCGTAGATTGATCCTAACCCTTCATTTGCTTCAATTTTTAGTATAAATACCCCCCATAGCCTAGTTATTCTTGTACTTTTCATTTCTCCAAAACCTATAGTAGAAAATACAATTGTTAGTAGTGTAGTAAGTGAGATAAAAAAAAAGATTGAGAGTTGTGGGTTGTGCTTGCACCAAAGGAAGGCCGGCATCAAGGAGGAGGAGGAACGCTCTTTTGGCAAGCTCGCGAAGGACTCTTTCGGTTAGGAGGTGTTGCAATATTTATTCTCTCCAAATAAGGTGGGTTATTTTCCATGTTTCTAATTAGATATCATGCTAAGGTTGATTAAATTGATAATGCATGAAAGAAACTAATAAGAGCACATTTAATTGGAAAATGGCTTATTAGTTGATTGAATTGATGCTAAATAGATTGCATGTTATTCCGTCATGAATCGTAAGTTGTATGTGAATTGTTTGTAGCTATGGAATGCTTGAATTAAAATTTGTTGTTAGTATCAAAACTAAGTACAAATGCTAGTAGATGAAATTGTTGATTTATATGCTTAGATGGACTTTCGTGATAATGTTTAGAATGAGTAACTTAAAATATGTTTTTGGGTTTATAAAAGGAGGATAAACAGGAAATTAATGTAGGAAATATTAATACTAAATTGTATTCAAGAAATGTCCAATGAATTATGAAAAGAGTAGTACACAGATTTAAATTATATTTTGGAGAATTGAAAAACTCCGCAGTACAATCGACTGCCGTGTGCAACAGTCGACTATTCTGATCATTGATTTCAAGTTTAAAAATATCGCAGGACAGCCGACTGATTATATTTAACAGTCGACTTCCCTTCGAAATTTTGCATTATTGCGGAACAGCCGACTGACCATTTCGACAGTCGACTTTCCCGAAACTTCAAGTAAATCTGTCTTCTTTTGTGAGACAATTCCTATGACATGTGGCCTAGTATAAATGAGTACAACTTATGAAAATTTATTGGGAGTTAGTAGAATGAAATAAAGTGCATTTTTGAAAGTAAAAGTGTAGTTGGAACTATGGTTCTACACTCGTATATTTTGTGAAAAATGTGTTTTGCAAAGGACTTGAAATAAGCGCTAGAAAGGAAAAATAACAAAGAAAGAAAGTATATATTTTGAAGTTGGTATGGATTATTCTTATTAAAGAATAGTGTGACACTAATGAGTTTGTGAATATTCATTTTGGCTATATATTTGGTGATATGATTTTTAATGTGGAAATAAATATTGTGAAATACACGATGTATAATTGAACTCCATGAATGGTTATTTTGACTCATGAATAATTTAGAAATCATGTGATTGGAAAAGAGAAATGTTATTGAGTATGACAACTCAAACATGTGAATTTGTGAATCGAAATTGAAAATTAGGGTGCAGCCAAAACTCACACCGGCAAGTAAAAAGTGATGAAATAAGATTATTGATATTGAAAAGACCAAGGTTGGTCATGTGAAATTGAAGAAATAAGACCGGTAGTAGTGAGAGGGCTAACTCTAAGAGATTAATTTTGTTCATGATTTCATTAAATTAAGAATTTAGTACATAGTGAAGAGGTGATGAAAGTAAGAGAAAAACACGAGTATGAGGGCCATCGGATTGGCGGTGTGAGAGTGAGCCACAGAATGCATGCTTGATGCGTCAGGACATGGCGTAGGCACTATTCCGAAATTATCGTCCCAGTGGCGACGCTTGTGGGATGTTTGGTGACTGCAAGAGGATCGTGTGCCATGAAGGAGGCTGAATTGTCCATAGATAGTCTTCACGATGCGTCGTGACATGACGTGGGATTCCCCTCCAGTTTTTCTGTACATGAGCTTGTACTCATAAATCATCTAGGATACTTATCGTAGTTACAGTACTAGATTAAGTCATGACGAGGGATTGAACCCTACAAGATGAAGAACGATTAAGAGGCTTGCCCTCGGACCTATGTAGTATGGGATGTATAGAATCCGAACAAGTGTGCATTAGTGTCATGTAATGTAAATGATTGCATTAAGAACTAAGTGCACAATCACAACACGACATCAATAGGGTATTCCCTTTAGTTTGATATGTGACAAGTTTGTGTTTGTTAAATATGGGAAATCAGTTATACTGTTTCCGGCATAGAGAGGATGGCCGTGTATAATGTTCATCGGTTGAATAAACTGACGTACCCACAGTTTTGTATGTAGGGTAAATGTCATGATAAAGATTAAAGAAGAAATGATGCTTAGCGATTATTCAAATGTTGATGTACCTTTATATAAATGTTGTAAATTTACTTCCGCTGTAAAATGTAAAGTGTAAAGATTCCTATGTAACTCTGATGTAAAGTGAAAAGTTTTAAATTCCTTGTAAAATTGTACTAAATGAAGTGTAAAAATCCTGTGGAATCTCGAATTCAGTGTATTTTGAAATTCAGGGCGTTACAAAAATCAAGGAGGCAAGCCGAAAAAATGTGTGGGGATGACTGTGATGTAGAAGTAGTTGATACAGATTATGAAGATAGTGATGTATTGGGGCCACTTTCAGTATCAGATGAGGAGGAATGTGAGACGAATGTACAGTACAACAAAGACAAGCATAGTGAGGAACCAATTATTGTAATAGGAATGGAGTTTTCAAATGCTGGTGAATTTAGAAGTTGCTTGAGAGAGTGGGCTATTAGGAATGGGTATGACCTATTTTGGAGGAGGAACGATGCGAAGAGGTGCACAGTTGAGTGTATGTCAGAAGGTGATTGTCCTTTCTATGTTGGGCTTCATGGAAAGAATCCGAAAGAGCCCCGATCCCTGGCTTCCAATGCCCCGCCGTCCCCCCAGCGGTTGGTGCTCTCTCCTGGGTGGCATTCCAGTCCAAGATCCTGGGTTCAGCCCTGTACTCAGCCCTCAGTGTCGTTTAGTTCGCAGCTCCTCTCGGGTGTTTCTAGCATCCCTTTAGTTCCCCTGGTGGCATCGAGTCTGGTGCTGTATCCAAGTTTGGGTACCAGCAATTCTCTCCCCGTACTCTCCCAGCTGCCTCCTCCTGCTGCAACTTACTGTCAGTTTTTGTGCTTTCATTTTAGCTGTTTATTGTCTTTTCTTTCTTACTCCCGTTTGCAAACTCTCCTGTCCTCTTATTTACTTCAGATCTTTCGAAATCCATTTCTTCTTTTCCTTATCCCACGTTCTTCATTCTATTGGGCGAATTGTATCGCTGAGATCGGTCTGTGCTATGGTATATTAGCGGATAATAGTTCTTTTGTTCGCTGTGCGCGAGTTCTGCTCGTTTCTGCCGATCATTGGGATCTGAATTAGCGAGTTATCTTAAGTTCCCTCACAGTGTGTTCTTCTTGTTGAGATTTTGCAGCTGTTTTCTCTCCCATTCTCGGTCTTCTTTTGATTGCCACAGTAGTGGTTTTGGAATCTTTTTTGGCGTATTCGACTACTGTTTAATTTTCTTCCCGTTCCCGATCTTGGTTACTGAGGTGGGCCTTGGTCGTGATGGGCTCTTGGGTTGATGTAGTTAAAAAGAATAAAAAAAAGAATTTCGATTTTATCCCCCTTCAGGCCGATCGTTTTGGGCCGAGTCAGAGTGGGCCTCCCCCTCTGCGTTCACTTGCCCTTCGGCCTCCACTTAAGAAACTTCCAGAGCGATTGCATTCGTCTCGTTCATCGTTCACCTCCTTCCTCAAACCCTCTTCGTCTTCCTCTTCCCCCATCCTCTGGTGTGCTTCCGATGCCTCCAAGTGGGACATATTAGGGCTTTCTGTAGCAACAACATGAAGTGTCATTTTTGTTCTAAATTGGGGCACTCTAGGAATCGGTGTTTTTCTCTACAAAAAATCTTAGGGTTGTCCTTGGGAGTCCCTATTTTTGATCAGGTGATCTCAGCTCTCGATTTTACCTTTCTACAATCCAAATTAGCTGAGCTTAATGTTCCCAAACCGAAGAAAGCTAGGGTTTCTTCCTCTTCTCCCCTTCTCCCGACGCCTCATGCCTCCCTAAGAATTCCTGTGTTGGATCAGTCCCCATCCCTAGTCAGCTCGGTACCCGCCGTTCAACCAGCCAAGCCTCAGATAACGTACATGTTCATTCCTGCTTCGGAGCTCTCCGACAAAATGAAATTCTTTTGACTGTTACGGAGCAGTTGCCTTCTCTGGTGGGGCGGTATCCTGCGCTACTCTAAACTCTTTCCTTAGTATGTGCAAGAATGGGTTTGGGCAATCAATATGTGTTCCAATAGGGAAGTTGTTATTCACTGTCCTTCTCTCAGGATTCTGGAAGATCTTATCTCCATCAATTCTCTATCGATTGGTGATATCAAATTATCCATCCGAAAATGGGTACACAAGGGTCTACCCCCTCCTGCCCTGAATCTCCCACCTGTTCGGGTTACCCTGCTGGGACTCCCCTCGTTCTGCGAGTCCCATAAAGTGGTCGCTGATATGACAAAATGTATCGAAGAATTGCGACACATCTCTTCTTCTGCCATGCTCGCTTCTGGAAGCCTACAGGTTGAAGCTGGATTTTCCTGTCCGTCTGTGCATAACAAGATTGAGGCTTATACGTTGAGGGATAATAAATCCATGTTTGCTATCTCGATCATCTACCAAGATCGCTTTACTAGTGCTCCTGCTCCCATTCCTATGATTGCCATTGCTGCTTATAATCCTGCGATAACTTCTTACCTTCCCAGCACCTTTGCTGTTGGCTCTTCATCTCAGCCGACCATCCCTACTTCTAAATGGAACTTTTCTCATAAAGATATGCCCAGGAAAAATCCCTTATTTACTCGCAGGGGTGTCACCACCCCGGCTAAACCTAAAATCTCTCCCTCCAAAGCTCATAACTTAGTCTGGATTAACCCGGACATTGCTTCGGCGAAAAGCCTTCATTCTACTCCTCAAGTCCCCGTGGATCGGACTACTAAGATCTCTACTCCCGCTACGTTCAAATCCATTTCCTCCATGGTTCCTTTAGCACCTGCTGCTCCTGATCCCGCTCTAACTCAGCCACACCTTGTTGACATGGAGGAAAAGCGGCCGGTTTGGGAGGTGAACCCTAATTATTTGTCAGACTGGGACAAATCCAAGGTCGCCGTTCATGTTCCGTCCTCAGCGACCTTGCCTTCGTCCACTTTTATTGGTAAAGCTCTCCCCTCTTCCTCTCCGAAATCAGAGGCTTGAGTTGATAAAGATAATCTGCTAGAGGAGGAATTAGCTGACTTGGATCCCGCCGCCTCGTTTAAGCAGGTTCTAGTTTATTTTAAGACATTTCTTATTAAATTCAGTTCTTCTATTTGCTTGGTTTTCAACTCTGGAGGTTACTTTAGTTTTGGTGTAGTTCCCTCGGTTTTGTCAAGGCACTCTCTTACATAACGCCTTGATATATACTTGCATTTTTTTTATCCTATTGGGGTCACTGCTGCGACTCAGGCGGGCGGTGACCCACTTTGTCGAGGTGGACCGACCACCCCCTCTATGCCTCACCCCTCGCCCATTGCCTCTGGTATGTCGGCTGGGTCAACCCAATTTTTTTCTCAATGGGAGGATCTTCCTTTGTTTATGTCCTCTTCTAGCCCAGTAGATTCGGCTTTTATTGAGTATGAGCCATTTTCCAGAGGCATTAAAAAATACGTCCTAAAAAAACAATCTCAATTATTCGTTCAAGTGCTCGGATTAGAGCTAAAAGTGGATCTAAAAACCCGGATGGGTATCTCACTCCCTTGGCGGCTCAGTTCCGTTAGCTAGATAGCTGTCCACCTCTTAATTTCACTTCGGATCAGGATCACCTGGGCTCTATCTACCAGGTTCACTTTGATTCCATTTCGAATCATGATATGATTAGTCTTACTAGGAACATGGGGTTCATTGTTAACTCAGACAATTTTGTTGACTTTGATGCAATTCGCAGCCGCGAAATTACTCAAGCTTTTGAGAATAAGTTGTTTAAATGATTTGCTTATCGTGGAATATTCGTGGACTTGGGTGTCCTTCTAAACAACAGGCTTTGTTTCAATTAATTTCCTCTTCTCACTATGATTTAATTTCCATCCAAGAATCCAAAATCGAGTCTTCATCTCCTTCTCTCTTTCGCTCGATTGGCGGATCACTTATCACAAGCTGAATCACTTTTGACGCTATAGGCTCAAGAGGAGGTATTTTTTTTGGATTTAAAAACTCCAAATTTGCTCTCATCTTGGTTCGTCGTTTAACTTTCTTCCTTGTGGTCCAGTTACACTGGATCGAATTCAATTGCTCTCTCACCGTAGTTTTGGTATACGGTCCATCTACGGCGGATCGACGAGAGATGTTTTGGAATGAGTTTCTATCCTTCCATAATAGCATTAATGGATTCCTGTTTTTCTGTGGTGATTTTAACGTCACCAGATTCGTCGCTGAAAGGTCGAGTTCCAGCTCTAATTCTAATATTTCTGCCCGTTTTAATGATTGCATCACCTCCCTCCAATTAATGGATCTCCCGCTCAGCAGTAGATCTTTCACCTGGTCTAATATGAGAGAGTCTCCGACCATGGCAAAGCTTGACCGATTTCTTGTTTCGGTTGACTGGATATACTTTTTCCACAACTCATTCGTCTCGGCCTTGCCTAACCCTTCGTCAGACCACGTTCCTATCTCATTATATTCTAACTATAACTTTGCTAGACCGTTCAAATTCCGTTTCGAAAAGTTTTGGTTACAAGATCAAACCTTCGTCAATCTTATTTCGGAATGCCTCTCAGCCATTGCGGGCTCTTCCGGGCTTGGACGAATCCTGATTAAGCTTCACGCGATTAAATTTGGGTGCAAAATCTGGCACAAATAGAGAGACGCCAACACGAATTGCCTTAAAGATGTCCTTCTTTCGACTATTGAGTCGATTGATCTCCTTGAGGAAATTAGTCCCCTTTCTGAATCTCTTCTGTAACTCCTATTTCCTTGTATTTGTATGTTTATACTGTATTTTGTCCCATTGTACTCTTTTATCTACTTGAGATCCCATATCTTGTTTCCATTTGAATAAAATCATTGTTTTTGTTTCGACTCAATTTTTAGTGCTTTTATCTAATTCTATTGTATGTACTTTTGTGTTCTTCTTCATGAAGAATGAGCTGTTCTATGTTATTCATCTCTTTATTCTCCATTTTAATACATTTTGACCAATTCTCCAGTTGGATTCCACTCAGATCGGGTACCCTAATACCCAATAACCCAAAAAACCTACACTATATAAACCTTCAACACCCTAACCCTAACCCTAAACCTTATTACCGTGCTAACCTAATACCGCCGCTACCCTTCTCCTTCTTCCTCTATATCTTTCTCCATCTTCATCGCCCGTCCACAACCAGACCCATTTCGCCTCGACCTCCCTACCACCTTCGTCGCCTCGTCAACCCCACGTCACCACCACGACCGTCACCCTCGTCAATCACCACCACCGCCATCATCGCCTATCGAACCCAACATCGCCATTACCCAACTCCTCCGAAAACCCATCTCTTATCGCCATTACCATCGCCAACCGCCTCCACCATCGCCCTTGTCGTCAACTCCTTCGATCACCGTCCCCAACCCACCAAAACACGACCTCCGTTCGTGCCGCTAGCACCCCGAACCAATCCCTCGCTCTCATCTTCTGTTTTGAACCCACGAACAGAGCCGCGCGCGACGAGTTCCATCTCGACGTCGCGCCGCTGATTCCGCCGTCGTCGTCGCGAGCCTCACGTCGCACACCGGACGCCGCTCGTCGCTGCCGGTCGCCGTCTCTCCCTCTCTTTCTCGCTCCTTGTTTCAACGAAGAAGGAAGAAAGGCAGGATTGGCGGATCGAATCTCAACCGTTGGATCACATCAAGATTCGTGCCAATCAAGCCTGATCTGATCGTTGTTTCCTGTTCGGCCACAGCAGATCCCAAAACGCTGGCCGCTGTTCTGGCCCCGATCTGCTGAGTAGAAGAGATCTGATTGGCTGCGTTCTGGTGTTTCGTGTTTTGGCACAGCGAATCCCAAGTCGCTGTTCGCTGTTCTGGCAGGATCTGGTGTGGGAAAATTCGCTCTACTGTTGATTTCTTGCACGTGCTTCACACGTGCTTTTGGGAGATTTCGCCCGGATTTTTCCGATCCCGATTTCTTCAACTAGAGGATCTATTCGTCGTCAATCAAGGCAAGTATTCCTCTTGTACATATTTTTGTTTTAGTGCAAGTGTTCATTGAAAATACTACAAATGGTTAGTAGTTGTGACTCCTTTTTGACTCGTCTTTGTTGATCAAATGTTAATCCCCATAAATTTCATAATCTTAAGAATCACAACAATTTCATTGTATTATATTACAACTACTTGGACTCATTTTATTCCCTAGACACATGAACATATGAAATTAGAGAACCCTAGATTTGTAGATGTGTGTTATAACTTGTATGTGACGAACTTGCACCCACTAGAGTTGAAAAATAAATATTACTTGCTATTTTGATAACCATTACCCCGTATTTGTCTCACACATTAACCTAGACGCCTAATAACCAATTTTCATGTAACCTATACTCGTAAGGCATTCTCACATGTTGCTGCCCTGAATCTTGTTATGCTATTTTGACCCCTTTAACGTCAGAATCTGAACCCGAGCCCTGAATAGTAAATGTAGCTCTAGATGTCTAGATGTCGATATCCTCCAGAATTTTTGAATTCCGAGTTACAGTATAGGAGTTATCGCAGTTTTACCGTAGCTGTGTCGGTAGTCGCAGATTCGCAAAACTGTTGCACACCTCAGGGTTGCAAATTAATTTAACTATGTTAGCAGTAAGAGTTGACTTGAAATTTTTTATGCTATTGCTGAACACCTTAGAGAACATTTCCAAATTATCTCAGAATTAATTAATTATGTTTCAACCCTGTTTCACTTGTTTGAACTTAGATTCACAAATTCTGCCCGAACACGTTAGCAGTGTAGTTTGCTGTTTTGACACATGTTACCACCACTTTCATGTACCTTAATTATATGCATTGAAACCGGGAAGGAGTCTAGTTTCTAGACCTCCTGACGGATCCACTTGTACTATTTCGTAGCAACGGGAATCACAGTTTTGGTGCAGCAATGTCTGTAACAGTATGCTGAAAGCAATGCTTTGAGTATAAGTGGGAGATTGTTAGGGTTATATACTGAAAGCATCACTTTTGTATTAACTTTATTTCCTTATTTTTTTTTGAATGAGAATCATATGGGCATATGTTTGCATATTGTGTTTATTATAATATTAATGCAAGTATCTGATATTCTATAAGGTTGATAATATGGTGTGAGGTGACACACAGAAGATCATATTATCAGTTCCTTATGGAATATATAAATAGTTCACAACCTAGACGGACTTGGACAATCCATTGGAAAGGTTGTAGTGTAATCTGGTATTAGTCTATCTTGACTATAGGTTTACACTAGTACACTTTGTGTGTATTGAACATGACCACTTGAGGTTGTTCTCTTTGTACTGACTACAAAAGAGAACAAACACCTCTGTTATTATGGATGCTTATGCTCTTAATCCAGATATAATAACAGACATGTATATGCAGTGTGTATTACTTTGACTCATAAAGGAGTGAGATTCATTATGGATCAACAACCTCTATGAATTGGGTAATAGCATTGTATGTATGATGGGCTGTTGATTGTAAAAGGAATCCATGTCCCGATACGTCGGGTTGATGATGTCCCCTTATGGAGCTCATAAGGATTGTCATGTAAACCCTGCAGGTGGATTACATCCGACATGACAAATAAAGTTGAGTGGTACTACTTAAGGATAAAAGATGTTGATCAATATAGTTGTCTGTAACTTAATTTGATCGACGGACATTCGATATCTTAACATGGGGAGCTGAACGAGCATATAATAAAAGGAGCCCATAAATATAATTTGGGATTAGGAAGGTAGTGCAACAATAGCTCTTTAGTGGACCGAGCTATTGTTAATGGGCCTGGGTTGTGTGTTCGGGCTGAACACGGGATACCCAGATTCGTTAGGAGACCTAACCCTAATTTCTCCTCATGGTCCCTACCGTAGCCTTATATATATATCCTCTATTCTCTGGCCGTCATATGATTATTAGAGATAAGAAGTTTTCTCTAAATTCGTGATTCACGTAAGGAGAGAAAGAGAGGTCAGCCAAGGAGAAGAAAGGTTGGGAGACCGTCGCCCACCCGACGTCCAACCCGAGAAAGGAATACGTGCAGAAGATCTTTGGGTCGCTGACGGCTCGAGGTTGCTAGAAACTATCGTCTTCTTCTCATCGCAGGTATAATTCGTGAACCCTAGATTCCGCTATAAAGGGTTAGATCCTGTATTAAATCTGTTAAGCTTTTATGATCGATACGCACACCAATCCGTGGTCCTGGGACTCATCGCAGTTCCATCAACGTCGTGCTATCCAGATTTTGAATTTTCGTTGTTCGTGTTATTATTATTCATGTCGCCCCTCGCATAAGCCGTATAATTATCCTAAACTTGTTCCATGTCCATGACCATGATTTCTTGACTTGTTTCGTACACATGTATGCTTTCTTGATAAGAATTAATAAAAGTAACAAGCCAGAGTTTAAGGGTAAGACCATAATAGTGAACAATATAGGTAAGTGTACTCGGAAGGGGGCCCGTGTTTCCCAGTACTCGGTTCATGAACCTGTTGCACTTGATGTATTCATGGAGCCAGTTACTTGGCTCATGAACCTGTTGTATTCATGGACCCACTGTGTGGTCCTTGAACCTGTTAGTATTCACGAACTCGCTTCGTGAACCTATTATTTAAATTTGTATTCATGAACCGTGCCTGCTTGATACTTGATACTCGATACCTGAGTACGCCGCCCTATAGACTCTATTACTAGGTCTAAACGAAATTGCATTGACTGTAGCAACCATGTAGTAAAAGAATGGATGCATGAAGTGCTACCTAGATAGTAATCACTACAAGACTTAAACATGATACATGCTTACTCGATACTTGATTACATGATACATAAGACTTGAAACATGAAACTTGAACTTGATACATGTTTACTTAATACTTGATGATATGATACATGAAACATGATATGTAAGGCATGAAACATGAAACTTGAACTTGATACATGTTACTTGATACTTGACAACTTGTTACTTGAGACTTGATACTTGACACTAAACTTGATGCTTGTTACACGACACTAGATTTGAGACTTGTTACTTGACACTAGACTTGAAACTTGATACCTGACACTTATACTTGATGACTGTCACTTGAGGTTAGATACCCCTACAAGTTCACTTGTCACTTGCTTCACCACTAGTATTTGTTATCCAGCCTGTTTACTTGAGTTGTTCTTCTTGCTAGCTAGTTCTTAGATTTTCACTACTTGTTGTATCCCTGTTATATTCTTGATTCCAATTCTTGTTCCCCATTACTTGTACTCGTTTTTACTATTTGTGGCCCTAGCTTGCACTAAGGGCATTTTCTCTTGTTTTCCCTATTTTTTCCTTTTATATTTATTAAGCAGACTTTGACATCGAGCTACTTGCTGGAATTGGTGAGCAGAGGTTTTAGCCCGCAAGTAGAGAAAAGACTTGTTTAGAATATTTACTTTTCTTGAATTATTTATTCTTTCTGTTTAAGACTTGTAACGGGTTGATGTTCCCGAGTTTTTTTCCTTTTGTTCCAGACTTGAAAACTATTTGAATATTATTATTGTTTCAATTATTTTCTGTTGTTTAATAAAATATTCATGCATGCTTGGTTATATATAAATCTTGTTATATTCTTGTTATGATGCTGAGTCGATCCTACAGCTTATGGATGATGTTAAAATCATTCGCTGGGCTTCGTCACGCGCTCGTATTCCATATTTTTGGGAAGCGGGGCGTGACATCTTCGTTCTGAGCGTGCGTCTTGTAAAAGCGAGTACGCATCTATCCTTCATAACGATCACATCAAATGGGCCCAGAAGGCCAAGTTTCATTGGTTAAAGGAAGGCGATGGTAACACTGCGTTCTTCCACAATTTCGCTTCGCACCGCTAGAGATGCAGTCGTATATCGGCCATTCTTGATAATGGCTTGGAGTTCACTTCTAAGTCCGATTTCCACGCTACTTTCCTTCGTTTCTTCAAAGACCTTTTAGGGTCTCCCAAACATAGCTCTATTCAATTAGATTGGAACCAATTATATGGGCAACAATCACATGATTTGTCAAGCTTGGAAACCCCCTTTCCATAGACGAGATTAAGTCGGCAGTTTTCTCCCTAAAAAGTGACTCCGCCCCGGGACCGGATGGTTATCCAGCGTTCTTCCAACGATTTTGGGATTTTCTCAAAGAAGACCTATACAAGATGTTCTCTGACCTTCACCTAGGGCATTTCTCCTTTGATAGAATCAATTATGCCCACATCATTCTTATTCCAAAATTTTTAGGAGCCAACGCGGTTTCCAACTTTCGACCGATTAGCCTTCTCAATACTACTTTCAAAATCATCATGAAAGTACTCTCCACCCGTCTGAGTAATGTTATCTCTCCTTTGATCGATACCGCGCAATCTGGATTCATTAAAGATCGTTTCATTCTAGATAGTGTGGCATCGACCCAAGAAATCATCTCCAATTGTCATAGATCCAACTCGGAGGGGATTCTCTTAAAATTAGACTTCCAAAAAGCTTACGATAATGTCAGATGAGATTTCCTTTTTCAAATTCTTCTTCACCGGGGATTCGGTCCAAAATGGATCGCCTGGATTAAATCCAGTCGCTTTGCTGGCACATCGTCTGTTCTGATTAATGGTATGGAAGGCCACAAGTTCAAGTGTAAGTGTGGCCTCCATCAGGGCGATCCTATTTCCTCTCTTTTATTTACTCTTGTTGCTGACGTGTTCAGCAAGCTGCTTCGTAACGCCTGGGAGGCTAAGGTTATTGAAGGCCTCGGAGAATCCCCTTCATATCGGGGCATCTTGAATATCCAGTACGCTGACGATACTATCATCTTTGCAAAACCCAATGGGTGCTTGCTCCGAAACCTGAAACTGCTTCTTTATGTGTTTGAAACCGCTTCTGGTTTAGCTATTAATTTTCAAAAGTCTTCGGTTATTTGGCTTGGGGGTTCTACTGATCGTCAAGCCGAAGTAGCTCAATTTTTTATCTGTGCTTCAACTTCTTTCCCAATTCATTATCTTGGTATTCCTTTGAAATGGGGTAAACTTCACAGATCGGATTGGTATCCGATGATAGAAAAAGTCGAATCAAGACTGAACCGTTGGTCAGGCATTCAACTATCACGTGGTGGTAGACTCGTTCTTGTGAATTCTGTACTTTCCTCTATTCCTTTATATATGATGTCCTTCTTTTAGCTTCCCTCTTGGGTGATTAAGAGAATTGATCAGATCAGAAAGAATTTTTTCTGGTCCGGGAAAGGCTCATATAAAGCAGTCCTGCATCTGTGCAATTGGAAACTCATTTGCACTTCTAAGGTGGCTGGGGGTATAGGGGTTATCGATCTCAGACACCAAAACCTTGCGCTTCTAGGCAAATGGTTATGGAGGTTCCTTAAAAAAGATCAATTACCATGGGTTAGACTTATTGACCTTAATTGTTTCAATCGTCGTAGGATGTGGGATTTCCATACCCCACTTTCTCGTAAGGCTTCACCGTTCTGGAAGGGGGTCTGGAAGGTTGCTAGTCCGTTCCACTGTGGTTTAGTTCATTTGTGTGCTGATGGTTCTAAGACCAAATTCTGGCATGATCTCTGGTTTAATAATATTAAGTTAGCGTCAGCTTTCCCTTCTCTATTCCAGATGGCCGTCAACCACTCGGCCAAGGTCTCGGATTATGTCATCCTCATTAACAACCAAAAATTCTGGTCCATACCCTTCGTTGATGTTTTTCCCTCGCATCTGCTGAATGAGCTTCATGAGTTATTCAGCGCCCTCGATCTCTACCCTTGGCATCCCATTGATGACTTCAAATGGAGATGGAATAGTTCTGGTCAATACTCAGTCAAATCCTTCTATAACTTCCTTAACTTTGGTGGAGTTTACTCCCCATTCGCCAAGTCGTTATGAGGCAGCTGTGTTCCCATGAAAGCCAAAATTTTAGCTTGGTTAACTGTTAATAATAAGCTTCTTACCGCTGAAGTGTTGAACAAGAGGAACCTAGCAGTAGGTCAATTTTGCTCCTTATGCTCAGCTGAGCATGAAGATGCCAATCACCTTTTTCGAAAGTGCTCTTTTATCCAGCCATTGTGGAGTATCACCGCCGTTGCATGGCAAGTACCTTCCTTACCCAACAATTTCACAGACTATTGGATCTCGTTACCTCCCAGAAAAGAATTTCGTAAACCGTGGATTCTATCGATTATCACGATCGTTTGGGTCATTTGGTTGGAACGTAATAATCGTATCTTTAACAACTTCTACTCGTTGTTAGAGCACGTTATCGAAGACTTCTTCTTTTTTTTTCCAGTAAATTTTGGCCTTCCACCTTAACTCATGTTAAAGTGGAAGATCTTCAATTAAGTCATCTGGATGAGGCGATTAGCACTTTTCGTTCTAATTTATCATCGACTACCTAACTCTATTATATCTCTAATTTGTGTTCTTTTTGCTTCTATTGCAGACTTAAAGTGGTGGCCTTGTTTTTGGGTTGCTTTTGGGGTTTTGAAGGTCGTTCAGGGCTTGTTTTGGCTGATGGTGCGTTGCTCACCAAGTGGTTGGCTGAGCTTTTGGGGTCAGGTCTTGTTGTGGTGTTGTTGGCTCTCTCCTTCGTGTATGTTCAACATGCCCGTGGTTTCTATTTGGTTTCTTTTGTTGTGAGTTATTGGCTTTTACTCCTTCTAGCCGATAACTTTGGTTTCGCTCTCGGCTCTCTTATTGTAATATATGTTTACTAGTACTGCTGCGTTCTTTATCTCGAGAGGACCTTGGTCCGTCATGTTTCTGGTGTGATGCTGCTGTGTCGGCAGCGTATTGTTGCTTGATTTCCTGGTTGTTGTATTGACCATGGAATTGAGTTTGTGTTTCATTGTGGGTGGTGCGAGATTATTTATTTTGGGAGTGTGCAGTTTCTTTTGGGGAAAGAGGTCTTGTTTATTCCTCGGTTCCCTATTTTTGACGTTTGCAGCTGAGTTTAAAGTTTGCTTTCCTTACTTCCCATTAGGCGTGATTTTCTCCGCCGTGCTGGGTTTTCGGTATAGGGGAGTTTTTATTTGGTTCGAGTGCGTTAGCGCTTTTTCCTGGGGATCCTTTTTGCCTCTTTTGTGTATCACGTTCTGTTTCAGGTGCTGTCGATTTGTGCTGCTTCCTTTGAATGTGGTTTGTTGGCGGTGTGTTTTTTGTTGGCCTTGCGCCTTCCGTCCGGACAAAGTGAAAATTTTGGACTCTACCGGGTCCGGTGCGGTGGTGCGGCGATCCTTTCGTTGGGGATCTCGCTAGCCACTCGGTGGAGGGGGCGTGCGGGGGTGATCTGTCCTGGTTCAGGCACGGCCTGTGTGCTCGGGTTGCTGCATTCCGGCAATCTTTTGGCTGAGGATTCATCGTCTGCCTCTTCTGTTCTCAGTGGTGGGTGCTTGGATGATGTACATAGTTGTTTTGTAATTATTGTTCTTTTTGTTGGCCTTGCAGTTAGTTTTACCTCTAGTAAAACTTCTTTGTTAGTTAGTTTTTATTCATTTATATAATTGATTGGGCTGGAGTCTATGACTCTATCCGCGTATTCAAAAAAAAAAAACTCCTTCATTTATTACTCTCTCTGTCTTCCACCATCTTTTCTCCTTTTTAATGATTCTTTCTCTCTTTCTTCTCCATTTTTTTTACCCAGGTATGCCAAAAAAAAGAAAGTTTTTTTTTGTTATACAATTTCGGATTATGTTTTTTCTTTTTCTGTCAAATTTTTAATTATGTTTTTTTTCCGGATTATTCTTTTGTAACTCAATAACATTCACTTCCATTTAATTGCTTTTGAATTGCCATATTTGATCTGATTGTAGAATACTTCACTAACTAATTGTTTTAGATTAGAATGTTTCGCGGAGTTAATTTTGATTATAATGTTTTTTTTTATTATGGAATTTCGGATTATGTTTTTTTTTGAATCTTTGGGCATTTGCTGCTTTGAAAGATTGTTACATATTCTTTAATTGACTCGCTTGATTGTGCTTTTATGGACAAATCCATGCTTAATCTCTGTATTTCGGGTTTTTGTAGCTGCAAATTTGTATCTTGATCTGCTTTGCTGCAATTTCACTTCACGTATACATCACAACAAATTTGAGACGTTAACCGTAACTCATGCAGTCAGAAAATGAATTGATACTTATGTTAGACTCCAAATAAAAAAAAAATAAAATAAAATAATCTCTTATGCTCAAGTCACACATAGTAAAGAATTTTCGATTCACTACTGTTGTAGATTCACAATATTGGCATATAATCCTGCAATATACAAACCAATAAACATCAAGCTCGCTTCATAATCCTACTTCAAAGTACTTTAATACATCAACGTCTATTAGCAAATAAACATCTATATAATTCATCTCTTAAGAGCATCCACAGTCGTTTTCTATATCTGCCATTTTGCCATATTATAGCAAACGATGCGCTGCAATCGTTTCTCATTTTGCCATTTTATGACAAACGTTCTATTCTCATTTCTCAAATATGAGAAACGAAATGCAGTTTCTCAAATTATAAAGGACGGGATATGATACCCCGTCCCTCCGATTTAATCATTATTTAATCGATTCAGACGGAAGATCATATCCCGTCTTAATAATTTTAATTATTTTTTAAAAAAAAAAAGGTCGGACGGGGATGCATACCCCGGATGGGGTATGATACCCCGTCTCTCCCCTTAAAAAATATATATTTTTTTAAATTTCCCTCAGACGGGGAATGATACCCCGGCCAGGGTATCAAACCCCGTCCGTGAACATCTCAAACAGTGGAGAATTAATGGCACTGACATAGGTTTAGTTACATTAATTAGGTTTAGGTAGTTAGTTAGGTAGGTTTAGTTATTAGTATATTATTTAATTTAGTTAATTAATATAGTTTAATAGTTAATAAGTAATTAAATTTTTTTAATTTATTTTAAACGATGAGACGGTATATCATATACCGTCGCTACGGTATATCATATACCGTCGCTCGCTTATTTCTAAAAAAATGAGAAAGATATAGCAAACGACCACTGCAACAAATATCGCCATTTGCTATTATTGTAGCTGCCTTTTTTTAACAAATGAGAAACACGGCTGTGAATGCTCTTATTGTTTACATAATTTTTCATATGTTGTATCGTTCGAATAAGTGCCTTCACTCGCTCTCTTTCAAACCCTAATAGCAGTGCTTCCTCCCCCCCCCCCCCCCCCCCCCCTCTCTCTCCCAAGCCACAACCGCTGTGTCTCTCTCTCTCTCTCTCTCAAGCTCCGACCGCTGCCGTGCCGCCTCATCTCTCTCTCCCAAGCCCCGACCACAGCATCCTCCTTTCTCCTGGAACCAGGTTCGATTTTACAAATTAGATATTTGGGTTAATTCATTGAATGAAGAATTAGTTAGTATGGAATCAATTAGAACTCAGTACTTATTATGGAATGAATGAATGAATCAGAACTCAAAATTTAGTTTGCAAATTAAATCATTATAAATTCTAATTTGTATGTTAGTTAAGTGTTAATACTTGATAGTGAAGGTCTAGAAATATGGAATGAATGAGAAGTGTTTGGGGTGTTAATAGTTCACTCACTGAGTTCACAAAGTTCTTCTTAGTTCATTTTTTAAGTTACTAACTCACTGTTAGTTTTTGCATTTGTAGTTACTGACTTACTGACTTGTTCATTACAATTGTTAGTTTTTAGATCATTCTAAATTTCTAATTCTTCTTTGCATATACTAAATTTATTATTTTTATATTCAACGTACCAAAAAACGTACCCGTATCCTAAATTTTTGAGAAATCAAGTATTTGCATACCCGAGTCGTGTCGTACCCGTATTCTGTACCCGTACTCGTACCCGGACATGGAGGGGACTCTTTTCGCCTCCTCGGGGAGAGGGTTCTTCTAGGCCTCGGCCCCCGGGGGGACCGAACTCTAGGGGCCCTTTGGTGCTCGGGATGAGGGACTTCTTTAAGGGCTCTCCTTTCATTCAAGCGAGTTCAGAGGTCTATCCCCTGCTGACGGTTAGCTATTACTTGATGGAGATCCGGCCCTTAAGAACTTTGAGAGGCCATGGAGTAGGTTGAAGAACTTGTGAACAGAGATGTGGTCATGGTGGGAGTGTTGTCCCTGACGGCTTCGACGGGAGCCCCTCGAGGCAGCCCCCTGGACCTGGGACGTGGCTGTTCAAGCTGCGGTTGCTGAACTTGTTGGTCGGTTGAGGAGGAAGATCTTGGAGTTGTGAAGGAGGAGGAAGAGGAGTGGCCCTACGGCTAGACGCCACTGCCTTCCCTTTTTCTTTTGGAGGCATGGCTAGAATTACTTTTGCTGGCGAAGTAAGGTTGGATTTGCTTTTTCTGTTTTTCACAGACGGCGCCAATCCGTTGTTGCTAATTTCGATGTGGGAGCAAACAGATAATTTGAAGATTCTTCTAGAAACAATAAGCAAACCAGTTGACTTTCTGCCGGCGTTTAACTATTTCTCGCCGTTGCCATTAAGCTGCAAAAAGTATGAAACACCGGGATGGATCCCGGCGACGAAACCCTCCAATGCTCAAGTCAGTAATCAAGAAGATTATGAAAGAGTGTTTTGTGAAAAAAATATTGATTACCTTTCTTATGGTGGGGGGAGAGGGGTATTTATAGTCGCCTTTAGAGACAGTTTAGAGATAATCATTTATCTGTGTCCCGGTGTTTTTGGATAAGAAAGAAAGTTTAAATCGTTTCATGATAAGAGATTTGGTTTAAACTGCCTCTTAGAGATAATCATGAATTTGAATTACTCTTTAAATGACATGAACTGGTTTGTAATGGGCCGTTACCATAACCCAGAAGGGCAGACCCATTTTTTGGGTTATTGGGCTTGAAAGAGACCCAATTCTCATTTTTCGACCCGTTTATAGGTGAAATTACCATTTTATCCCTGAAAGCTTTAAGATTCGTGCCCGATTTGAACGGTCCCGATTTAGTTCTATTTTTACCTATATCATTATTCTACTTATCTTGAACATGGTTGGTTACTATAAGTAACGCAGCTAAAATAAACATATTACAGACTTGAAAGCCACACTTTGCAATCTTACCCACAGAACTAAGTGTTAAAATATTTCTTCCCACAAAAAACATCAACTTTATTTTATAAAAACATATACAGTTTAGTTTACCAAACGTCTTTTATATTTAATTTTTGAAAAAACTATTTTATAAAAACAGTTTAGAAAACAATAGCCTGTTTAAAAAAAAACAAAAAACATCAACTTTATTATTTTTTTCTTTCAAAACAACGAACCAAATGTAGCCTAAAAGTTTGGAAAGAGGCCAAAAAACGTTGTTTGAAAAAGTGACCTAATACGGCAAAAAATTCATTTTCTTATCGCTCCTCTCTGTCTCCCCCCCTAATTTTCTTCCCCATCTCCTGTTTCTCGCTGCCGCCTCCAGAATCGCCGGTGAGATTTCTTTTTATCTCACTCTTATAAGAATCTCCCTTTTCTCTACATATATTTATGACATTTGTGGTTTATTCTCACCGCAATGCCAGGGTTTAAAGAAAACCCTAGATCATCATTTATTTATGCTCTAGTTTTAGTTCTACTACATACATGATTCTATCATTATTTATGTACTAGTTCAGTATTTTAGGGCATTGTTGGTATATGATGGGCTTTTTTTTTATTGATTATGATGTTTGTAAAATCTTACGTGTTCACTAATACCTGCTGGGTTTTTTCCGGGTTTTTGAAGATTCTTGTACTAGTAATGATTTTCCATACCAGATTCGTTCTCAGCCCTAGTTCAAAAAGTAGGGAAGGATGCGCTTCGAATTAGGGAATTTCGAGGAAGATGAAGGGTATTCTAGTCTACATTATTTTGTCGATTTTATTCGAGGTTAGAAGATTACAATTTTTTAGTTAGGATTTATTCACTTGCGCAAGTTATTGTTTAGGTATTTATCGCCGCGGGGGGGGGGGGGGGGGGGGGGGGGGGGGGGGGGGGGGGGGGGGGGGGGGGGGGGGGGGTTACAGTTGATGAATTTTTGTTGGTTTACTTTATTGGCAGTACACATTAATAGAAATTGATGTTTACCTATTTTTTTGGTGCTATATGGCCACATTACAGTTGTTTGATTTTGTAGTTATTTTCCTAAACAATTGTCTTAGATCCTTTCAAGTCTCTTGGATCCTTGCTAGTAGAGTGAGCTATCCTTGGATTGCAGGTTAAGTATGTACTTCCTTATGTTGCATTTAACGTTTTTAGTTCACTCTTGTTAAACCGATAATATATTTGTTATCATCGATGGTGTCTTTCTGAAACTTTCCTCAAAGTTGTACAGTTGATTAGAAGTTTTCCCTATTTTGCTGAGTGTCTTGCATTTCTTGACCGTTTAAGGTTGACAATTTTCTTATCTAAGGAGCATCGATTTATAGCATAATTTTAACATCAGTTGTTTGTTTCTCACTAAGTTTGTTGCCCAGTCTGATCAAAGTTGTCCTCTTAAATCATAATTATTTGCTAAGTACAGTATGAGTTGTTGAGGGCATTCTAAATGCATGTGCTAGTTTATCGAGGCTAGGATGAAGTGAATAGGGTTTGAGATTTTCTTCTTAGATAAATCCTATCTGTTTTGGTTGTTTTTCAGAAATTGTTTAAATGTTGGTTGAAGCAGAAAGGTTAGAGAGATGAGATGATGCTGTACAAGGTAGGACAAGATTTCTGAATGCGATGAAATATGTGAGAGATATACATGAACATCAAAATTTGCAGTATTTGTTCCCTCCTTTCCTTAAATGTGTGTTTCTTCGTCTTTGTTGAGAGATTGTTTCATGTATCTTCTTCTGTGTGGTTTTGTTTTTGCTTATTTTCTCTTATGGAGGATCTATTAATTATGCAAATGCAGTTATATTAGAATGGCAGTAATCTATATAATAAAATACAAAGAAAGCTATCAAGTGGCTCTCAATCCCCCCAAAATTAAAGGCCCAGATCTAACCTCACAAAACACATTCCCCCCCCCCCCCCCCCCCCCCTCCCAAAAAAAATGTTTTCCCCCAAAACTCAAATTCAAATCCCCCCAAAACAACTCCTTTATTATTTAATCATTTCTCTCTCTCTCTCTCTCTCTCTCTCTCTCTCTCTATATATATATATATATATATATATATATATATATATATACTAGATTTGCCCATGGATACGTGCCTGCGGCACGTCTTCGGAACGATACAACATATGAAAGTTTTGTATCTCAATATAATCTAAGAACTGCGGCAGAAGAAGACAATCTGTTTTTTACTATTTTTTATTTATCCTGTTCTAGGATCTCTGGATCCTAGTTTTTTAAAGAACTGAAATGTCTTATTTGTTCGGTTCCATGTAAAAAATATGTGAGTATGAATAGTGATTTTCAGTGTAGGAAGAAATGTTTTGACACTTAGTTCTGTGGGTAAGATTGCAAAGTGTGACTTCAAGTCTGTAGTATGTTTATTTTAGTTGCGTTACCTATAGTAAAAATAGAACTAAATCGGGACCGTTTAAATCGGGCACGAATCTTAAAGCTTTCAGGGGTAAAATGGTAATTTCACCTATAAATGTGTCCGAAAATGGGAACTGGGTCTCTTTCAAGTCCAATAACCCGAAAAACGGGCCAGTCTTACTGGGTTATGGTAACGGCCCATGACAAACCAGCTCAGGTCATTTAAAGAGTAATTCAAATTCATGATTATCTCTAAGAGGCAGTTTAAACCAAATCTTTTATCATGAAACGATTTAAACTCTTCTTATCTAAAAACACCGTGACAGAGATAAATGATTATCTCTAAACTGTCTCTAAAGGCGACTATAAATATCCATCTCCTCCCCACCATAAGAAAGGTAATCAATATTTTTTTCCACAAAACGCTCTTTCATAATCTTCCTGATTACTGACTTGAGCGTCGGAGGGTTCGTCGCCGGGATCCATCGTGGTATTTTGAATTTTTTGCAGGTTAACTACAGCGGCGAGAAACAGTCAAACGCCGGCAGAAAGTCAACGGGTTTGCTTTTATTGTTTCTAGAAGAATCTATAAATCATCTGTGTGCTCCCACACCGAAATTAGCAGCAACAATTAAATATCCATTTTGATAGAAAATCTGTGTCTTTTATAATTACTTTAGCTGTGAAAAAGTTGCGGCCCTTAGTGCAATTGCCTCCCTTTTAGGTGTTTCCTCAGTTGTTTGGTTTTACCATTTTTTGTGAGATTAGTTCTAATTGCTGTTTCTATCTTTCATGGCTATTGTTTACTACATGTGCACGAAAGTTATGTCCTTCCCCCTTTAAACCATGTTGCAGGAGAGTGACTTCAATATCTAAAACAAATGGGTCACGACAACATAATCCTTGATCAGCTGAAACCCAACATAAATATTGGTTCTGAATCAAACAGTGGTTGGGGTTCTTGGGGAGTAGTTCCAAAGAAATCAGAGAAAACAGATGCTGCTCCTAATGCAAAACCGTTGGATACTGAACCTACGACTCATGATGAAAATTCCGATGTAGCTGACAATGGTTCTATTGAAAAGGGTGTTACAGATGATGCTCATGATGTTTCAGATGATGCTCATGATGTTTCAGATGATGATGATTTTGATGAGTTTGAAGATAATATCAATGGTAATTTTGGTGATGACTATGATCTGGATGAAAGTGAAAAGAGCCATGAAACACGGAAACAGAACAAATGGTTGAAACCATTTTTTGAAGCCATGGACGCACTGAAGGTTGACGAGATAGATGAACCAAATAGGCAGTGGCATTGCCCAGTTTGCCATGATGGGCCGATTGCTATTCGTTGGTTCAAGGGCATGCAAGCTCTGATAGCTCATGTAAATACAAAAAGCAGCATAAGGATAGAGCTTCACAGGGAATTTGCTTCCCTTTTAGAGGAGGAACTTCAAAGAAGAAGAGCTTTTATAGTGTGGCCTCCAATGGTGGTTGTTATGAACACTTCACTTGGAAAAGATGAAAATGATAAGGTACTTTTTCATAAATCGCTATAGTAGTATTAAACTTGTGATTTACCGTTGAACACTTCATTTCCGTTGAATTTTGATGCTTGATAAATCTCTTGCATGTTGATTTGCAATGAAGATTAGCGTAATTTTGTTGAATGTTCCACGATCTTGTAGATTTTGCATTTTAATGCCTTGCACTTCATATTCCGCATAATCATGAGCACAATTCATTTTCCTGTTTCTGGAGTTTACATAGCCAAGATAAATTCATTTTCCTTTTCTTTTCTTGGGTACTTCGGCATTATAGTTTCAAAATACTTTCCTGTCTCTGGAGTTTACATAACCAAGATAAAACTCCAATCTTTGTTAGCTATCTACCTTTAAATTCAAAGATTAAAAAATACAACATGCCTCCCAGTGGATTTATGTGTTAAATAACTACACTAAATATACAACTGAAGCACAATTGTCTTATAAAATCAAGACCTTGATTTTTTGATGCATTACTTGAATGCTTGGTCCAATTCCAAAGTCCCATCTTTCTTCTACACTTTCCAGAAGGATATTGACTAAGTCAATTCAAAGAATGGCAATAATCTCATTGTTGTCTCCCTATATTGCCAATTTAAGCATACTCAAAGCTTATTCAAAGCTTATATAAGCAATAAACATCCTTTGTCCCACGTTTAGCATCAAGAAATAAAGATTTGCGTACCCGAGTCGTGTCGTACCCGTATCCCGTACCCGTACCCGTATCCGTATCCATGCTACATTGCAATGAACTTAATATTTGCCTAATGGAGAGAGCAGCAGAAGTGGAATTTTGCAATTATTCCAGTTGCACATGCATAACAAAGGTGTCTATTTCTGCGATATTAATTTAATGTATAACAACAAGCGTTGAAAAATAATAATGTGTGCTTGTAAAATAAAGTAGTGTCAATTTTCTATCTTCCTGTGCAATTTTGAGGTATTGTTACACGAAGCACAAACATTTCTATCTGGAAGGTGCCATAAGCATGCAGTATGACACAATCTTCTTGCTACAGCATAACTATTTCTATGTATTTTTTTAAATTATCATTTGTTGACATGTTGTGTTTCATCATGCCCATGTTGTCAAAGTCCATATCTGTACTTCTTAGGATTATTAAGTCGTGATAAGTTATAGAAGTTTTGAAAATGTTCTCAAAGTATCGAAATAGCTGTAGATTTAATGGTGCACTAATTATATAGGAATACCTCTTTTTCCTTGTTAGTGATGCGAGTTAGGATTGCATTATGATCCAACAACGCTTGACAGAATTTTCCTAATCTTCCTCCCCATCTTTCATTTTAAGGATGAAATATGTGGAAACCATGACAACTGTGTCCTAACAAGTTACTTTTGTCCTTTTAGTTTGTTCATCAGATGAATCCACTGAATAATTTAAGTAGTGAAGCTAAATTGATGGTTGAGCAAAGAAGAACTTAGTCTAATCTTTGCAAAAAAACGATTATTTTAAGTAGGTTATACGAGAGGTTTTTCGACATGGGGATTTGAGATGTGAACTTATGTTGATCCTTTTTTATCAAGCTCAACATGCTGGAAATGTTCAGAGAATGCTAAGTTGAATCAAATTATGTGTTCTACTTACAGTAGGGTAGGGTAGAGCTCAATATTGGCTCTGTACTTATGCCATCCTTATATTTTCTACAGTTAGACCTATTAAAATTTATATATAAACAAGGCAACAGGGGCTACAGGGACATTGAGATGGTAGCCACTTATTGGTTGCAGTTAATTAATCAAATCAGGGTTTCTTTTATTGTAGGAAGGAGGGTTTTTTGTGTGTGGAAAAGCTTATGTTTGACGAATTGCAGCTAATAAGGGACTACTGTCACAGCATCATTGCCATTTGTTGGTTGGAAATTTTCTCCATTAAATCCACAAGCAAATGCAACACATTTTACGCCATGCTTTTAGATTTTCCAAAAAGCAAATTTAACTCACTTATTTTGCTATGACTCAATCCATATTCCAAAGAAATATAAATGAACATTTTCTCTTTTCTTTGTGAACTTTTAACTTTGCCTTGCCATTTTCTTTGCATATTTGAATATGTTAAACAGTTCAAGCATTCTTTAACCTTTATCCTTTCTGAAAGCGGTGAAGCGGTGTTCTGCCACAGCCTTCTGTATTTTTAGCCTGTCTTTAGATTTTGCACATCAGTTAAACCGAATAGATAAGATAAATCCGCATATTTAGCACTGTGTCATTTCAAGGAAATATATATATGAACTTTTTTTGGGCAAGTTCTTAAGCACACTAGTTTAATTTAAAATTTAATAGTTTTTTAATGCCATTCTTTCATTACTCAAATTTTTATTATGATGATTGATTTCATTGTTTCGCCCTGTATCATTCTCTAGGATGTCTTTCTGCTTCTTTCATATCGATACTATTAACTGTTTAGCGTTCTAGTTTTCAAAGTTCTGAATTTGTTCCTAGTTCAAATTGTGATTCTTTTGACATTGCATCTTTCTTATTTTCTTAAAAAATATTTGGCATTATTTACAGTGGATTGGTATGGAAAATCAAGACCTTCTTGATTATTTTAGGCAGTATGCAGCACTAAAAGCTCGCCATTCATATGGGCCTAATGGGCACAGTGGAATGAGCATCCTAATATTCGAGGCTTCTGTAATGGGTTTTGAAGAAGCCGATCGTCTGCACAGGATGTTTGCAGTTGAGGGAAGAGATAGGGATGCATGGGAACGACTCAGGGTGCTGTCCTATCCTGGTGATGAACGACATCTGTATGGTTATCTAGCACACAAAGAAGATTTGGAAATCTTCAATGAGCGATCTGAAGGCGAGTTCCATAATCTCATATCTATTTGTGCATTATTTAGCCAGCACATTAACCTTTATATGTTGAAATTATCACATGCCTTGTGGTCATTTAGTATAATGATCCTGATTTCTTCTTCCGTTGCATGTGGTAGGTTTAGTATTAGTATTATTGCACAGTTCAAAAGAATTTGCTTGCTGATATTTTCTGAATGCTTAGAATTGCTTAAGAGCTGAACAACTCTACAAAGGCAATGGATCATGAATCAATAAATCAAATCAGTAATATTGACACTAAAAGAGCATCACATGAACCTTTTGTTGGTTCCACTGCCGTTGATGAAAGTATATCTGCATGACATATGATGTAACCGCTATCACATAAGTTCTTCTGCTTTGTTTGAATGACCGGGAAGTTCAAAACACCCTTCTTTCCTTTTATTTTTCTTTCCAGGAACATAATTCTAATTTTTGGTATTTTGTTATACTTGCTTAGTTGCCTTAGGTAAAAGAAGAAATATATTTCCATGCAGCCAACTATACAGATTTGGTATAGAGACTTCGTTTGTTCTGAAATTTAGTTTTACTTGATTGCATTAGTGTATGCAGTGGTGGAGCCAGACATTTTTCGAAGGCTGGCAAGTTACAATTATTTTAATAGCAGAAGGCCCCACATCTACCATGGAGTTTTGCACCAAACACAATATACTGAAACATACCCCAAATAACTCCATATATTACCTTTGGGAGTTAAACTGAAAATGGTAGTACAAGGGGAAACATGCCCCAAATGTGCCCTTTGGTGTGGAAAAGATACTACGACGGGTCTAGAGCATCTTTTAGCGTAGAAGTTCTTGTTTCTTTTTTGTTTTCTTTGCAAAAAAACATCAATGTCAGAAAGGGTTTCTGAACCCTTTTTTTTAAACAAGGAATCAGGTAGACCAGTAAAATATACAAAATTTGCAAAGGGAAAAAGAAGATATAAAATTTACGAAGATAGCATAGCTGTATAAGTTTTTTTTTTTTTTTTTTTTTTTTTTTTTTTTGTTGTTGTTGCGGCAATTTGTCACTTGTTTGGCACTTCGCTTTGCATTTAAGCTAAGCAGTTTTTTTTAGTGGCCTAAGTAGCGGGTTGCATGTCTGGTGATGCAACAGTTATTTGCCCCCAGCTTTAAAGTTCTAATATTCCTGTATATGAGGAAGTCAGTTGGCCTTAGATTGTTTCAGGTTCTAACCCAAACGAATTTCTTCAGGGAAACACCAGCTGAAGTTCGGGTTCAAATCTTATCAGGAAATGGTTGGGGATCCAATGAGGAGAATGACTGAAGCCAGTAAGAACCTGATCTGGTATATGAGTAAGACTGTAAATCAAGAGCAATGCTTTAAAGCTTTTGAAAAAAGTTATGAGGTATTTAGCCAGAAACTGAGAGAGGTGACAGAAGAAAACAGGATTTTGAGGCTCAGAACCAAGATGCAACATGAAGAAAACAAAGAAGAGGTAATAATTTTTTTTGTTTTGTTTTTTAGTACGTAAATTGGATATTTATTCCTGAGAAATGCTACACATATATTGGTTTCTACCCCAAACATACATTGGGCTTATCTTTTAGTGATCATTGGATTCATCCCTCACTAAAAGACAAAGAAAAAGATCCAATAATCACTAAAAGACGAGCCTAATGTATGTTTGGGGTAGCAACCAATGTATGTGTAGCATTTCTCTTTATTCCTTGCCTCTAAGAATGGAATAATTTTGCCTGCATAATAAGATACGGCAGTTGTAGGGTTGTTCACCGGGTCGGGTTTTACCTGAACCCGTCCTGAACCCAACCCGTAAATTAAGAGTTAAAAACTCCTTTAAAACCCATCTGATTCCAAAGCAGAAAAACCCGCTCGAACCTCTTTTTTGGGGTGGGCTTCATATGTTTAATAAACCCACCCAAACCTAAACCTGAACCCTGAGCCCGACCGAACCCATCCATTCTTAATATAAGGTAATAAATTAAATTGCATGGGTATATTCTACATATAAGGTTCTTTTTTTGCTAATAATATGTTGGTATGAATATATAAAATTTATGCTGTGCAATATATAGTATATCTTGCCTTAGTTTTTTTTTATATCACAACCATTAATATTTATGTATCATGCATGTATAAAGTGAAGTGTTAGTAGTTTTTGTATGTATATATATAAATGTATGGAGGTTTTATATTTTGGATAGTATATATTATTGTGCATCGATTTTTTTATGGATAAACTAGTGCATTGAAGTTGAATATGTGTTTGAGTTAAATATTAAATAACATTGTTATATTTTGATATTTCTACTAGTACTTGTGTTCATTGAGGTTCACCCACTCGTACCCGACCCGAACCTAAACCTGACTTTTAAAACCTGAAACCTGATCCTGAAACCTAAACCCGACCGAACCCGTGGGTTCGGGTTTGGGTTTAAGTACCATAATTTCACACGGGGTTTGGGGTCTTAAAAACTTGCCCTCATTTTCAGGTTCGGGTTCAAAAATCCTCCAAAATCTGCCTAACCCGACCCGCGAACAACCCTAGGCAGTTACTATTCAGTATTTTGTATTCTTTCTCTAGCATCCTCTTAGGGATGGAAATTGTTGAAATCTTAAGAAAACAAACATTTGGATTTAAATTACAATTCATCCTTGTTGGGCAGAAAGCGGCGGCTGCAGATGGTGGCAGAGGCAGCGGGAGGAGGCCGTTGGGATCTTGGGGTTATCGGGTTGAAGGGGATTTGCTGATGAGGGTTTGGATTCAACGGAGATTTGGGAATTAGGGTTTCGAATTGAAGTGGGTTTGGGGGATTCAGGTTTCAGATCTGAGTGAAGTAGGGGATTAGGGTTAGGGTTGGAAGAGGATTTGGATGGTGGGGCTGTTGGGTGACCAGGTGTGAGGAGAGAGAGAGGGGGGGCTAGGGTGGATGGTGATGTGAGAGGAGATGGGGTGGCGTCGGTTGGAAGAGAGAGGGGCTCGAGGGTCGGTTGAAGAAGAGGGAGAGGCTGGTGGGGTCTTGTGGGATGTTGGTGGTGGTGGATGAAGGGGCGTCGGGGGAACAAAGGCGACGGGAAGGAGGCTCGGGTTGGGTTTCGGAAACGAAGAAGGAGAGGAAGAAGAGAGGCAGTCGGCTGATTGTGCTGGGTAGTTAGGGTTTGAGATTTGTATTGTAGTTTTAGAGTTTATCACAAATCTTAAAATTTTTCATAGGATTTCTCACAAATTCTAATATTCTCTTATGGTCTCACACACATGAGGAGAATGAAGAGCAACAACTCAACACACAATAATTTTTTTAATCAATAATAACATCCTTCTTATTATTCTCAAGGTCTATATGTAGGCAGGCTTAAAACAAAATCTCAATACAAATCTCCAAAATATTCTAATGCAGAAAATAAAGTGTACAAATTGTACAACTACTACATATGGCTAAATCTCAAAATAAAACAGAACTGATGTCCTCATCATGATAGCAATATGTAGGACACCATCTACCTTAATTCTTTGATTTTTTTTATTTTTTAATAGCAAGTACTGATCCAAAAATTTTGGGGGTTGTTTTGGTACACCACTGATGGAAGTACTTGAACTATTAGTGAGACTGAATTATGTTTGTAGAATTGCCTATTTATGAGTTTTGTTCAAATAAAACTTGATTGTATTGCTTAGTAGTTTATGAAAATCACTTAAAAGAAGATAAATAAGACCCCTGGCAAATAGCAACCAAAAGAATTAGTTCTTCAGTTAAATTGCTACTCAGGTTCCAGTTTAATCTAGTAATGAAGAAGTAACTTGCTGTTGGCCATTATTTTAGTTAGTAATAAATCTGTTCCTAAATCCTTTATTTTTAACTAAATCTACAATCATTTACACGTGCTGTTTGTTAGATGGGTCACCAAGAGTGTTTCTTCAAAGAGCAAATGAAAAAAAATTACATGGGTAATGAAGTCAAAGAACAGGGTTCTGAAAAGCTGTTGCAGGAGGATGCTGATGCAAAGCACTCAAATATGGAGTCTGGAACCTATGAGGATCGCCCAAAGAGGTAATTCCTTATTGAAAGAGTTCTGAAGGTGTGACCTCTTTATTTCTTATGAGCATAGTATCTGTCGCTACTCTCTCACGAGGTGTGGCCTTGTTCTGCCACCTTTGGATCATATGATCATTTTTCGGGTAGAGTACTTGGCATTCTTGTCAGAGGAAAGTGTAGTTGAATTTCCCAATGAGTATATGGATGAAAATCATTTAACAAAAGAAGTGTATTTTGAAAATACCAAAGGAGCATTCAGAACCATGAAAAGCTTACTTCATATTTTTCGTGTTACTTAATATTAATTTTTGATTATTACATAACAGAGATTTTCGTAAATCAAATGATACTGCATATATATTCTTTGAATTATAATGGTTCCTCTGAACCATGATGCTCTGAGAGCGGCTAATTATTTTCCGCACTGAACCTGTTGTTTTTCAAGACCGCACTGAAGTTTGTATGTAATGGAACTTTTCAGTTTATGTTGTTATACTACCTAATCATCCCTTTATCAACTTACTCTTCAGAAAGGAAGCGATAGAGAGGCTCGTTACCAGCAAGGTCAAAGGAGCTGAAAAGTTGGAGGCTGAGAAGGAGAAACTGATACAGACGCATGAAGAGAAAAAGGTTGAACTACTGCATAAGCATATTCAGGAGGATTTTGAACTTGAAAGGGAGTATTATGCCGCTCTTTCCCAGCTGATGGACAAGTGTACTCCTAGTACCTGTACCTCGGAGGTCTCTTAAAGGAGCAGAGTTTGGACAACTTAATTAACATCTTTCTAGAATGACCAAGTAGACTGATTTGCCGTCTTACGCTTTTCTGCGTGTTAAACACTTCTAGTTTTGGCTGTGCTAAAAATTTAATTTTGCCTGCTGCTGCTGCTGCTGCTGCTTGGGAAGTTGTCATTCTTGACAAAGTTTATTGTATGGCCCAATTTTTCTTCTGGAAGTGATTTCTGTTGAGCATTTGGCTTTGCGTTTTAGTTTGCTATTGTTTTGTTTCCATATTAGCGATCAATTTTACCTTCTACGAGTTTACTTGGTTGTTGATGTAGTAAGAAAAACTTGTATTTGAAGAAATATATTGTTGCTTAAAACTTGTATTATAATGATCAAGTATACTATTAACACTTCTCTGCATGCATGTTGTTGGACATTTCGTACGTGTTGGCAATTAATACTGCTTAAAACTTCATTCAACTTGCATGGCTCGCTGCTGCTTGGGAGGTGGTTTAATTATTTGAGTACTACACACTTCTCCTGTTCAGTCTTGTTGAGAGAGAAATTTGCGACATTTATTTATTTCATGTTCCAATGCGCGCCGATCATTATTTAGTGTCGACCGACCTGAAATTAGCGCGCGGCCGCGTTGGCTTCGTGTAGTTTCAGTTTGCTAATATGTCATGCGTATTTCTTTCATGTTTAGCCTTCTAGCTAGTTGTTTTCCTATGTAGTCTTAGATTTTTCTATATTACTAAGACTGAATATATAGGAGAATTGGTGGTATGTGGATATCTCTAATCTCTAATCTCTAATATTATAATGGGAGAAGGGCTTAGTGTCATTGTGTCATTCTACAAACATGTGCAACGCACGTACATCATTAATATAAAAAAGGTTTCCGGTTCAAATTCTCCTACATCAGAGTTTTTATTTTTATTTTTTGAAATTATTCTACCAACATGTGCAACGCACGTACATAACTAATAACTAATATAAAGGAGGTTTCCGGTTCAAATCGTCCCTACGTCAGACTTTTTATTTTTATTTTTTAAAATTATTAAAACGTGCATTGTACGTGTAAATTACTAGTTATACATAGTCAGAAACCTGTTAGCCTTTTATAGAATTGGATTATTTTTCATTTTTATTTTTAATTATTTTTTTTACAGTGCAAACTAGTAACTAAAACACTATTTTTTTCTTAACTGTTGCTTGTCGGCGAGATCTAGTGTAGCTTCGCCTTCCTTGCTCCATCAGCTGCAGCGCTGGAGAATGATGGTCTTCATTTGCCTTCAGTAATGTTTGGCTCGGTCTTGAGTCTCGTCCTCTCCTATTTGGAGGTTAGGAAGGCGCTCGGATCTCTCGCGGGGAGCTTTTCGTCTCGCGGTATCCCCTTTTTCCCGCCTCTCTCGCTGTTGCGCCTTAGGATCGCTAGCTAAGAGTAGTGCTCTTGTTCCTTGATTGAGTTGATTTTGTTTAATTTTGTTGCTTAGCTTGTATCTGTTTTGTTTTACATCTTGTAAAGCTGTTGATTGTACTGCACGTTGGATATCAATATATTTTTTGGTATGACTGGAATCGTAAGGCTCTATCCGATTCATCAAAAACTGTTGCGTATATTCTACTCCACACCGTGCATCTTCAGATGATCCACTTCCAAAAAGATTTTTTTTAAAAAAAACAAGACAATTAATTAGTTGAGGACATCCGATACTACATATTATGTCATATTATGTCTTACAAGTGATCATATAGCTTTTCTTTTGTTTTCCCAAGGAAATAAAATATAGAAGCCGTGGGAAAAAATGGGATGACCCAAATACTGCAAATGACAATCTTACCCTTTTATGCAAAGGCTGCAAAATTAATTATTATTATTATTATTATTATTATTATTATTATTATTTTGAAGAAAAAAGGTGGAATATGGCCACCCTGTTTCATTAATAAGAAATTAACGAAATAAATTCAGTGTACTGGGTCAAATTACAAACTACAGACAGAAAAATAAAACATAAAATGAGGGTGGACAACAAAAATCAACACCCACAAACGGCCTAGGTCGAACTGGCCACAGCTTGTCCCAAACCTCCACCAATAATGTAGTGGACCCCATCATGGGATCAGTCCCAAACGTCAAGTAAGCTTCGTGCACCGCCCCCACGGCACGCGCACACCTCTGCAACAAATATGACATTTGACAGCATTCGTAAAATGCTATAGAAGATCTACGATTGCATTTTGAAAACGCTATAGAAGCCCCCGCTATAATAACTTTATAGCATTTTGATAGAACGCTGTAAAATTGACAGCATTTCGGAAAACGCTGTAGATTTCACAGCGTTTCGGCAACGCTGTTTGTTTATAGCATTTTCAAAAACGTTGTTTTTGTGATAGCGTTTTCAAAACGGTATTGTTTGACAGCATTTTGAAAACGCTATCTTTTGATAGTGTTTTGAGAACGCTATCAAAGAAAGGGTTGTTTTTAAAACGCAGTCTTTTTGACGGTGTTCGCAAAACGCTATTGTTTGACAACGTTTTCAAAATGTCATCGTAAAGTTCAATTTTTGAAAAATAAGTGAAACATACAGCATTTAGAAAACGCTATCATTTTGACAACGGTTTTTTTTTACAGCATTTTTGGAACGCTTTTTTTTTACCCCTATTTTTTTACCTGTATACAAAAAAAAAATCTCCGAATGCAAATAAAAATTGATTTATTGAAAATGTCAATATCAATGAAACTATAAAAGTTTTGCAAATATGTGTGCAAGTATATCAAAGCATAGCATCATTGAAAAATGCGTACAATAAACTTCAATCCGTACAATAAACTTATTAAAAAGTCCATCCAATAAACTTAAAACTGATGACAAAAAACCCTTGAGTGACTAACATCAACACGGTTCATCCACGACATCTCCAACCTGCAAATGCAGAAGAAAAAATGTCAAAGTGTGATTAATAATTGAAAAAGAAACACAAATGTTCATACAATTTCATTAAGGATTAATTAATTCTGATGGAAATATTTTGTTGGAAATTAATTCTGATGCAGGTTGGAGATATTTGATATATTTTGATGGAAATGACAGATATTGTGCAGTCACTAACATCAAAACAAAGCAAGTTCTAAGTGGCATTTCATCGCATGTTAAATTTCGTTGTTCGGTAAAATTGACATGTTACAACCAAGTTAATATAAATAAAATGAACTTGGACAGATAGATTGGGATGTACAAGACAGTATCATCTATTTACCTTGCAGATTGTGTCAAACCCAACATTAGCTTCAACAAACTGGTTCTTTAAATCTCCGTAAAATGTTACTGGAACACCAACAACCTAAAAAAGAAGTCGATATATATCAAAAGTGTTACTGGAATACCAACAACCTAAAAAATAAATCTCCATAAAATGTTACTGGAACACCAACAACCTAAAAAAGAAGTCGATATATATCAAAATTCTACAACTCATAAGTTGGGCAAGGATTGCATTTATTTTCTCATTCCAAACATATATCAAGAGAATAACAATTATGAATCCAACATATATGAATAACAATTATCAAGAGGATTGCATTTATTTACAATCATCCTAATAACAATTATGAATCCAACATATATCAAGAGAATTTAAATATTTATAGATAGATGATCAGAATGTTGTATGTCAATGTTGTCACCTTATCTCTAAATTAAATACAGAATATATATGAATTTTCTGAACCAAAGAAAAAATTGGAAGGTAATTAATTTTAACTGTAAATTATCTCTTGTAGGCTACTCTAGGTAAATTTGCGCTAAACCGAGTAGAATGGAAAACCCGAATTCATGTAGCTAACCCCAACTAGTTGAAAAAAAGACTTTGTTGATTTTAAATTATTATCTTTAAAGAACCTCAGTGTTATCTGGTCATAACATCCAAGCCTATTTAAATCCTTTCTTATACAAGCTACCCAAACCATTGGTGGATCTTGTCCTTTTTCAACCACTAACTCTTTATTTTTTGTTCCTTGACAACTGACACTTTAACTTGTCATACTTAGATGCAACTTCATGTATTAGTAACTAATTAAACACTAACTACTATTTGTTGTATTCAGATATTCTCCAAATCAAAATACCAAAAAGAGTATCAAGTGTATATCATATGGTAGATGCATACGTGTACAAGATGAAGTATACCACATGTTAGAAAAAAGGTCTCTATGGTGACACCACCTACCGAGCATTTCAGTACACAAACAATACCCCTCTTTCCTTCTCCTCCAGTTAAACCATATCCATCCTCTAAACTACACCAACATTGAAGAAGATGGGGGAGGAAATGCACTCACTGTGGGAACAAAGGGAACAATTCAAGAACTTGCAAGAGCGAAAGGAACAACGGTGTTGTTGGGATTGGGGCATCAATAAACGCCCTCTGGTTGCAGTGAAACTAATTAGAGCAATGAGGAAGTCGAAGTAGATGAGGCGAATAAATTGAGCAAGCAAGTAGATTCACCAAACTAGCATAAACACAACAACGATGACTTATCCCGGTTAGCTTTTGCTTAATCCGGAGAGAAATATAGGGAGATCTGATATTCAACTAGAGGAGATTACAAGGAGTTACTGATTCACTTGACACAAGGAATTAAACTCATCCACTAAGAACTATCTCTCTCTCGAGGCTCTCTTTGCAATGGAAAAAAGAATCTATGAAGTACTACCTCTCATATTGGTGGAGTTTACAATATATACAGAAGAATAGAGAGAAAACCTAGGTCTAATCTTGATACTCAGTCGTCCGATAAAACCTGAAAAATAAGTAACTGAATAGAAGCCGCAAGATCAGACTTGGAGTTGAAGATTGGGCTGAACCGACCTAACAAATCGAAGCCCAAAAATGAATCAGCGCCGCGGGTAGTCGACCGTCCAACAAGACCGGTCGACCGTACCACTCTCTGACTTCCCAGTACAACGAGCGGTCGGGGGTGTGGTCGGGGGGTGCGGTCGACTGTTACCATGACCGGTCGACCGCAACTAGCCTGCACCTGATGCTGCTGCTGTTCTCCTTCTAATCGCTTCAATGCTTCGACCTCCGTTCTTCATCTTACCTTCTTTTAATCTGAACAACGAGTATACAAGACACAATCCTAACAAACTCCACCTTGGATTGCATACGAGTGCTATCACATGATGTGTTACTCATCTCCAAACTTAAATAAATTTCACTTGCAAAGAAAACTTAGAACAATAGCTTCTTCTTCTTGTTGAAATGATCTCTACCCAATCTTACCGAATCCAGTGCAGCCCCTCAAAGCCCCACCTCCGTAGATGTACTCACAAAATTGCCAAACTATGCACGAACTCCACCTACCCTTAGGCTTTCTCCACCTCTCGACGATATTCGAACGTCGTGGTCTCGTCTCGATGAATCTAGTTGCAGCAAACTAGCTGAGCTTGCAGGAATAACGGGAAAAAGAGCAACACTTGCGCAAGTATTTCGAATTCCCCAAAGCTTGTAGAGATTGTTTTGGCTTGGCCCAACCATTCTCATACCTCTAATCACCTTACGACGACCTTGAAAAATAGATAGAACTCTACCTCGAGCTGTGTATCTGCAGCCCCGTGCATCAAGAGTTCCCAAGGAAATCAGATTCTGTTTCAGCAGAGGAATATGCAAAACATCCCTTAAAGTGAACATGTGTAGACCTGGCATCTTCAACTCAACTGTCCCCTCACCCACTACTTCACAAATCTCTCCAGTTCCTGTTGTTACACAATGCTCCATAGTAGACTTATAAGTAGAAAACAACTCCCTCTTAGAGCAAATATGAGAAGAACTCCCTGAGTCAAGAAACCAACTAGAATCTACTTCTAAAAAATTTGAAACAAGAAGACACGAACCACCTGAATCAAAGGCACCAAAGGCACTAACTATATTAGCGGCTGAACTCCCGTTCTTGGCACTCTCTTGATTCTGTAATTTTCAACAGTCTTTCTTGATATGCCCTGGTCTCTTGCAATATCGGCAATGGATCGAATCCTTTTGCAAAGCACTTTGTCTTCCCCTTGAAGGACCATCCACTACTAGACAACTTGTAGGAATAGACGATGAAGATTTATGGGTCTCCGTCCTAAGTTGATTTTCCTTCAATGCTTTGATTACACTCTACCGAAATATTCTCCTTGGTAGATCTACCACATAGCATGGTCGTGATCAAAGGCTCGTACGAATTCGGCAGTGAATATATCAGGTTGAAAGCTTTATCTTCCTCACACACATCTTTGTTGATCTCCTTAAGTTCAGATAATACCTTATTGAACTCTGTAATGTGGTCTTGGAGATCGGTACCTTCCTTCATAGATAAACGGAATAACTTTCTCTTCCAATGCATCCGATCTAATAACGACGAACCAGAGTATTTAGTTATGAGTCTTTCCCACAGACTCGCCGCATTAGTTTCTTCAAGAAATCTGTACTTGACCTCGTCTGCCAAGGATAGTCGGATTAGACTTATGGCTCTTTCACGAATATCTTCCCAAACGTCATCCTTTATATCAGTTGGCTTTTCCTTCTTCTTTACTGCTGACTGCAACCGTTCTTGAACAAGAACATCATACATGTCAGTCTTCCAAAGATTGAAATTGATCTTACCATCAAACTGCTTGATTTCAAAATACTGTGGCCTATCATCTTAACCAAGAAACTCGGCAACCTGAAGCTCTGATACCAGTTGTTGGGATTTGGGCGTCAACAAATGCCCTCTAATCGTAGCGGAACTAATTAGAGCAATGAGGAAGTCAAAGTAGACGAGGCAAATAAATTAAGCAAGCAAGTAGATCCACCAAACTAGCACAAACACAACAACGATGACTCATCCCAGTTAGCTTTTGCTTAATCCGGGAGAAAATATAGGGAGATCTGATATTCAACTGGAGGAGATTACAAGGAGTTACTGATTCACTTGACACAAGGAATTAAACTCACTCACCAAGAACTATCTCTCTCTCGAGCCTCTCTTTGTAATGGAAAAAAGAATCTATGAAGTACTACCTCTCATATTGGAGGAGTTTACAATATATATAGAAGAATAGAGAGAAAACCTAGGTCTAATCTTGATCATCAGTCGTCCGATAAAACCTGAAAAATAAGTAACTGAATAGGAGCCGCACGATCTGACTTGGAGTTGAAGATTGGGCTAAACCGACCTAACAAATCGAAGCCCAAAAAATGAATCAGCGCAGCAGGTGGTCGACCGTCCAACAAGACCGGTCGACCGTACCACTCTATGACTTCCCAGTACAACGAGCGGTCGGGGGTGCGGTCGGGGGGTGCGGTCGACTGTCACCATGACCGGTCGACCGCAACTAGCCTGCACCTGCTGTTGCTGCTGTTCTTCTTCTACTCGCTTCGATGCTTCGACCTTCGTTCTTCATCTTACCTTCTTTTAATTTGAACAACGAGTATACAAGACACAATCCTAACAGGTGTAAGGTTGTTCGGCGTGCAGATTTCTAGTGTTGCATGTTCTTCTACTTCTTTGATGAAGAAGAGATTCTAGGTAAATATTATGTCAATGGGACTGATAAAAAGAAAATGTATCAAAAAAGAAACTTGTCACAATTATTCAGATAATCCAGATGCATAGAGAAATTATCTGGTAAGGAAATGAGAAGAAGGAATTCCTTTCGCTCATTAAACACAATTAAGGTATTAAGGTAACAAAATGTAAGATGGTCGTGCTAAATTAATTGGTTTACTCATACCCATCTAAATATAAGCTCATTAAACACAAAGTTATACACAAGAATTATCCTGAAATATCTAAATCTAAACCCTACTTCCAACCTTAACTCCAACTTAAACCCAAATTTTGCGTCCATATTTTTGTTTTGGGACTTCAAAGATTAATTATGGTCCTAGAATCAGTAAATCACAATTATACATATATCCATTGAAGTAATAAAAACATGTGTCTAGATTGTTCATAAGAACAAAGTTAAAAATTACTATATTTGGTTTCATTTGTTAAGATTTGCATTCTGAACAATTAAAGAGAAACTTAAACTATCGTATCATATCAATTTACATATGTGATCTCAACTAATATAACTGCTGCATTAACTACTATATGATTCATGCTTTACCGATCTTTTTCTTTTGTCAAGAGAAAGCAAAATGTACTATAAAATCCCAACTAAAAGACCAAAAATAGAGTTTCAAGCACTTCATTACGTATGTATAAGTTTCAAGAACATACAGTACTACAAGAAACATATAGTATTTGTATCAGATGAATGAACACTATACTTGAAGATAGAAGGGAAGGAAATATGGCAACTTCCTCTTATGGCACCTTAAAAATCCTTCTTCCCCTCGTCCTAAATATACGACCCACAACGTTCAAAGTGTTGAACATATCATAAAACATAAGATCTATATATGATCAAAGTTGGATATATTTTACTCTGGCTGCAATTATTCTATTGCTGAAAAATCACTCATTTTGCAACTTCATTGATGCGTGAGAAAAACATGTTCAAATACAATGATTTAGGGTATGATGATCAATTTACTTGAACGGTATGAATTGAAAAATGAACTCTAGCTCATTTCCAATGCATTTTATCAAAGTTAATTATACGAAAAGCATATAACAGTGGTCTACATGTAAAGAGAAGGAGGATAATCTTTTCAGATACACGGAATAAAGTGCATGCTCCCTGTTGGCTAATGTCCTGGACTGCAAGGTTGGGAGGTTCCCAATCAAATACCTAGGTGTGCCGTTGCGGCCGGGTAGGCTTAGGCGTAGTGATTGGGTTACTCTAATTGAGAAAATAGAGAAGCGCCTCCCTGGGTAGAAGAGGAAGCACCTTTCGCTAGGAGGCAGAATCACTCTCATTAATTCGGTCCTCTCCAATCTCCCTATTTATTGGATGTCCATTACGAATTCCCCATTTGGGTTATCAACAAGATTGATAAGATTCGTAGGGATTTCTTGTGGAAGGGGGGCCGAGAGGATGGTAAAGGCCTTCCTCTTGTTAAATGGAGCATGGTTTGTAGGAAAAAAGAGTTTGGAGGGCTGGGAATCCTGAATCTCCGTGACATGAATAGAGCTTTTCTCTGTAAATGGTGGTGGAAGATCCATTCTCGCCTTCCTTCAGATCATTGTTGGAGTCGCTACAGGAGATGTAGATGGTTCAAATTTGGGGGGGGGGGGGGGGGGGGGCAGCATCGTAGAAACGTGTCCCCAATGTGGAGGGGAATTGACAAGCTCGGCGAGCTCTTCCACAACCACTCCCCAAGCTCCGTGGGGAATGGGGCGAGTACCCGTTTTTGGCTAGACGCTTGGGCAGGCCCAAATTCTCTAGCCTCTTTGTTCCCGGAGATTTTTGATCATGCTCTTGATAAGCATGGCCTTGTGGCTGATTACTGGGTCAGGTCCTCTTGGCATCCGAGATTAGCGTTCCCTGAGTCTGAGGACATCCCTTCCATCTGCGCCCCCATTGTCACCTTTTTAGGTGACTCCCATAGAGTGTTGGAGGCCTCAGCTGACCTTAGAGGTTGGCGGTTGAACCCGTCCAACCAATTTACGGTCAGATCCATGTACTCTACCTTATCCGACGGAGGGATTAGATGTGCCCTCAGTAGGGTCATTTGGAGGTCAACCGCCCCGAACAAGGTCCTTGCTTTTCTATGGTTGGTTTCTAAGGATGCTATTCTCACGAGAGTCAATCTGGCTAAGAGGGGTGTGATTACCATGGTTTCCTGCCCTAGGTGCGGGTCAGGACCGGAAAATGTTAGTCACCTTTTCCTTGAATGCATTTTTAGTAGGCGACTTTGGGATTTCCTCCTTATGGGCTTAGGAATTAGTAGATTCCCTTCGACTGTTAATCACTTATGGGGAGAATTCCGGATTTTGGAGGTGGGGCGGGAGCGAGTGAGAGAGTGGGACTGTTTAGTTGCAGCTACTTTATGGGTCATTTGGCTTGATAGAAATGATTCATGTTTTAGAGATCAGTCTTGTAACTTTGCTCAGTTGATTTATAAAATCTTGTCTCTCACTTCTTTTTGGTTGTCTCTCCCAGGTATTAGGAAGAAGGGATCAAGACCAGGATCGTTTTCCCGTCTGGGGATGCAGACCCTAGATTCGGTAACTCCTGAGCCAGACTTCGGCTTTTCTTCTGCTCTAGTGATTTGATGTATTTTGAGATTATGTATTTTGGCAGATCCTGAGCCAGACGCTCCTTTATGCTCTTCTCATATGTTGTTACTCTTGTTTTGGTGTTTTTGAGATTATGTATTTTGGGAGTAGATTTGGGGATTGTAACAGGTTTCAGTTATGTATTTGCAGCAGTTATTAATGAGATCCGATGGCAATTCTCTTGCCATCTTTCAATCAAAAAAAACTAAGTAATGAGTAAAGATATATGCAGCTCCTGCATTTTAAACTTGAAACTTCAATTATAACAACATAGAAGACAAAGAGTTAGTAGTTCATTACATTATGATGTAACACATTAAAACCAGAAACACTGAAATCACCCACATCATTGAATTGAACAAATCTCACTCTTGAAACTAAACTAATTACATTCTTCTAAACAGTATACATAAATAAGAAATAAAAAGATCATTTAAAGATTTAACTACCAAAGCATTAGAAAACTAAAAGTTAATTTTCCCCTTACCTTTATACATATATAAGTGCCTCCAATTCTCTTCCTCTTTATCTCTTTTCACCCCCATATAGTATAATATTTGAGATGTATTTGAATTTTTGAGTTGGGGATTTGAGATGTATTTGAATTTTTGAGTTAGAATTTTCTTTTTTACCCCCTACCTGTTCAGTTTATTTACGAATATAATAGCATTTCTAAAACGCCGTAAAAGTATAATATTTCAAAAACGTTGTTATAGCTAAGAGTAAATTTTAAAATAAATTAAAGATAATATTTTCTTCAGAAATGCTATTATTGATCACTTTTAACAGCAGTAACACTTAAATGCTATAATAAATCTGCTGTAGAAAGCCCTATATGTTGTAGGCACCCACCTGAAGCGAAACACGCGGGATTTGGATATTCGCCGCTCCTATCCTTCTCCTCCCCACCTCCCACTACCTCACCAAAACATTCTCACACTCGGCCCAATCGAAGTCACAACCAAAAAGAGAGCCGTGGAGAGGATACATTCACCTCTCTCATGCTTTAGCTCTCTCAAGCGATTTCTCACCAAATAAAACTCTCGCTCACTCTAACCACGGACACAGTCAAAGAGAGAGCCGTGAAGATGATACCTTCACCTCTCTCATGCTTTTACTCTCTCAAGTGACTTCTCACAAACACATTCAGACACCTGCATAGAGTAGTGAGAAGCAACATCTTCACTCTCTCACTCTTTCATTCTCTCTCTCACGCAAATCCCAAAAAAAATCACAACTAACTGAAGTATCACATTCTCCTCTCGCCCTTGCAGGCGGTGGACGGAACTCAGGCAACTCTTCAACTCCTCCCTCACTAATGCAAACAACACTCCAATCAATCATACCGCTGCCATCTCTAACTCTGGAACTGCCATCATCACGTACTTTCTCTTCTTCGCATACTCAACCAACATCTCAGCATCCAAATCGCAGCTGCAAATCACCGTGATTGGTGTTGAGTACGAGGACATGGTGGCTGTAGCGATGGTGCTACAACCGGCGCCGAAGAAGAGGACAGCGATGATAGGGGAGGTGCAGTGTAATGCCCCTGCCCCTAGCTCAAACAATTTATATAATTTATAAGACAAATTAGATACTATGTAGTACAACTGCCCAGCACAGGCTGCCTCTCAAAAGTTGGTTAACCGATTAGATGACTCTTGATCATAGGCTATATTATAAATATATATATATATATATATATATATATATATATATATATATATATATATATATATATTATTATTATTATTATTATTATTATTATTATTATTATTATTATTTTACTTTTATTACCGATATGGGATATTTATAACTTACCATTTCCCTTTGAATCCCGTGTATACCATGTACACGTCACACTCCAAAGACCAAAGCCAGCACTTCCTTCTCTTTTTAATTAAAGACCGGTGGGCCCCATCAATGAGGTGACATCATCACCTCACTCACAATTAACAGAACAATGTACTGTTTCTTTCTTCAACTTTCAACGTGGGCCCCCACCAACCATATTTTTTACCATTGTATACATATCAGCCAACTTTCAATACATATCTACCTCCCCTCTCACGGGGGATCGGTTGAGGACCGTGAGGTCTTTCCCGTCCCCCGTTACCGGCCCTCCATCTCATTCTCCTCTCTTACCTATCGACCATATCGACTCTCCTCCTTTCGACCCAAACAGGATCCTTTCTCATGGGGATCCTGTTAAGGAGTTAGGAGGAACCGATCGTAAGTACTTTCTGGGCTGTAAGTTCTCTCGCCGTCTGATCCGATCTAGCGCACGGATTTTGGCTAAAAAATTTGCGATTTATCCTTTGTCTAAGACTCTCGTTTCTCCCGAGGTTTATCTAGAATCCCCCTGTGCCAAACCAGCCCTATCTCAGCCTTAGCAGGATATAAAACTTTTGGGCTCTTTTTTCCATCCCCAATTTGACCTATTGTCTAATCTTCAACTGGCTCAAAATGCACAGCACTTGGGCTTTTTGGTCGATTCGGATGATCCTTCTTTGATCCTCTCTATCAGGCAGTTAGAACGTAACAGAGTTCGGGAGCAGCTATTGTTTCAATGATTAGCATTTCTTGGAATATCCGGGGACTCAATTGCCCCGTCAAACAAAGGGCGCTTTTTCAATTAATTAAATTTTCCAACTGTGATCTTATCTTGATCCAAGAATCGAAGCTCAACTCACCCTCCCCAACGATCCTTCGCGCTATAGGTGGTACCATTATCACCAAATGGATCTCACTAGACGCAAGAAGATCTAGGGGAGGCATCCTCTTGGGTTTCAAAGAGTCAGTCTTCTCTCTTATTTCTATTCGTCGCCTCACATATTTTCTTATCATCCAACTGCACTGGACAACTTTCAATTGCTCCCTCACGGTTATCTCGGTGTATGGCCCATCCTCTTCTGAGGGGCGCCCTCTCTTTTGGAATGAATTCCATTCTATTCAATCCTACTCTAACGATCTCTGTTTCCTCTGTGGGGACTTCAACATCACCAGATTCTCTTCCGAAAGATCCTTACCATCCCCTTCAACGTCACCAGATTCTCCTCCGAAAGATCCTTACCATCCCCCTTTGAATACCATTCTGCTCTTTTCAACGATTGCATTCGGGTGATGCAGTTGACGGATATCCCTCTCAATGGTAGATCGTTTACTTGGTCCAACCAGTGCCAATCTCCGACGATGGCCAAACTGGACCGATTTCTCATCTCTTTTAGCTGGATTAACCAGTTTTAAAACATGTTCTCCAAGGCACTACCCAACCCCTCCTCCGACCACGTTCCCATTGCTTTCTACTCCAACTTCCCCTTCGCTTACCAGCATAAATTCTGCTTTGAAAAATTCTGGTTACAAGACCAATTGTTCGTCAACCTGATTGTCGAATGTTTATCCGTTGTTTCCGGCTCTTCTAGGTTAGGAAGCATCCTCCTAAAACTTCACGCTATCAAATTCGGCTGTAAGATTTGGCGGTACAACAGACAATATAACACCTATTTCCTTAAAAACTATCTTCTTGCTTCCATCGACGCTCTCGATAAGATGGAGGAACTGGGTCCTTTATCTGACTCAGCTCGTGCCGAAAGGATCTCCTGTAAGCCAGACTACGCTGACATCCTTTACCAAGATCACATTAAATGGGCTCAAAGAGCCAGAGTTAGTTGGTTAAAGGAAGATGACGGCAATTCCGCTTTTTTCATAACTTTGCGTCCTACAGGCAACGTTGTAATTGTATCTCTACGATCTCTGTCAACGGTGTCGACCTTAGCACCGATGATGAGATCCATCGGTCTTTTCTCTTCTTCTATAAAAATTTTATTGGCTCGTACAAACAGCGAGCGATTAGCCTAGATTGGCATCATCTATATGGTCCCCCTTCGCTGGACCTCTCATCCCTTGATGCTCCATTCTCCATGGAGGAGATTAGAGCGGCGATTTTTGCTTTAAAAAGCAAATTTGCCCCTGGGCCAGATGGTTTCCCCGCGTTTTTCTTCCAAAAATTCTGGCACAGCCTTAAAGATGATCTTTTCTGTATGTTTACAGAACTTCATCAGGGAGTTTTCTCTTTCGATCGTATCAATTATGAGCACATCGTTCTCATCCCTAAAACATTGGGAGCGCATACAGTGTCCAATTTTAGGCCTATTAGCCTTATCAACACCACCTTCAAAATAATCATGAAAGTTCTTTCTGCTAGGCTCATTGTGGTTCTGCCTTCCCTAATTGATTCTGCACAATCAGGTTTTATCAAGGATCGCTTTATCCTTGATAATGTAGCTTCGGCTCAAGAAATTATTTCTCACTGCCACAGGTCGAATTCTGAAGGTATTCTTCTCAAACTAGATTTCCCAAAGGCTTACGACAACGTCAACTGGGATTTCTTATTTGATATCCTTATCAATAGGGGATTTGGTCCCAAATGGATCGCCTGGATTAAGTCCAGCCTCTTCTCCGGCACCTCTTCCATTGTCAACAATGGATCCGAAGGCCACAAATTTAAAATAAAATGTGGCTTCCGCCAGGGCGACCCGCTATCGTCCCTCTTATTCTCCCTGGTAGCAGATGTATTTAGTAAACTCCTTTGCAATGCGTGGGAAGCCCAGGCCATTGAAGGGCTGGGTGACTCATGCCTATTTCATGGTGTTCTTAATCTGCAATATGCAGATGACACTATCATCTTTGCAAAACCTAACCCCTACTCTCTCCGTAACCTTAAGCTTCTCCTTTACTGTTTTGAACTGTCCTCGGGACTTGCGATCAATTTTCAAAAATCTTTGGTCCTCTGGCTGGGAGGTTCGCCCAACCGCCAGCTCGAGATCTCTAATTTCTTCAACTACCCTATCGCCTCCTTCCTTATTACGTATTTGGGTATTCCATTGAGATGGGGCAAACTGCATAAATCAGATTGGTTGCCCATGGTGGATAAGGTTGAATCCAGACTTAATGTTTGGCCTGGAAAGCTCCTCTCTCGAGGAGGCAGACTGATCCTTCTTAACTTGGTCCTATCGTCTATCCCTCTCTATATGATGTCCTTCTGTTTTGTCCCCTCCTGGGTTATCAAGAGAATTGACCAAATCAGAAGTAATTTTTTCTGGTCAGGTTCCTCCAATCACAAACCGGGTTCTCACCTTTGCAACTGGAAATTGGTCTGTTCCTCCAAGGAGGCAGGGGGCTTAGGGGCCCTGAACCTCAGAAACCATAACATTGCCCTATTGAGTAAATGGCTTTGGAGGTTCTTTAAATTCGACCATTTACCCTAGATACAATGTATCAAGGCCAATTGCTACCCCAATGGTCTATGGTGGGTCTTTCCCAGCAATATCCATCGCAATGCCTCCCCTTTCTGGAAGGGAGTTTGGAAAGCAGTCGCCGCTTTCCAATGCGGCATCATCCACGATTGTTTTGACGGTTCCAAGACTTTGTTCTGGAACGACCTGTGGATCGGAAATTCCAAACTCGCCTCGTCATTCCCTGCTCTCTACCGTTTGGCATCCAACCCTCTTGCCACGGTTGCAGACTATTTCACCCTCATAAACTCACAAAGGTTCTGGGTCATTCCGTTCTCTGAAAACGTCCCACCTCATTTAACTTCTGAGTTTAACGTCCTACTGTCCTCTCTGCACAATTACGACTGGCGCCCAAAAGATGATCTCTCTTGGCGTTGGAACTCGGCGGGAGTTTTCTCGGTTGATTCTTTTTATCACTTCCTTAACTTTAGAGGCTATCTATCTCCTTTCGCTAGCTTCATTTGGCAGTCCTGTGCCCCTCTTAAAGTTAAAATTGTCACATAGCTAGCTCTCAATGATAGGCTGCTTACGGCTAAAATCCTTAACAAGAGGAATTTAGCGTGGGGGCAGTCTTGTCCTCTCTGCTCCTCCTATTTTGAAGACGCTTATCACCTGTTTGTGGGTTGCGATTTCTCGCGTCCGCTGTGGAAAATCACCTCTCTTGCTTGGGAAGTCTCCGCCATCCCTCCTAATTTACATTCTTGTTGGTCGCTTCCTCCCCTGAACAAAAAGTACCACTTATCGTGGAACCTCTCGGTTCAAATCATCATTTGGGTCATTTGGTTGGAGAGAAATAAAAGATTATTCAGACATTGCACATCCTCTATCCATATCTTTATAGAAGAATTTTTATTTCTCTTCAATTTCTGGTCTTCAACATTAAAAATTGAAGCTAGAAATGCTCTCTTCAGTCATAGGCTATATGAAGTCATTCTTTGCCTTCGCACCCTCCTTGCTATTTAAGTTTCTCTTAATCCCAACTCTAGTGGTTTTTGACTTTTATTTACTGTGCTTATTTTCCTTTCTTCCTTCTCGCAGGTTTGATACTACTTTGGTTGGTGTTTTGCTGGTGGCAACGCTGATGCGCCTTTTTGCTGGGTTTTTGTAATTCCCCTCTAGTTATGCGGTGGATTTTCTCACCTCCATCCCCTATTGTTCTTTACCATTATACTGGTTATACCTGGGACTCTCTCTCCTCCCAGTTGGAGTTTGTATGGTGGTGTTTATATTATTTTCCTACTGTTCCTGTATCTGGTTATGTAGTTATGTTGGCTGGTTGCTATTTCTCTATATGGCTTCTTTTGGCCTTTAGGTCGTATTCCTAAGCCTTTATTTGCAGTTGGGTTATTTTTTTCGTCTGGGATGCTCTCCTTTTGGTTTCTTTTTGGAACGGAAGGCTTTTGGGTGTTGGCTTGCATGAATTGAGTTCTTGTCTTGCATTTAAGCTTTTCTGGCATGTTTTTCTTTCACGTTATTGTACTCATCTTTTGGAGTGTGTGTCTCAGCTCTGTATTGTTTCCTTGCTGATCTGGGTTGGGAGAATTGGCTCCCCTATTTTTATTACTTGTCGCTGGCTATCTGTGACTCATTCAAGATTACTAGTTCCGTTATTGGGTGAGAAGCTAGGGATGTTTTTGTGTACTGGTCTGGCTTCGATCTCGGGGCTGTTCCGAGATCGATCGTTGCGCAGCTCTCGTCCTCCATCGGTTTTGAGGCGAGGCATCAACCTACAACGCAGCTCCCGCTGTTTGATCCTGATCGCAACTATGGCTGTTTGCGTTCATCTGCGTTTACTTTGTTCTGCTGCTTTCTCTTGTATGCTGTCGCTATCCGTTATGGTGTTTCTTACTATTTAGTATTCTGTTCATTTCTATTAGGTTGTATCTTATTATAGTTCCTTCCCTGTATGTCTTGGGTTTTACTTCTTGTAAAACCATGCTTGTAAATTTTTTGTGCTATATAATTGATTGCGTGGCTGGAGTCGCAAGACTCTATTCGGTTCATCAAAAAAAAAACTTTCAATACTTATATATATATAATTACTATGGGGTGTTACACACATCCCTCCTTCAGAAAATCACCGGGCATGCACTGGAGCATCTGCTATTCTATCCGCCCGATTACTATGTAGTACAACTACCCACCACAGGCTGCCTCTCAAAAGTTGGTTAACTGATTAGGTGACTCTTGATCATAGACTATATTATATATATATATATATATATTATTATTATTTTACCTTTATTACCGATATGGGATATTTATAACTTACCATTTCCCTTTGAATCATGTGTATACCATGTACACGTCACACTCCAAAGACCAAAGCCAGCACTTCCTTTTCTTTTCAATTAAAGACCGGTGGGCCCCATCAATGAGGTGACATCATCACCTCACTCACAATTAACAGAACAATGTGCTGTTTCTTTCTTCAACTTTCAACGAGGGCTTATTGTATTTCATTTTTTTGTTAATTTCTGTTTTACCTCTTGTAAAACCCTTGACGCTTGTATTGTATTATTATTGTTTTATTGATTAATATATTTTTGATGGCTGGAGCCTTTTGGCTCTATCCGATTCATCAAAAAAAACTTTCAACGAGGGCCCCCACCAACCATATTTTTTACCATTATATACATATCAGCCAACTTTCAATACTTATATATAATATATATATATATATATATATAATTATACTGTTTGAAAACTACGGGGTGTTACATGCAGATCTCGAGAAGGCGGCGACGGTGTCCAAGTCAATGGGGGTTGGGCGATCTCTGCAAGCACCTGACGCATAGGGGCGCCCTCGTTGCTCGTAAAGAACGGGTCGATGACTGGGAATTAGATACTTCAGTTCTCTGTATTTTGTTTTTTTTTCGAAATTAGAAAAATTAGATTAAAATGGGAAATGACTGTGTGTGTGTGTGTGTGTGTGTGTATATATATATATATATATATATATATATATATATACAGGGTAAAAGGGATATGAGCAACTTGCTCATTTAATAAATGAGCAATTGATGAGGTGGTATGCATGTGATACATTGAGTATCTTATCACTTTAGAATTTCCCAATCACATTCATGTCACCCCATCACTTGTTCGTTTACTAAATGAGCAAATTGCTTATACCACTTTTTCCTATATATATATATATATATATATATATATATATATATATATATATATATATATATATTCGGAAAAGTTCTCAAAATTTATCCAAACTGGTTCAAGTTGTCTTCAAATAGATTCAGAACTATCTTGCAGTAGAAAGTAGGGGTGGACAACTACTATCCGAACCGACCAATCCAAACCAAGCCAACCCAAACCGACCAGTTTTTAACCGAACCAATTGGGGATTTGGAATGGATCGGTTCTTGATCTTTAATAACCAATTGGACCGGTTCGGTAGTTGGATGAGGCTTTCAAATAACCGATGAAACCGAACCGACCATACCTCTATGCATAAGTCCATAAAAAATATAGTTCTCCTTTAATTTCTTGAATATACAAATAGTCATTTCTCATTTTCCTTGAGATACAAACAGTCTTTTTAAATTTCTTTAATACAAACTGAGCAGTTGTTCTACCTATGTTTTAGTTCTCCATAATCCTATGTGTTATGTTGTTGAGAAATGCTTGATTTACAGTGTGACCCAACTTAATAGAATCATAAAGTTGATGTAACATTTAGTAGTTACTTTAATCAAGTCAAGCAGAAATTATTTTCTAAATCTTTTTTATTGCACCTGAAATTCAATTAGCTATGGTTATTGATGTTTCTTTTATGATAATAAACTAAGATTACAGAAGTATGCAAGTGAAAAAGCAGTTTATCTCACTCATTTAAACGTCATCATCTCAAACAATTAGTGCAAAATTCATTAACAACTTGTGGTTTTATGAATCTTCATTTTAAATTCATTTCTGAATAACAAATAGCAGGTTGTTTCTTAAGTTTGATTGAAGTTGATCTTTTAAATTTCAACAAAATTATGAATGATGTTGAAGGTGGAAAGTAGCACGCCAAACCGACCATCCAATCCAATCCAAACCGAGCTTAATCGGCTTGGATGGAAACCGATCCAATTAAGGTTCGGATTGGTTGCGGATGAGAAAATTAAAAAACCGATCTTCTTTGGATCGGTGGTGGATGGTCCATATTAGATCGAATACCGACCGATGCCCACCCCTAGTAGAAAGAAGAACTTTATTACTAATATTGACCTCGAAAAAGAAACGTAAGTACAACTGGTATATGAACAGAGCTGACCATCGCACTGTAAAACTGGACAGGTTCGATATAGGGTCATCAGGGCTGGCCCCTACCTTGAGGTAGTTGAGGCGGCCGCCTCATGCCCCAAATTTTTTTTGCAATTTTAGAGGCCCCAAAGTTGTATTCTCCTTATAAATATAGACACGTATTTTGTGCATAAAAATTATATTGTAATTACAGACTCTTAAAAATAATTATTTGGACATTTCGTCTTGGGCACCCGAGAACTGAGGGCCGCCCCTGATGGTCATTACGATCAAAGGGCAAGGACTAGAGAGCAATATGATAAAAGTTGGAGAGTTGGATGTGTAAAAAAGAGGAAGCGTGACTGATGTTGGGGGTCTCGAGTGTGTGTAGTTAAGCTTCTGCAACAAAAACTTTTGTTGGTTTTGATGGCACGCTCCTTTATCGTACTCCTTGGACCTAAGTTAAAATTTTGCCTTTGCTTAACCATCCACTATCGTTGGCTAAAGCTATTCTAATTTTAGCAATGAGATTTTAGGTTTTAGGAACGATCGCTGCTATCGTTATTTCTAAAATTTGATAAAGTATTGTAATGGACGGATGTTGTTTATCCGTCTAACATTTTTTTAAAAAATTTTTATTAAAAATGAGTAGACGGAGCTTCATCCTCCGTTTGAGAGGGGAAAAATGGTGAATTGTGTTAGATGGTGCTTCTTCCTCCGTCTCTCTATAAATTTATTTTTTAAAAAAATTTCGTTAACAACACATAAAAAAAAAAAAATCAAATGAACAGTGCCCGTGTGGCCTGTTTGTTGGATTTTTTTTCTTTCTTCTAGGCAAAAAGACCAATATACCCTCCCTTCATAAAAACCAAAAAAATCAACTAGACGGCCTGTTTGTATGTACTAGGGTAAAGGGTCATTTGTGCGGTGAATAGTGTAGGGAGGAAGTGAGGGACAGATCAAGTTCATCCGTCTCTCACTTTCACATTTATTAAATGTTATTAATAAACTTTACCTATTTAATATTTATTATTTATTTATAAACAATTAAATCCACCAAGAGACGGATCATCTTCAACCGTCTTTCAATTATTATTTTTTAATTCAACAAGACAGCATATCTTCATCCGTCCCTTTCGTCAAACGGATGAACATCTTCCGTCTCCTATATTTAGCAACTATCTAAAGCCCTTGCTAAGTTTAGAAAGCTAATGTTCGTTTCTATCCTAATTTTTGAGTTTTTAGCAAACGACTGCGGTGCGTATTTCTAAACCTATTTCTAATTTTTGAGTTTTTAGCCAACGATAGTGGATGCTCTTAGGGATTAAGCTTAGACCCACTCCCATGTGTAATTTATTGGTGTGTAATTTCCTCTTTTGATCAAGAAAATCCAAGTGTACAGGGTTCTTTTTGTAAAATTAGGAATAGGGTAGCCCTGTAAATAGGACCGGACGGGACCGGATAGGCATATGTTCAAGCTCGGTCCGAAATTATACTTGAACGAGCTTATGTCCGGCTCGGACAAAATTTTTATAGTACGGACTCGGTTCGTTATAAAAGCAAAAGATTATGTTTGTTCGAACGGACCGGACTCGGTAAAGCATCGAACCTAATAATTGTTCAAGTTCGATTCGTATAACAGTTCGGACGGTCCACGGTCGGGTCATTTTCCAAGCCGGACTCGAACGGACGACGTACCGTCCTGTTCATTTTACAGCCCTAAATAATCTACGGCAATAGAGAATTTGTTCCAAAATGACCCACTTTTTTTAAAGTATTTACTAAACAGACACACTTTTAAAACTATTTACCAAATTGACCTACTTGCTCTATGAGATAGTGAGTTTAGTTCATGTGACCTCACTATCTTGGATAGCGAGTGTAGACAGAAATTGCACGTTCAAAATTTCTCTTAAAAAATGAGTACAACTACACTCGCTATCTGAGGTCAGTTGAATTAGACTCACTATCGAAGATAACGAAGTAGTTATATATATTTCAGGTAGAAATTACATGTTCCAAATTTCGCTGAAAAAATGAATACAACTACACTCTCTATCTTAGATCACGAGTGTAGTTTTATACATTTCATATTCAAAATATCTCTAAAAAGTGAGTATAGCTACACTCGCTATCTGATCATTTGAACTAGACTCGCTATCTCAAATAACGAGTGTAGTTGTATACATTTCAAGTTCAAAATTCTCTAAAAAAAATAAGTACAACTACACTCGCTATCTCACTCGCTATCTCAGATAGCGAGTGTAGTTGTACTTATTTCAAGTAGAAGTTGCATGTTCAAAATTTTTCTGAAAAAATGAGTACCAACCGAGTTGTACTCATTTTTCCAGAGAGTTTGTTTTAGAAGGAAAAAAAAACTCAAACCAGACTCGATGTTTCCAACAGCGAGTCTGGTTCAACCAAGCTCGTTGTTGGAAATAGCGAGTCTGTCTTTAGAATTTTGTATATTCGCGAGATTTCTCTAAGTGTTGGAGAAAATCATAAAACTGCACTTGCTGTTTGAAACAACGAGCTTATAAACAGCGAGTAGGTCAATTTTGTAAATAGTTTCAAAAATGGGTCGGTGTGGCAAATACTTTCAAAAAGTGGGTCATTTTGGAAAAAAAGGCAATAGGTAGGCTACGGAGTCAACCTTTACCCTACCCTAACATACAAATATTTTTACTCTTACCCTGAGTAATTTAAAAAATTACCTTACCAAATCCTAATGAGTAAACATGTAAAACAATTAATATAATTTTTTTTAACAAAATCCAGTTACAGGAAAAAAAGTTTTAAATAAAAATGATTGCTCTTCATTTATAATTCAAATTTTGTATAACTAAATCTTATGAAGAGTCGTATAATCCTTACCTCTACAATTGTTACTCGTTTTGAATGTCGTATATAAATGAGTTTAAAACATATGTTTAAACAGACAAATGGGCAAACACGTAGGTATATATGTTTATCTTTATCCTTACTCTACACTACTTTTTAAATGAGTATAAAAATTATACTCTTACCCTACTCGCAGGTAAAAAAGGTCTACCCATATCCTTACCCTTAGGTAGTTGGGTACCCTTACTCATTTGCCATGTTTGAAATATGCCTCGAATATTTGTCTAGATTTAGAACCATTATTTTTTGTTACTTTATTTTAGATTTATATATTTCTATATTTGAAATATTTGATACAGTCTTTTGTGATAATCTTGAGATATTTGTTACAGATTTAATCCTTATTTAATTTGGAGAATATATTTGACTTGGGGATTAAGTTTACTTATTCACTAAGTCAAAGACTAATAACCCTAACAAATATCTCTAAATTATTACTCTATAAATACATAAGAATATATTGTATCTAAGCGTGCTAATAGAAAGAACTAAGAACTAGATATCTTATTGAGATATTATTATAATCACAGAGACTAAGAGGCATGTCTTGTAACTCCCTTACTATCTAACTGAATATTGGCTCCAAAAAATCTTCTTTTGTTCTTCTATTTACTACTTTTCTATTTGTTGTAAGTCGATTTATTTGTCGAATTCTTCGAAGATTAGTGAGTTGTTGAGTAACTATCTTATTCCGCGTTTTTGACCTAATAACTTGTATCAAAGCAATAGAGTTAGAAGATCCAGCCGAAGGTGATGACGTCTACCTTCGACAACTTCAACAACTTGTCCCTTATGGAGATGATCGATGGCAATAAGATGGATATACTTTTGCAACATTATCTACCGAACAAAGAACGAAGGCAACCGAAGAATGAAGATTGGCAAAACTACGACTGCAAGCAGTGTTCCTCAAGACAGCTCTCCTTTTCTGACTATCTCTCGAATATGATGGGTGAGACTTCGTGTAGGTATGCTTGAAGATAACACCATACTTATATTATTATCCTTCTCGACATAAGCACTATGAGCAACGACCAAAACAAAGCTAAACACATATCAATCCATGCTCGCAGGAGAAGTCATTACCCAGCTGACACCTTTTCCAACTACAGCAAATAAGAAGTCCGACTTGGCCTTAAACCGAGAAGGATGTCCGAACAAACTAAAAATCCTACATGTATGTATCCAAGTCTGAAGGATGAATCACTACCGAATTGGAAACTCTTTCAACAACTACGTACATGTGAGAAGTCATACTCGACATTGAACCTAAGAGATGATGCTAAAGACCATGCAGGTGATGAGAGCTAATAAGAAAGGGAGCCAAGTTGAAATGGTCGACCCATTTAGTCAAGGAAAGTACACATAGCTTGTTGACTCATGAAGACCTTCAAGTTGGAGGGGAGAATCATATTTGCGTCAAGGTGGGGATTGTTGAAAATATGCCTCAAATATTTCTCTATATTTAAAATCTTTATTTTTGGTTATTTTCTTTTATATTTATATCTTTCTATATTTGAAATATTTGATACAATCTTTTGGGATTACCTTGAGATATTTGTTAGAGATTCATTCCTAATTTAATTGGGAGAATATATTTGACTTGGGGATTAAGTTTACTTGGCCACTAAGTCAAAGACTACTAACCCTAACAAATATATTTAGATTAGTACGATCTATAAATATGTGAGAATATATTGTATCTAAGCATGCCAATAGAAAGAAGTACGAGGTAGCTATCTAATTGAGAGATTATTGTAATCAGAGAGACTCATAGATATGTCTTGTAACTCCCTTACTGTCTAACGATGCATGCTATCACTTCTTTTAAAGGATGAGAAAGGTAAAAACGATATTATGTGAAATTAGCTTATTTGTAACTATAGTTGTCTTAGTTTTTGTCAGAAAGGAGTTTAGGTTTTTGTTGGATGAATTTGCAGTGAAATCTTATCATGTAATGATTTTATGCGTTACGGTTTATCTGCACTGTATTTTCAGTTTATGATGTGCCATAAACCAACATGAAAAAAATTTAATGCTCAAGCAAGTGTTAAGTTTCTTATTAAGGAGGAGAGGTACCCCAACAAGACATGAGGTAATAATTTGGAACTAAGGTATTTGCCTTATAGTTTTTTTTTGTGGGCAGTTGATCTTGTAGTTTAATTTTGGGTAGTCGGAGGACACGAAGTGTCTATGTGCATTTAGGATTTTTGGAAGAATTCATAATGAAATCTTATGCGATTTTATGCCTGGTTTACTTATTGCACTTTATTTTTAGTTTCTAAAAAGTGCCATAAACCGCTAGCGAAAAAATTTAATGCTCAAGCAAGTGTTAATTTCTTTTAAGAGCTGGCAAGAAAGTAAGCGAGGCTTATTTATTTAGGAGGCGAGGTTATCACAACAAGACATGCGGTAGTATTATGGAACAATGGTATTTGTCTCGTAGTTTTATAGGGGTGGTCGATTTTGTAGTTCTCGTAGTATTATTTAGGGGTAGTCGATCTTGTAGTTTTATTAAGAAGGAGGTCTTTCCTTTAGTTTCATTTTTAGAGCGATCGGTCTTGTAATTTTGTTCCGAAATCTATTGATCTTGTATTTTTATTTCGAGAACGGTCAATCTTGTATTTCTATTTTGAGGGTGGTCAATCTTGGTAGTTTTATTGCAGGAGTGGTCTATCTTGTAGTTTTATTTCAAGGGTTGTCGATCTTGTAGTTTTATTTTTGGAGTGATCAGTGGACACGAAGAAGGTTGATTTCCATTTTTCCATGTAATAAGAGATCTCATTTTCTTACTTTAATAACCCATCTTTTGCAAGTTAGTTCGAAACTAAGTACTCATCTTTTGGGTGTAGTTTTTTTGTAGCGGCAATGAACGTAAATATGATAGTTCCATATAAATCTTAGATTTAGATGTTATTATCTGTCTAATTATTTGCTCATCTTTACTATTGTAACTAAAAAGCAGAAAGTTATTATATGGCCTCCCATATTATGTGAGCCTAAAGCTGTGATGCATGCTATTATTTCTTTTAGGATGGAAATAATGAAAAGGTGAAGATTATGCAAAATTACCACACGTGTAACTACATTGTCTTAAGTTTTGTCAAAAATTGCATTTAGGTTTTTTGGTAGATTTTGCAATGGAATCTTATCTTTTTTGTAATTTATGCATTTGGCTTTATTTAATTTAGTTTATTTATAGTGTTAGATGCAATGGACCGAGGGGGAAATTTTATTCTAACGCATTGCATTAAATCTTAATCCGAAACAAGAAAGCGGTCAGATTTGGTTACTAAGGCACACCAAAACAAGTAGGAGCGATATTATTTTTCGTGCAGTTTTTTTCAGGGACAGTTGAAGGACAGGAGGCAAGTCTATGTGTTGTCTTTATCTCTAATCTCTAATCTCTACTACTATAATGGGAGAAGGCCTTAGTGTATTTTGTCCTCAACCCAAATAATTACCAAGCTGATCCACTTTCGAAATTATTTACCAAACTGGTCCACTTTCGAAAATATTTACCGAACTGGTCCATAACAATTTTTTCTTTTTACCTTTTCATTATCCCTTCAATTTTTTTCGCGTGCACAGCACGTGAATAGAATATAAAAAAAAATTGTTCGAACGTGCATTGCACGTGTATTTACTAGTAATATTATAATGTGAGAATGGCTCAGTGTCATTTGTAAATCTATCAACACATGGAATGCACGTACATAATTATTATAAATGAGGTCTTACGTTCACACTCAGACTATGTCTGAATTTTTACTTCAAAAAAATTACTAGTATTATACACGTGCTGTGCACGTGGGAAAAAATTAGAAGGAATGGAAAGGGCAAAAAAAAAATTACCTACACGTGCGTTGCACGGGTTGGGTTAAGGACAAAGGCCTTCTCCCATTATAGTAGTAGAGATATTTATTAAGATGCGCATCGCACGTGTAAATTACTAGTTCCTTGTAATAAGAGATCCGACTTGCTTACTTCATTAAGGGTAATGTTACACCTACAATCTTTACAGCCTTACAACCTTAGGTGGCACAATCTCATTGGAGATGTGTACAACTTACTATAACCTACTCTACATACATTTTCAATGACATTGTGTCACCTAATGTTGTAAAAGAAAAGGTTGTAAGAAAATGTTGTAGGTGTAGCATTACCCCTTCATTAGAGTAATGCTACACCTACAATCTTAGGTGGCACAATCTTATTGGAGATGCATACAACTCACTATAACATACTCTACAATACATTTTTAATGAGATTGTGTCACCTAAAGTTGTAAAAGAAAATGTTGTAAGAAAAGGTTGTAGGTGTAGCATTACCCCTTCATTAGGGTAATGCTACACCTGCAACCTTTACAACCTTAGACCTCATTTTTTTTTTGTCAATTTAGGATTTTTAGGGCTGATTATGTTAAAGTTCATGCTCATCACGAAAATCAATTTGTGTTGGACTAACTTGCTAAAAAAAATGTTTGGAAATTTTTTTTGGCTACAATTTTTTTAAATCGATATGTATATATGGAGAAATAGATGGAGATTTAGAGATTTGAGAAAAAAATCTCCATACGCACCTAAGCCCAACTAAAATAAGTCAACCAAAGTACTAATTTAAAAAACGAAAGCATTTTTTTTTAATACATTTGGGGCCCTAAAAAAATATTACGCATAAAATACGTATATAAAAAATTTGGGGGTCCCTAAAAAACGCAAAATTTGGGGGTCTGAGGCGGCCGCCTTCCGTGCCTCAAGGCAGGCAGGGCTGACCCTGAGTTCCCTGGGGCCCAAGGCGAAATGCCCCAATAATTATTTTTTGTGACCCCTAATTACAATATAATTTTTTTATTTGGAAATATCTCAAAATATTTACAAGAAAAATACAAAATTGGGGACCCCTAAAATTGCAAAAAATATGGGGCCTGAGACAGCCGCCTCACCTGCCTCAAGGTGGGGACCGGCCCTGAAGGCAGGGGCCAATTCCGCCTGGAGTACTTACAGGATTCTAGTTGTAAACTGGCCTATTCGTGTACACTGGTACAAACACTGAAAAAATTGATTGTAGTCTGTTGAATGCAATCGACCACCAAATGATGTTGTTCACCGAATATTATTTTTTATTTATTTATTTATTTATTTATTTTATTATTATTATTTTTTTGAAGGAAAAGGTGGAATATGGCCACCCTGTTTCATTAATAAGAAATTAGCTAAACAAACACAGTGTACTGGGTCAAATTACAGACTACAGACAGAAAAATATAATATGAAGCAATATAACCAGTACATACAATCAGAGCTCACTCTAACACCCTTAGAGGGTGAGTCACAAAAACGAAAACTAGGTCGAACCAGCCACAGCTTGTCCCTGACCTCCATCACTAATGTACTGGACCCCATCTTGGGCCCAGTCACAAAGCGAGGACCATCTAATTGTATATACGTCAAGTAAGCTTCGTGCACCGCCTCCACGGCATGTGCACACCCATTTGAAGCAAATCACGCGAGATTTGGATGTTCGCCGCTCCCATCCTTCTCCTCCCCACCTCCCACAACCTCGCAAACATACTCACACTCTGCCCAATCGAAGTCACAACCAAAGGAGAGCCGTGGAGAAGATACCTTCACCTCTCTTACGCTTTAGCTCTCACAAGCGATTTCTCACCAAACAAAATTCTCACTGACCCTAACCACGGACACAGTCAAAGAGATCCATGAAGAGGATACCTTCACCTCTCTCACGCTTTTACTCTCTCAGGTGATTTCTCACAAACACAAATAGACACCTGCATAGAGTAGTGAGAAGCAACATCTTCACTCTCTCACTCTCTCACTCTCTCACTCTCTCACTCTCACGTAAAACCCGAACCAAATACCAACTAACTGAAGAATCACCTTCACATCTCGTTCCTACGGGCAGTGGACGTTGTAGATTTCAGGTTCAATGATGAGGGCATAATGGCGGTGCTGTTGCAAAGCCTGTGGCAGTTGATTAAAGGAGGTTGAATTCAGGGTGTGACTCCCCTACTGCCGACCGAAAACATAAACATCTCCAACTCTATATTTACCCTCAGCGCACCACATGGGGGGACCCCGTCTGTGGGCCTAAGTCCCACCCTGTGCTGTAACGAGTGAGTACATCTCATAGGGGGATCCCGTCTTCGGGCCTTAGCCCCACAACCGTACTACACCTCATTTTTCGCACTGAGTCAAAACCAAACTCAGACAACTCCTCCATTCCTCCCTCACCAATAATACTGCTACCATCTCTCACTCTGACACTGCCATCATCACGTACTCTCTCTTCATTGCATACTCAACTAGAATCTCAACATCCAAATCGCCGCTGCAATCATCGCGATTGGCATTGAGTGTGCGGACATAGTGGCAGTAGCATTGTCTAGAGAGAGAAACTAACTCCGGCTTCTTCGCACGCACTACCAACCTTCGAAATCCAAATCATAGCCGTAAATCGCCGTGATTGGCCCCGAGAGCGTGGACATGGTGGCGGCAGCGAAGATCACCCGGGGCCTAAGAGCTTGGACATAATTTCTGACAGCGTTGATTCCGTTTCCGGCACCGAGGAGGATGGAGACAGCGAAGGAGCGGCATCGATGGGGATTTCATCGAAGATCACCCTTTTATGAAGAAGTGGATGTCGATGTTGTAACTCCTGTTTCCCCGTATTTGTATTTTATATTATATTTTGCCTCATTGTACTCCTTCATCTATATTGAGATCCTGTATTTTGTTTTAGATTGAATAAAATCGTTATTTTTGTCTCGACTCAATTTTTGGTCCTTTTATCGAATTCATCTGTGTGGACTTTGTGTCGTTCTTCATAAAGAATTGACCATTTCTTCTCATTTATATCTTTATTCCCCATTTATTGCATTTTGACCAATTCTCTTGTTGGATCCTACTCAATTCGGATACCCTAATAACCCAAAACCCAAACCCTCACTATTTAAACCCTATACACTAACCCTAGCCCCTAACTCTAACCCGTACTGTTGAGACCCGCCGCCTAACCCCACTTCATCCCCTACCTTTCGATTTCTTCGTTCCCGTCCCCTTCTCCCGTCGACCAACGCCAAACCCGATCCGCATTCACCTCGCCGCTTAACCTTCACCATCGCCATCTCCTCCATCATCCCCAACACCTCTTTGCCATCATCACCCATCATCCTCCACCGAACCCACTCCGTATTCAACCTCAAACCCATTTCGATCGTCGTCCCCGTTCCCTTTCAGCCGTCGCCCATCATCATCGCCTCCCTCGTCTCCATCCCCTCGCCCTCGTCACAATCGCATCCACCATCATCCCCTTGTCAATCACAACCACTGCCATCGTCCTCTCGAAGCCAACTCTGCTATTTCCCGAACTCTCGACAACCACCCCATCGCCATTACCATCGCCAGCCACTCCCACCATCGCCCTCGTCGTCAACTCCTTCGATCACCGTCCCTAACCCACCAAAACACCACCTCCGTCGCGTCGCCAACACCGCGAACCCCACTCCCCTGTTCTTGAATCAGAAACAGAGCCCACCGCCGCGCCTTCCATCGCTGTCGTCGACTGAAATCCATTCGAACTCAGACGTAGTCGCAAGCCCCCGCCGCCGCATCGCGTCGCAGTCATCGCGCGCTGTTCGTCGCTTCCGTTCGCTGCCGTCATAAGGAAGAAGACGAGATCTGGTTGGTGGAGAACGTTGTTTGGTGTTTTGCCACAGCGGATCCCCACTCACTGTTCCCTGTTCGGTTCAATCCACTGCGTGGAAGAGAGCTGATTGGAGGGTTTCGGTGTTCGCTGTTTTGGCGCAGCAAATCCCAATTTGTTGTCCGCTGTTTTGGCCGATCCGGTGTGGGGAAAAATTCACTATACAGTTAATTTTCGCACATGCTTCACACGTGCTTTTGGGAGACTTCGCCCGGGAATTCTCGATCCCATTTTTTTTCAACAAGTGGATCTAATCGTCGTCAATTAAGGCAAGTAATCCTCTTGTACACATTTTTATTCTAGTACAAGCACCCCTTGAAAATGCTACAAATAGTTCGATATTGTAACTCCTTTTTGACTATCGTTGTTGATCAATATTAATCCCCGAAATTTCATAATTCTAAGAGTCACAATAATTTCGTTGTATTAAATTATAATTACTTGGACTCTTTTACCCCTTGAACACATGAACACATGAGATTAAGGAGCCCTAAATTTGTAGATACATGGTATATTTTGTATTTGATGAACTTGCAACCATTTGACTTGAAAAATAATTATTACTTGCTGTTTTGACCACCACTATCCTGTATTTATATCACACAATAACTTAGACGCCTAATGACAAATTTCCATGTAATCTATACTAGTAAGTTATTCCCACATGTTGCTGTCCTGAATCTTTTTTTGCTGTTTCGACCCATTTAACATTAGAATCTGGACCCGAGTCCTAAATAGAAAATGTAGATCTGGATGTCTAGATATCGATAGCCTCCGAAAGTTTCAAATTCGGAGTTACCATCTAGGAGTTATTGCAGTTTTACTGCAGCTGTGTCGGTAGACGCAGATTTGCAAAACTGCTGCACACTTTTACTTTGCGAATTAATTTAACTATGTTAACAGTAATCATTTGACTTGAAATTTTATATGTAGTTGCTGGACACCCTATGGGACATCCCCAAATTTTCTTAGAATTAATTTACAATATTTCACACCTGCATGCTTACTTGATAAGAATTAATAAAAGTAATAAGCCGGGGTTTAAGGGAAAGACCATAATAGTGGACAATATAGGTAAGTGTACTCGGAAGGGGGCCCGTGTTTCCCAAATACTTGGTTTATGAACTTGTTGTATCTTGATCGATTCATGGAGTCAGTTACTTGGCTCATGAACTTGTTTGATTCATGAACCCATTGTACGATTCTTGAATTTGTTAGTGGATTCGCGAACTTGCTTTCGTGAACTTGTTATTTATTTTCCGATTCATGAACCATGACTTGCTTGATACTTGATACCTGAGTACGCCGCCCTTTAAAATCCATTACTAGGTCTAAACGAAATTGTTTTGACTGTAGCAACCATGTAGTAAAAAGATGGATGCATGAAGTGCTACCTAGATAGTAATCACCACAAGACTTGAACTCGATACATATTTACTTAATACTTGATGATGTGATACATGAAACTTGATACATGAAACTCGAACTTGATACATGTTTACTTGAAGCTCGATGACTTGTTACATGAGACTTGATACTTGAATAATAATACTTGACATTTATAACTTGATACTTGAAACCTGACAACTTGACACTAGACTTGAGATTTGACACCCGACACTTACTAGATGCTTGTCACTTAAGGTTAGATACCCCTACATGTACACTTGTCACTTGTTCCACCATTAGTGTTTGTTTACCCAATTTAGCCTCTTGAGTTGTCCTTCCTACTAGTTAGTTCTTGAATCTCCATTACTTGTTGTAAACCCTATTATATTCTTGATTCCAATTCTTGTTCCCCATTACTTGTACTCGTTTTTACTATTTGTGGCCCTAGCTTGCACTAAGGACATTCTCTCTTGTTTTCTCCTATTTTTCCCTTTCTTTATTTATTAAGCAGACTTTGGAGACGAGTTGCTTGCTGGAATTGGCGAGCAGACATTTCAGGTTTCGCTTGGAGCAAAGACTTGTTTAATAATTGTTTTCCTTAAGTTATTTATTTCTTCTGCTGTATAAGACTTGTAACGGGCTGATGTTCCCGAGTTTTATTTTGATCCAGACTTGAAAACTATGTGGACATTATTATTTGTTTTCAAACTGTTTTCTGTTGCTTTAGAAATTATTCATGCATGCTTGGTTATATATATCTCTCTTGTATATTCTTGTTGTGATGCTGAGTCGATCCTACAGCTTATAGATGATGTTAAAATCATTCGCTGGGCTTTGTCACGCGCTCGTATTCCATGTTTTTGGGAAGCGGGGCGTGACAGATGTTGTGGCTCGGGCGATGTCAGCGGTGCGCCTCGCACTGGCGCTCAGATCCGAAAATGAAGGGGCGGCTCTGGGGCTCAACGATCAGATTCGTCTTCATCCCCGAGGTCGAAGGCGGCTTATCTGGCTCGGCGACGTCGCGATCTCCCAGTCGGATCTGGGGATCCATCTCCAACCACCATCGATAGGGGCGACGTGGACTGGGAGTGTGACGGGGAAGCGAGGGACGTTGGGGTTTGTCGCGACGGGGCGGCGGCGACGAAGCCTAGCCGCCGCCCCCAACCTCTCACAGATCTAGGGTTTCTTTTGGGGGGGGAGGTTTGGAGGTTAGTTTCTCTCTCTAGACTTTTCTAGAGAGAGAAACTCTTATGCAAAAAATGTTAGTGTGAATATTGATTTCTTGTTGAAAAGAAGATACACTAATATTGATGAGAAATGAGAGACGAGTGAAAAAGTTCATATAAGGAGGTGGGCCGGTATGGGCTTGCTAATACATCTGATCTATCTGCATTTGTCCTAGTAATTTTGGGAACATTTAATTTGATTCAAGGCTTCCTTCATTCAATCATAATTATAGGCCCACCTCCATCAACCTGTTTTCTCTTAGTTATTTCCAATCTGGATTAGCAACAAAAGAAAAAAGAAAAGGTTTTTCATATTTGCCCACAACAAATATGTATGTCCATAATAAATACGTGAATATCATGTATGTTCCTAATAAATACGTGAATATCATGTATGTCCCTAATAAATACGTGATTAACATCTATGTTTCTAATAAATACGTAAATATCATGAATGTTCCTCACAAATATGTATTTTCATATTTGTTCCCAACAATATATACCACATCTCTTAATTACCCCTCTAGTTAAAAAAATTCAAAACGATGGAGAATTTTCAATTTTTTTAATGGACTTGATGAAAATGAGTGAAATATTCTATTCTCTACCATTCAAACTTTATCTTCTTCATCAATGTAAATCCGGACAGTTGTTAATCCAACCAAGACTCATTGACTTTTTTCAAAATTTCTTTATTTTTTTTCTTCTTCAAGAAATGGACAAACTAACAGTACATCTTCATTCTTCCTCAAGTTACTCCTCTAAAATTGACATCAATCTTGTGTTTTAATGATTGATTATAAGGTTCCTCATTTATTTTCCTTAAAATTCTCATTTATTTATGTATTTTCCTCATTTATTTCCGATGATAAAGACCCACCATACCTCAAATCTTATAATTAAAATGTTTCAAATCACATGGTTTTCGATAGGTTCTTTACGAACAAAAAATATATATATTTTCTGCAAATTATTAATTTACATATTTATTAGTGTTTTATTTAAACAACTAGGTTTGTCCGTTGACACGTGCCTACGGCATGTCTTCGGAATGGTGCACCTTGTTTGATCATATAAAATAGTTTTAGAGGTTCAGCAAATTAATTGAAGTAGCAAACATATTATATGAGAAACTTTTGGGGGTCCGGCAAAAAACATATTATATGATTTTTTTGAATTTTTTGAATCATTTTTAAAGTTTTTTATTTTTCTAATTTTTTTAGGTTTTAAAATTTTAAAGAATTTTTAAATTTTTTATTTTCTTAATTTTTTAAATAGAAAAGGGAGGGAAAGAGAGAGAGAAAAAAATTAAATAAATATATGAGTTGTTTTGAGTGGGGGATTTGAATTTGAGTTTTGGGGGAAAACTTTTGGAAGGAAAATATGTTTTGTGTGGTTAGATCTGGACCTATAATTTTTGAGGAGATTGAAGGAGAGCCACTTGATAGCTTTCTTTGTGTTTTATTATATAGATGTAACAAAAAGATTTTCCATGCTTTATAGTCCTACTCTTTATCTATCATTAAAAGTTAAAGCCCAGGACCAATATTTAGGGTCTGTTTGGTTCAAAGGAGGGGAGGGAAGGGGAAGGATTTTAATGGAGGGGAGGGAAGGGAAGGGAAGGGAAAGGGAGGGGGGGGATTTAATGAAAACTCTGTTTGGTTCAAAGGAGGGGAAGGGAGGGGAGGGAAAATAATAATTTTCTTGTTTGGTTCACAAGGGGAGGAAATGGATTTTATAATAAAATTACTTTTATACCCTTTTGCGTATAATAAGAAATTTATACAACCACTTCATACAATAAGAATTGAAACAACAACGAATTAGAAAAATTTTATACAAGCATTATCTTTTCTCTTTATACTAGATACAAGTAAATTATACAAGCATAAAGGACTTATTCTTTCTTGTGAGGTTAGCACATGGCAACAGTTGTCAATTTGCAACTTGCTACTCAAACAATGGTTTTGGTTCAAATGAATTGTCACACTAACTAACATGCTCTCACACTAATTAACTCAGTTGCCTGGTATCACACAAAATACATGTGCACCAAGCACCAAGCACAATGGCATTTTGGCAGAATACTACAATAGACTCAAACTGCATTTTGGTAGTGAAGTTTCAACAAATTTCAGTACAAATCATGTTTTCTTTCAGTGGAAAACAGCAACAGTTCAGGGAGTAGCTCTCAAGAATTTAAGTTTGAATAACTCTCAGAGAGTAGCAAGCTGCAAATCACAGCTATGATTTCTCGATGCCCGGAAAGAATGAACTGAACAAGGAGAATGCCATCACAGGTGTATGAAGAATGAAGAACCTATACACTACTGAACTTGATATCATACCGAACCTAGCATCACACTGAACACTGCTTCGAGCCCACCAAGAATGGAACTCAGTATCAGCAACAACAGAATCACTCTCTTTCCCTTTACTCGAACTCTCATCGATTCGAGCTGGATGGTTGAGATCAATTACGTCTGGCATTACAACAGAGGAAGAAGAGGCCATCACAAAATGAGATCTTTTGTGTCCAGACGGCTGCTAGTAGGGAGAAAAAGAAAGGTTTTTTATTATATCAGGATTTAGATTTTTTAAAGGGCAATTTAGTCTAGCCACTTTAAAAAATTAGTCCTATTTTCTCTTCCCTCCAAATCCCCCACTTTTGGAGGGGAGCCAAAATTGGCTCAGGAGGGGTGTTGCACCCCCCCCATTTCCCTCCCCTCCCCTCCTAAAAATTGAACCAAACAAGAAAAATATTAAAAAACCCCTTCTCTCCCCTCCCCTTCCCTCCATTCCCCTCCATTCCCCTCCAACCAAACAGGCCCTAAGAGAATCGGGTTTCAAACCCGACCCAACAATTAACTTATCCGTTTCTTTAATATTAATAAATTTTAATAACCTTTTCCCAATCTCGTTAAACCCTTATATTAAAAAAAAAAAAAAAAGATAAAAAAGGAGGGATTTTTAGGGTTTCTTCTTCCTCCTCCAAAATCGAACAATCAATCAATGGCTAGCGATATGGAACGCATCGTGTTACTCGACAATGCACGAAAGACCTGCCAGCACGCCTATGCCGAGGACCCTCTCGACCACGAGGCAAGATTTCATTAAAACCCTAATTTTTATGATCAGTTTTGATAAAGAACCCTAATTTTTTGATTTTTCTAACTTTTAATTTGGATGTTTTTTTTTAAATTTTAGAATTTGACGAAATGGGGAGCAGTGCTGCTGGAATTGGCGCCGTCCCTCAAACATGATCAGTCCGTCATGATGATCAGAGGTAATTGTTTTGATCCTTTTGGTTTTCGCTAGTTTGGTTTAATTGATTAGTTAGTTTAGTTTAGTTTAGTTTGCGTTTGGCGAATTTAAAGTTGATATCTTGATGGAGTTGTGGAATTTTTTCATGGGTTGTTATGTTAAGCATTTGTAGTTGAGTTTTGCTGGGTGTGACAAATAGAGATGAAAAGCACGTTATCGTGTGGGGTCATGCATCCAATGTTCGGACGACCATAGTGGGAAGATATATGTTGTGATAGGAAGTTAGGAACTAAATATTTGGGGAGTAGAGTTGGGTTAATAACATGAGGGGAGTTGTGAGGGAAGAGAATTGTGATGGGGGTTCACAAGTCCAAAACTTCTGACCATCCATAGTACTGATTTGTGAGACAAAAAATCCCCCATAGACACATGATACTCGGACGGCTTGGATTATGACGTGGAATTACTTTTCTTAGCTTTGACATCAATTTTCAATGAGTGTGACCGACCAGAACATGCACATCCCAAGACAATTAGTTATGATAATACCATATAGTGGTTGAGTAGAATTGGATTGAAAACTTGAGGTGAGTTGTAAGGGAAGAGAATTGTGATGGAAGCTCAAAAGTCCAAAACTTGTGGCCCAAGAAGCATGGTTTGAATACACTGACATGAATGTGATGCGACATGACACACTGACACGATAAGATTTTGAAAGACTACCCAAAAATATCAGGCTTCGTGTCGGATTCTGTGTAAGACACGTGTAATATCCCGGACGGATATTACCGTATATAAATTATTATTTTATTTTTTATTTTATTATTATTTTGTTTTAATTCCAAAATTAGAATATTTTGGTGATTTTCACCCGGTTTGTCCATAGACATTATCTGTATCCAGATATCGGTCAGTATATATCCGTATTGTATCAAATTGATACCGTGATCTTCCGAACTAATAATAAAATTTATTTTATTATTATTTCCAAGATTTAATTATTTTTATGCGGATTATGCGAAGATTTTCAGTATACGGACATATAGGCGCACATACGTGTAGTATGTCGATTAGTACATCATACAAATTGTGTGTTGTGTATTTTTGGACAACACTTGTTTGTTGTGACAAACCTATTAGATTGTTAGGGTTTTATAAGCATTTAACTTAGACTAATTGTGCATGAGAGAATTAGGAGAAATTCTTCTAGAACTAATTCTCCACCACACCACACCTCCACCACATCCTACCTCCACCAATTGCCACCTCCCCCTTTTGGGGTTATTTTGTGCCATGTGGTGCACTTACCACCTTCCATCTCCTCCTATAAATAACCCTTCATTCTCCTCCTTCTCTCATTTTTAGAAAACAAAAGAAAGAAAGAAAGGAAAGAAAAAGAAAGAGAGGAAGTCTCATACTAATTTGAGAGTTCTCTTGTAGGTTTAGTAGAAGATTTCTAAAGCTAGGGGAAGGAGAAGTCATGCTAGCAAGTTCTTCCAACAAGAGAACTAGGTGGGGGTTTCTTCACTTGATTCTTTGTTTGTTTGTTTGTTTGTTTGTTGGGTTGTTGTTGTTGTTTGACTTCTTCTTCTACCTTCTTGTTTTGTTTTGTTCTTTTTGGGTGTAGTATGTTGTAGTAAGTGAAAGAGAAAGAAAAAGAGTAGTAGTAGTAAGTACTAATTTATAAAGATCATAGCTTTATTATTGAAGTGGTTGTTTGTATATTATTGGACTAAGAACACACATGTTGCATAATGTTGGACATACAACCCTTAGTGGTTGTAGGACTTAAAACATAAGCATATGAGCATTCATTTTACAACCATTGTGGGTTGTAGGACTCTTGATTAAACTTGAACAAAAAAATAAAAGCATATGTCTAATAAAAAGATCTTTCTTTTTATTTGATCACTAGTTGTAAATATGAAAAAGATCTTTCTTTTCATTTAAAACACTAGTTGTAGCTAATTAAAAAGATCTTCTTTTTATTTTTAATCACTAGTTGTAACTTAATAAAAAGATCTTTCTTTTTATTTTAATCACTAGTTGTAACTTAATAAAAAGATCCTTTTCTTTTATCACTAGTTGTAGTTAATAAAAAGATCTTTCGTTTATTCTTAATCACTAGTTGTAGCTTAATAAAAAGATCTTCTTTTGTTTAATCACTAGTTGTAGCTTAATAAAAAGATCTTCTTTTTGTTTAATCACTAGTAGTAGCTAATTAAAAGATCTTTCTTTTATTTTAAACTCTAGTTGTAGCTAATTAAAAGGATCTTTTCTTTTATTTTAATCACTAGTGTAGTTAATTAAAAAGACCTTTTCTTTTACTAAGTTGTAAAGAAAAATAAAATAAAGATGATCTCTCTTTTATCACTAGTAATAATAAAGAACTAAGTAGTAGTAAGCTAAAATGATAAGTAGTAGTATGTAATAAAATAAAGTAGTAGTAGCATGTATGTTGATTAATAAGGAAGTAGTAATAGTAGTAAGTTGTATGTTGTGATTTTTTTATGAGAATGAAGTAGTAGTAATAATAGTAAGTTGTATGTTGTGATAGTAGTAAGTTGTATGTTGTAGTAGTAGTAATAGGTAATTATGCTTTGATTAATAAATTATGCTTCAAGTGTTGTAGGATTACTTCTAAAATTATTTAGAAGCCATGTTTATGCTTCAAGTGTTGTAGGATTACTTCTAAAATTATTTAGAAGCCATGTTTATGCTTCAAGTGTTGTAGGATTACTTCTAAAATAATTAGAAGCCATATCTATGCTTAATTAGTTGTAGGATTGCATTTAAAAATATCCTACCATGCTTACCATGCTTAGTTAGTTGTAGCTTTGCTTCTAAAAATAATTAGAAGCCATATCTATGCTTAATTAGTTGTAGGATTGCATTTAAAAATATCCTACCATGCTTACCATGCTTAGTTAGTTGTAGCTTTGCTTCTAAAAATAATTAGAAGCCATATCTATGCTTAATTAGTTGTAGGATTGCATTTAAAAATATCCTACCATGCTTACCATGCTTAGTTAGTGGTAGCTTTGCTTCTAAAAATAATTAGAAGCCATAATCCATGCTTAGTTAGTTGTAGGATTACTTATAAAAATATCCTACCATGATTCTATGCTTAATTAGTTGTAGGATGTTTATAAAATTATCCCATCATGCTTTATGTTTAGGATGTTGTAGGATTTTCTCTAAAAATATCCTACCATGCTTAACGTTTAGAATGTTGTAGGATTCTTTTCCTATCATGCTTGGTAATGTTGTAGGATTCTTTTCCTATCATGTTTAGTAACTCACTTATACTAGAATTTTGTAGGATTCATTCCTAAAGTTTCCTATTATGTTTAGTGACTTAGTTATGCTTAGAATGTGTAGGATTCAATCCAAAAGTTTCCTACAATGTTTGGATAAATTCTATTGTGCCTAGAGTGTTGTAGGATCCATGATAAAATCATATACCATGCTAGTTTAATTGTTGGAAAGCGATATATCATGCTAGCTTAATTGTAAGTATTTGGCATATCATACTAGTTTAAATTGTATGCAAATTATATACCATGCTAGATAAATGGTAGAGAAGTGTATACTATGTTAGTGAACGACCATGATCCATGCTAAGTAAGTAGGGATCATGCAAATTATTGATCATATTAAGTTAAGGATACCCATACTAGGATGTTCATGCTTAGGGTAAAGAAACTACCCATGGCTAGTTGTAGTGATTTATGTTGGATTCTATGCCATGCTAGAGTAATACATGATTAGAACATTGTAGGAGTAATGTTAGAATATCTACTATACCTTGGAATGATTGTATGTTATATTAGTTATCTATCCATGCTTGTGTTATGGTGATTAGTCAAGATAAGTAGTAAGTTTTCATGCTCGCTTGACTATAGTAGACTCTATGTCTAGGTCGTAGTGATTTTTATGTTTAAGCTCGATGAAAACACAAGCATTAATCATATTCAAACTTAGGAGTGTGATGGTGAGTAGTTCTATTTGGTAATTGGATTACTTTAGGAAGATGCCTACGAGTGTATGTCATGCCTAAGACATTATAGGTCGAAGTAGTAAGATCGGGAAGACCACTAACGATAGTTAATTCGATAAAGGCGGTTATGTCGCCTTCGGATTCTTCCTTAGTAGAATACCGATCTTAGACTACTAGTAGATCCCTTTGTTGCTTCTAATAGTAGAAGATTAAGTTTGTTAGTAAGCACGCTTGGTTGCTTCTAGGATTGATTACCTGTATGGTTGTTTGCACACGGTCGTGCTCGTACGTGGCTCGACTGGCCCGTATGTAGCGGTGGGTCTCATACGTAGCTTAGTTGGCTCGTATGTAGGTTGTTGTCTCGTACGCGGCCCGACTGGCCCGTACGTAGCTGTTGGTCTCATACGCGGCTTATTTGGCTGGTATGTACGTGGTTATCTCCTACGAGGCCCGCCTGGCTCGTAGGTAGTTATTGTTTCATACGTAGCTTAGTTGGCTCGTATGTGGTTATTACTCATGTATAGCTTGTTAGCTAGTACACAGTTAGTTGTGCTATCTAGGGTGATGTTACCACCCTAAGGGCTATCGACCATCAAGACATGTGTTTCTACCCTAAGGAACTGTGGAGGAGTCGCTCCTTGTGTACCGTCGAATCTTAACCAGGGTAGGTTGATCGAGGACCGGAGTATAGACAGAATCCAAGTCTAGGGTAGCGGCGTGCGTATATATTCGCGACGGCCAAAGTCTTGGATCGATGAGCCACGAACCGGGTCCCGAAGGATTCTGGTAAATCTAGGTTGAGCGGCCTAGTAGAGTTGTTTTGCGAAGCCTAATTTAAGGCCTAGCATGTTGTGTTATAATATCGTCATCCCTAGGATTGTTCGAGTCAGGGACATCACTAGGATAGTGACTTATAAGGATCAGTTTACTTAAACCCTTTTGCCGGGAGAGAGGGGTCAGTTGTAGGGGGCCCCGACACTAACTCGTCTCTTGAGGCAGATCATAGGTGGTGTACCGGGTTGTACCTTCCTGTCAAAGGGATACGTACGGTGCCGTCTCACAAGTTGAGGACACGGGTTGCGTATCTCGCGCTGTTAATTCTTGAAATACCGTGGCTGGGGTGCCACAGGATGCATGGTGCAGTCCTGCGTTTGCTAGACCCCAGAGAGTGCCACAGGGTAGGCTTCGCGCTGCCCTGTGCTTGCGAAACTCTATGGTTTGATTTTGGAACGATGCCCGATATACTGGGGTCGAGTGAGGTCCGGCATGCCGGGTAGTAGTGGAAAACGGAGACACCATAAGCAGACTGCATAAGGGGACTTGACCTCTTCTGCAACCTCACAGAGTCATGGAGTATTGTCAGGAACAGGTTGTGTCCAATTAGAATTCATAACGCTGGTTCAAATCCCTATATATGGAGAAACGGCTTGAGATGGAGTCGCATGTATTTATGGGCTGCATGTTACTTTCGGAGACTTGCTGACATTAGAATAAGAAGCATCCTAGTTCTACCTTCCCGTCAAAGGGATACGTACGGTGCCATCTCACAGGTTGAGGACACGGGTTGCGTATCTCGCGCTGTTAATTCCTGAACTGCCGTGGGTAGGTGTCAGGAACGGGTTGTGTACAGTTAGAATTCATAACGCGGGTTCAAATCCCGGATATTAGAATAGGAGTGTCCTAGTTCTACTTAAGTATCACATTAGAGTCTAGTCATAGCACTCACGTACACTTAAACTACACCGACACCATTGCTATGTTTGTATATTTTGTATATTGTTTGGAAGATTCGCTGCTATATGATCAGCCTTTAAGCGTCAGTGAATACTGACGTCCCCACTTCCATAGGTACTGGATCGCCGAAGTACAAAGGCGAGATTCAAGAGGACTCAAGGCAAGGAAAGCAAGGAGTCAGTATTAAGTTTAGTTCCGCTGCAAAAATATGTATTGATTCTGTATTAGTTAAGAGGTACTCTGATGTAAGATGTGAAGGTTGTAATACTTAGAAATGTAAAGGCAATATTGTAACTCCAATGTAAAGTATTACAGTTGTACAGTATTCAGACTTGTAACACTTTGTGTATCGAATAAAAAGTTTTAAATTCTCCTGTTTTTTCTGTGTATTGTGACTAATTGAAGCAAAGATCTTGGCTTGTGTCTCGGTTTTCCAGTATCGGAAATCGGGGCGCTACAACACGTGTGCAACATAGTATTGGTTTGTGAGAGAAGAAATCTATTGTAAACACAAATTATGCTCGGACAACTTGCGAGCTTCATGCCTGGCAATGTTCAATAGCTTTACTACTGACTCTATTGGAAAACCCGTTGTGATAAGACCACCTTCTGGCCATTATAGAAGAATTAGATGAAGAAGATAGAATTAGGTAAACTAGAGGAAAGATATCTATTAGAGAAGATAAATTTGTTTTTACGAGACCCAAAAAATCCCAAGCAACTTTTCAATTCCTAGACTGTTACTACTCATTGATGTACCACCTTTTAAAGGAAGATTTCACATATTTCCCGAAGACCCCTGCAAAGGTTTATATTATTCATCATTCTTCCACAGACAAGCCCTGCAAATATAGGGCTTTATTTCCTTCCATAATACCACATAAAATCTTCACTATTTCCATAATACCACCTGAACTTCGGCATTTCCATTTCATCACTTAAATTCATCCAAGTATTTCCCAAAAATCACATGGCTTTTGTATCTATTAGAATTTCTAACGAGTGCTAGGTGTAAAGTGTCATCTGCTTTCATATTATGAATATAGTTGGGATTGTGTATCTATGTGGACATGTAAACAAACACATGCAGTACATTTGCTTGCTCTTTAATATTTATTGGTCATTATTAAACCTTCTCATCTCATCTCTTTTATCTAAGCCCTACCTTGTCAATTTATAAAAAGTCACGACTTCTTTCCAATGATTACTTCTCTAATAATGAATCACTTCAAAAACACTTTTAGAGTTTTTTTTTATAAAATACAATACATGCATTGCATATGCGAATCATCTAGTGTATATATATAAGTATAAGATTCTATGTTATATATATAAAGAGTAAGATTCTATATATGAAATAGGTACATAATAGTTAGGTCTATTCTATATACAAAATCCAACCTGAAACTTTTAAAATTAAGTTTACAAACCCATATGGCCCAGGTTTTGGGAAATAGTGACCATACCTAATGTTTTAAATATCCTCGATATATTTGATATATCAGGTTGGAGATATATCACCGATATATATCCGATATCAACCTATATATCACCCAATATTTTTCCAAAATGTGTCAGTGATATCTGTTCACAAAGGTTTTTGGTTTTTGAGTTTGAACCAAATCAAACCTAAAACATTTATCCATACCAACGTATGTTTGAAATGATTATGACATTTCAAAATTTTAGTTATGTTTGATCCTTTCTTTTATTTCAAATTAGATATGTTAAACTTTGTGATGGTTTATATTTCTACAATCTATGTATTTTGTTTATTTTGGTTGATTTTTCAATTTTATTGAGCTATATTTTAGTTTATGCATATGTATGTTTGACATCATATGATTTAGTGCATATAATTAACGTGCAATGTGTGCATTATGAATGTGTGTTCGCTAATTTTGAATTATTTATGTAATTTATGTGATAAATATCAGAATGCAATGTATGCATATGTCATGTAGATCATATTGGTGATTTTTTTTCTTCTATGCATCCCATTCTACATAGGTCCGGTGCAAGCCCTTATCGCTCTCCACTTTATAAAGTTCAATCCCTCGTTATGCAACTAACCTACTACGGTAATTACTTTAAGATTTAAGATTATTCTGTGAGTATATAGTGTCATGCTCGATAATTCTTGGGAATCAACTTCCCACCGCAAGTGATTTTGGGTACTCCCTCACACCCCGATAATTCTGGAAATTGAAACCCACACCGCAAGGCAAATGGTACCTCATCACACGAATATCCTATGAGCGTTGCCTCGATCCCGATAATTCTGAAGATAGTAAGATACATCCCACACCGCAAGTGATTACACCCCGATAATTCTTGAGATTATGTCCTACTGCGAATCATATGAGGCCCCCTACCCATGTTTGCTTAGTTCATCACAGTTTCAATTAGTGTCTGTCCTTATGTTTATTATGTTCAATTAATTAAAATCACGGTCTACTAGAGTTGGTGTACCCTACCGACTCTACTGAATCAAGAACAAAAGTCTCACTGGCCAATTTCCACAAAATCTCATTTGCCTGTATACTAGGGTCTCACTAAACCTCTAGAGTCTCACAACTCGAAATCTGCAATAATATTTCTAGGGTTCTCATCACAACCTTAACCCACAAATCAAAACCCAACTTAGTTTAATATACAAAATTCTTTATTAATCACATTTCTTTTAATCAATTCAGTCACATAAAGACTCTTTCAAATATGGAAACATAATCACTTTACGAAAATTCTTTTAAAAATCAACTTTCAAATCTCACTTCCCAATCATCCATAAGTTCAATTTATTCAACTAGGGATTCAATTAATTCCAACTGAAACAAGCCTCTTAATTATATGGGATCTCGTCCCCAAAAATCTGAAATTCTTTTATTCCAAAAATATGAAATTTACCTCTTTTAGAAACTGAAAATATCCCTTTAGAACTCAAAAGTTTTCATGTGTAACAACTGAAATATATAATCCCTAAAAGCTGATAATTTAATCTCTAAAAACATAGATTTACTTTCTCAAAACGTTACTTGAATATATTAGAAACTTGCAACTAGATTTCGACAAAATCTGAAATTTAACAACCTCTAAACTCCATCAGAAATCAAATCTCACACAAATATTAGATTAAACATATATATATATATATGCATATCTATATATGTACTAGGGTTCCCCCACCATAGCACACTAGGCCACACACAAAAACTCCTTGAAAACAACCAAAAACGGACCAAACAACCCAGACAACAACAGCCTACTACTATGCTACTGTTCGGGTTTGAACAATAACCTTCAAGTTACTGTTCACTTGAACCCGAACTCGAACCCTTCAAAACCTACCCCCAAACCCTAGCCCCCATATATTTGATGTATTTTTCATATATATATTTCTTTCCATATACACATTGCACGCATGAACAATTAGGGTTTATCATCAAGAATTTTATTTGCATTAAAACAACAAAATAAACATTAAAAATTCCATATTTTAATCCTTTAAAACATACTTCCCGAATTAAACACCAAGATCCAACATCTACAATCATATCCGTTCTCATTAAATTTATTTCTTTAAACAAATTATTAATCTTTCATGCATAAACAACTTCTTTGTTCAAGACAAATTAATTTCAGTTAGTACAACAATTATTCAAACCCAAATATTAAGCTTGGATTTTTAATAATTAAAAACAACGAATAAACATGGAAAAATCTCAACATTAAAATCAATCAAGCATGAATTTTAGAGCATACAACAAATTCTAATTATCTCTACAAATATCCATCATCTACAATTAAATCTATGGTCATCTAATCAATTTTATAAAACCCGAATTAGATCTTTCATGCATCATCAATATTTAATATTCAAGATTAACACAAACGTGATCATCACTCTTAAAAATGCACATTTATTTCATATAGACATCTAAAAGTTCATTCATCATGACTAACATTATCATCTAATATTTTAACCATGATCAACCTATCAAATTATAGATCTACAAATCTACAAAATCCACAACAAGCCCTAGCATGCTCTCTACTAAATTCATCATAACAATATATTTTAAACACATCATGAGATAAAAAAGAACACCTACCAATTAGGGTTTTTATTAGTTATATATAAACATACAACTTCTAGCATGCGTCTTACTTACCCAATCATCATATTTTACAAACGTATAACAATACAAGTGACAAGATAGTATCACCCACCTCAAAGAAGATCAATTGAGGAACAATAATAACAAGAAAGGAAAAGCCCATCCTCCTTGCGAAATTCAAAGATCCAAGCCTCCAAAACTCCAAAATAATGTTGAAGATGATATTTTTGTTCCAAAACAGGGAAACGGCTGCTGCTGTCTATTATAGGCCGGGATTGCAATATCTAGGGTTTTACAAAGATTTTACAACCCCCCCCCCCAAGAAATCAATTTTTTTAAACAAATATGTAGATCCACAAAATTTAAGTAGTTAATCAAACCAATTAAGGTAGGATTTTATCTTCCCTAATCTCCCTTATTTGGCCAGCCCTCTTGCAGCCAAGGGGTTTCAAAATTTGAATTTTGCCTCCAAGTTGTGATTTTACACAAAAGTTCTTCACTTTGGCATATTTGCAAACATGCCATAAATTATTCATAAAAATTCAGGAAATTTGGAATTATTATCTACTAATAAAGATTTGATTTTTCAAATGAATTTTCTGACTTTTTATTTCCCAAGAAAATATTTGCATGTGTTTCGCACGTTCAAAAATGATAAATTTCAAAATGCTTGATAAATAACAAAAATTCATCACAAATCATTTATTAATTCCAAAAACATATTTAAAATTTCTAGTATGTTATATTACTCCCTCCTTAGAATAGTTATGTCCTCAGAACTACCGCTAATAGGGAAAAGAAACAACTTCAAGCAAAAGAATACAATTACACAAGGAGTTCTGGAAAATCATTCTTCATGCGGTCTTCCAGCTTCCAAGTGGCCTCTTCGAACCGCTGATTCCTCTACAATACCTTGACCATAGGTATGATTTTATTATGTAACACCTTCTCCCGCCGATCAATAATCTCCACAGACTGCTCCTTATAGCTCAAGTTCACCTGCAATCCATCGGGCACTTCCGTCAACTGATGACTCTGATCTGGCACATATTTTCTCAACATCGATATATGGAACATATCATGTACTTGCACCAATTCTTCGGACAATTCCAACTTGTTCGCCGTCTTACCTGTTCGCCTCAAAATTTTGTATAGCCCAATGTACCTCGGCGCCAACTTGCCTCCTTTCCCAAATCTGATTACTCCCTTTGTCGAAGATACTTTGAGGAAAACTGAATTTCCAACCTCGAACACCAAGTCCCTATGCCAAGTATCTGCATAACTCTTCTGTCAGCTCTGGGCTTCGACCATTCTCTTCTGAATCAGCTTGATCTTCTCTGACGTCTGCTGCACAATCTCTGGCCCGAACATCTGTCTCTCTTCAACTTCGTATCAACAGACAGGTGTTCTGCACTTCCTCGCATACAAAGCTTCATAAGGTGCCTTACCGATGCTTGCATTGGTAACTGTTGTAAGCAAACTCAACCAATGTCAAATATCTCTTCTAACTGCCAACAGAATTCATGACGCAAGATCTCAACATATCCTCCAATACTCGATTTACCCTCTCTGTTTGAACGTCGGACTGTGGATGAAAAGCAGTACTGAAGTCAGTCCTGGTACCCAAAGTTGTTTGCAAACTCCTCCAAAATCTCGTTGTGAACCTCGCATCCCTGTTGGAAACAATAGACAGGGGAACTCCATGAAGTCTCACGATCTCTTCAATGTGCAGCTCTGCTAGCTTCTCCAAAGACCATGTAATCTTCATAGATAAGAAATGAGCCGACTTGGTCAAACGATCGACAATGATCCAAATCGAGTTGTTGCTCTTCGGACTCCTTGGCAACCCAGTGATAAAATCCATACTAATATTCTCCAATTTCCATTCTGATATAGGCAATGGCTGCAACAAGCCTACAGGCTTCTGATTCTCCGCTCGCCACAAAATCTGCAACATCATTTTTCATTCCTGGCCACCAAAAGTGATGCTTGATGTCCTTGTACAGTATTTCCAGGATGTACTGATAACAAGGTATTGTATGCTTCATGTAGGATGCTCTCCTTCAATTCTGCACTCTCCGGCACACAATCTCTCGCCCATCCATAGAACTTCATCTTGGACACGAAATTTTAATAGCTTGCCGCGGAAACCTACTGCACCATTCTCTGAATTTCTGCATCTGACTTCTGACCCTCGATAATTTGTTCCTTCAATGTAAGTTGAAGCCTCAACCGAGCCAATAACGCTCCCAATCCTTGCTGTACAAACTCGATTCCTGCTCGATCTAACTTTGCTGCCAACTCCTTCTGTGCTGTGATCAAACTTGACAGACTACTCTTCCGACTGAGCCCATCAACCACTACATTCGTCTTGCCTGGATGGTACTTGATCTCAGGACGAATGTCCTTCAATACCTCCAACCACCTTCTTTGCTGAAGATTTAGATCCCTTTGCTGATATATGTACTTCAAGATCTTGTGATCAGTAAACATATTGACTTTCTCTCTATATACATAGTGCCTCCACTACTTCAACGCTAAAATAATAGCTGCAAGCTCCAGATCGTGCATCGGATAGTTCTTATGAGGATGCAACTGTCTCGATCCATAAGCAATAACCTTAACTTCTTGCATTAAGACGCACCCCAGACCTCTATATGATGCATCACTGTAAATATCGTAGTCGTTCTCAGCTTGCGGCAAAGCTAGAATAGGTGCTGTTGTCAACCTCTCCTTCAACTCCAGAAAACTCGCCTTACATTTATCAGTCCAAGTGAAATTCACATTCGTCCTGGTCAACCCCGTCAATGGAACTACAATTTGTGCATAGCCTTGGATGAACCGCCTATAATACCCTGCAAATCCTAAGAAACTCCTGACCTCCTTCAGTTATCGGTCTAGGCCAACTTTTCACTATGTCAATTTTCTGAGGATCAGTGGTCATTTTCTTCTTAGAAAGGATAAGACCAAGGAATGTCACCTCTGACTTTCAAAATTCACACTTCGATAGCTTGGCATACAAATCCTGTTCCTATAACTTCTTTAACACCTCTGCTAAGTGCTCAGCATGCTCTGCCTCTGACTTCGAATAAACTAGTATATCATCAATGAACACCACCACGAAAGAATCAATGAACGGCCGCAAAATCCGATTCATCATATCCATAAATACTGTCGGCGCATTCGTCACCCCGAATGGCCTCACTAAAAACTCATAAAGTTCATGCCGAGTTTTGAAAGCTGTCTTGCTCACATCCCCCTTAACTCGGACCTGATGATATCCTGACCGCAGATTAATCTTCGAAAACACTGTCGCCCCCTGAAGCCTATTAAACAGATCATCAATTCGTGAAAGTGGATACTTATTCTGAATGGTCACCTTGTTCAATTTCTGGTAGTCAATGCACATCCTCATTCACCCATCCTTCTTCTTTACTAGCAACACTGGTGCACCCAATGGCGAAGTACTCGGTCTGATGAACCCCTTACTCAGCAATTTCTCAATCTACTTCTTTACCTCATCTTACTCTACAAGTGTTATCCTGTACGGAGCCTTAGATATTGGAGCGCTTCTTGGCTGAACATTGATACAGAACTCAACATCTCGTTGTGGTGGTAACCCCGGTAGATCTTCCAAGAACACAGTAGGAAAATATCTGACAACTGGAATCTCCCTGACCTCATTTGGAATCATCAACTTCGATACAGCTGCAATCACCTTCGTCTCTTGAAAAGTCACTGCGGGGCCTACCGGTGCCTTCACTATGACTTTTTTATTCTTGCATTCAGCTGTAGCATCATAAATTGCCATCCAATCAATGCCCACAATCACATCTACACCCAAGACCTGCAGTTCGATGAGATCGATTCCGAAAAGCCTTCCACCGACCTCGATATCACAATCCTCGTAATACCTATCAGCATTCAACTCCTCTCCCAATGGTGTTGCCACTGACAAGACCCTGCCTGGGAAAATCTTAGGTTCCAAACCTAATACGTTAGCAAATTTGCGACACAAATGTATGCGAAGAACCAGTATCAAATAAAACCTTTGATTTTATTCCATTAATCAAAACATATCCTGTTACATGAAGAATGATACTCGGAGCTTCATTTTATTCTTAAACAGTCTTATTTAATACATCCAATAAATAAATTAAAATTCTTGCATACCCTGGATCACATCTTCTGAGTTACCAACATCCTCCTCAGTTAATGCACACACTCGCCTTTGCCTCTGAAATTTGCTCCCATTTGCACCATCCTTCTTAAGCTGCAGGCAGTACGGCCTGGTATGACCCTCTCACTCACACTGATAACAAGTCCGACCCTTTGCTGGTTTGGTGCATGCTGTCCTGTAGTGACCCGCTTCTCCACAGTTATAGCAAGTCACGCCTTGAACTGTTGTTGCCGTCTGATCAGGCCCACTGAATCTGCCATTATTCTCCGGAAACTTCAATATATATATTTCTCATTATACAGAGTTTTGCTCTGATACCAACTCTGTAGCACCCCGAATTTTCAATAAATAAAATCTAAAATAGGTGGCACAATTTACAGAATCAACTTCAATCGCAATCATAAATACTATCAAATACAGGGAAAATTTAAAACTTTTTATTACATCTTTTCTTCTTACAAAAACACAGCGAAATTAAATACATAAATTATAAATTTTTACAACACAGAATCAATGAACCAGTATATCATGAACATCACTACGAAAGAATCAATGAACGATCGCAAAATCCGAAGTCGGAGGCAGAGCATGCCGAGCACTTAGCCGAGGTGTTGAAGAAGTTGCAGGAACAGGATTTGTATGCCAAGCTATCGAAGTGTGAATTTTGGAAGTCAGAGGTGACATTTCTTGGTCATATCGAGGGAGTGACCACTGATACTCAGAAAAATGAAGTAGTGAAGAGTTGGCCTAGACTGACGACTGTGAAGGAGGTCAGGAGTTTCTTATTATTGGCAGGGTACTACAGGCGGTTCATCCAAGGCTATGCACATATTGCAGTTCCATTGACTGGGTTGACCAGAAAGAATGTGAATCACTTGGATTGATAAATGTGAGGCGAGTTTTCTGGAGTTGGAGAGGCTGACAACACATATTCTAGTTTCGCCACAAGCTGGGAAGGACTGATATTTACAGTGATGCATCACACAGAGGTCTGGGGTGCATCTTAATGCAAGAAGGGAAGGTTATTGCTTATGGATCGAGACAGTTGCGGTCTCATAAGAAGAACTATTCGATGCATGATCTGGAGCTTGCAGCTTTCATTTTTGCTTTGAAGTAGTGGAGGCACTATGTATATGGAGAGAAAGTCAATATGTTTACTGATCACAAGTGCTTGAAGTACATTTATCAGCAAAGGGATCTGACTTCGACAGAGAAGGTGGTTGGAGGTATTGGAGGACATTCGTCATGAGATCAAGTACCATCCAGGCAAGGCGAATGTAGTGGCTGATGGGCTCAGTTGGAAGAGTAGTCTGTCAAGTTTGATTACAGCACAGAAGGAGTTGACAACAGAGTTAGATCGGGCAGGTATCGAGGTTGTACTGCAAGGATTGGGAGCGTCATTGTCTTGGTTGAGGCTTCAACCTACACTGAAGGAACAAATTATCGAGGGCCAAAAGTCAGATGTAGAAATTCAGAGAAAGTTACAGCAGGTTTCCGACGGCAAGCTATCAAAATTTTGTGTCCAATATGGAGTTCTATGGATGGGCGAGAGATTGTGTGCCGGAGAGTGCAGAATTGAAAGAGAGCATTTTACAGGAAGCACACAATACCATGTTATCAGTACATCCTGGAAGTACGAAAATGTACAAAGACATCAAGTAGCACTTTTGGTGGCTAGGAATGAAGATGGATGTTGCAGATTTGTGGCGAGAGAATCAGAAGCCTGGAGGCTTGTTGCAGCCGTTGCCTATACCAAAATGGAAGTGGGAGAATATTAGTATGGTTTATCACTAGGGAGTCCGAAGGGCAATGACTCGATTTGGTTCAATATGGATCGTTTGACCAAGTCGGCTCAATTCTTATCTATGAAGATTACATGGTCTTTGGAGAAACTGGCAGAGTTGTACATTGAAGAGATCGCGAGACTTCATGGAGTTCCCGTGTTTATTATTTCCGACGGGGATGCGAAGTTCACATCGAGATTTTGGAGGAGTTTGCAAACAACTTCGGGTACCAGGAGTGACTTTAGTACTGCTTTTCATCTACAGACCGACGATCAAACATAGAGGGTGAATCGAGTATTGGAGGATATGCTAAGATCTTGTGTCATGGATTTTGGTGGCAGTTGGGAGAGGTATTTGGCATTGGTTGAGTTTGCTTACAATAATAATTACCATGCAAGCATCAGTATGGCACCCTATGAAGCTTTGTACGGGACACTATTTTAAATATCCTCCGATACGGCCGAAATTTTGCTTCAGCTTGCTTGCCGATATGAAATCACATATTTTATATTTTATATCGTTTTGGACCGAAATATGTATATTTCGGCCAAAATTGCCGAAATATCGACCGAAATATTGCTGAAATTGGCGAAATATCAGCTGAAATAGACACAAATGTTATTGTGAATATATATATAAAATTGTTTTACTTTTTGCATATATGTTTTTCAATATAGGATCTTAAGCTAAGATAATATGAGGATTTCGTTTTGCTATTGTTTGTATATATGTAAAGTCAAGTAAGTTTAACTAATACATTTTTTTCTAATTAATGCCAATTTAATTTAGTTATATACTTATATTACATTCTTTTCTATATTATTGTTAAATTTTGTGAATATTTACCGTAATTGATTCATGTCATTAGTTATATTATACAGTATTTATATGATAAATGACATGTAGGACATATAATATTTTATTTAGTAACCAATTTTTTTTATTATTGAGTATAGGAAATGAACATCCGATATGATCACATTTCCCCGAGATCTCCGATCCGAGACGAAACACCCCTTCCCGAGATGAGTCCGAAATTCGAGATTTAAAACCATGGTACGGGAAGAAGTGCAGAACACCCGTCTGTTGGTACGAAGTTGGAGAGAGGCAGATGTTCGGGCTAGAAATTGTGCAGCAGAAGTCAGAAAAGATCGAGCTGTTTCGGAAGAGATTGGTCAAAACCCAGACCCGGCAGAAGAGTTATGCAGATACTCAGCGTAGGGCCTTGGAGTTTTAGGTTAGGGATTCAGTTTTCCTCAAAGTATCTCCGACAAAGGGAGTAATCAGATTTGGAAGAGGGGGCAAGTTGGCACTGAGGTACATTGGGCCTTACAAAATTTTGAGGCGAATCGGTAAGACTGCGTACAAGTTGAAATTGCTCAAAGAATTGGCGCAAGTGCATGATGTGTTCCATGTATCGATGGTGAGGAAGTATGTGCCAGATCAGAGTCATCAGTTGACGGAAGTGCCCGATGGATTGCAGCTGAACTTGAGGTATAAGGAGCAATCTGTGGAGATTGTTGATCGGCGGGAGGTGTTACGAAATAAAGTTATACCTATGGTCAGGGTATTGTGGAGGAATCAACTGTTCGAGGAGGCCACTTGGGAGCCGGAGGACCGCATGAAGAATGATTTTCTTGAACTCTGTGTAATTTATTCTTTTGCTTGAAGTTGTTTCTTTTCCCTATTAGCAGTAGTTCTGAGGACATAACTATTCTAAAGAGGGAGTAATATACATCCTAGAAGTTTTAAATATGTTTTTGGAATTAATAAATGATTTGTGATGAATTTTTATGATTTATCAAGCATTTTTGAAAATTTTCATTTTTGCACGTGCAAAACACGTGCAAATATTTTCTTGGGAAATAAAGAGTCAGAAATTTCATTTGAAAAATATAATCTTTATTAGTACATAATAATTCTAAATTTTCTGGATTTTTATGAATAATTTATGGCATGTTTGCAAATATTTCAAAGTGAGGACTTTTGTGTAAAATTACAACTTGGAGGCAAAATTCAAAATTTGAAACCCCTTGGCTGCATGAGGACCGGCCAAATCAGGGAGATCAGGGGAGATGAAATCCTACCTTAATTGATTTGATTAACTACTTAAATTTGGTGGATCTACATATTTGTTAAAAAAATTGATTTCTGAGGGGGTTTTTTGTTGTAAAATCTTCGTAAAACCCTAGATATTGTAGTCCCAGCCTATAATAGACAGCAGCAACCGTTTCCCCTGTTTTAATACAAAAATATCTTTAATATTATTTTGGAGTTTTGGAGGCTTGGATCTTTGGATTTTCACAAGGAGGAGGAGCTTTTCCTTTTTTGTTATTATTGTTCCTCAATTGATCTTCTTTGAGGTGGGTGATACTAGTCTCTTGTATTGTTATACGTTTGTAAAATATGATGATTGGGCAAGTAAGTTACATGCTAGAAGTTGTATGTTTATATATAACTAATAAAAACCCTAATTGGTAGGTGTTCTTTTTTATCTCATGATGTGTTTAAAATATATTGTTATGATGAATTTAGTAGAGATGCTAAGGCTTGTTGTGGATTTTGTAGATTTGTAGATCTGTAATTTGATAGTTTGATCATGGTTAAAATATTAGATGATAATGTTAGGCATGATGAATGAACTTTTAGATGTCTATATGAAATAAATGTGCATTTTAAGAGTGATGATCACGTTTGTGTTAATCATGAATATTAAATATTGATGATGCATGAAAGATCTAATCCGGGATTTGTAAAATTGATTAGATGACCATAGATTTAATTGTAGATGATGAATATTTGTAGAGATAATTAGAATTTGTTGTATGCTCTTAAATTCATGCTTGATTAATTAGAATTTGTCTTGAACAAAGAAGTTGTGTATTTATGAAAGATTAATAATTTGTTTAAAGAAATAAATTTAATGAGAACGGATGTGATTGTAGATGTTGGATCTTGGTGTTTAATTCGGGAAGTATTTTTAAAGGATTAAAATATGGAATTTTTAATGTTTATTTCGCTGTTTTAACGCAAATAAAATTCTTGATGATAAACCCTAATTGTTCATGCGTGCAATGTGTATATGGAAAGAAATATATATGAAAAATACATCAAATATATGGGGGATAGGGTTTGGGGGTCAAAACCCTAGGTTTTGAGGGGTTGGGGTTTGGGTGAACAGTAACCCTGTTCAAACCTGAACAATAGCACAGCAGCAGGCTGCTGCTGTCTCGGTTGTTTGGTTCATTTTGGGTTGTTTCCGAGGAGTTTTGTGTGTGGCCTTGTGTGCTATGGCGGTGGAACCCTAGTACATATATATGTGTGTGTGTGTGTGTGTGTGTGTGTGTTTAATCTAATATTTGTGTGAGATTTGATTTTTGATGGAGTTTAGATGTTGTTAAATTTCAGATTTTGTCGAAATCTAGTTGCAAGTTTCTAATATGTTCAAGTAACGTTTTGAGGAAGTAATTCTATGTTTTTAGAGATTAAATTCTCAGTTTTGAGGGATTATATATTTCAGTTACTGATGAAAACTTTGAGTTCTAATGGGGGTATTTTCAGCTTCTAAAAGAGGTAAATTTCATATTTTTGGAATAAAAGAATTTCACGAGATCCCATATAATTAAGAGGCTTGTTTCATTTGAATTGATTGAATCCCTAGTTGAATAAATTGAACTTATGGATGATTGGGAAGTGAGATTTGAAAGTTGATTTTTAAAAGAATTTTTGTAAAGTGATTATGTTTCCATATTTGAAAGAGTCTTTATGGTACTATGAATTGATTAAAAGAAATGTGATTAATAAAGAGTTTTGTATATTAAACTAAGTTGAGTTTTGATTTGTGAGTTAGAGTTGTGATGAGAACCGTAGAAATATTGTTGCGGATTTCGAGTTGTGAGACTCTAGAAGTTTAGTGGGACCCTAGTATACCAGCAAATGCTTGTGGAAATTGGCCAGTGGGGCTTTTGTTCTTGATTCAGTAGAGTTAAGTCCGGTAGGGTACACCAACTCTACGGAGACCGTGATTTTAATTAATTGAACATAATAAATGTAAGGTCAGACACTAGTTGGAGCTGTGATGAAATGAGAGCAAATATGGGTAGGGGGGCCTCATATTATTCGCGGTGGGAGATAATCTCAGGAATTATTGGGGTGTAATCACTTGCGGTATGGGATGTATCTTCAGAATTATCGGGATCGAGGCGACGCTCATGGGATATTCTTGTGATGAGGTACCGTTTGGCTTGTGGTGTGGGTTTCAATTTCTAGAATTACGAGGTGTGAGGGAGTGTACCCAAAATCACTTGCAGTGGGAAGTTGATTCCCAATAATTATCTGGGCATGACACTAGATACTCATAGAATAATCTTAAATCTTCAAGTAATCACCGTAGTAGGTTAGTTGCATAACGAGGGATTGAACCGGAGTTGTCCATGGGATTTCTAGCAGAAATAGGCTTAGGTTCCTCGATGTCAAGCTGCACAGCATGTTTCATGTTAGAGTATTACAATATTGAAGAAGAATTAATTTCTTACGAACTTGAACAAGGCTCAATTATGAACTTCTCATAGGAATTCATTGGTGTCTCTAGTTCTATCTAATTCCACTTTGCACACACTTTTCCAGCAGCAAAGAATTTATTATCCAAAGATATTATTGCATTGGATGTATATTCATCAAATATAGTTGAGGTGCTAGGATTGAATCCATAACCTAATATGCAAATAGCAAGGTTCACAACCAATTACTCAACTTTAGAGAATCCAAATAAATTACCAGTTCAATATTAGTTCATTCACAAGATTAATTAGCTTTCTTGAAAACATTTTGCATCTCTTCACTGTTGTGCCAACTACCAATTATTTAAGTGTTCCAACTCATTTTACCCAAAAATTAACTTGACATTGGAATTGTCATGCATAGATATCCCCCAAAATTTTCTTCGTTTAAAATAATCCTATAAAATTTTAGATGATATATTAGGTTAACTATCAGAATCTGCAATTAAATTTTTCTTTGTTTTAATATAATCCCTTTATATCCTTTTTCATTTGAAATAACCCCCAACTTTGAAAGGAGAGGCTTTAGACTATTCACCAATAACAAAAGACAGGTCAAAGGATTTGTAGAATTAAACCAAGTAAACTTCAGGGTAGTAAATCTTCAGCTTACTCAAACTTCCCCCCAAATTGACTAAGATACATTAATCTATATCCTATCTTTTCGTTCCTCTTCCAAAATCCATAAAATTCAATAATTACTACTAAAATGCAAGTAAACCTACAAAGTAAAAGTCGTCAGTGAAATAACTCACAACTTCAATCCATGCATAATACGCATATATTTTACAGCTGACATCTCCTTTTCGGCCTTGGCCTGCATCTTCCTTAGTGCGCTTGCCTCTTCCTAAATTTCCTTCAACTTCTTCATCTCTTCCAAGTCCTATTATATATTTTACTCATTTAGGGTCAAATTAGAAATATTGAAATATCTAGGATTTGGATGGAAAATATACCTCTTCTCTATGGGATTGGGGATCTTGGCCGTATCGAGCCTCCAGCTGCCCTTCCTTTTCTTTTTCTTATTTCACCACCATAAACCTCATGCTTCTATTCTTGATGTTGATCTCTCTCTCTCTCTCTCTCTCTCTCTCTCTCTCTCTCTTTCTGTTTCTCTCTCTCTACCTATTGAATGATTTTTGAGTTAAAAACTTGAATTTCTTTTGACGATTTTCTAGATAAGGAGAACGCGTACATTTTTCTTTTTTGCTTCGAAGAAGGGGACAGTGTGGAAGAGGATTTAGAATCTTTAGATATCTTTTTATGTAAGATATCTAAAGATTAGGATTTTTATAAAAAATTTAATGGCCAAGATTATATATAAGTTGGGAGTGTCCATGTCCAGCGAGTTTGAAGGTGTATCAAATTCGGGATCCTGAGGCGAATCGATTTTGGATGTGTCCAAACCGTTGTGGCAGCACTTTAGCCGTGTAGGTGCTTCCCAATGCAGAAATAGTTGAATTGCTCAATGTTGGAGGTTACCGGGTGATTATTCAACACCTTTCATTTTCATACATATAACGTCGTCGCCTCCACTATCCCACTTGTTCTGTAAAATGTATTTATTTATTTTTTGTTATTATACTGTAACTCATGGTCTCCTTCACTATTCATTTTTTAACCTTAGTAGAATTTGAAATTTTTCTTCACCTATTGCAATTTACAAATTTGTAAGTTTCCTAAGGATCAAATTTGCTTTTGCAGAAGCTGAATCAAAGTTAGTAGAAGCTTTACAAATCAATCCAAAAAGGCACGAAACAATCTGGTTCTTAGGTAATGCGTACTTCACCCTGGGGTTGTACTCTGAAGATGATGATATTGCAGAGGCATATTTTGCAAAGGCATCTAATACTTACCAGGAGGCAATCAAAGAGGTGACTTTCTTTCATAGTTTATTATTATTGATGTTTTACTATAGTGATTTAACTCTCAAACTTCTCGTAGGATCCTGACAATGACCAATATCAGAAGTCTTTGGCGATGGCAATCAGTGTAAGCTTCCTCAACTGTAATGCTTTTTAAAGTGCTTAAACCATCATTACCTTTAATGTGAGACATTCAAATAGGATTTATATGATTGTTAGGATCTGCATGCTTTTCGTACTGTATGTTTTGGTATGATGGATAATTTCAAGTGTCATTATATTTATCTGTAGGAGTTCCATTTCCTGTTATCACCACTATTAAAGGATGATTTTAAAAAATAACTTTGATACTTTAAAGAAGCTTTAGAGGAAGATATGCTTGTTTATGGGTGTGCGGAAATGGAACCTCATATCTATATGAGGTGATTTCCTTATATGGAGTGATTACTATCACTCGGTGGGGCCCATAATTGACCGTCTGAGTCGTTCACTTTGACTCTCATGCTGTAATAACTTGCACAAGAAATCAAGTTGTTTGGATATCTCTTATTATGTTTTTAGTTACAGAATGAACCTTTTTTTTTGAATTATAGAAGAAATTGGACAACATGATGAATGGGTAAGTTACCTCCAAATCATTTGATCTTTTATACACATCCATCTTGTGAGACAAGATGGACAGTGTGGATCGTCCATAACACTCAGCACCAAGTGATTATAATTTATAAGTGTGTGAAAACACCGTAAATGGATTCAATATCAGCCTACCTGTTCTGGTATAGGTTTTGGTGGTCTTGAAAATGTTGGGCATGTTGACTCGGTGTTTTTGACTTTTTCGTTTTCGTCTTTGTAAAGTGATTACAAATTTAAAATAGTTCAAATGTTTAAATGATTTAATCTCAAAGCTAACATTGTATTTATTTAATTATAATAAGATATTACAGTAATTTTTTGCATTTTTTCAATTACAAAATAATTTTATTTTTATACCGTGAAAATATGATTTATAAATTTGTTATAAAATATTTAATTTTAAGCTACAAGAATATTGCAAATATACTTGGAAATAGTTTTCTGTTGCGTTTATTTAGATCATGTTTTCTCTCACGCTTTTTTTATTTATACCTACTCGTTGTATGGTCGTTGGCTCCAATTGCATGGTACCATTTTTTTGTTTACTTAAGTTTCAAATTTCAATGAATGCCGAGTTTTCGAGTAAATATAGTATTGTTAGGCCAAAAACCAAAATAAACTTGGTGGTTACTCGATTTTGGCCTATTCTTAATACCATGATTATAATCTCACTCTATAGGAGAGAATTCCCCGTATAAATGTGTCTGTTTATTTTTTTTCAGCAATGGACAATTCGTTGTATGGTCGTTGGCTCCAATTGCATAGTACCATTTTTTTGTTTACTTAAGTTTCAAATTTCAATGAATGCCGAGTTTTCGAGTAAATATAGTATTGTTAGGCCAAAAACCAAAATAAACTTGGCGATCATGTTTTCTCTCTTATGCTTTTTTTATTTTATACCTACTCACTGACAATAACACGAATAAATAGGTTGTTTGGTCGTTGGCTCCAATTGCATGGTACCATTTTTTTTGTTTACTTAAGTTTCAAATTTTAATGAATGCTGAGTTTTCGAGTAAATATAGTATTGTTAGGCCAAAAACCAAAATAAACTTGGCGGTTACTCGATTTTTGCCTATTCTTAATACCATGATTATAATCTCACTCTATAGGAGAGAATTCCCCGTATAAATGTGTCTTTTTATGTTTTTTTTCAGCAATGGACAATTGCGATCATTTAATCAATGTTATTTGATCATTTGATGTTAATGACATGAAAAACACTTCAGTTGGTGTGGGTCATCCATTTGGGAGGAGGTTGGATATTTTAGGGTGCCATCGGAGGAACATTCCTCCTATGTCATAGGACACAAATGTTATATATATATATATATATATATATATATATATATATATATATATATATATATATATATATATAGGGAGGTGATCTCCTAAGGCCTTACCTCACCTCTTATTTTGAGCCCCACCATAATATGACCCCCCTTATGAGAGATCAAGTTATTTGCATTCATTTTTCCATCCATGACGCCTTTAGAATAACAGAATTTTTAGCCATACATTTTTTTCATGTTGTGAAAGTAAAACTCAAATGAACTTCAATTAACTTGATTTTACACCCTTAAGCTATCTAAGGCATGTAGAAGAAGATGAACGATTTGGACTTTTAATGGGGGATTCGTATCAATGGGGTTGCATATTAGACCTCAAAATAAGGGGTGAGGTCAACCCCGGTTATATATATATATCGTAAGGGAGGTCAAGTGGCATAGGTTCTTCTTATGGCGCACTAAAAGTTCAATCTTCGGAACCAACATTCATGATCCACACCATTCAAGTTGATCTTCATACCATAAATTATTTTTTGAAGGAAACATACCATAAAATATTGAGTCATGTAAAACCATTATGTTTGAACATGTTTTGTCCCTTCATCGTGAGGTTGTAAAATGAACTGCTTTTTCCACAATAGAACAATTGCGACCACTTAATGCATTGGCAAAACATTCACTTTAATAATATTTCGTCCTCGTGTTTTATGACTTGTTGAACACTTTGAACGGTGTGGAGCATGCATTTGGGAGGAGGGGTAGGATTTTTAAGGGTGACAGAGGAGGAATTTTTCTTCCTCTACCATCTTTCCTTCCATTCTCTCTCTCTTTCTCTCTCACTATATATATATATATATATATATATGCAAAAATGGAAGGAATCCTCCTATGTCACCCTTAAAAATCCTACCCCTTCCTCCCAAATGCACGTTCCACACCGTTCAAATTGTTCAACATGTTATTAAATATGTGAGGATGAATTATCATTAAAATTGAATATGTTTTGCCTATGCATTAATTGGTCACAAATGTTTTATTGCTGAAAAACCGTTCACTTTGCAACCTCATGATGAATGGGCAAAACATATTCAAATTTAATGATTTTATATCAGCCTATCTTTTATGGTATGAAGATCAACTTGAATAGTGCGGATCATGAATTTTGAATGCAAAGACTAGTTTTTTAGTGCGCAATAGGAAGAAAAATCCTCCTATGCCATAGGACCCCCCGCATCCTCTCTCTCTCTCTCTCTCTCTCTCTCTCTCTCTCTCTCTATATATATATATATATATATATATATATATATAAGTGAGCCCCATATTTGTAGGAGGAAATTTCTTCATATGGTGATTGGCAGCGCTCGATGGGACCCTTTATGGATGATCCAAACTGTCCATTGTGTTTTTTTATGTCACGACACGTATATGCAAAAAAAAAAATAGTGGTTCAACTTTTTCCACTTTGTTGTATTATGAAAAATCTCTTCATTTTGCTAACACTTAATTTACGAGCAAAAGTTCTACAAACTCCATGATTTATTTAATACTTCTACATTATTAGGTAAAAAGTCATAATGAACGGTGTGGATCACCCATGGGGGACATATACTTGTAGAAGAATATCACCTCATACAAATTTGAGGGTCAAATACGAACGAATTGGGTTTATACCCTAGCGAACTTGGGTTAAAAGCTATTAATAGGGATTTGAGATGTATTTATTCATTTGACGAAGGATGGCCCTCAACAGAGTTGAAAAGGATTTTTGAAGCTGTCCCCAAAATGTTTGGATAAGGCTTTGTTGTTGTTGTTGTTGTTGTTGTTGTGTGTAAATATGCATATGTTTGTTTCTTTCTTTGATTGGACGAGATGCTTCCAAAATCTTGCTTTGTAAATTTTTGAATGTACTTTATCAAATAGGTTATTGATTGATTTCCCTTGTATTAAACGAAATCAACCTTTTGAAATTGTTTCTAAATTACAAATTGCATCTTTCAGTGTGTTGTTTTACCGAGTAAGTAGGCTAATCTTCATTCTTGATTATTCGTATAGCTGTTGACATCTGTTGCACATTGGTTTCAGGGATCTGAAATACGTTTACGTCTGGTTAAGCAAATGACCAGTGAATCAGCTGTCTCAGGGGGGGGATCATCTTCAAGTGCAAAGGTAGTTTACTTTGTTGCTTGTTTTTCTTCTTTTTTTTGACTCGACCTTTTCTTGCTTTTTTATTTTTTATATTTAATATTATTATTATTATTATTGTTGTTATTGATTTTTTCTTTGACAGTGCTGTTTTTTAACAATAAGTTAATTATTTTCTTATTATCCATCTTTGGTACATCCACTTTAATTTTTAGCATTGTAAAATAATAATATGGTACCGATTTTTCTTCTTTTTAGCTGCAAAATGGTGATGGTATTAACTATTAAGGTAGATGTTATGCACTATTTATTCTGTGTTAACTGGATTCAGCATATCCAAGTTTTCTCAATTTGGTGTGCTCTAGCCTTCTGGTCTGCCCAATCCTTCCCGACTCCCCCCCTCCCCATGCATTGTGGAGTATGTGGAGTAGAAAATTAGTTTGGAATTGCAAATAAATATACTTGCTTTCTCCTGGTTTATTGCTAGATAGCAATTAGATGCTGGTTTAGTTTTCACTTCAAATATTTCATTTGATAGTTGTTAAGGTGGGTGATAGACCGTGGTTATAATTTTTTTGGTTATCCTGGCGATTATCAATAGAAAAGTTGCCGTTTTACACATTTTAGAAGCAAGACTAAAACTAAAGTGGTCCTAAAAGAAATAAATACTCCATAATTGACATCCTGATTGATAGTAGTAAACTTGCATGGTTAGTGATGGTGACTATCTAGTTGATGATATCCAATCTTAAATTTTAAATGTAGGTAGACACAGTCACAAAATTCAAGTGTGGGGTGAATGCATAAAACAGTGTAGTTGGCATTCAGGATGATGATAGTAAACTGTTAGTGTTAGTGATGATATTCAAGCTCAATTTTTAAATCGATATTCAATTCACACTATCTTTGTTAGTCATAGCACCAAGGTTAGCCTTTATGTTTTACACGAAGTAAATTCACTTTTCTCCTTGCAACTCTTATTAGTCCTGTGTGAATTCTGCCATTTTGGAAATACTGGTTGTTTTGCAGAATTTATCTATTGTTCAACCATCTAATGTGATAATATGATTCTTGGCCCTTTTCTTATTGCTTAAACATTTTTTTTATTATACATAAAATTTATGTTCCATTATTTTACATAAATCCTCGATATTCTTTATGTTTACTGATGAAGGTTTTAAGCTATGTTTGGGAACAAAGTTATCTTAACGAAAGTTATAACATTGTTCCAAAACAGGCCTTATTCTTTTGCTATGCAGATTAGAGAGGGGAATACTTCCATTCCCATCCCACCTCCATTCCCTTGTTTGGCGAAGTGTAAGCATATTTTGAGAAGGAAGACTGTTCCCTAGGGGTTAAAATCCATCAATTTCATACCCCCAAAATATGAGGGATTTCTTTATTCCCAAGGAATTAAAATTGCAAAGACTTTCCCCCCTACCACTTATGTCTACCTCTACCACTACAACTACTCCCTTACAGCGACTGCTGCTGCCACCACTGCTGCCACCACCGCCACCCTTAGGATTTACTTGGTTTTATGCTATATCGCACATGAATACAAATTGTTGCATATTTGCATATAGACAAAGAGAAAATGGGAGGAAAGGTGGCATATAACACACGAAAAATTCCTACCCCCTCCCAAATGCATGGACCACAGTTTCCAAAGTGTTCAACATATCATAAAACATAAAAAGTATGAAATATCATCAAAGTTAAATATGTATGGTCCATGCATTAAGTGATTCAATTGTTGTATTGCTGAAAAACTATTCATTCTGTAACCTAATGAGCAAAACATATTCAGAGTTACTAATTTTTCTTTACTCTGTTTTATAATACGAGATCAATTTGAACGGTGTGGATCATAAATTTTGGTAACGGAGAATTTTTTTTAGTGTGCCACAGGAGGAAATTTCCTCCTACGGCATAGGACCTTCCATATCCTCGTATACAAATTGTTATGATGAATAATCTTCCTGTAATATTATACTTGAAAGTAAAGCATTTGGTAGTTCTCTTAGCACCAACAACCTACAGGGGAAGAAAGTGGGGAAAGAAAATACACAATTATATACCACTTGCTACTGCATCAAACTATTTTTGGTTCCCATTTATCATTCTATTCTTGAGCTGTTGAGCATGATTAGTCTTTATAATTGCCGAGTTTGGCTGGCTCAGGAATTACGAGTATGCTTGAAGTGTTCTCAAGCAAAGAATATGTTTATGTTAATCTCTGGAGTAGGGCATCTAGTATGACATGATATCTTAATTTTCCAAATGTATCGTTATATTAAACAGGCTAGATAAGGTCAAATTTGAAGTCAACATATCCCATGGGTCATCTCGTCGGTTAAATTAGCACCTGTCATATCGTTCTCAGCTGTTTCAATCCAATTCCAGTTAGGTCCGATTTCTATTCTTTGCTTCATTCTCTGTCACTCGTTGTGGTTAGCACTGCCGTATGTTTCAGTTCTTCCTAATTTTATCCCCAACAGGGGCTACCTCTAATGTCAAGTCTGACATAATCATATATGTTATATCTTTCTTGCTTGTGGTGCAAAATATGTAGAATTGCTATTCTGGTATTAGTTGATGATGATGATACTTATTTTCTAGGCTTCCCAGAAGGACAGGACAATGGATCTTACATACGACGTACTAGGGTGGGTAATTCTGGCAGCAGGGCTTGTTGCTTGGCTTGTTGGTACAGGAAAGTCTAATGTTCATCCTCCATCTTCACTACCTCCATAGTCTTGGTGAGAAGAATTTTGTTCGCTTTGAGGATTTACTGACAAATACAAGACTGCATCAAACAACATTTTATATTTGTTTTGACAAGTTATTTTATGAACATTGGTTTTGTGGGAATCATAATATGCTGATCTTGATTATTTGTTAATTGTTCCTTTTTTCAAATTTTGTGTCATAGTTGTACATAGAATGTGACATATCTTGTATATTTTAAGCTCTAGAGATGTTCCATCACTTATTAGTAGGAATTTCAATAATAATAAATGAAATTGTGGTATTTTCCTAGTGAAGAGTATTGGAGAAAAGTGAGCATCATATCTGTAGGAGGAAATTTCCTCGTACAATATGAATGTAATAATGGGATCCTTTATAGATGATCCACAACTGTTCGTTGTGTATTTTATGTCCTGAAACATAACAGTATATATATATGGGTAAAAGGGATATGAGCAACTTGCTCATTTAGTAAATGAGCAAGTGATGAGGTGGCATGCATGCGATACATTGAGTATCTAACCACTTTTAAGATTTCCCAATCACATGCATGCCACCTCATCACTTGCTCATTTACTAAATGAGCAAGTTGCTCATATCCCTTTTACCCTATATATATATATATATATATATATATATATGATTCGGAGGTTTTTACGTGTTCATCGTGTGCTCAAATTTTGTTCACTTCCATTATTAAAAAACTGTTCATTTTGTGAACACTTGGAGCAGGGATAAATGTTTCCGACTTCCATAATTTTTTTTATACATGCATATCATAAAAAAACTGTTTCTCATACAAACATCATTAAAAAACTGAACTTCTAAAGCCACCCTCACAAAAATTAAGTCTCAAATATGGTTTCAGCTAACCTAAGAAATCACATTCACACACATCTGCATGATAACATTCATGTCACATGATGAGTTCCACATATGACAAATAATATATATGATGTATATATTTCCAACAACAAAAAAATAGGACATATATAACTAAATCCTAGTGGGCTACAGGGTTTTCAACATTTTATGTTAAACCTACCCAACTCCTATCTATTTCGACAATTAAGTTAGAGTAATGCTTCATCCACTACCAATTTCACTACCATTCTCTTTATTATCCTAGGTGGCATACTCCTATTGGAGAGTTTCCTCACCTACTTTATCTTTCCCTACCTATTGGAGTATGCCACTAAGGTAGTGAAGAAAAATGTAGTGAAATTGGTAATGGATGTAGCATTACTCATTAAATTATAATTCAGATGGTAAAGGAGTTGAACAGGCAAAGGAAGTCTCAAATTCGAGACCATGCTATGATGTCGCTGTTTATTCAAAATAAATTATATTTGAACATTAAGTTTTATTCCATTAGCAAACTAATACCCAAATAATACTGATAGCTGTAGTCAAATTTTTAAGTGAAGGTAGAATCATCCACTTTGAAATTTCAGTTATTTTGTAAGCAAGTTTTCGGAGGAAAGTAGAGTACATCGGTTATTTTGTAAGTATTCAGAAAGTGGAATTGAGATAAATTGGTAAGAATGGATTTGAGATAACTACAAACAGCTCCGACTTCTTTTGAAGTGGAGGAGTACGACGACCAAGAGTGGTGATCAGTCCGACTTTGGACTGATACAACACCTTACGGGATGGTTGCCCACGCTCCCGAGTGTTGTTGGAGGGACCTCTTGTATCATGTCATTCTTGTTTTGATGCTTTTCTATGTATGAACTTTGTTGTATTTGTATTTGTATTTGTATCACCCTCCTATGTTTTTTGGAGGTTTTACGAGTTATTTCTCATCTGTAGTTTTTGTAATTGAGCTGAGTACGCTGGGTATGTTATTTATCCCTTATTAATGAAACAGTGTTGTCATATTCCACCTTTTCTTCAAAAAATACCAACATTTCAATTTTTTGGCTAAGAAAAGTTGAGATAACAACAGTTATTTCAATTTCAAAAATCGAAAGAACTAATAGGATATGTCTTGCAATCTCAGGATAATACCATTTACTAAAATGAGCTAATTGGATCATCAAGAAGTAGAGTCGGAAATGGTTCCATTGCAAAAGTTTTCCAATCAGTAATAATGTCAATTTGGATTCAACTGTGAACCAATCCTCAACAACAGCATAGAATTTCACTAAAATTGCTGAAAACTATCTCAAAGTAGTGAAACTTCAAACTTGTCGAAATTGGATGAAAACTGTGGACATTAAGTCACGTATTCTAGCCAAAACAACGAAAACTGTAATATCACGAAAAAGGCCGAAATGTGTATATATCTTTGGTCAGATTATCTGTGTTGTATGCTCTAATGTTTTTAGCTGATTTTGACGAAATTTTATTGATTTCACTAGATTTTTTGGATTATAATCCATTGTTTTCGTCGATTTTGACAAAATTTTGAATCACTGTTTCGTCCATTGTTCTAAGCCAATTTTGAAAATTTTCAAAATTTCATTGATTTGGCTATATTTTTTGGGCTATTGTCCATTGTTTTTCAATGATTTTGGAAAATGCGAAATTTCACTGATTTGGCCATATATTGTGCGCTACAGTCCACCAATTTCATCGATTTTGAGAAATTCTAAATTTCACTACTTTGGCTAGAGCTTGTAGGCTCCATCGCTTTCGTTGATTTTGAGAAAAATCTGAATATCACTGTTTTAGTCATATTTTATGGGATGTAGTCCCCTGATTTTAGTCAATTTTAATAAATTTGAAATTTCACTAATTTGGTCATATTTAATGCACTATAGTCCACTATTTTAAGCGATTTTGGGAAATGCTGAATTTCACTGATTTGGACAAATTTTGTGCACTATAGTTCACTATTTGATTCTAGCCAGTTTAGATAAATTCAAAATTTCACTAGTTTGGCCAGATTATGTAGTCCACTATTTTTGTCAATGTTAAGAAAATTATGAATATCATTGTTTTGATCATATTTTTGGGGCTATAATCAACTGTTTTTTGCCGGTTTTAAAAAAAATTGAATTTTTGCTGATTTTACCATAATTTGTGGACTATATAATCAACTGCTTTTGTTGATTTTGAAATTTTCTTAATTTTATTACTTTGGTCAGATTTCGTGGGACGTAGTCCACTATTTCTAGCCAATTTTGTGAACATCGAAATTTCACTAATTTGATCAGATTTTGTGGGCCATAGTCCACCATTTTTGTCATATTTGAGAAATCTAAATATCATTGATATAGCAAAATTTTATGGGCTATAGGCCAATATTTTTAGCTAATTCTTTAAATTCGAATTTTCATTGATTTGGCCATATTTTGTAGCCTATTCCACTATTTTTTGCCAATTTTTAACGATACAAAAATTTACTAATTTAGTCATATTTTGTGGGCAAAAACCCATAATTTTCATCGATTTTGTGAATTATTGAATTTCATCATTTTGGACAGATTTTTTGCGCTAGTCTATTGTTTTTAGTCGATTTTGATAAATTCGACATTTCAATAATTGGGCCAAATTTTGTGGCATATAACCAACCATTTTCGTAGATTATCATAAAATTTTGAATATCAATGTTTTTTGCCATATTTTATTGGCTATTTTCCATGGTTTTTAGCCGATTTTGACGAACTATAAATTTCACTGATTTGACCATATTTTGTGGGTTAGAGTCTACGGTTTTTGTCAATTTCGTTAAAATTCTAAATATCACTGTTTTGACTATATTTTGTAGGTTATAATCCACCATTTTCTTCGATTTTGCGGAATTCTGAATTCCACTACTTTGGCCAAATTTTGGTGCCTGTAGTCCACTGTTTTTAGCAGATTTATTGAAATTCAAAATTAACTAATTTGGCCAAATTTACTAATTTTTGTCAATTTTGGTAAAATTCTAATTATCATCGATTTTCCCAATTTATGGTCTATAGTTTATTAGCCATTTTCGCGAAATTCATGCTTAACTATTTTGGTTATATTTTGTGAGCTATATAGTCCACAGTTTTCAGACAATCTTGCAAAACTCCATATTTCACTAATTTGATCACATTTTGAGGGCTATTATCCACATTTTCAGGAAATTTTATTAATTCAATGGTTTGGCCAAATTTTGTGGCTATATATAGTCCACATTTTCCGGCAAATTTTGCAAATTTCCATGTATCACTGTATTGGCCACAATTTGAGGGCTATAGTACATTTTTCGCCAATTTTGTGAAATTTCGTATTTCACTTTTTTGGTAACACATTTTGTAGGTAGTCTGTCGTTTTTGACGATTTTCACGAAATTCTATATTTCGCTGTGTTGGCCAAAGTCCACAATTTTCAACAAATTTCAGAATTTTCCGTATTTTTTGATTTTTGCCATATTTTATTGTCTCTTATCTACAGTTTTTCAGTTGTTTTCACAATATTTTGTATTTCACTGTTTTAGCAATATTTTTTCGGCTATACTCCACAATTTTTTTTACCTAGTGTGTAAAAATTATGTAATTCACTGTTTTTGCCAAAAATTGAGTGCTAATGTCCACAGTTTCTTGTTGTTTCGTAAAATCTTGTACTTCACTATTTTTGCCACATTATGTTGGGGGGCTTATTGTCTACAATTTCATAGAATTTCGTATTCCACTGTTTTGCCCACATTTTGTGGGCTAGTGTTTATAGTTTATGAGTTGTTTTCGCAACATTTCACACTTCACTGTTTTTGCCATATTGTGGGTTATAGTCTATAGTTTTTGGATAGTTCTGCAAAATTTTGTATTTCACTATTTTGACCACATTTTGTTATTTGATTATTTAGCCTACATTCTGTGGACAACCGTCCACAATTTTCATTAAGTTTTTACGATATTCGGTATTTCAATATTTTGGCCAGGCTTAGTTGATCTTATAACTAAGAAGTCAACATGCACAATTAAAATTTGACCAGATTTTTTAATGTGTGTGGTCCATATTTAAATAGACATGTTATCACAAAGAAATTGTCTAATAATCATTATTGTGGATGTCTCTTCACAATAGTACATTTTGGGGCCAAATTTGCGAAATTATGTATTTCACAGTATTTGGCAATACATTTTGTGTGCTATATAGTCCACAGTTTTCTGTCGTTTTTGCAATATTATGTATTTTCCTATTTGGCTAAATTTTGCAGGTCATAGTCCACGGTTTTTAGCCAATTTAGCAAAATTTCATATTTCACTGTTTCATACACATTTTAGAGCTATAGTCCACAATTTTCGGCAGTTTTTGCGAAATTCTCCATCTAACTATTTTGGCCACATTTTGTGGGGCTATAGTCCAAAGTTTTTTGCCAATTTCACAAAATTCCGTATATAACATCTTGGCCACATTTCCTGGGCTTATACTCCACAGTTTTCGGCTGCTTTTCGGTGATGTTCCGTATTTCGGTTCTTTTGCCCATTTTGTGGGTTATAGTCCACAATATTTGACCAATATCTCGAAATTCTGTATTACACCATTTGGCCACATTTTGTTGACTTTAGTCCACAATTTTTGGCCAATTTTACAAAATTCCATGTAGAACTGTTTTGGTCACAATTTGACGGATATAGTATACAATATTTGGTTTTCTTGCGAAATTTCGTATTTCACTATTTTGATTACATTTTTAGGGCAATAGTCTAGATTTTTGAGAAATTTGGTAATTCACTGTTTTAGCCACATTCTGTATGTTATAGTCCACAGTTTTCAGCCGATTTTGCAAAATTCCGTATTTGAGCTTTTTTTTTGTGTGCCCATTTTGTGGGATTTTTGGCAAATTCTGTGAAATTCAGTAGTTCACTGCTTAGGCCATAGTGTGGGAGTCCACAATTTACGATAAATTTCTCGATATTCCGTGTTTCACTAGTTTTACCATTTTGTGAGCTATATAATCCACTATTTTCGGACAAATTTGCGAAATTCTGTATTTCACTGTTTTGGCCACAAATTTTGGGCTATAAGGCACTTTTTGTGTGTGCCAATTTTACAAAAATCGGTATTTCACACTTTTTGCCATATTTTGAGGGCGAAAGTTCAAAATTTTTTGTTTGTTTGTTTGTTTATTTTTTGGCTAAATTTGAAAAAAACCCCTTGAACTATCCCATTTATGCAGAAAATCTCACTGAACTTGTTTTACGCAGAAAACCACACTCAACTATGGTTGCAAAAACCCCCCCTGAAGTATATTTGCAAAAAATCACATCTAACTTTTCTACTTTTGTTAGATAACCTCATTCATCTTTGGAAGTTTGTTCAGAAAATATCATGCATCTTTCTCATTATTGTCAAAAACCTCACTCAACTTCAGCAGAAAACTCACGTTGCCGGAGTGGGTTTTTTGCAACCATAATTGAGTATGGTTTTCTGCGTAAAAAAAAGTTCAGCGAGGTTTTCTGCATAAAGGGGATAGTTCAAGGGGTTTTTTTCAAATTTAGCTATGTTTTTTTTTTTCGCGAAATTTTGTATTTCATTGTTTTAGCCACACTTTAGGGGGTATAGATCACAGTCTTCAACCAGTTTCACAAAATACTATATTTCACTGTTTTTGCCCAATTTTGTTGACTGTGTTCTACATTTTCAGCCATTTTTGTAATATTCCGTATCTCACTATTTTGGCCATATTTTGTGGGCTATATAATCCACAATTTTCGAGTATTTTTGTAAAATTCAGTATTTCACTATTTTTGCCACATTTTGTTGCTCTGATCAACAACTTTTTCAGCCATTTTTTCAATATTTTGTATGTGCACATTTTGTAGCCAACTTTGTAAATTTTTATATTTCACTCTTTTAGGCACATTTTATGGGCTATAGTCCACAGGTTTCTACAAATTTCTTGAAATTTCATATTCCACAATTTTGCCTAGATATTGTGGGTTATAGTCCACAATTCTCTTCTTTTCCCGAAATTTCGTATTTAACAGTTTTGACCACATTTCGTATTACACTTTTTTGGGCCATTTTATAATTTAAAAAATCCATATTTCACAGTAATTGACACATTTTGAGGGTTATATAGTCCACAGTTTTCAATTTTTTTTTTTTTTTTTGCAAAATTTTGTATGTATTTTACTATTTTGACCATATTTTAAGGGCTATAATCAACTTTTTTTTTGTGAAAAGTTATGTATTTCACAGTTTCCACCAATTACATAAAATTATGTATTCCCCTTTTTCGGCCATATTTTGCGAAATTTTGTATTTCTCTATTTTGGCTACATGTTTAGGGTTGTAGTCCACAGTTTTCGGTCGAATTTACAAAATTATGCGTTTCACTATTTTAGCCACATTTTATGGGCCCTAATCAACACTTTTTCTGCCGTTTTCACAAGATTTTGTATTTCGCTCTTCTGACCACACTGAGAGTTATAGTCCAATGTTTTCATCTTTTTTGCGATATTTTGTATTTCACCAATTTTGCCACATTTTGTAGTCCACGGTTTTCAACTAATTTCTGAAAATTTTCTTATTTTGCCATATTTTGTAAAATTCCATATTTCGTTGTTTTTGTCACATTTTGTGGACTCTGGTCTATAGTTTTTCAGCCGTCACATTGTAAGCTATAGTGTTTTTGCGAAATTCCGATATCACTGTTTTGACCATATTTTGTGGGTTATAGTCCAAATTTATCGACCAATTGTGTAAAATTTCATATTTCATTATTTTAGTCACATTTTGTGGGCTCTTGTTTTCCAGAAATATCGTATTTCACAATTTTTCCACATTTGGTGGGCTATATAATCCACGGTTTTCGTTCAATTTTACAAAATTTTGTATTTTACCATTCTTTTCGGTCAAGTTTATTAAATTTCGTATTTCACTGCTTTGTCCATATTTTGAGGGTTATATAGTCCACTGTTTTTGGCCAATTTCTCGAAATAGTTCACCATTTTCCCACATTTTAAGGGCTATAGTCTATAGTTTTCGGCCAATTTTATAAAATTCCATATTTTACTATTTTGGACATAGTTTGTGGGCTAATTTCTCAGTTTTCGGTTACTTTTGCGAAAATATGTGTTGTTGCTAATTTTGGTGTGGGAGCAAACAGATGAATTTGTGGATTCTTAGAGAAAACGATAAAGCAAACCTGTTGACCTTCACCAATGTGTTGACTTGGTCTCTTGCCGCTGCTGCGAACCTGCAAAAAGTGCGAGACACCGGGATGGATCCCGGCAATGCACCCTCCGACGCTCTTGTTAGTAATCTGAATGATTAAGCAAGAACTTAAACTGGAAAAGTATTGATTACCTCTTAATGGTGGTGGATGGGGGGTATTTATAGTCGCCTTAGGGATCAGATTAGGAATGTAATCCCTATGATTAGATTAGGAATGTAATCCCTGCGATCAGATTAGGAATGTAATCCCTAATTCCCTGTGAAAGGATAGATGTGAATCAGGGCCGTTGATTAGTATTAATCAGAAACCCTAATTCTACCCTGCTGGACTGGGTTCGCTGCAGGTTGAAACCCACACCCAATTGAGATGGATCCGTTTATGGATTATTGGGCTTTGAATAAAGACCAAGTTCCCATTTCAGACCCGTCAGTAGGTAAAATTACTGTTTTACCCCTGAGCTTCAAGATTCGTGTCCGATTAGAACGACCCCGATTTAATCCCATTTTTAGTCATATCACGAGCCCCCCACTCCTGGAGACTGAGTTTTACAGTCTTCGAGGAGTAGTTTTATTGTTCTAATGGTGCACAGGATTTTATCGATGTTCTTAAGGGGGTTCAGATCTTGCTCAAGGTATAACAGTGTTATTTTGGACTTGTAAAATGTCCAAAAATATCCTCAAAATTTTCTGGATTTTTGGTGATTTTTCCAGATTTTTCTGAGTTTTTTCTCATTTTTTGAATTTTTTATTCATTTTCCGAATTAAATAATTAATTATCGAAAATATTAATTAATTATTCTAATTAAATAATTATATTTTTCAGAATAATTTTTCTTAATTAATAATTATTTTTAGAATTTTTAATTATTTTTTTTCGATTTTTAATTATTTTTCTAATTTTTTAAATAATTAAAACAAATAAATAAATTAATTAATTAATTAAATATTACCTGGACACGTGACGCATTTCTGGACGTCGATCGTGATCAGATGGCGCGCATCGCAAAGCAGATCATGCTCTGAGCACGTTGCGCGTTTCTGAGCGTCGATCATGATCAGATGTGCGTGTATCGCAAAGCAGATCACGTTTTGGACACGTGGTGCATTTCTGTGCGTCGATCGTGTCGTGGTGCGATTTTTGAGAAGATCGAATGGATTGTATGGGTCGGCGGGTTTTTTCTCCAATTTCATGGTCGGTACCTCGGCACCTCGGCTCGGCAACTTGGTGACCATCCGACCCTTGGAGTCGACGCCACGTGGTGATGCCACGTGGCACATTTTTTATTTTTTATTTTTATTTTTATTTTTTTCTTTCTTTCTTCTTCGCTTTGTTGCTTCGTCTTTCTTCTCCTTCATGTCAACTCGACCCCGCCTCTCCTTCCTCCGGCGCCATCTCAATGAAGAGAGAAGTTCGCGTCGGTATTAGAGAGGAGCTCATCGAAGCAGGGAGTTGAAGCTCGACGAGGAGCTCGGCAGGGGAATGGCTCGAGCTCAGCATCGGCGAGGAGGTTGGATGGGGAGCTTGGCAGTTGGCGCTTCGCGAAGTGGAGGTCGACGAGGGGAGGATCTCGGAGCTCGTCGATGGGGTTAGAGCTCGGCAATAATGGCAAGGCAATAACTCGTCGTTGAGGGTGAGCTCGGAGTTTCGACGATAAGCTTTGGCAGGGGAGCTCGGTGGCGGAGCTCGGAGCATTGTTGGAGGAGGAGAGGTGCTTGAAGCTTGATGATGGAGCTCTGGCTAGGAGAGCTTGTGGAGCTCGTCGTACGTGGAGCTCGGGAGAACTCCAACGATGGGTTTGGAGCTTGGACGAAGAGCTCGGCGAATGGGCGAGCTTGGAGGTCGGAGCTCGAAGCATTGTTAAGAGGAGAGGTGCTTGAAGCTTGATGATGGAGCTCTTGTGGAGCTTGGTCGCGAGCTCGTTAATGGCGGTGATGGTGCTCGGTGGAGATTGAACTCGGCGGCGAAGCTTCGTTGAGGAAGCTAGAGACGGGACAGAGCTCGCCGAGGAGTTAGACAAGGTCGGCAATGGAGATGCGTGAGCTTGGGTTTTGTTCTTTTTGGTTTTGGCAGGAAAGCATAGAGAAGGAGAGGTGAAGCGATATGGGGTTCGGGTTCGGACCCGTTAACCCTTGTGCTCTCCCCTTTTTTTTTTTTTGCTGTTCGGCAGCTGCTTCTTGTTCGGCAGATCCGAGCACGGATTTTGAGGTGCATTTTTGCCACTTTGCAATTCGGTAGTTCGGTAGCTCGGATTTCAGATCCGAGCTACATTTCTCAATCTGGACGGTTGATCACGATCGTGGCGCGAATCACGAGACAATAGGCTCAAATTTTGAGAAAATGTTATCTTGTCGTTTTGTGGAGACGTGGCGCGATCTGAGCCGTTCATCATGTTCTAGCAGGTTTTTGAGACAATCTGACGGTGAAACTGGCTCGACAGCATTTTTCTCCATATGTGGAGGTCGGTACCTCGTCCCTTCGGCTCGGTAGCTCGGCCATGGCGGAGCTCGGCCCTGAGAAGAAAGAAGAAGGGGAGGAGAGGCATTCGGGTTCTCTCCTCTGCCTTGTTCTTTCGCACAGTGAAGAAGAGGAGAAGTGTTGGGTACTTTTGGCGGGAAGACTGAAGAAGAAGGAGAAAAATGGAGAAGCCAAGAAGGGTATGGGTCGGATCGTGGGTATCGGATCCGACCCCGACCCGTTAGCCTCTTTTTCTTCTTGCTTGTTCGGCGAATCCGAGCACGGATTTTGAGGCACATTTTTCGCCACTTTGCAGTTTGGTAGATTGGTAGCTCAGATTTCAGATCCGAGCTACGCGGCTCAATCTGGACGATTGATCACGATCATGGCGCGAATCACGAGACAAGAGGCTCAAATTTCGAGAAAACGTTATCTTGTCATTTTGTGGAGACGTGGCACGATCTGAGTCGTTCATCATGTTCTAGCAGATTTTTTGGCATGATGCAACGGTGAAACTGGCTCAGCGATTCTTTTCTCCATATGTGGAGGTCGGTACCTCGTCCCTTCGGCTCGGTGACTCAATAGCTCGCCCTCTGCCCATAGTAGCTTGGTAGCTCGACGTAGTGGAGCTCGACCATGGCGGAGCTCATTGAGGTGAGCTCGACGACGGAGGAGGGGTCGGCATATGGGAGAGGTGAAGAGCTTCGAAGCTTGGTGATGTGCTGTTTGGTTTTGGAGAATTTTGAAAAGGTGCTCCACTCCTAGGGGTGAAGAAGAGGTGCTAGGAAGATCCTCGTACGAGCCATAGGAAGACCCATTCTTTGAAGTGAGTGCAAGGAGCAACTCTATGGGAGAGTTTTGAGTTCCGAACTTGCTTAGAAGAGGCCCGCTTTGGAGGCGAGCGGAGCGAAGCGCTGGGCTCTAAAGGAGAGCCATCTGGAAGACGAGTTTGAGGAGCAACTCTAGGAGAGAGTTGTGAGCTCTGAACTCGGTGAGAAGAGGTCCGCCTTGGAGTTGAGCGGAGGGAAGAGCTCGGCTCTAGGAGAGAGACATTTGTGAGGAGGAGCTCTAGGAGAGAGTTGTGCTCCGAACTTGTCGAGAAGAGGTCCGCTTTGGGGGCGAGCAGAGTGAAGAGCTCGGCTTTGGGAGAGAGCCATTTGTGAGACGAGTGTGAGGAGGAACTCTAGGAGAGAGTTGTGCTTCGAACTTGTCGAGAAGAGGTTCGCTTTGGAGGCGAGCGGAGTAAAGAGCTCGGCTCTGGGAGAGAGTCATTTGGAAGACGAGTGTGAGGAGCAACTCTAGGAGAGAGTTGTGCTCCGAACTCGTTGAAAAGATGTCCGCTTTGGAGGCGAGCAAAGTGAAGAGCTCGGCTCTGGGAGAGAGCCATTTGGAAGATGAGTGTGAGGAGGAACTCTAGGAGAGAGTTGTGCTCCGAACTCGTTGAGAAGAGGTCCACTTTGGAAGGCGAGCAGAGTGAAGAGCTCGACTCTGGGAGAGAGCCATTTGGAGGACGAGTGTGAGGAGCAATTCTAGGAGAGAGTTGTGCTCCGAACTCGTTGAGAAGAGGTCCGCTTTCGAAGGCGAGCGGAGTGAAGAGCTTGGCTCTGGAAGAGAGCCATTTGTGAGACGAGTGTGAGGAGGAACTCTAGAAGAGAGTTGTGCTCCGAACTTGTTGAGAAGAGGTCCGCTTTGGGGGCGAGCGGAGCGAAGAGCTTGGCTATAGGAGAGAGCCATTTGTGAGGCGAGTTTGAGGAGCAACTCTAGGGAAGAGCTTCAGTTCCAAACTCACTGTTTAAGTGAGAGAATCAACGGTTGTGGGAGCAGTTCCGAATGGCGAACCACTTCTAACTCTCTTAAGAGCAAGTTATTTGAAGCGGAATCGAGCCAAGTGTTGGACTCCGAACTCGTCGTTTAAGAGAGTATCAACGGTTGTGGAAGCAGTTCCGAATGGCGAACCACTTCTAACTTGCTGAAGAGCAAGTTATTTGAAGCAGATTCGAGCCAAGTGTTGGACTCCAAACTCGTCGTTTAAGAGAGTACTAACGAGGTGTAGGAGCAATTCCGAATGGCGAACCACTTCTAACTTGCTGAAGAGCAAGTTATTTGAAGCGGAATCGAGCCAAGTGTTGGACTCCGAACTCGTCATTTTAAGAGAGTATCAACGGTTGTGGGAGCAGTTCCGAATGGCGAACCACTTCTAACTTGCTGAAGAGCAAGTTATTTGAAGTGGAATCGAGCCAAGTGTTGGACTCCGAACTCGTCGTTTTAAAAGAGGGCTAACGAGGTGTAGGAGCAATTCCGAATGGCGAACCACTTCTAACTTGCTGAAGATCAAGTTATTTGAAGCGGAATCGAGCCAAGTGTCGGACTCTGAACTCATTGTTAGAGCTTAGTGAGTTGCGGGAGCAGCCATGTAGAAGAAGCTGGACTCCGAACTCACCATTAACGAGTCGTAGATGTGACTCAAAGAGATAGAGAAGAGGCAAGAGCAATAATTTTCAATGAAAAATGTAAAGTTTTATTGAGATAAACTAAGTGGCCGCTTCAATAGGGCGAGCCATTATTACATGTTATTGGCCGAATTACAAACATCGGCCTTATTGAAAATCAAGATCCTACTTCTACAATAAGGTGAAGACCTCTTGGGAGGAGCTGAGTCTTGAAGCTCGGCGGGCCTTTCTGTTCGTTTTTTGGCTCCTCAGGGGGAAGCTCGGCCCCCTCTTTTTGGACGAACTTGGTCAGGTGCCCCCGCTGTATCAGTTCTTCGATCTCCTCCTTGAGAGCCCGACAATCATCCGTGTCGTGGTGGTGGTCCCTGTGAAAGCGGCACCACTTATCTTTGTTCCTCTTCTTGCCATGGGTATTCATTCTAGGGGGCGCGGAGTAGTCCTTCCTTGTCCACCTCCATAAGAACTTCTGATATATTAGCAATGAGGGGGGTGAACTTCTCAAAACGTGGAGTCGAGCAGTGCTGGCCATTACTGTCCTTCTGGGATTTTTGGGACCCCTCTTCACTTGTGTTCTTCCGTTTGTTCCCGGAAGATGTCTCCTCAAGAGCAAGGGGGTTGAGAGCCTCTTCCGCCCGTCTGTACTTCTCCACCCTAAGTAGGAGCTCTGAGAAGTCCCGAGGAGGCTTCTTGGCAAGGGATGCCCTGAGGTTGACATTAGTGACGTTGCGCTCGAATGCGGCAGAGACTACTGACTGGTTGAGGGAGGGAATGGACCGGGCTTCGGCGGTGAAGCGTCGAACGTAGTCCCTTAGGCGGTCACCCTTTTCTTGGTTGAGGATCACCAGAGATACACTTGTTTTCTCAGCTCGGCGGCTACTCACGAAATGAGTAAGGAAGAGCCCTTCGAACTGATCGAATGAGAAGATGGAGGCCAGGGCGAGTCGAGAGTACCATTCTCGTGCAGACCCCTTCAGCGTGGCAGGAAAGATCTTGCAGAGGAGGGCATATGAAGCATGGTGGATCATCATGAGAGTTTTGAAACTCTTTATGTGATCTGCGGGGTCCGACTCCCCGGTATACGTCTCGAAGTGAGGCGGCTTGAAGTTTTTTGGGAAGGGAGCCTCCATGATGGTGCGGGAGAATGGAGGTCTGCTCGGGCGGAGGTTTATCGCCCGTTGCTCTTCTTCCTTGTCAATTCGGCCGAGGCGCCTCTCCATCTCGTGGAGACGGCGGTAGACTGAGCCTTGTCTTTGATCATATCTTGCCGAGCCCCAGGACTCATCTTCGTACGAGGATGGACTGAGGCTGTGGCGATGGTAGCTTGGAGAAGGACGAGGACTGAGAGTGTGAAGGCGGTGGCTCCTAGCTGGCTCATGAGTAGGTGGCCTCTGGTCGTTCTTTGGGGCGATATTGAGGGCCCTTAAGACTGTCGCTTGGAAGTCTTGAAGATCTGCCCTTGTGACTGGTGCCTCTCCAGCTTAGCGGTCCCTATGTGTGGCTCGGCTTACTGGAGAATGAGTTCTCCGCCGATGACGCTGAGGGGACTCTCTTTGCCTCCTCGGGGGAGGGAATCTTCTAGTCCTCGGTCGGCAGGGGGTTCGGATTCTTGAAGCCCCTGAGTTCTCGGGTTGATGGACTCGACCAAGGGCTCGCCATCCATTCAGGCGAGTTCTAAGGTCGACCCCGTTTTGGCGGTCGACAATTACTTGACAAAGATCCCGCTCGAGAGGACTTTGAGAAGCCATAGATTCAACTAATGGATTGGGACCCGCGACATGGTCATGAGGAGGATGTTGCTTCGGACGACTCTGACGGGAGCCCCCCTGGGCAGCCCCTCGAGACCCTTGAGGGGCCTGTTGAGTAGGAGCACCTTGAACCGGAGGAGAGAGAGGAGGAAGAGAAGTGGTTCTTCGGTTGGAGACCACTGCCTTCCCCTTCTGTTTTGGATGCATGGCTTGAAACTAGTATCGTTGATGAAATTAGGTCAGGTTGCTTTTTCGGTTCCCACAGACGGCGCCAATCTGTTGCTGCTAATTTTGGTGTGGGAACAAACAGATGAATTTGTGGATTCTTGGAGAAAACGATAAAGCAAACTTGTTGACCTGTTGACCTTCACCAATGTATTGACTTGGTCTCTTGCCGCTGCTGCGAACCTGCAAAAAGTGCGAGACACCGAGATGGATCCCGGCGATGCACCCTCCGACGCTCTTGTCAGTAATCTGAATAATTAAGCAAGAACTTAAACTGGAAAAATATTGATTACCTCTTAATGGTGGTGGATGGGGGGGATTTATAGTCGCCTTAGGGATCAAATTAGGAATGTAATCCCTGTGATTAGATTAGAAATGTAATCTCTGCGATTAGATTAGGAATGTAATCCCTAATCCCCAGTGAAAGGATAGATGTGAATCAGGGCCGTTGATTAGTATTAATCAGAAACCCTAATTCTACCCTGCTGGACTAGGTTCGTTGAGGGTTGAAACCTACACCCAGTTGAGATGGATCCGTTTATGGGTTATTGAGCTTTGAATAAAGACCCAGTTCCCATTTCAGACACGTCAGTAGGTGAAATTACCGTTTTACCCCTGAGCTTTAAGATTCGTGTCCGATTTGAACGGCCCCGATTTAATCCCATTTTTAGCCATATCAATATGTATTTCACTACTTTGACCACATTTTGTGGACTATTAGGCTATATAGTCCACATTTTTTGATTAATTTCTAAAAATTCTATATTTCACTAGTTTGGCCACATTTAGTGGGCTTTTAGTCTACACTTTTCTCTTGTTTTTGCGAGATTTTGTATTTCACAGTTGTAGCCACATTTTGTAGGTACATAGTTTTTGGCCATTTTTACAAAATTACATATTTCACTGTTTTTGTCACATTTTGAGAGCTATAGTTCTCCGTTTTCGGCCGTTCTTCCGAAATTCTGTATTTCACTATTTTGACCACATTGCGAAGTTTCATATGTCACTCTTTTGCAAACATTTGATGGTTATAGTATAGTTTTTCTGTCAATATTGTGAAATTCTGTATTTAACAGTTTTGACCATATTTTGAGGGCTATAATCAACATTTTTGAGAAATCTCATATTTCATTGTTTGGCCACATTTTGTATGAAAAATTCCGTATTATGCAAAATTCCGTATTACACCTTTTTGTCCACATGTTTTGGGGCGCCCATAGTTTTTTTTTTCTTCTAATTTTGTAAAATTCTGTATATCATTGCTTTTGCCAAATTTTGTGGGATATTATCCATAGTTTTCGGACAATTTTGCGAAAATTTTGTGAAGTTTCGTATGTCACTCTTTTGTAAACATTTGAATGGCTGTAGTATATTTTTCAGCCAATATTGCGAAATTTCGTTTTGCACTGTTTTGACTTTTGACCATATTTTGTGGGTTATAAAAGTCCACAGTTTTCGACCAATTATGCAAAATTCCGTATTTCACCTTTTTGGCCACATATTGTTGGCGATAGTCCCCATTTTTTGGCAAATTTTGTGAAATTCTATATATCACTACTTTGGCCACATTTGTAAGGCTATATTATCCACAAATTTTGACCAATTTCTTGAAATTTTATATTTCAAAATTTTTGCCACATTTTGTTGGCTATATATTCTACAGTTTTGGCCAATTATGCTAAATTCCATATCTCACTCTTTTTTGCCACACTATGAGGACTATATCCAGTTTTTGGTTTTTTTTTAACTCCCGTATTTCACTGTTTTACCACATTTTATGGGTTATAGCCCATAGTTTTTCTCTTGTTTTTGTTTTGTAAAATTCTGTATTTTGCTATTTTGGCCACATTTTATTGGGCTAGTATGTAAATTTCGGCCAATTTTACAAAATTCTAAATTTCACTGTTTTTGACATATATTGGGGCTATATTCCACAATGTTTTGCCGTTTTGCGAAATTTGGTATTTCACTGTTTTGACCATTATTTTGATGGCCATAGTCCAAATTTTCGAAAAAATATGTATTTAACTATTTTGTATTGTCCATATTTTATGTGCTATATGGTCCAAAATTTTGACCAATTTTGCACAAAAAAAATTATTTAACCTTTTGGGGCATATTGTCCACAGTTTTCGGCGAAATTCGTGAAATTTCGCATATGAGTGTTGTGGCTAGTTTTTGATCAATTTATCTAAATTACATATTTCACAATTTTTGCCACATTTTGTGGACTATAATCCACAGTTTTCAGCTAATTTTGCGAAATTTAGAATTTTAATGTTTTGGTCACTTTTTGTAAGGCACAAATGTTGGCCAATTTTCATATTTCACTATTTTGGCCACATATTGTGGGCTATAGTGCATTATTTGGGTCAGTTTTGGGAAATGACGTATTTCACTACTTTGGTCACATTGTATAGGTTTGTTCATAGTTTTTGACAAATTTCTTGAAAATCTATTTTCCACCAGTTTGGTCACATTTTGTGGGCTATATAATCCTCAGCATTCGACCAATTTTGCAAAATTTTGTATTTCACCATTTAGTCATATTTTTGCACTAGTCCAAAGTTTTTGACCAATTGTGCAAAATTCTGTATTTCATTGTTTTGGTCACATTATGGGGATACAGTCCACAATTTTCGGCAATATTTTTAATACATATTTTTGAAAATTTTGCCCATATTTTGTGGGCTATAGTCCACAAATGTCGACTAATTTCTCAAAATTTTGTGTTTCACTTTGGCCATATTTTGCAGTCCACTATTTCCCCCTTTTTGGTAAATTAAAAAATTGCAAAAAAAAAAAAAAACCGAAACTATGGCTTTTCTGCAGAAAATCGCATTGAACTTTTTTTGCGCAACCCCCCTCTGAAGTATGTTTTCAAAAAATCAACTCTGATAGTGTGAGCTTTCTGGTAAAGTTGAGGAGGTTTTTTGACAATAATGAGAAAGATGCATGATGTTTTCTGGACCAACTTGCAAAGTTGAATGAGGTTATCTAATACAAGCAGAAAAGTTAGATGCGTTTTTTTTTTTAAATATACTTCGGGGGGGTTCGCGGGGGGGGGGGGGGGGGGGGGGGGGGGGTTCGAAAATATATTTGAGCAAAGTTTTTTGGGGGCTTCAATACAGTTTTCTGCAGAAAGGCCATTGTTCAATGTTTTTTTTTGCAATTTAGCCTTTGTGAAATTCTGTATGTCACTGTTTTGGCTACATTTTGTACATTGTATTCAGCCAATTTTACAAAATTCTATATTTCTCTGTTTTAACCACATTTTGAGGTCTACAGTCCACATGTTTTTGTGAAATTTTGTATTTCACTATTTTGACCACATTTTAAGGGTTGTAGTCCAGATTTTTGAGAGATTATGTATTGCACTATTTTGTCCAAATTTTGTGTGCTATAGTCCACAGTTTTGGCCAATTTTGCAAAATTTTGTATTTATCCTTTTGGGGCATATTTTGTGAGATATAGTCTACAATTTTTGGTCAAATTTGTGAAATTCCATATATCACATTATCACTGTTTTGGTCACATTTCATGGGCTATAATCCACAATTTTCGATCAATTTCTAGAAATTTCGTATTTCACTCCGTAATTTACTGTTTTGGCCGCATTTTGTGGGTTATAAGGCAGTGATTTTTTTATACCAATTTTACAAAATTCAGTAGTTCACACTTTTCGCCACATTTGAGGGCTACAGTTTTGTATTTCACTGTTTTGACCATATTTGCTGACCATAGTCACAGTTTTCAGCCAATTTCACAAAAAATGCTATATTTCACTGTTTTGGTCACATTTTGTGAGCTATATCCATAATTTTCGGCCAGAAATACCGGCTTTCACTATTTAAGCAATATTTTGTGGGCTGGTCCACTGTTTTCAGCCATTTTACGGTGATACAGTAATTGTACGAGCAGCAGGAAGAATCACACTCATATGTTCCATTGATTGATGAGAATCCCGACCCTGCCAGCCTTCCATGAAAGCTCTACTTGGTTCCAGTATTGGATTTTATGTTTCATTCTCCTTGCCATGAGGTATGTGGGAAATCCACCGATGAGCCTGATGGGATGTGAGAAGCATATGACAATGTGACATGAATGGACGTCTCTGACCTGCGGTGGTTGACTCGAATGAATGAAAAAACGTAATCTACAACAGAAGGAAATCCTTAAGCGAGAAGGTAGGTAAGTGAGGCTATTTCATGACAAGAAATCAACGCAAAACGAAAGCTCGAAAATCAAGTTAGTAGAGTGAATCAAAGGCCTAGATCAAGAAGATGACTTGGCACGAGACCGACGATAGCTATTTGTGAACCTGTGTTGGTAGACCAAACCAAGACAAGGCAGCAAGCGTGACCAGTCACAAATATAAAAATAGACTTACTGCAGTGTTAGATTCAATGAGCTTTGTAAAGGGGATTGACCAGAAAAAACAACAAGCAAAAGCACGATCGAAAAGTGCTATTGCTATATGCTTAACATATGCAAAGTCAAATGTCGTCTCAAACATGGATTTGCACCTGATGATCAATCAAATAGATAAAGAAATTGCGGATGAAGGTTGTTCACTAGGAGAAGAGTATCCTCAATTTTACTTTGCGAACTTAGCGAACTAAAATATTTTTGTATTTCTGCCACATTTTGTGGACTATATAGTCTACCGTTGTCGACCGTGTTTGTAAAAACTATGTACTTCAATGTTTTTTTTTTTGACACATTTTGATGATTATAGTGCATAATTTTCGGTCATTTTTGCAAAATCCCGTACTTTTATCTATTTCGGCCACATTTTGTAGGCTTAGGCCTTAGAGTCCACAGTTTTTGAATAATTTCACAAAATTTTCTGTTGTACAGGTTTGGCCACATTTTGTGGCTACGGGTTCATAGTTTATCAGTTGTTTTTTGCCAATTTTTGTATACCACTACTTTGACTATATTTAATGGGCCATTGTCGACAGTTTTTGGACAATTTTACAAAAATTTCATATTTTATAGTTTTGGCCACATATTGTGGGCCATATAGTCCACAATTTTCTGCAAATTGTGAATTTCACTTATTTGTACAAATTATGTGCACTATAGTTCACAAATTTTAACCGATATTGATAAATTCGAATTTTCACTGATTTGGTAGATTTTGTGGGCTAATTCCACCATTTTCATCGATTTTGAGAAAATTCAAAATTTCCCTGTTATAGCCATATTTTATGGCATTTAGTCCAGTGTTTTAAACCGATTTTGATAAATTCGAAATATCAATGATCTATACATATTCGTGGCCTATAGTCCCACCATTTTTGTCGATTTTGAGAAACTTTGAATTTTGAATTTCACCATCTTTGTTTGATTCTATTTGCTGTAGTCCAATGTTTGCAGCCAACTTTGATAAATTCGGAAATTAAATAATTTGGGGGCTATATATGGTTTCCGTTGATTTTGAGGAAAATTGTGAATATCATTATTTATAGCTATATTTTATGGATTATAATTAATTGTTTTAAGCAGATTTTGAGAAATTCAAAATTTCACTAATTTAACCATAATTTATGGGCAATAGTCCCCATTATTTTAAACGATTTTTTGAGAAATTCCTGAGTTTCACAGGTTTCATTGATTTGGACAAATGTTGGGCACCATAGCTCACTATTTTTTGCTGATTTCCATAAATCTGAAAATTGATTGATGTGGTCAGATTTTGATAAATCCACTGCTTCGTTGATTTTAAAAAAATTTTGAATAGCATAGTTCTGGCAATATTTTATAGGATATGGTCTACTCTTCTTAGACGATTTTATTTTTTTTGATGCAAACGGATAGAGTCGAACGACTCCAGCCCGATCAAAAAATATATTGATAATAAGAATATCTAATGTACAAACATTTATACAGTGGTTTTACAAGAAGTAAAACAAGAAGAACATCAAAAAATACAGCAGGAATTAAGAGCACCAACAGAATAAGAGTAATAACAATCGACTAAATGACCGGATGCAACAGAACAACATTCGAAAGAGACGGATTGGGCCATGGGCAGAATCATCAAGGCTGCAGGCAAACACCATCAAAGAGAAGGGAGGCAGGATGACGCAACCGCAAGCCTAGCTGAATGCTAAAACTGATCCGGCCCTAGAAGATGTCAGCGCCCGGTGAAAATCTGGTGGAGTGGAGGAGTCCCAGGCGAAACGCTAAGGCCAAGCTAACGCTGCAACTGACCAAAGCTACCAAGATCAATTAATGAAATCGAATACGCTAAAGGGTCCGATGACTGCATCCGGAGGCAAATGAACCAAGGGCATGAAGCAAACCAGCTCCCAAGCAACAATATAAACAACAGACCTAAACCATCAGAAACTAAGCACCCGAAGCGAAAAACAACAGGCCCTTGAACAGAATGCACAAAGTATCTAACATGCCGTTCATCATAAGAAGGAGCCAATGATCAAAAAGGAGATCAAGTTAAAAGTAGAGAGCTGGAGCAAACAAATCAGAAGCAGATCATAGCCCCAGATAATAATAAAAGCCAAACAGATCATAATAAAAGCCATCTTCAACAAAAGAAACCAGTAACAACAAGACCAAAATGAGGGACAGACAGCCCATAAACAGTCATCAGTTACAACCCCAAGACAGAAACTTAAGACCAAAAGATGGCCCGAGCTTGTAAGGGGACCCAAACCAGGAGATAGAACGCAACAAAATCAAAACGCGCTCACCCTCTCAACCTCTAAACAAGGCCACCAAGCAGCAAAAAGAACAAGTAGTAGCATCTAAGGAAATGCCTCAAAGCAAGGCACCGCCAGCAAAAGGGAATCTCACCACCAACCCAAAGTAAAACAGAGAAAGTTGCAAGCAGCAAGAGCTGAGAGAACATCGCAAACCAAAATACTAGCAAGTCGACAGGGGCCGACCAAAACAAAAATCCAGTCATTTAAACCTGCAAAGATGCAAAACCAAAATACAATGAATAGAGAGAATAGGAGAAAGAAATCAGTCAAACTGATAGCAGGCAAAGAGATAGAAAAAGTAGGACAAAAGTTGTCCGATGGATAATGTACAAAACCAATAACCACAAAAATCACAGTGCATTAAGATGAGAGAGGACCATAAGGGAGTCATTCAAACGGTGAGAGAAATAACCGTGACGTTTTTCCGCATTCGACAGAGAGATCCAGAAATTAAAGAGAAATGATAGTTCTGCAATAAGAGTGTGTATAGGGGAAACACTGTGCGCGAATAATCTACGGTTCCTTTCCCTCCATACTATCCAAATGATAATGTGGACGGAGAGGTTCCACGCCTTCCTGTAGGGAAGGGGAATGTCAGAGGAATCCCAGCCGGCATGGAGGTTAGCAGGAAGAGTGGAATTAGCCCAGGCAAGGGCTATAATTTTCCAAAGGGGGGTGATGAAAGAGCAAGTAACGAAAAGATGGTTAACGTCTTCTGAGGCACTTGCGCAAAGGGGGCAGAGTTGACCCCACGCTAAGTTTCTGTTGTTGAGGACTTGAACAGTGAGAAGCTTGTTATGGTAGGCTAACCATGAATTAATTTTAACCTTAAGGGGTACACAGGGTATCCAGATAAGGTCAGATACGGGTGAGCGAACACCTCGAAAGTTGAGAAATTTGTAGAAAGACTTAACAGAGAAGGATCCTGAAGCAGTCCAACGCCAAGAAATGTCTTCCGAAAGTTTCCAATCATAATGATTAAGAAGAGTAATGAGGTCTTGCAGTTCAGCCATCAGGGAGGTAGTGAGCTGGGAAGAGAAAGGGATAATCCAACACCTCGTTGCCTGATTCCAGACAAAAGAGTCTGCAACGGAGGCATAAGGGTAGGCCGCACAACTGAAAAGAGATGGGAAAGCAGTGGCAAGGGTAGTGTTGCCAATCCAGAGGTCGGACCAAAGAGTAGCTTTAGACCCATCAGCACAAATCCTGGAAATGCTGGCCTGGAAAGCTGGCGCTGCTTTCCAGACTCCTTTCCAGAACGGGGAAGCGTAACGATGGGTAGGAGCGTTGAATCGCCACCAAGGAGTGGAAGAAAAATAGTACTCCTTGATACATTGGACCCAAGATAGATGGGGAAATTTATGGAATCTCCACAACCATTTGCCTAAAAGGGCGATGTTATGGTCTCGAAGATTTAAGACCCCCAAACCACCATTGGCCTTCGACGAACATATGATGTCCCAATTACACAGATGAGAGCCATGCTTGTAAAGAGACGCCCCCGACCAAAAGAAGTTGCTACGAATTTGATCAATCCTTTTAAGGACCCAGGATGGAAGAAAGTAGAAAGACATCATATAAAGAGGCATAGCTGAGATAACCGAGTTAAGAAGAATTAATCTTCCTCCTCGGGATAGCATTTTGCCTGTCCAGACATTTAGCCTAGATTCAATTTTATCGATCAAGGGGAACCAATCCGATCTGTGGAGCTTACCCCATCTCAAGGGGATGCCCAGATAAGTGATGGGAAAGGTAGCAATACGGCAGTTAAAAAATTGTGATACTTCGAGGTGGCGATTATCATCACCACCGAGCCAATACACCGAGGATTTATTAAAATTAATGGCAAGCCCAGAGGCCTGCTCGAAACAGTAAATCAAGAGTTTAAGGTTGCGCAAAGAAGAGCGCTCTGGTTTAGCGAAAATAATGGTATCATCTGCATATTGCAGGTTGAGGATACCGTCAAAATTACGAGAACAACCGAGACCTTCAATGACATGGGCTTCGCGAGCGTTGCGAAGAAGCCTACTAAAGACGTCAGCAACAAGGGAAAAGAGGAGGGAAGAGAGAGGGTCTCCTTGACGGAGGCCACGCTTGACTTTAAATTTGTGACCTTCCGACCCGTTGATAAGAATGGACGAAGTGCCAGCGTATAAGCTGGATTTAATCCAACCAATCCATCTAGGGCCAAAACCCCGATTAGCCAGAATGTCGAAAAGAAAATCCCAGTTAACGTTATCATAAGCTTTTTGGAAGTCGAGCTTAAGCAGAATGCCTTCGAGTTTATGATGATGACATAGCGAGATAATCTCCTGGGCCGAGGCAACACTGTCAAGAATAAACCGATCTTTGATAAAGCCTGATTGGGCGATGTCAATCAGGGGCGAGATAATAGCACTAAGTCTATTCGCCAAAACTTTCATAATGATTTTGAACGATGTGTTAATAAGACTGATAGGCCTAAATTCTGAAACAGTATTAGCTCCTGGAACTTTCGGAATAAGAACAATGTGGGCGTAATTAATACGATCAAAAGAAAGGGAGCCTTGATGAAGGTCTTGGAAAAGATCGAGGAGGTCATCCTTAATCCAAGGCCAGAACTTTTGGAAAAAGAAAGCCGGGAAACCATCTGGACCAGGGGCCGAGTCGCTTTTTAAGGCGAAAACAGCTGCCTTGATCTCGTCCAAGGTGAACGGAGCCTCAAGGGAAGATAAATCTTCGGCCGGGGGGCCATAAAGTTGCTGCCAGTCCAGTGAGATCAAAGGAGATTTAGAGGAACCAATAAGGTTCTTGTAGAAGGAGAGGAAAACTCGGTGAATCTCAGGGTCAGTACGCATTTCTGCATTCTGCTCTTTGATTACCGAAATATGGTTGTTGCGCCTGCGATGCGAAGCGTAATGGTGGAAGAAGGCCGTGTTACCATCACCTTCTTTCAACCAATTAACACGGGCCCTCTGAGCCCACTTTAATTGATCTTGACGGAGAAAATCGGCATACTCCCGCTTACAGGCCAGACGCTCGTTGAAAGCGAGAGGGGAAAGGGGAGATTGCTCCTCCATTAAATCGAAAGCTTGGATCGATCCAAGCAGAAAATCTTTGAGAAAATTGGTGTTGGATTGTCTTTCGCGCCGCCAGATTTTGCAGCCATATTTGATGGCATGGAGCTTCAGAAGAAGATTGCCTAAACCTCGAGATCCATGAATGGAGGTAAGACACTCTTCAACTAGCTTAATAAATAACTGGTCTTGAAGCCAAAATTTTTCAAAACGGAATTGGTGATGGTGGGGGAAATGAAAGTCTGAGTATAGAGCAATAGGAACGTGATCAGAAGAGGGGTTGGGGAGAGCTTTCGCGTAGGAATTGTGAAATTTCGAGAACCAAGAATGGGTGACAAGAAAACGATCTAGTTTGGCGAAGGAGGGGATAAGTCTCTGATTCGACCAAGTAAAATTCCTGCCATTAATAGGGATGTCGGATAATTGAAGATCACGAATGCCATCATTGAAAATGCAAGATTGGGAGTTGGAGGAAGCCGAATACGACCTTTCCGAGGCGAAGCGGGTAATGTTAAAATCCCCGCAAAAAAATCCAAGACCTTGAACGAAGTGGTTAAGAGAAAGAAATTCTTGCCAGAACAGGGGACGTCTCTCCGAGGTCGAGGGCCCGTAAACCGAAATAACCGTGAGATCACAGTCTAGGATATGCCAGTGCAGTTGGACAATGAGGAAGAAATTCAGACGATGGACCCCGATTAAGGAGAAAACCGACTCCCTGAACCCGACCAGGATACCGCCTCTAGATCCTGTCGCGTCCAGGGAGATCCAATTAGAGAGGTTGGAACCTCCAAGGGATCTGAAAAGGCGAGGGGAGGGGGATTCAATTTTAGATTCTTGAATAGAGATAATGTCACAGTGAGAGGAGGCTATAAGATCGAATATGGCTCTTTGTTTGGCGGGGCAGTGGAGACCCCTAATATTCCAGGATATACTAATCATGATAACAACTGTGCGCCTGGACTCGGGAACGTTCAAGGTTTCTAAGATAAGAAATCGGGGTAGAGTGCTTGGATTTAAGGGAGAAGCCAAGGGATTGGGAGATAGACATTATCTCGGAGTCAGATAAATCGTCGAATTGGAGGTGGTAAATCGAACCTAGAAGGGGAGACGAAGGGGAAAGATTGGGAGGAGACTTTGAAGACAAGGTCTTCGAGCGTAAAGCCTTAAGCCTAGCACTGGATCGGATTAAGCGGAAGGAATTACAATCCGAGACGGGAGAACGGAGCTGAGGGGAACTCGACTGCACCGGGCCCGAGGGGGGAAGGGGCGGGGGACAAAACACATTCAAACCAGAACGGTTTTTAAACCTAGAGACAGGGGGAGAAGCAAAGAAGGGAGATGAGTGCCGATCAGTGGCAATAGGGAGACGGATTGGGAGCCGAGTCTCGAGAGGAGCTAAAGAAACGGCCACTAAGTCCGGAGATAGTTTTATGATAGAGAGAGAGAGAGAAGAAATAGAGGAGTAGGCCTTGATAAGGCAAACTGGAGAGAAGCGATAAAGAGGCAAAACCATATCTAAAGTGAAAGAAAAGTGACTGCAATCCAAAATAAAACGAAATAAATTATTGAAATTAAAAAAGAAGGGGAAGGAATGGACCTGTTTAGAAGCCTTAGCGCTCTCCAAATCAGCTAATTCCTCAGAGAGCAAATCATCCTTGGCTAACCAGCCCTTGGCTATAGAGGGATTAGACGCCTTCGCTGGAGGGGATGCAATGGTGGAACGCGAAGTGCTAGAAGACGGAAAGTGAGCAGAACGCTGAAAAAGCTCCCAATCTGAGGCGAAAGAGGGATTGACATCCCACGAAGGCCATCCTTCAACTTTGGAAGGAGATGGGGGCAGGGCCTTAGAACTGGTGGCAGGAGTAACATTAAGTTCGGTAGGAGAGGAGGAAATAGTAGACGAAGGTTTGGAAAAAGATTTGGAGAGGCGATCTGGGTTAATCCAAACCAGATTAGGGGATTTAGCTGGCGAGATCTTCGGGGGAGCCGGAGCGTTAATTGGTTTGCGAGGGAGAGTAAGAGACCTCTGCACCGCAGGAGAGGAAACGTTCCTACCTGAGGTAGGCAACAACTGGGGATCAGTGGATGATCCGGGGTGAAATTCGGGGGTGGGAATTAGGCAGAAACCCTGCTTAGTAGAAGCCTGAGGAGGGGAATTAACATGGTACTGCACTGAGACAGTGAAAGACGAGCGTCCGTCATAAAGACAAAAGGCTTCGATACGTTCCTTAGGAGGAGGACATCGAAACAAAGCCTCGACCAGGATACTGCCGGAGGCTAAGCGAGCACAAGACGAGATACTAATGATCTCGCCGATGCATTTGGATAAGGCCGCAACCAATCTCAAGGAGTCACAGAAAGGGGGAAGACCGACCAGAGAAACCTTGATGGGAGAGTAGTCTTTAATAGTAGAGGATGAAGAGAAGGAAACCCATTTACGGATGGACAAGGCAATAGATCCAATAGTCAAAGACTGATTGGCACAAAGATCGTCAAGAACTTTTTCCGATGGGCATTGGATAACAGCATCACCATTGGTACACGAATAGAGCACCCACTCCCATTCCTTAATATTGCAACAATTGCAGAGAAACGCATTAAGAGTGTAGAACGGAATGGACCCTTCAGAGAAGGTAATAGCCCCATAGTTTTTGTAGATGTTGAGGCGATCGGTAAGCTCCGAATTAGGTAAAAACACCTGTGTCATCAGGGGCTTAACAGGTGGAGGGGATGAAGCTGCTTTCAGCACAGAGGCCAGAGGAGCAGGAGAGGGCAGGCGAGAGGAAGGAACTGGAGTAGGGAGGAGTGGGGAACGAACAGTGGCCTTCAGCTTTTTTGATTTAGAAGAGGGAATTTCAGCAAGTTTCTTTTGCAAAGAAGGAAAATCGAGAGCATCCAGGACAGAATCAGCGATCGGAACACCCACCGAAAGACCCAATAGTTTCTGGAGAGAGAAACACCGGTGACGCGCATGACCATCCTTGAGACAAAATAGACACTTCATTCTCGCAACACAGGAAAATTTCAAATGCCCAGGTAACAGACACCGGAAGCAGAAGGGGGGAGAACGGTGAGAAGATGGAAAAGAGTGAGAGGAAGCTGAAGAATTAGAGCGAAGATTAGGGCGGGAATACTTATAGAAGGAAGAGTCTGGAAGCTCAGAACTGTAGCGGTTCTTGGGCTTCAGAGAATGGAGGCCCAAATCAGAGAAAAACTGGGGAGCTAAGTCCTTCAGGGGACTAAGCTTTTTTTTCTTTTTTACAACGTCGACCCATGAAAGGGCCATGGGCTACTCGCTAGAAGCCCACAAGAGCCAACGAATACCAGAGAAACAAAAATAGCGCTACGGAGAGACACTCCAAGCTAAGAGTGATCAGAGAGAGGATCCAAGAAGAGGAGAAGAGAGGAGAGCGTAGAGAATAGAAAAGGCAGAAGGGATAAGAAGAGATAAGTCCAGAAAAAGAGGACTAATGCGCAGATGCAACGCACAGAGGAGGGATCTCAAGGATACCCCAAACAAAATCCACAGCTGTAAAAACACAATCAATGGATTGTGAAACAAACAAACAGCACAGACTAACTTCCCGCAACTGCAGAAGCTAGCAAACAACTGACAAAATACCGATAAAACAACAGAATCGAACTACCCACACTAAACACTAACCACAGTAATAAAAATCGAACAAATCATAAAGAAGACTGGGAGATGAGTACTTACAGTGACAGGATTAATGAAAAGACCACCACACCTGAGCCAATACCGATCTGAGGAGCCGAACGCCCTAGAAGGGGGAAGCAGAAAAGATAGGAGCGCGAGCGATCTTGGAGCAAAGCTGCCGGGGGGAAGAGCTGGATACCAGGGAAACCGAACCACCAGGCACGACCGAGAGGAGGAGCGAACGAAGCCCGCCGGGGGGAGGGAGGGCGGAAGACGGGAGAGGAGCACAAACGGAAGGGGAGCAGCGAAAGAGGCGAACGAAGGGATAAAAAAAGGGGGGAAAATGGACTAGGGCAAAGAAGGGGAAAAGATGAAGAGGGTTTGTAGAGGAGACAGGGGGCTACAACTTTACTGAAAGGGGGGGTAGGGGAAAAAGCACCGAACGAGTGGATCTCGGGGGAGAAGATGATCGGGAGCTTCTTAGACGATTTTAATAAATTTATATTTTCACTTGGGCCATATTGTGTGGGCTATATAGTCCTCTTGGTCAATTTTAATAAAATTCTAAATTAGGCTGCCCTTGCATAAACCACAACCAAAAACAAGTTAAGATGGTTTATCTTTTGCAATTAAGCTCACAAAAACAACCAAAATTATAAATACAAACCGGTTTCATATCACAAACCAAACCACCGAAAAAATGGGAAAAGAAATCTATGCCAAAACAGACTGAAAGCCTGGAATTTACCATACTTCTCTAGCACATAAACATAAACATGTCCAAGTTTATTAAGTTTTCAAGTTGTGGTGATGACAACCTATGGATGGCATCAGAGAGTATATACAACAGATAGAATTATGGGTCCTGCTCCATCATAGGTATAATAAAGAGCCGAGAACAATATAGCACGGAAGCAATTACAAGGGGGAAAATTCTGTAGGAATTGAGTATTCAACAAGAAGCTGCCAGCAAAAATACATTCAGGGAAGCATTCAAGACAACTATAATCAATGTTCAAAAAGGCAGTGTCCCCCCCCCCCCCCCCCCCCGGGGGGAAAATTCTGTATGAATTGAGCATTCAACAACAAGCTGCCAGCAATAATACATTCAGGGAAGCATTCAAGACAACTATAACCAATGTTCAAAAAGGCCCCCCCCCCAAAAAAAAAGAATGAGTAAATTTTCATCCCATTATAAGGGACTGAATTACTGCATGTAACGAATGTTCATAGGCAGACCTAAATAGATTCACCAATTATTTAAAACACGACAAAAAGCATAAACCAAATTCCAATTTCTTACCGCTATTCAAATCCATCACACCGCCTCAGTGGAATGCGCCTGCCTTGCTCTGTCTCGCTAGCTTGGTCCACTCGGTATGGAATGAACCTGGGTGATCAACCCTCTCGTAAGTGTGGGCCCCAAACAAATCCCGTTGAGCCTGCACCAAATTCGCGGGAAGTCTCGCCCTACGGTAAGTGTCAAAGTATGAGAGACTTGCACACATCCCTGGAGTGCTGATTCCGGATTCAATAGCTAACCCTACAACTCTTCTCCATGCCCCTTGTCTCTGCACCATCTCCTTTGCAAACTCGGGGTCTATAATCAGATTAGGCAGAGCTCGATTCCTCTCATATGCCTTCTTGATCCTATCGAGAAACCTGGCTCGAATAATACACCCTCCCTTCCAAATCCTTGCCAACTCCCCCAAATTAAGGTTCCAACCCTTTTCCTCGCTCTTTGCCCTAATCAGGTTCATTCCCTGGGCATAACTGCATATTTTAGAAGCATACAATGCTCGCCTAACATCATCAATAAGGCGCTTCTTATCGACTGTCCTCAGAGTTGGTGTTTCGATGCCAGCTTGTTCAAGTATGTATGCTGCATTTTCTCTTTCATCCTTCAGTCCACTGAGATATCGGCCATCAAGGGAAGCTGCGATAGTAGGAGCAGCAATGGAGAGCTCAGCTGCTTGTTGAACTGTCCATTTCCCAGTGCCCTTCATTCCGGTTTTGTCCAAAATCTTATCTACCAACTCGCCTTCTCCATGCTCATCATGGACCTTGAAAATGTCTGCTGTGATCTCAATGAGGAAGCTTTCAAGCTCCCCCCTGTTCCATTCTGCGAAAATATCTGCTAGTTCTTGATTAGACAACCCACCAACAGTCTTCAAAACATCGTACGCTTCAGAGATGAGCTGCATGTCACCATATTCAATTCCATTGTGAACCATCTTGACGAAATTTCCTGATCCGCCCTCACCGATGTATGTCACACACGGGCCATCATCGACCTAAACACAGCACAAATTTGGCATCAGTGAGATGATATCAGCTAAGAGGGAAAGCAAACTACATTTGTTAATTTGATAGCAAAAGTAACCAACTTAGAATAACCTTCATATGGAAGCAAGATCGCTCAAAAAAGAAACAAAGAAATAAAGAGATGTTAAAAGTACATTCATGTCTTTCTTGTTCCACTAGCAGGCAAGGACAAACACCTCAACCAATAAATAACAACGTTATTAAAGGTATTCACTGTAATGTCATTAAATAAAATGTTCAATCAAATGTTCGTTGACTTTCATGAGATGATCAATACCAAATCATAATTTAGACCAAATAATGCAAGATGAGGACAAAATAATGACAACAGGATCTATCAATATGCAAGAAATATTTTAAAATGTTGTGGAACTTCTCTTTATCAGACAAACCTGCTACTCGTAAGGAAGACCTAAATGATGCATCCATATGATGGAATTTAATGAGTATGAGGAATGCCCTGTAGTAGGAATTATTTAGTGGTCATGGGCATAATGAATTGCAAGGAAATCATGCTTCTAATTTGCCCTAAGTTGGGAGCCTATAGTCCAGTATTTCTTAAAACTTCACTGAAATTTTTTTTAACTTTTCTAGAATCTGTTTGATCTACTCCTCGTATTACCGTGTAGTTTTTCTATAATCACCTGTATTATCAACTTTAAGATAATGAAAGTATCTTACAGGTAGAGTCCGAGCTGTCCTTATTCGGACTCGGGTTCAGACTTGAAAACCAAACTCCGATCAAAATTCAGGCCAGGTTCATGCTCGGGCTCGAGACATATAATGCGGGCTCCAGCTCGGACTAGGGTTTGTACAAATCCTGCCTAAGCCCGGCACATTACCATCCTCACTCTCAACCTCATTATAAAAAATAAGGCTTCCACAAATGAGAGCCCCAACTTCCAAGCACATGGGTGACTGGTAGGCGCCCATGTTCCAGGTCCGACATTTGCCGGCAAGCTCCGTGACCCAAGAAATCTAGGCTGAACACTAATTAACAAAATCGGTCAGTTGACCCACAAAAGCTGCTCAAAACATTCAATATAAATAACCAGAATTTCACGGGACGGACCGAAATCAGTGGGCCGCGACCCATGAAAGATTGGCAGAACACTTTAAATTAACCATAATTCCTCGAATCTGTCCAAATCGGTTGAGTATATAACCCACCAAACCGGCACTAAATGCTAAAATTTCATAATCCTTCGCAATCATCCAGAATCGATCGACTATAAACCAACAAAACCAACCCTACATGCAAAAGTTTAAGAATTTCTCTAAGTCGTTGAAAACCGGTGGACCAACGCAAAAGGGCCTAAATGCTGAAATTTCATAATTCTGCGCAATCGTCCAAAATCGGCACAATGACACTAACCCGAGAAACTTGCCCCAAATGCGGAAATCTTAAATTTTCTCGAAATTGTCCAAAATCATTGGACTAACCACAAAACCAGGCCTACATGTGAAAATTTTAGAATTCGTCGAAACATCTAAAAGGTGGACTACAACCCACAACACTGGCCCTTAATGTTGAAATTTCATAATCTTTGAAATTTGTCAAAATTTGTCCTAAATACTGAAATATTAGAATTCCTCAAAATTGTCCAAGACCCGGTGGACCCATTAAACCGGCTCTAAACACTGAAATTTTGAAGTTATTGAGATGCTCCAAAATTGGTGGACTATAACCCACGAGAACGGGTCTAAATGCTTAAATTTCCAGCATTTCTCAAAATTTGCCCAAATCAGTGGATTATATGCGGCCCTAATGCTGAAACTTTACAATTTCTCAAAATTGAGCCGAATTCAGTTGAATACAACCCACGAAATCGGGCCAACATTTTGTAATTATAGAACTCGTTGAAATCGTCCAAAATTGGCGTATACCCACAAAACCAGCCCTCTATGCTGAAATTTCATAATCTTCACTTTTTTTTAAAAAAAAGGGTCCTAAATGCTTACATATTAGAAATCCTCCAATTCATAAAAATAGTGGACTTTATAACCCACAAAGCCCTGAAATCGTCCTAAACACTAAAATTTCATAATTCTCCGAATTGTATAATCAAAGACGCACCTCATGCACACCTGAGGCTTGAGGCAATGCCAGTTTAGGGGACTAAACCCTGTGCAAAGGCTAACACAAAGCAATTTGTTGAGGTGCGCTATGCACGCCTTAGTCAAGGCATGAGAAGACTGGGCCCGTCATGTATGGATCTTGGGTTTTTAAAGCTCATATCCACTTGAATAATCAAGTTGCGGGTCGGGTATTAGGGTCAAATAACCCAAAAGTCCGACATTCAAAAACCATCAACTAGAGCATTAGATAACACCATTCTTTTTCTCCATTTTTGTGCTTTTCCTTAGGTGCCTAGTGTTTCTTTTACGATTTTTACTCGACTTCTTTTATAATGTTTATGTTGTTGGCAGTTGTTCAAACTGCTGCCTTTTGTTTTTCCTTCCTTTTCACATAATTTATCTTTTTCTTATCTTATTATGTCTTTTTAACGGTTGCTTTGCTAGTGTATTGTAAGTGAACATTCACTATGGAATTTCTGATGATACCAGTTGCATTATGCACTTTTCAGCTTACTTTCATTTGAGTATATAACAAAATCTAGGATATCTTTTGCTAATATTTAGTTTCTACAGCTTTCATTTTGAGTTTAGTATATAACAAACTCTAGCATATATTATGCTAATATTTAGTTTCTATAATCTTATTTACAAAACTTTTAAATCAAAAAGAAATTATAGTGCGACTCATTTAAGTGAGGCGTGCGCCTTAAATTGAGCAATGCACCACAGGCATTTTTTTGGATTTTTAAATTGCCTTGTTCCTTTCGCCTTCGACTACATTGTCCTTGAAATCGTAACTATAACCAATGAAACAAGCCGTAAAGGCTGGAATTACAGTATTTATCGAAATTGTCCAAAATCAATGGACACTAACTCACAAAATTGGACCTACAAGTTGTTTGTCGAGATCATCAAACATCAGAGGGACGAACCGACCCTTAATGCGAAAAGTCATAATCTCTAAAATGGACCAAAATTGGTGTTTCACAAAATCGTCTAAATCGGTTGGACAATAACCGATGAATCAGCCATAGATGTTGAAATTTCAAAACTAAACAAAGTTGTCCAAAATCAGTGGACTACCTACAAAACTGGGGTAAAATGTTGAAATTTTTAATTTTCTCGGAATTGTCCAGAATCGGCCATAAATACGGAAATGGTTAGAATTCTCCAACATTGTCCAAAATCAAAGGATTTCACCATTTCACACAATTGTCTAAAATGAGTCCCATCCCCTAAAAATATTACAATTCCTCAAAACCGTGTTAAAAAGTGCACTATAACCCAGAAAAACTACACTAAACACTGAAATTTCATAATTCCTCGAAATCCGTCTAAAATCGGTGAACGACCCACTAAATTGGACGTAAATGCTGAACTTTTTTAGCATTTCATGAAATCGTCCAAAATTGAGGCAACCATTTCTCTCCTCGCTTTCTTTCCTGCACGAGGATTCGTCTGATAGATCTTACTACTAGCCTTAATTTGTGAAAGTACAGGACAATAGTTGTCGCAGACAATTCCATTTACCCTTATTAAAGGAGGCCCATACCTTTTGGGTACTCACCTAAGATAAAAGTCTCATTTCACTTAAAAGAAAAATATTAAAAGAGAAAGATCAAGAGAATTTGGAATAATTGGTGATTTCCTTACATCAGAAGATGCCCTATTAAGGAATCGATCCCAACTCCGTACCAAGTCAGTAGCGAGCCAAGCCAATAGAATTCCCGAATGAAAAGAGGGGAGAATTCAGAGTGGAGAAAGCAGCAAACATACTGGACTATAACCTCAAGAATGGGACAAAATTGCAGAAGTTCGGAAAACATCAAAATCCTAGAAAATCAGTCGAGTATAACCAACAAAACACGCCTTAAATGCTGTGACATTGAAGAATTTGTCGAAAATTAGTCGATTAAAACCCGCGAAACGAACCCTAAATGTTGTTTCATAATTCCTCAAAATCGTCCAAAATTGGGACTATAACCCACAAAAACCAGCTTGAATGCTGAAATTCCAACATTTCTACTACTTCAAAATCGATGGATTATAACCCACAAATCCAGCCCTAAATGTTTTTAGAATTCCTCAAAATCATTCAAAATCGGCATACTAAATCCCACAAAACTATCCCAAAATATTGAAAATATAATTTTTTTAAAAATTGTCCAAAATCAATGGAATACCAATGAAACTAGACCTACATGCTAAAATTTAAAATTCAACGAAATCCACTAAATGGTGAAATTTCAGAATTCTTTAAAATCGTCAAAAACTCGGGGACTATAACCCAGACACCAATCTCAAACATTTAAATATCAAAAACCCAAAAAATCGGGCCAAAATGTAGAAATATCAGCATTTCCCCAAATCATTCAAAATCGGCGAATTCCTCGAGATCATCCAAAATCGATGAACTAACCCACAAATTTTGGCCCTAAATGCCAAAATTTCATAATTTCTCAAAATTGTTCAAATTCAGTGGACTTCTACAAGATCTGAATAGATCAATGGTGAAAACTGGTGTAAACCACCAGCACTATCTCCTCAATTTTCAAAATAATAATAATAATAGTTTCCCATGTTTTTTGTGTATACATAGGTAGGAACAGACCAAGCCTTTTGACTGGCTTTGACACAACGGGGCCCACACCTGAAATAGGATTGTCGTTAATATTTGGCGGTTCTTGATTGGTTGTAACACATGTTTGCTGTTCTTGAGCCCTAGTGCATTATTCTTTTTTGCACAATAAAGCAGCACCTTGTCTTGTTTCCTCTCCTCCTCTCTCTCTTATTTTTTTTTTGTCATCTCTCTCTCTCTCTCTCTCTCTCTCTCTCTCTCTCTCTCTCTCTCTCTCGCATTTCATTCCTCTGTTTTGATTACCTTAACAATGTTATACGATAGTTAAGCAAAACGGGAGAGCGCAACTTTTCAAATAAGGTTAGATTGAGAAATCCCGGTAACAGATTACCACCAATGTGATCTAGATTTAGTAGCTGGATGTGTTCGGTCGCAAGTGGAAGAGGTCCGAAATCTGATGACTAAGCAGATAGACGAGGTCGATGTCAAGGTTGCAGCGGCCATGGTAACGAAGTATAACACATCCAACTACTAATTACTAAATATAGATCACAATGGGGTAATCCGTAACAGAGATTTCTCAATCTAACCATAATCTTGAAAAGTTGCACTCCTATCTTGCTGAAGTACCGTATACATTATGAAGGTTCTCAAAACAAAGAAATGAAGAGTAAGAGAAAGAGAAGAAACAAGTAAAAGAGAAAGGGAAGGGAAGAAAAGAAACAAGATGGAAGGAGATGCCAAAAAGAAAATAAGATACAGAGAAGAAACAAGAAAAGGAGGTGTTGCTTTATCGTGCAAAAAAAAAGAAAAATGCACGGGCTCGCGAATAGCAAACACGTGTTACAACCAATCAAGAATCGCCAAATATTAATGGAAGTTTCATTTCAGGTGTGGGTCCCGTTGTGTCAAAGCCAGTCAAAAGGCAATGGTCTTTTCCTACTCTTGCTTGGGTACCTTGTTTCCCAAGTTTCCTATATATACACAAAAAAGGGCATGGGAAACTATTGTTATTATTATTACTTTGAAAACAACGGAGATAGCGCTGGTGGTTTTCACTATTGATCTATCTGTTGTTGCTGCTGCTTCTCCTCTTTGTACTTACTCGATGATTGTATGTAACAGCTAGCTTCAAAGATCGTTGTCTCCAGTCTTCACAAGTACACCAAGCATTCGTTCTCGATGATGTAGGCGTTTCTGTTTTTACTATCGGCACGTTCAGTGTTTTTCTTAATTTTTTAATGAATTCTTATAAGGGGTTGTAGGTTCATTTCAGGATTGTGCAGTTGTATAATCATTTGGATGAGAAGGGCACTGAGGCGCCTCTCGTAGCTCATGATGTTCACGACAATGTAGTCAAGGTATTTTCTTAGTTTGTTTACATATATTTCCAAATTTCGCAAAATTGTCCATATTGAGCGGATTATCACCTACAAACCAGACCTAAACACTAAAATTTCAAATTTTCTAGAAATTGTCCAAAATCGGTGGACAAACCGTCGAAACGGGGCAAAAATGCTAAAATTTTAGAATTCGTCAAAATTGTCAATTATTGGTGGACTAGGGGGGGCTACAATCCACAAAGCTACTCAATGCTAAAATTTATGAGTTCCTCGAAATATCCCAAAATCAATAGACTATAACCCACTAATCCGGCCCTAAGCCAAAATGTTCAAATATCAGAATTTTTCAAAATCGTCCAAAATAGGTGTGGGCTACTCTAGAAATCTAGGAAACTCGAAATCGTCTAAAATCGTTAGACTTTAACCCAAGAAACATGGAAAATTTTGCCGAAATGCCCTCTTTTTTAAAAATAATTAGTGACCTGCCCTACTTTCCAAAACAATTAGCGAGATGCCCTTGTCTGTGACACGTCAGCAACAAACGTTATTGGGAAAAACGGCATCAGCTATTTGTATGCCGTTCTTCCCAATAACGGCATCTTTTTTTGAAAAAATTGTCATGCCGTTATTGGGAATAACGGCCTTGCTTATTTTTTCTAAAGATCTCTAAAGTATCAATCGTGACTTTAGAGAGAAATGCAAAAATTGAAATAACTAATGCCGTTCTCTAAGAGAACGGCATAGATAATACTGATGCTGTTTTTCACAATAACAGCATCAGTTATTATCGTTTTGCACAGGTTCCTATAATCGAAAAACCCCTCTTCTTCCCCTTTTCACTTGCGATTCTTTCCTTTCCCACTTCGACTCCGAAAACCCTAAACCCTTTAAAAAAAAAATCCTAAAATCTTCGGCTGTGTAATCGATTAGTATTTGGGAGCCTACTCTTCAATCTTTCATAAAGAGTGCCAAATCATTCCGAATCTGAAATTATTGTAAGTATCCAAAAATCCTAATTTGTATTTTGTAAAGTTGATTTTGATAGTATGATAGATGTGTGCATTGGTAGTATAGTACAAGTAATGTACATATGCAGTTATTGAAGTAGTAATTTTGGGAATAACTTTATGTATTGTTAGTGATGTAGGGTTTACAAAATATTGAATTGTTGAGAAAGGTGGAATTGTTCATTTTGATAGGAAAACAATGAATTTGGAGGGATATTTTGTTGGGGGGTGGGGGGTTACGTTGTCATTATGATGATTGCAAGTAGTTCAAAATTCATACTTAGGTTATAAAAGAACCATTTTTTTACAATCGAATTGGCAAATCGAATATGAAGAATAACGCGTTTCTGATGAATTATACTTAGTTTATTTTGAAAATTCTTTTACTAAAATCGTTGTTGATTACTGTTTGTTATTGTTGACAGGCCAATGGATCCTACACAACCATCTTCTTCGCATGGTGCTGGTGCTTCTTCTACTTCTTCATTTGGACCATCGGGGCATCCGGGTCCATTAGATCCTACCATTCTATATCTGCAACCAGACCACAGATCACAGGCCGTTTGGACCGGGGATGTAGAGAGATGAGTTTCCGGATGCACAACATTATGTCGGTGATCCCCGGTATTGAAAATTACTTGGTCAGCAGCAGATTCTACGGGATGTCGAAGTTGGCGAAAATCAAGTGTGATCACGCTCTACTTACCGCACTTGTGGAGCGATGGAAGCCGGAGACACGTTTCACTTGCCGGTTGGAAAGATGACGGTCACCCTACAAGATGTAGCTGTGATTGCGGGTCTTCCGATTGATGGGGTGGCCGTCACCGGCAATTTGATGTTCAACAAGGTTGCATTGGTACTAGACTATCTCGGCTTGGAGGTGCCAGAAGAGGACCACGACATATTCGTTGGGGAATCCATTAGACGTTCATACCTTGACGATCAGTTCACTAATCGATTGCCACCTGTGCCGACGGACATCCAACTCCGGAACTATACGCGCGCATATCTATTGTCGTTGATTGGAGGGATCCTATTCCCTAACTCTTCAGGTGGCGTAGTCCACCTCATGTACCTTCCTCTCATAGCTGACCTGCAGACGACCGGCCGATATAGTTGGGAAAGTGCGGCTCTAGTCTCCCTCTCCCGTGCACTCTGTAACTGTTCTATGGGGTCGATTCAAATGACCGGACCGATGTCCATCTTGCAAATATGGTGTTGAGAAAGAATACACCTCGGCCGACCCCGTGTCACGGTACTATCAGAGAGTTGGAGAGTACTACAGGATAATCCTGTGCTGAGAGCTCCTCTCGGTGCCTACTGGGCGGGGAAGCGTACATGGAGGGATAACCCACGTGGTGTCCTCACCTATTACAGGGACGAACTCGATCAGTTGAGGGAAGAGTTCGTCAATTGGACCCCGTACACAGACGATAGGCTGCAACGTCTACCACCCATTTACACCGCCAACAATTAGTTGTGGTTGACCTTAGCTCCACTTGTGAACTTCTCAGTTGTGGAGTTTTATTACACCGGACATGTCCTTCGCCAATTCAATGCACAACAACCCGTCCCGGCGAACTCATTGTACGATCGTAGGCTACTCAACATCATGGGTCAAGGTCGTTTACCAAACATGGATTGAGCCGATCACCACCGTGCTTATGTTGGAGCTTGGAATGAGCGGAGGTACGAGTTGGTAGTTGAGGGTATTGTACAGCCGTATGACGGATCGATGCACACAGCTTATACGGCATGGTACAGACGCATCACAAGATTGTATGCCGCGCCAAAAACGGATCTTCCCGCGGGTATCCAACAACCAATGCCCGCGCACCAAGTTGAACCACCACCTGCACATTCATCATCACAACCCATGTATCAACCGAAAGCATCATCATACCGTCTAATGGTAAATAAGATTGTTTGTTCAATTTCAATTATTTCGATTAATTTTACTTATACTTCTTTAATTATGTCATATATGGTTTACTATTGTAGATTGACAACACATGGGCCATGGCAAGAAAATGTGCGGGTGTCTTGAAGAGCAACGCCAATAAGGCATGCAAAGAATTGGCAAGAGACCTCCTTTGCAATTGTCGTAGCTCTCTTGAAGAGGTTGGAGATGGTCCACGCTTCAATGAACTAATGCGGTCAACCGAAGAGCAACGCCAACAAGTACGACCTACCGCAAGCCAAGCTCCACCACCACCACAACAAGCATTGGAATTGGGAGATCCCCTCGCACCTCAAACTCCATCCCATCGTCCACGAAGGGGTAAGACCGTTCGATTCCCTCCATCCCATCACCAACTCCTTCATCACCTCCTTCTTCAATCTCCGGATTTGCCAATTCGCTTTGCGGAGGAGGGAATCGAACGGTCTTACCCCTTCGTGGACGATGGGATGGAGTTTGAGGTTGAGTTTGAGGTGCGAGGGGATCTCCCAATTCCAATGCTTGTTGGGGTGGTGGTGGAGCTTGGCTTGCGGTAGGTCGTACTTGTTGGCGTTGCTCTTCGGTTGACCGCATTAGTTCATTGAAGCGTGGACCATCTCCAACGTCTTCAAGAGAGCTACGACAATTGCAAAGGAGGTTTCTTGCCAATTCTTTGCATGCCTTATTGGCGTTGCTCTTCAAGACACCCGCACATTTTCTTCTCATGGCCCATGTGTTGTCAATCTACAATAGTAAACCATATATGACATAATTAAAGAAGCATAAGTAAAATTAATCGAAATAATTGAAATTGAACAAACAATCTTATTTACCATTAGACGGTATGATGATGTTTTCGGTTGATACATGGGTTGTGATGATGAATGTGCAGGTGGTGGTTCAACCTGGTGCGCGGGTATTGGTTGTTGGATACCCGCGGGAAGATCCGTTTTTGGCGCGACATACAATCTTGTGATGCGTCTGTACCATGCCATATAAGCTGTGTGCATCGATCTGTCATACGGCTGTACAATACCCTCAACTACCAACTCGTACCTCCGCTCATTCCAAGCTCCAACATAAGCACGGTGGTGATCGGCCTAATCCATGTTTGGTAAACGACCTTGACCCGTGATGTTGAGTAGCCTACGATCGTACAATGAGTTCGCCGGGACAGGTTGTGCATTGAATTGGCGAAGGACATGTCCGGGATAATAAAACTCCACAACTGAGAAGTTCACAAGTGGAGCTAAGGTCAACCACAACTTATTGTTGGCGGTGCAAATGGGTGGTAGACGTTGCAGCCTATCGTCTGTGTACGAGGTCCAATTGACGAACTCTTCCCTCAACTGATCGAGTTCATCCCTGTAATAGGTGAGGACACCACGTGGGTTATTCCTCCATGTACGCTTCCCCGCCCAGTAGGCACCGAGAGGAGCTCTCAGCACAGGATTATCCTGTAGTAATCTCCAACTCTCTGATAGAGCCGCACTTCCCCAACTATATCGGCCGGTCGTCTGCAGGTCAGCTATGAGAGGAAGGTACATGAGGTGGACTACGTCACCTGAACAGTTAGGGAATAAGATCCCTCCAATCAACGACAGTAGATATGCGCGCGTATAGTTCCGAAGTTGGATGTCCGTCGGCACAGGTGGCAATCGATTAGTGAACTGATCATCAAGATATGAACGTCTAATGGATTCCCCAACGAATATGCCGTGGTCCTCTTCAGGCACCTCCAAGCCGAGATAGTCTAGTACTAATGCAACCTTGTTGAACATCAAATTGCCGGTGACGGCCACCCTATCAATCGGAAGACCCGCAATCACAGCTACATCTTGTAGGGTGACCGTCATCTCTCCAACCGGCAAGTGAAACGTGTGTCTCCGGCCTCCACCGCTCCACAAGTGCGGTAAGTAGAGCGTGATCACACTTGATTTTCGCCAGCTTCGACATCCCGTAGAATCCGCTGCTGACCAAGTAATTTTCAATACCGGGGATCACCGGCATAATGTTGTGCATCCGGAAACTCATCTTCTCTACATCCCCGGTCCAAACAGCCTGTGATCTGTGGTCTGGTTGCAGATATAGAACGGTAGGATCTAATGGACCCGGATGTCCCGATGGTCCAAATGAAGAAGTAGAAGAAGCACCAGCACCATGCGAAGAAGATGGTTGTGTAGGATCCATTGGCCTGTCAACAATAACAAACAGTAATCAACAACAATTTTAGTAAAAGAATTTTCAAAATAAACTAAGTATAATTCATCAGAAATGCGTTATTCCTCATATCCGATATGCCAATTCGATTGTAAAAAAATGGTTCTTTCGAACTACTTGCAATCATCATAATGACAACGTAACCCCCCACCCCCCAACAAAATATCCCTCCAAATTCATTGTTTTCCTATCAAAATGAACAATTCCACCTTTCTCAACAATTCAATATTTTGTAAACCCTACATCACTAACAATACATAAAGTTATTCCCAAAATTACTACTTCAATAACAGCATATGTACATTACTTGTACTATACTACCAATGCACACATCTATCATACTATCAAAATCAACTTTACAAAATACAAATTAGGATTTTTGGATACTTACAATAATTTCAAATTCGGAATGATTTGGCACTCTTAATGAAAGATTGAAGAGTAGACTCCCAAATACTAATCGATTACACAGCCGAAGATTTTAGGGTTTTTTTTTTAAAGGGTTTAGGGTTTTCGGAGTCGAGAAGTGGGGAAGGAAAGAATCGCAAGTGAAAATGGGAAGAAGAGGGGTTTTTCGATTATAGGAACCTGTGCAAAACGATAATAACTGATGCCGTTAACGTGAAAAACAGCATCAGTATTATCTATGCCGTTCTCTTAGAGAACGGCATCACGGCATCAGTTCTTTCAATTTTTGCATTTCTCTCTAAATCACGATTGATACTTTAGAGATCTTTAGAAAAAAATAAGCAATACCGTTATTCCCAATAACGGCATGACAATTTTTTCAAAAAAAGATGCCGTTATTGGGAAGAACGGCATACAAATAGCTGATGCTGTTTTTCCCAATAACGTTTGTTGCTGACGTGTCACAGACAAGGGCATCTCGCTAATTGTTTTGGAAAGTAGGGCAGGTCACTAATTATTTTTTAAAAAGAGGGCATTTCGGCAAAATTTTCAGAAACATGCATGCTGAAATTTCAAGAATTCTCAAAATTGTCCAAAATTGATGAACTACCCACGAGGCCAGATTTACATGCTAAAATTTTAGAATTCGACGAAAGCGTCCAAACTTGGTGGGACAATAACCAATGAAATCGGCCTAATCGACGAAACGGGGCATACATATGAAATTTTAGAATTCGTCAAAATAGTCAATTATTGGTGGACAAGTGAGACTATAATCCACAAAGCTACTCAATGCTGCTGAGTTCCTCGAAAAGGCTCAAAATCAGTGGACTATAACCCACTAGACCAGCCCTAAACCAAAATGTTGAAATTTCAGAATTTTTCGAAATCGTCTAAAATAGGTGTACTACTTTGGAAATTTAGACAACTCTAAATCGTCCAAAATCGATGGGACTCAAATCCAAGAAACATGCCCAAAATGCTGAAATTTCAGAAATTCTCGAAATTTTCCAAATTCGATGGACTACCCACGAAGCCAGATTTACATGCTAAAATTTTAGAATTCATCGAAAGTGTCCAAAATCGGTGGACAATAACCAATGAAACCAGCCCTAAATGCTGAAATTCACATATCCACTATCAGAAGTTGGTGGACTATAACTAGGGCTGCAATCGAGCCGAGCCGAGCCGAGCCGAGCTGAATACCTTTAGGCTCGAGCTCAGCTCATTTACGAAACGAGCTTATTTTTTAGCTCGAGCTCGGTTTGAGCCGAGCTTTGACCGTATTGGAGCCGAATAGCTCACGAGCTTAGCCTAAAAAAAAACCGAAGCTCGAGCTCGGCTCGTTTACGAAACGAGCTCCGATTTGAGCTCGAGCTCGCGCTCGGTTCGAGCCGAGCTTTGACCGAGCTCGAGCCGAATAGCTCGATTCGTTTGCAGCCCTAACTATAACCCTCAAAACCGGCCTAAAAGATAAATTCCTCAAAATTGTCCAAAAGTGATGGACTACGCCCACAACAGAACTGAAGCTAAATGTTGAAATTTCAGCATTTTTCGAAATCATCCAAAATCAGGTCCCAAATGCCCAAAATCGGTCCCAAATAACCAAAGAAACTGGCCCAAACTGTTTAAATAAACAAAAAAATTCTTGAAATTGTCCAAAATCGGTCCCAAATGCTGAAATTTTAGAATTCCTTGTAATCACCCAAAATCAGTACACTATTACCCTCAAAACTAGCCTTATATGCTAAAATTTCATAATTCCTACAAGTCGCCCAAAATTGGACTACATCCAGAAGGTCGGCCCTAAATGCTAAAATATAATAATTCCTGACAAAACGGGGCCTGAATGCTAAAATTTCAGCATTCTTCGAAGTCATCCAAAATCGGGCCCACGAAATCGGACCTAAATACTAAAATTTTAGAAGTCCTTAAAATCAGTAAACAATATAACCCAAAAACCGACCATAAATATTGAATTGACTGGTTCTTTCAAAATTGTCCAAAATTACACACGAACATAAATGCTAAATTTTCAAAATCTCTCAAAAGTTTTTTTAAAAAATATCGGTTGTAAATGCTGAAATTTTAGAAATCCTTGAAATCATTCAAAATTGGACTAAAAAAAATAAACACCAAAATTTCAATATTCCTCCATATCGTAAAAAAACAATGGACTATAACCCAGGCCCAACACTAAATGCTGAAAACTGAGATTTTCCCAAAATCGTTCGAAATTGATGGACTTCGAGAAAGAGCCCTACAATGCCCGAGTCAACTGGTGTGGAATGCTTTCGCAATCAGGAAAATGCATAAGAGATTAGCCCTTTTATCAGTGGAACGGCTCTACTTAAGTTAAGCAAACCATAAGAAAAGCATTTGCCCGGGAACAGAGCGCAAGCAACTTATATATTAGCAGTTCGCAGAACAACAAGGAGAGGTAGCTTTTGACAGCGGCTAGAGTGGAATCTTATAACGATAAGGGTAAAAATATGAATAGGATCTGTCTAATAGCGAAGTGAGAGCTCTTACGCAAAGGTGTGACTGCCTTGGAGCGGCAAGGAAAGCAACTAATGCAACAAAAGCTATGTCTAATTCAATCGGTCACTCGGAATTGGAATCAGAACTCTCTAATTAAACCTGTTGACCCTTTCACCTATTCTTATTCGCGGATTGACTCCTAGCATCAGAGACACTATAGAAATATGGCAGAAAGACCATTCCTAAGGTGAGTGCCATGAGGAACTCTTTCAGGTTCTAGCCTACTAGCCTATAGAAATAGCTATCTTGCAAATACATGAAATTGGGCCTAAATGCTGAAACTTTAGAATTCCTCAATATCGTCCAAATCGGTGGACTATAACCCACTAAAACTGGCCCTAATTGCTGAAATTTCACAATTTCTCTAAGGCTCACTAAAAAAATTCACATTTCTTCTACCTGAGACTCTGAAATTATATCTGATGCCTAACTGCAATTTAAGTAATTTGGCAGATGTCAACTAGTCCTTCAGGACTGCTGAGACTCTGATAGCGCCCTTCCATGTCCGTAGTTATATGCTAATTGATGTAAAACTAACCCTAAAATAGAGAATTTCCAAGATTCTTAATGGATTAATTTTACCAACACGAAGTGCAGATCAAAGTTAGAATTTTTAAACAGTTAATCGGTTTGACGAATTTTCAAGAACCAAATCACGTTTAACAATCCCAATTAATAATTCAATTCTACAATCAATAATTAAATCCCTAAATGTTCTTAGCAAGTAAAAGATTCAATATTTATTCGTACTCTAATCAAGCAAGTGGAACACTCAATCTCAATTGTTTTTGAAGACGACAGGTAAATCAGATAATATAATAGAGACGATACGGCAGTATAACACAAATATTGAAAAGTAGAAAGAGTATACCGAGGATGCGAAGAACTCTGCGTAGAGCACAGCAATCAGCAATACGGAAAGAGATAGACAGCAGCAACCAAATCAGCAATGGCAACAGCAAGGACGACGACAGCGGCGTCGCTGGTTGAAGCCGGCGACGGGATCATCACGGCGAGGGGGGGTGGTCGACAGCAGCGTCGACGGAGAACTGGGTCGGGATGAGGGTGCTCTGGTTGATGGCAGTGGAGGAAGAAGTAGAGTTTCAATGGGTTGGTTATATGGTGGCCGGTGTTGCTTGGAGGGGAGTCGGGGTGTGTGTGAGGTGGTGGAGGCAACGCGATTAGAGGAAGGTCAACGGGAGTGGGGCGTCGATGGAGGTGACGACGTCGATGCTAGGGTTTTGGGATGGGGTCGGGATTTAGGGAAAGAAGGAGGCGGCGGCTAATGGGTTTAGGTTGGGGTCGGGATAGGAGGAAGAGGCCAACGGAGGAGAGAAGGGTTTTGGATTTGGGGATTAGGGTTTGGATAATTTTATTTGGGGGATTTTTAATTTGGAATAGATTTTAGAGTTAATCACTAACCCTAAAATTGTATTATGATTTATCATAAACCCTAATAAGTTGGATCTCAATTGTATCACACAAAAAGAGACGGGAAGAGCAAAACTCAACACAATAATTTTTAATCAAGAGTGGCATATCTTTCTCATTAATCTCAGGGCCTATAAATAGGCTCAAAACAAATCTTGATACAAATCTCAAAAGATTCTAAAAATCTCAAAAATATTCTAATGCAAAAAAGAAAGATTACATATGACTATAATTGCCAAAAAAAAAACAAATATAGTACTGAAATAAAATACTAAATTAAATAAAATTGATGGCCTCATCATTCTCTCCGGGTGGGAGAGAGCTCAACCCAGTTGAGTCAAAACAAGTGATCATGTCATGGTGCTCCAAAAGATCTGGATCCAGTTGCGGGAGCTCCTCACGATCACTGCAAGTGTCATCCGACTTCGGCTTGTTCTTCTACCTCACCAAATACTTGTGCATACCACCATCTCTTGTAGAGATTATCGGATCATCTAAAATATTATACAATTCTTCTATCGGTGGGTAAATAGTATTAGGTAAAGTGGTAAATATGGGAATCTCACCATTAGGCTGCAGGATTGGCTCATCTACAAGAAAATTTCTATGGTTAAATTTTGAGCCTTCATAAAGTACTAGATCCTCAATATTGAAAGTCTTACTTATGCCAAAGCCTTCAGGAAGGTCAACGACATAGGTTTTATCATTGATTGTATGAAGAATCTTAAATAAGCCGCAGCACGTATGTTCAAATTCTTAACGGATCCAGATGGAAACCGTTCCGGATGAATCCGAACCATCACTTCGTCACCAACATCAAAAGTTTTAAATTTCCTTCTTGTATCTATTATTAACGTGTAGTTAAAATTATTCTCATTAATTTTCTTGGAAATTTCTCTATGCAAATCATGAAGGCAGAATGAAAATGTGGATGCAGACTCTGTGACTTTGTGATGTTCTAAGACAGAAGTAAAATCTATGGGTTGCCAAGTGACTTATGAAGGAATGGGTGACTCATGTATATTCAAAGGAGGTGACTAGACAGACTGAATACAATTGAGAGACTGGTCATCCTCTTTTTCATCAAAGTCATCACTTATATTAGGTTCATAGGTAAACTCATTGTCGAACTCATCAGCAATGACTGCGGTACCCTCTACTATATTGATCTTACTTAGGCTGGGACAGTTGCCAGCAATATGGTCATATCCCTTACATTTATAGCACTTAAGGAGAGGATCAATCTTAGAATAGTCTTTTTCAGTGTTCTTATCCGTGTTGTCATTTCTAAGTGGATAGAAATTTGATGTTTGTTTGGGTAAGAATTGTTAGGGTACTGAGGAGAGGAGTGCTCAGGTCTGGAGGGATCAGGATGATTCATTCTGGAGGAATGATCCATCGAATCACTGGACTTGTAATGGGAACTTGCTTTAAGGAAATCCATATCGAGAACAAGAGCATAAGCTGCCGCTAATGGGTCCACTTTTCTATGAATTAGCTTGTTCCTAAGGTTGGCTCGTAGTCCAGCCCTGAACCTAGAGAGAGTTTGTTCTTCACTCTCTTTACCTAAAGCATTGGACCAAATAAGGAAGTCATCAAATTTATCAACATATTCTTGTGTGCATTTACTTCCTTGATAAAGTTGGTTAAACGAATCTATCGGGTGTGGAACGATAACGGTACGTATCTCTCAGTGAGCTTCTCTTTCATGGCTTCCCAAGTGACTATGGGTGCCAGGCCTCGGCCTCTGCGGGCATGTTCAAGATTGGTCCAGTGTCGTTGAGCTTTACACGTCAATTTCATACTGGCAAATTTAACCTTCAGGGATTCGCTCATATCAAACCACATAAAGTAGTGGTCCATGGCACGGATCCAATCGAGGTAAGCTTGGGGTTCCATGTGGCCTTCAAAATGGGGAACGTCAGCATTAACGTTCTTCTTATATTGTTCGTCAGGGTCACGTTCTTGACATCAATCGTCACGAACATTTCCTTGAGGAATTTGACGATTGGGATGAAGCTCAAGGACAATGGTTTGATTTAATTCCACTTTCTCAAGGCTCTGATTGATAATGGCAAGAGTTGCTTGAATGACAGCTAGGGTAGCGGAGATATCAGAGTTGTCCATTTCAGGTCGGAAAAGTCTAGGGTTCCTAATTGGGTGATTTGGAAGGAATAAGAAAAGCTCTTCAGGGTCTGTGATGGTGCTGCGAAGACGCATTCACCAAAAGTGAAAACTATGGGCCGTGTATGTCCTAATTTTTTTAAAAAAAAATGAATCTAACGTGATCTACAAAAAAAACGAAATAAAATAAAATAAAACTCTAAATAATCCTAATGAATGCAAAAATAATACCTAAATGATGCAAGAACTAGGGTTTTAAGAACATTCGCTCTCATACCAAAATGATATAAAACTAACCCTAAAATAGAGAATTTCCAAGATTCTTAATGGATTAATTTTACCAACACGAAGTGCGGATCAAAGTTAGAATTTTTAAATAGTTAATTGGTTGGATGAATTTTCAAGAACTGAATCACGTTTAACAATCCCAATTAATAATTCAATTCTACAATCAATAATTAAATTCCTAAGTGTTCTTAGCAAGTAAAAGATTCAATATTTATTCGTACTCTAATCAAGCAAGTGGAACACTTAATCTTAATTGTTTTTGAGGACGACAGGTAAATCAGATAATATAATAGAGACAATATGACAGTATAACACAAATATTGAAAAGTAGAAAGAGTATACCGAGGGTGCGAAGAACTCTGCGTAGAGCACAGCAATCAGCAACACAGAAAGAGATAGACAGCAGCAACCAAATCAGCAATGGCAACAGCAAGGACGACGGCAGCGGCGTCGCTGGTTGAAGCCGACGACAGGATCATCACGGCGAGGGGGGGTGGTCGACGGTGGTGTCGACGGAGAACTGGGTCGGGCTGAGGGTGCTCTGGTTGATGGCAGTGGAGGAAGACGTAGGGTTTCAATGGGTTGGTTGTATGGTGGTCGGTGTTGCTTGGAGGGGAGTCGGGGTGTGTGTGCGGTGGTGGACGCGACGCAATTAGGGGTAGCGGTGAAGGGGATGGTCGACGGGAGTGGGGCGTCGACGTCGAGGCCAGGGTTTTGGGATGGGGTCGGGATTTAGGGAAAGAAGGAGGCGGCGGCTAATGGGTTTAGGTTGGGGTCGGGATAGGAGGAAGAGGCCAACGGAGGAGAGAAGGGTTTTGGATTTGGGGATTAGGGTTTGGATAATTTTATTTGGGGGATTTTTAATTTGGAATAGATTTTAGAGTTAATCACTAACCCTAAAATTGTATTAGGATTTATCATAAACCCTAATAAGTTGGATCTCAATTGTATCACACAAAAAGAGACGGGAAGAGCAAAACTCAACACAATAATTTTTAATCAAGAGTGGCATATCTTTCTCATTAATCTCAGGGCCTATAAATAGGCTCAAAACAAATCTTGATACAAATCTCAAAAGATTCTAAAAATCTCAAAAATATTCTAATGCAAAAAAGAAAGATTACATATGGCTATAATTGCCAAAAAAAAAACAAATATAGTACTGAAATAAAATATTAAATTGAATAGTTATGATGTCCTCATCACTTATATTGTCCAATAATTTAGCGCAAAAGTAAAAAAGTTTTCCTTTCTTTCATGTACCCATGCACATCCACATTTTAATCGAGAAAAAGCCTCGATTTTGATGACAAGTTAAATTACTTGATTGTTCTAAAATGCGAAATATGAATAGAACCAAAAACCTAGACACTTGGGCTGACTTTACCGAAAAATGAAAGAAAAAGAAAATATGCTATAGCCCATCAAATTATATGCATGCAATTATCCACACAATGTGTTACACTATCTTCACCTCTAGAGATCCACAAGTCTTACCAACCATCTACAAGATTCTTTATTCCCGATAAGATGATGATAGCTATGAATCAATAAATTTGCAATTCGACATGAAAATAAATTGATATGATGATGATAGCTATGAATCAATAAATTTGCAATTCAACATCAAAATAAATTGAGAAAAAAAGATGCATCTAAAGTTTTGGTATAAAAGGATGTATTGTTCTTGATGATAATGAACTAAGATAATTCTACTAGTTAATTAGCATAATAATTCCAACTGGATATATTCATATGGACAGATTTATGTGCAACTATTAACGAATCATGAACATTCAAATGCTTCTCATTCTAAATAAAAGACTTGTATTAGAATCAATTGAATATTTTAACTTCCAAGAGATTTCTAGCAATTGTGTCCCTCATAAAACCTTTTCATATTCCAAAGCGACATTCCAAACTAACAGTTTCTTTTTACATATAACACAGAGCATGTGCCACAGAACGACAGAAAATAACAACGGGTTTAATCTAATTCTCAATTGCTCTATGAAACTTTATGGTAGTTGATGAAGGTACGATCTGCACCGCTCGATCCTAACGTGAATCTCGCGGAGATCCTATAACTCCTCATGGGCTGCTCATAGGCCCATCCCCCGAATCCGGCCCATCATGGATCGGGTCTCTCCCCATGATCAGGGAATCTACGACTAGATTAGTGACTGCGGAACATTCCCTAAACTGACCCTCACTGGCCTATAAATACAGCTCTACCTCTACAGTAATCAAGTAATCACAATTTTATCACCTAATCACCCTTTAAACCGCTAGTTATTGACTTGAGCGTTGGAGGGTCTGTCGCCGAAATTCTTCGGTGTTTCAGACTTTTTGCAGGTATCCAACAACGGTCAATCACTCCCAGATCCACCAAACCGAACCACTCATCAACCTCAGAGCAGGGTCAGGTCGGAGGCCACGATTCGAGTTTTCTCTTCACCAAAAGAACTCACTATATGTTGCTCTCAAACTCAAAAACAAGCAGCATTAGATTGGCGTTGTCTGTGGGAAACGATCCGAGCCTTTTCCTCGGACCCTACTCCGTGAATAACTCTTGTGGCTCCCAAAAACCAAGAAGACTGCAACCGGGGGGCATCAGACCGACCCCCCGCTCCCTCCACATTCGTCCCGATGTCGAGTCATCACTCAGGGGGCCCAGAAAAGGTGGGTGGAACAACCTTGTGGTCTGGCCCCAAGCACCTCACGCTCGGTTGCGAGAGAGCCAGTGGTCTCGGTGATTCCCGATCTCGACAATATCATCAACAATTAGGTGAATGAGGACGACCTCCAGAATCGTCTCAGCCACTCCCGTGGAGAAAAGGAACCCTCCAACCACGGTCCGAGTTAAAATCACTACTCCCACAAGGAGGAAAGGGGACGCAATATCGCTGATCTCCAAACAACCACGAAGAGGGAGGCCACGTGATGAAAACCGAATTCCAAGAGTTTCGGGATGAGGTCCTCCGGGCCCTCCAAGGTGGAGCTCGAACCGAACGCACTCAGAGCCATCGTGCAGGAGGAATCGAGAACCAGAAGTCCCACGAGTTGACCTAATCCGAGGGACGCGAAGATGCAGTCCTCAAATGCCTGCAGGAGATGGAGGAACTCCTCACCCAAATTGGCAAAGACGCAGGGCGGTCTAACTGGGGGTATCGGCCGATCCGGCCACCTTCCGAGACCTATGACGCAGAGTCGAATCCTGCTAATCTCATCAAGCGGTTCAAAACCCTCATGATGATTCACAGCGCCTCGGATCCGCTCCTCTGCCACACCTTTCCAGCAACCCTCCGAAGACCCGCAAGAGAATGGTATTCCAAACTCGCCCCCAACTCGATCTTCTCCTTCGAACAGCTTGAGGAGAGCTTCCTCACACATTTCGTAACCAGCCACAAGGATGAGAAGAAGTGCTTCTCTTTTGGACCTCAAATAGAAGGATGGGGAGTCCCTTCGGAATTTCGTTTGCAGGTACACAGCCGAGGCCCGAACAATCTCCTTCCTCAATGCCGGGGTTGCGGCAACTGCCTTTCGACGCGACGTCCAGCACGACACGCTGAAGGCCTCCCTGGCTAAGAAACCCCCAGCTGACTTTCCCTACCTCCTATGTCGGGTCGAAAGATACATTCGGGGCGAGGAAGCCCTGCATCCGAAAGGGCTGAAGGGTCACCAGCTAAGGTGAAAAGGAAACCGAACAACTCTGAGCCTCCCAGGAAATAGGGCTGTAAATCGGACCGGACGGGATCGAACAACCATATGTTCAAGCTCGGACCGAAATTCTACTCGAACGGGCTAATGTCCGACTCGGCCTAGGTCGGACAAAAATTTTATAGTTCGGACTCGGTTCAATAAAGCATCGGACCGCAATAATACTCGGACGGACTTATGTCCGGCTCGAGCTCGATAAAGAACCGGACCTAATAATTTGTTTAAGTTCGGTTCGTATAACAGTTCGGACGGTCCACGGTCGGGTCATTTCTCGAGCCAGACTCGAACGGACGACGGACCGTCCTGTTCATTTTACACCACTGCCAGGAAGGCTCAAAAAAATTCTGGGGCAGAAGCGCCCTCCTCCGATGCCCTAGTTCAATAAATTCATCCCGCTCAATGCGAGCATGTCGGTCATCCTCATGAAGATAGAGGGCGATGGCATACTCCGACACCCACATCGATCCAACAATGGGAACAAGAAAAGAGATTGGGGGTTTTATTGCTGGTTCCATCGGGACCACAGCCACGAAACCAATAACTGTCAGACTCTGAATAACAAGATCGAGGCCCTCATCCGAATGATGTATCTTGCTAAATTCACTAGAGATGGTCAAAGAAACTCACCACCTCCTTGAAGTCCGAACAAGCATCCAGAGGCTCAAGATTCTGAAAACCTAGCCATTCTACACTGTGTCCATGGCGAACCCATGGGGGGAGACTCGAGCTCCTCCCATATAGCTTTCATCCGGGAGGTTAACTCCGTCCATAACTGTCCGCCTCCTCGAGGCCACGGGCTATCTGTCTCGTTCTCAGACGAGGACCTCGAAGGTGTTCGGGTCCCACATTGTGATGCCCTTGTCATCATCCTCGGTTTGGTCAATCACGAGATCTGTTGTATCCTCGTCAACAACAAAAGTTCAGGGAACATCATGTTCCTAGCAGCCTTCGAAGGCTTAAAGCTCTCTCGAGAAAGACTGAAACCAGCAAGTTACACCCTCCATGGCTGCTCGGGTGCCCTTGTTCAGATTGAGGGAATCGTCATACTTGACGTCACTGCAGGAAAATCTCCGACCTCCCAAACAGAAGCAATGTATTTCATGGTGGTCAATGTCAAGACTGCATATAACGCCATTCTGGACCGTCTCGGCCTCGCCTCCCTCCAGGCAATATCCTCGACCTACCACATGTGCATGAAGTTCCCTACCAAGTCTGGGGTCGGGTTTGTTAAGGAAAACCAGGAGGCGGCTCGAGCTTGTTACACAACCACGGTGGTGGCGCTGTCCTTCCTCTCAAAGCAGTCGAACTCCCATTTAACCGAAATTCAATAGGCTCCGAGCCGGTGGATGAGTTGGAGGAAACGTTCTCCGAAGTCGATTCCGTCAAATGCTACCAGGTGAGCTAGTCTCTCCCCCTGCCCTCAAAGGGAAAGTCATCTGTTTTATCTGCCGGAATCGATACATGTTCGCTTGAACACTCTCGGACATGCTGGGAATATCCGAGGATCTTATCATGCATAAACTGAGTGTCCACCCAGACTCCAAGCCGATACAACAGAGGCGCCGAAAGTTTGCCCCCGAAAGACAACAAGCGATGAAGGAGGATGTCGACAAACTCCCCTCTGCCCGGTTCATCCAAGACGTCAACTACCCAGAGTGATTGACTAACGTCGTGCTGGTTCAAAAGTCTAACGGCAAATGATGAATGTGCATCGACTTTACCTACCTCAACAAAGCAGGCCCGAAAGATCCTTTCCTGCTTCCTAGCATCGACGCCCTGATCCATGCGACCTCCGGACACGAATTGTTAAGCTTCATGGACGCCTACATCGGTGATAACCAGATCCAAATGTCCCCCCCCCAACGTTCCAAAGACTATTTTCGTCACCGATCAGGGGCTTTACTGCTACAGAGTCATGCCCTTCAGGTTGAAGAATGCAGGTGCCACTTATCAAAATCCCGTTAATCGGGTCTTCAAAGAACAAATCGGTCGGCCAATGGAGGTCTACATCAATGACATGCTCGTCAAGTCCCTCCGAGGCTGAGATCATGTCAAGGAAAAACTCACACCTAACTGAAAAGGCCTGTATAGGGTCTCCAAAGTGGTCCATCCAGGCACATACCGACTTGAAAATTAGGGTGCAGGGCAGTCAAGAGAACCTGGAACACAGAACACTTGATAAAATTCTACAAAGGACACTAGAGGTCAGCACTTGTAATGAGGCCCCAAAAAATCGATGCATATACTTGCCCTTCGGCAACCAATGAATAAATATTAATTTTTGTTTCAAATTCAACATGTTCGGATCACTTGCAATGGGCACCCCACCACGGGTGCGCCCCTCGGCATTTGGCCCCGAGACCTAGCCTTGATTAGAAAAATCCTTGAAGGATATCTCCTACGGGATGACATCCAATGCCGAAGGCCTCAACGCCAAAAACCCTTGAAGGATATCTCCTTCGGGATGACATCCAACGCCGAAGGTCTCAATGCCAAAAATCTTATAAGATTATCCCATCGGGATGGTATCCGACGCCGAAGGCCTCAACGTCAAAAATTCTTGAAGGATATCTCCTTCGGGATGGCATCTGACGCCGAAGGCCTCAACGCCAAAAATCTTATAAGATTATCTCCTCGGACCCATTCCCTCGGGATGGTATCCGACGCCGAAGGACCTCATCGCAAAAATTCTTGATGTCCCATCAGACCCATCCCCTCGAGATGGCATCCTATGTTGATAGTGTATGGGCCAAAAATGATGATTTGTGCGAACGACGCTTGTGCAAATGAGGAGTTAAGGCAAAATGCTTTTCATAAAGAGAAATAATTACACAGGGGGCGGTGACCGGTCCGCAATTAGCAACTTAAGTACAACAAAACAGATGAACTACCACCTAAATTGTCATGTGGTGGTCTCGCACTTCAGCATCATTTGTCACCACCAGTCGGCCATCACGCGATCATCTCGCACCCCAGCACTACTCGTCGCCAGCGACTTTGACCTCACTCATGACCGCCTTGCACCTCGGCTCATGGCCATCTCCAACGCCTTGAGTGCAGAAGAGGTACCATAGAAACAGAAAGCGATGATGATCAAAGGTACTAGACCGGCTAAGCAGGGCAACGATCCCTACAAGGGATTAACTTACCGTGCGGAAGAGGCACTATACACGTACCTTCTCCCCGGCGGTAAGTCCTTCACTTGGGGAGAGTTCTCTGATGATGGAAACTCTCCAACCTCAGCTCCGGCTAAGGATATCAGATCCTGGAATCCGGGATACCCCTGCTATCCCCAAAAATGAGTACCTTGATCCTCTCTGAGCCTCGGTGAAGCAACAGCATCCGCACCGGACCAAGTCTCGAGGAGATCCTATAACAACTCATGGGCCGCTCATAGGCCCATCCCCTGAATCTGGCCCATCACGGATCGGATCTCCCCCCATGATTAGGGAATCAACGACTAGATTAGTCACTAGGGAACATTTCCTAAACTGACCCTCACCAGCCTATAAATACAACTCTACCTCTACAGTAATTAGGTAATCATAATTTTATCACCTAATCACCCTTTAAACAACTGGTTATTGACTTGAGTGACGGAGCTTTTGTCGCAGGAAATCCTCCGGTGTTTCAGATTTTTTTGCAGGTATCCAGCGACGGTCAATCACTCCTAGATCCACCAAACTGAACCACTCATCAACCTCACAGTAGGATCAGGTCAGAGGCCGAGATTTGAGTTTCCTCTTCACCAAAAGAACTCACTATCTGTTGCTCCCACACCGAAAAACAAGCAGCATCAGTAGTTATTTTGTCTTACTGAAAACCATCCTATGATGCATATCTTGTGTATCTCACATGCAAATAAATTGAACTAGAAAGGATCTAGCCACTTTAGAATTTAGAACATCTCCCTAGTAGAGAATTATACCTAACTAAACAATTCATAAACCATCCACTTCTTATTCACTAAAACTCATCATACTTGTAACAATTTTCGCATCACCTACTTCTCACAATCCAAACCACATCCAACATCCAAAAGATCCAACTTTTGTGTTACCTCAGCCGCTACTTTCTCAAGAAACCCAACTTCTCAATCGCTACAAACTAACAACTTTTCACAATGCAAATGTTTGAAAGATCCAAGTTTCTATTTTTACCTGTGCGGCAACTTTGGCAAGAATATCCTTGACATTCTCGTACGCCGCCAAGCTCCCTCCGGGCATCAAGCTTGGCCCGTTCCTCGCCCCCTCCTCCCCACCCGAAACACCCATCCCCAAATACAGCAACCCCTTCGCCTGCGCCTCCCTTATCCTCCTCTCCGTATTCTCGTACCACTCGTTGCCCCCATCGATAATCGCATCACCGGGCTCCATAAACTGGGTCAACGCCTGGATGGTCTGGTCAACGGGGGCGCCAGCCTTGACGAGGATGACGACGGATCGGGGGCGGGAGAGGGAGAGGACGAAGTCGCGGGGGGAGTAGTGACCGGAGAGGGGGAGGTCGCCCTCGGTCTTGGCACGGTGGACGGTCTCGTCGACCTTGGAGCCGGTGCGGTTGTAGACGGAGATCGGGAAGCCCTTGTCGGCGACGTTGAGGGCGAGGTTCTGGCCCATCACGGCCAGCCCGGCGAGCCCGATGCGGGAGAGTACGGCGGATTCCATGGAATCTTGATTTCTTGATTTCTAGGGTTAGGGTTAGGGTTTTGGGATGAGATTGGAGGTTGAAGAAGGACGAGACCGAGGACGGAGAGTGAGACAGAAATTGAGTTGAGGGGGGTTTGTTGATATTTGTTGTCGGCTTCTCCGCTTCTTGCTCTTGTGAGTGTGGACTTTTATGGAAAGGGGCTTGCGATAATTTAGAAATTGCATTCTCGGTCTCTTTTTTTATATTTGAGAATAGAGCATGTGATAAATGCAAATTTTAAAATTATGAGAATGCAATTGTAAGAATACTGAGCTTCTGAGTTCTGATTTTTTTCCCCAAAATAGGACACTTTTTCAAACAAATTTTCAAAATAGACTACTTTTGAAACTAATTTTCAAATAAGACCGCTCGCAGTTCCCAACTTCGTCCTATTCTTTTTTGTTGACGCAGTTGACAACTGTACTGCGGTCTAATAAGTATATGCCATAATAATCTAACTCCAACATCTGTGTCAAAATAGTATTAAAGAGAAAACTATGTTCACTTTAGACGTTGACAACTGCGTTCTTGATTCAATATTTCATAGGATCCAATTATGAATGTAGTTGGAAACTGCGAGCTTAGTGCAATCAAGATCGCAGTTGGCAACTGCGGTCTAAGTTGAACATAGTTTTCTCCTTAACACTATTTTGATACGAGTGTTGGAGTCGAATTATTGCAGCATGTACTTAGATCGCAGTTGCCAACTGAGTCAATAAAAAGGAATATGATGCAATTGAAAATTGTGAGGGTCTATTTCAAAAATTAGTTTTAAAAGTGATCTATTTTGAAAATTAGTTTGAAAAAGTGGCCTGGGAACTGAGTTCTGACCCTTCCAACGACGGACTCATCGAGGCAACCAGAAGGCAACAAGCAAACTCAGAGAGGGGTTTTTTAAAATTGCGCGAGTGTGCACTAATTAATCAATTAATTAACGGAGGGCTTTTTCTTAATTATTATACGGTCTCGTCGAGGTTGCCAAGAGCCGCACCCAAAAGATTCAAAGATCCATTTTAAAAATTCTATGCGAAATAGGTTATATGATATCATATAGGAAAGAAAAAATGGGCTGTTGGATCTTCTAAAAAAATGTGCACCGCATGACATACAAGCTCTACTTCATCCTTTATTACATACTGTAATAATAGTAATTGGGTAATAAGAGCATAGTAATTTGATGTTGTAGTAGAATTACAAAGACTCAATCTAGATACAAGTATGAATTACTAGGCACACCTCGATTTCTATAAGTTAAAAATACGAAATGTAATTTGATATACAGTATTCTTCTTCTCTGATTGTATGTGTATGTATATACATTACTTGTAGTCGTATGTATACGTGTACCGCAGTTCCTGGCAAGAAGTAAACAAAAGATGATTAGTTTGATACTTTGATTGATGTGAAAATGGTAGATTACAACATCAGGAAACAATTATAATTATTTCCTCTGTCAAATTAACACATATCAGACCGCGTTAAGTTGGCTCCTAATATTTGCACTTATTCTAAAAATAAGTTTGTTGGCTTCACTGCCCTGCATGCCTTCTACTTCGCTAGCCGCAACTTAGGCGTCCCGTGGCAGCCCCCAGCAGTGCCCCTCCCCTTATCCTGGAGTGGCTTCTTGTTTATTGTCTCCTTGGTCAATTTACTTTTTCCGTTCGTTTGTAATTATGAGTCTAATGAGGGGTTTACTTCTTGTAAGCTTAGTCCTGTTTATTACTTTTGATCTATTTATATATATTCATTTTGGTGTGGCTGGAGTCGCGAGACTCTATCCGTTTTCATCAAAAAATAATAATAATAATAATAATACGCTCTGTCCTCATTTTAACTATGCCCATTTTCTCGGCAGATTTTTTCTTAATTGCCCAGCATTCTTACACTGGAGATAACCAGGAACGCAGAACACACGTGCAACATAGTGCAAGTGAGTAAAAGTGTCATAATTCCTTGATGTGTGTATGCAAGAGGTGGAAACGATCACATGCAGACTATAAAACCCTTTCTTCTTCTTTTTTTACTTTCTATTTTTTTCAACATGAGAGTTCGAGTTAATAAGAGCATGGAAACTGCAAGCTCACCTTTTTATTTTTGTATTGATGAGCTTTGATAGATCTGTATTTCCTTTGCTCTCATGAATATAATCCGTTGCTATGCTTTTTGAACATCTCCGTGCTGATGTTGGACTGCTCGTTTCAAAAGTGACTGGTACTCCTGGCTCCTCGACCACTCATCAATCTCGCGGGCTCGCATCACGGGAAGTGGGTGGGATAATTGCGTGGTCTGGGCATTCCTGCCTTATGAAAGTTACATTAGAACTGATAATACAATCATGTTATGATTTCTTTCCATGTAATATTTTTAAGGAACGAAACCAGGTGCGATATTATCCAATTTTTACATAAAATATATTTGATAATACAATCTCATTACACTACAATAATAGCTCGCACATGAAACTGAAAAGGATAGTTACCTGATGTACCATCCTATTGGGCTTGAAGCAGCCTTGTCATATGAGCGAGCTTGCTCCAAAAAGGCATCTACGTTCAGCTGGTCGGAGAGAGAAGGGCAACCTCCGGCTAGTTTCATCAGAACAGAAATGACCACCTCTTGATGGGACACAAGAAAAGATAAGATTAATTACACACCTGATAATTGTACACTCTACTATACAACTGTTGGAATATTTACCATATCTTCCATATTTAGTAATAAATTAATATATAAAAGTTGTTATATTAGTTGATCTACATTCTATGTGTGGTTGATTTATATTTATATCCATATTTGATAATATTAGGTTAGAATGCTTTCTTTATGTCTAAGTTTTGTAAGCCTATATAAAGGCTTCTTTGTTTCCCATTATGTATCTCAAGAAGATCAATAATATTTTCTCTCTTTGCTCCAACAATTTATTCTACAATATGGGTATCAGACCATTTCGATCCTTCTTAAGTACTCTCATTCTTGAGCAGCAAAAAGAGAGTCATCTCTCTTCAAAAATTCCATCTTTTTCTCTTCTTTAGTTGTCACACTCCTCAAGATGCGAATTTATAGATCCGGTCCTCTTATTCAGATCCAGTAATGCTTCATATTCGGATTACAGACCAGTCCTTTTTTCAGATGCAGATTTCTAGATCCAGTCCTCCTCAAGATGCGAATTTTCAAATTCGGATTTTCTTATCAGATCTTTTTTCATATTTGGATTTCCATATTCGGTCTCATCTAATTTCATATTTTCTATGAACTATTTGGTTTCATCTGCAACGCGCTAGATTTCCTCCGCGCTATCTGGTTTCATTCGCAATGCGCCCAATTTCCTCAGTGCTATCTGGTTTCATCAGCAACGCACTCGATTCCTCTATGAAGTTTGATGGGAGTGTTGATTGATATAGTTGAATTCCCTTGAGCTTTCTTTGCCCGGTCTAGATTTTGGCTCCTTCGTAATTCTTCGCTTCTCTTCAGTTCAAGATGGACTTCAACTTTAGCTACACTCCAAGGAGGGTTAATAAATTAATATATAAAAGTTGTCATATTAGTTGATCTACATTCTCTACGTGGCTAATTTATATTTATATCCATATTTGATTATATTATGTTAGAAGGCTTTCTTTATGCCCAAGTTTTGTAAGATTATATAAAGGCCTCTTTGTTTTTCATTATGTATCTCAAGAAAATCAATAATATTTTATTCTACTTCAACAACGATAATTGAAGCAGCTTTATATTGGATAGCACATTTTGCTGAATAGTTGGGCCCTATTTGGATATGGAGGTAGGAAAGAAAATCTAGCCTCACTGGATACATAGAATATTTCCATCTACCTCCACATTACCTCCATATCTGATATCCAAATAGGGCTTGAACATGTATACATATTAGAAGTATTTAAAAGAAAATTTACTAAAGGTATATTACCTTGGGATCTTGAGCAACAAGGAGAGCGGCTCTGTCACAAGTTAGTTCAGCAGCTCGGACCCACCTGTATAATTGTTCTTCCAAACTTCGTGCGAGCAAACTACCTAACCCTGATTATATTAGAATTAAATTATTTGGTATACGCATTGATATACTCTAGGGAAAACGCAGAAATGTTTAAATTTTCAAGAAGAAACATAGTCATACCTGGTACGCTATAAGCCCCTAGAGTTAGAATGTTTGCAAATGTTAGCCACACGCCATGGTCGCATTTCAAGTGGCCCAATTCATGAGCCAAAACAGCCTAATTAAGAGAAATATCTAGATAAATACCCCCCCAAAAAAAGAAAAAAAAAAACTAATAATTTCAACAATGAGAAGAAGAAGGGAAAAGCAACTTACTTGCAACTCACTTCTGGTTAGAAGCTCCACAAGACTAGTATGGACAACAATGAAAGGTTTTCTGCCGCTAATGGCCAAAGTGTATGCATTTGGTACAGGATTTTGGCGGATGTACAGATCAGGGGCTTCTATGTTCAGTACTGTTGCAGCCTCAACTAATGACTGATAAAGATCAGACAGCTGTAAAAAAGAATATAATAGATTGTGATCAGAATGGGCATGCTTGAGCAATTGAGAACCAAACATCCAACTTAAATTTTAATAAAGATTTTCAAATAAATTGAGAAACCACAATGGCATATATCTCAAAGACTAAAACCTTCTGGATATGCACAATATGAAAAACAAAATTATGTGAACATTACTTAAATGCATAGATGTGGCAGGAATGCAACATCAGATATCAACTCAATTAACAATTAAATGCTACTTCGGGCGTCTTACCATTCAAAATACTGGATCTAACAATTTACTAATAAAAATGCCATCACAGTATTTCAGTATTTAGCAATGGAAGTTTGCATGTAGATTTACAAAGGTATATATCAAGCAAAGTTACACCAAAGAAAACCTACGAGTAACCGGACATATCAAGACTACATATTAATGAAATCATAATGACAAAAGATATAATGAAAATATCTAAAATCAAATTCTTCGTTTATAGAAATAGTATGTAGATGCTAAAAACAGAAAGATACTCTTCCCACATTTTCAGAGTTTTGTGCATGGTATCACAGCAACTCGAGCAAAAGTTCATTCAAATTCCATCCCACCTCCTTTGGGTACTGCGGGTGTATCTAATTCAATTTAAAACTATTTACATACCCCGAATCAGAATTCTCCTGGGACCCCTTCTCGTGATCAAGCTGAGACCCCTTGTCCTAGTTTGGCATCTCCTGATCAACCCACTTAAAGACAAGGTAGTGGATGTTGAGTTCAAATTCCAGTATGCAAGTATTCAAGATTTCCTAAAAAGAGGAAGTGCCCAGCCTAGGTTTCAGCCCAGAAAATTGGCGTTCAACTACAGGTTTGAATGAATATGATATAAATCTCTCAAACCTCACCAAAAATTCAGCGTTATCGTGCAGGGCAATTTCACACAAGAGAAAAGGAGGAAATGAAAAAAGTAACTTCAAGCTGTTTTTTGTGTTTCTTTCTATTTTCAAATACAAACCTGATTTTCAGCCACAAGTACAGAAGTTCCTATATTCTCAAGCACCATGACTTGCTCAGCAACAGGTCCTGCAAAGATCATTAGCACAATTACCTCTCAGTTACAAATAAGAGCAAGGACTAAAAAGTAAAAAATAAACGATGTTTAAACAAGAACAACCAAGTTAATCACCTTTTTGTAGAAGAAGGTGATAAATTGATTCCTTCTAAGGAAAGATGTACATTAGAGTTAAACAAAGATTTCAACTATAGTCAAGTGACTTGGCTGCGTAGTTTTAATATTGGCAAATAGTTGGTTCTCCTCAGAAGTAACTAGTTGAGCCCACTGGTTACTTTAAAATTATGGTTGTAACCTAAAGTGTCTTTTGGAGCATGAAATTGTTGATTCTGCATTAATTAAAAGTGAAAGACCATGTAGAATCAGTTTAGATGCAAGGCCCTATGCGAGGTAAAAAAAAATGTAAAATTACAAATATTGCAAGTACAAGAAAAAAGGAAGCAATATGCAATGGACTATCTCTAGAAAAACTAGAGAGAAAAGCTCTCCCCCAAAAAACTCCAAAAAGAAAAAAGAAGAAGACGAACCCCGATCGGGGAAGGGGGAGGACTCCCTCGTCCTCCTCAGCCTCCTCTCCCTCCCCCCCCCCCCCTCCCCCCACCAGCTGAGGCGCGTTGGCGTGGTGCCTCCATTGATCTTGGTCGATGTTGGTTAATTAGTGGCGGAGTGGAGTCAATGGCGCAACAAAGGGGTCGCCTCGACGAGGACTAGGATGACGGCGGGTGCGGTGCCCAGGCCGGCCCAACACTTATTGAGGCATAAAGCGAACTCCGAAATTAGGCCTTTTAAAAGCTTATAATAATATTTTGTTAAAATTAATATATTTTTATTTAAATGTTATCTTTCGAGCTTTTTGCGATGCAAAATCATTTATTAAATTATTGTAATCAATTTTGGGCTTTTTGGTATGTGAGGAGGCCTATTTCGAGCTTTTTGGTATATGAGGAGGCCTTTATTCTTTAGATTTTTTTTAGGCCTAAATTCCTAGCTTTGGTTGCTTTACCCTTGGGTCGGCCCTAGCGGTGCCGCCCGTAGAGGAGATGGAGAGGCGGGAGAGGTGAGTTCGTTTGGGGTTTGTGCTTCGTCGATGGTATTGAAGGCTGTCGGTGCGGGGATTGGGGGGCTTGGAGGGTTTTGTTAGGGTTAGGCTCCATGGCTCGTCGGAATGGCGTAGAGATGGTGGATAGCATGTGGAGGAGGGCTTGTGTCGTCATGTATCCAGTTTGGGCTTGGATTGCGACGACTGCAGATGGGCTTGGCTCGGCAGCGGGCGCAGAGAGCGCTGCGGTGCCGGGGAGCTCATCGTGGTGAGCCCATGTGGAAATCATCGGAGCATGACGATGGCCAGAGTAGACGCCGGAGCCGGAGTGGAGACGAGGAGCCATGATTGGCCTTCTATTTTGAAATTTGAATTAGGGTTTCGAATTTCAAAATTAGATGGAGGGGGAGATTGAGTTGAAATTTTGAATTGAATTTCAAATTAGATTTTTTGAAATGTAAAATCAGATTTGGGGAAGATTTGGATGTGTTTTGAATTTTAATTTAGATTTTGAAATTCAAACATATATGAAGGGGGAGTTTTGGTTGAAAATCGATTTTTGAATTTCACATTAGAGTTTTTTAGATTCAAATATATATTTAAGGAAGATTTGGTTGGTTTTTGAATTTCAGTTTAGATTTTGAAATTCAAAATATATATGGAGGGGGGACATTTGGTTTAATTGCGAAATTCAATGTAGATTGTTGAATTTCAAATTTTGTTGAAGGGGGAGAATAATTCAAATTTTGAATTTCAATATAGATTTTTGAAATTCAAAACATATATGGATAGTGGTGAGAGGATATTTGGGTCACTTATTGAATTTCAAATATTATTTTTGAAATTCAAATTATGTGTGGGGAGTGATGGGCTAAGCTCTGGGATCCCCAGTGATGAGCTGCAGCAGCAGCAGTGTTCGTTGGCGGTGGACTTCATCAGGAGCATTGGCTTGTCGGTTGAGAACAATGACTACTGTTGAGGGTTGGATTTGACACAATCGGAGATGGCGTCGTGGTGGGGTTGGATTGGTGGATTCGTTGGGCGATGAGGATGCATGCTGCCTTGAGATGGTGGTCGTGACTGTGGAAAAGGTGGACGTTCGAGGGAAGGTGGAAGGAGTTTCTGGGGTGGAGAGGATTTACGGATGAAATTCGAATTTCAAATTAGATTTTTCTGAAATTCTAATTACATTTGGTAGGGATGGGTGGGAGAACAGGGTGCAGATGCTTCCGTAAACGAGTTTAACTATGTGAGGGACTAGTTTTATTGTAGATTTAGCTATGTAATTGTTTTCCATTGTTCCATTTTAGGAACAGATAGATGTATATTATTTGTAATATATGTTTCGTTAATTATTAATTAATGAAGCGGTAACAGGGTCACATTTTTCTCAAAAAAAAATGCAATGGACTATACCTTACTTCTTGGTTCAATTTTGCGCAAATTACAATTTCTTCTTTGAGTTATTTATACACCAGTAAAGGTTCAACTTTTACATTGTCTTTGCTAAAACAGAACATAAGTTCTCCATTTGATGCACAAATTTCTAATAAAATCCTTTAAAAGGTATTTGATATGATTTTAAAAAAATATTCTCATAGTTTAAAAGGTAACACACGCTTACCTAATAAAGCCTTGCCAAGTTCACTCAGCCCTGGAATCATCCTCAATAGCAGTGTGTTCTGTATTACATAAAAATCAGAAGAAACAAAAAAAGATTAACTATAAATCACCATTTTAACATGCTTTTCCCATAATAGATTGTAGAAAGCACAATAAGAAACATTGATAAAACTATTAAATGGCCCTACCATTACACCAAAGAACTCCAAGTTAAGGTGAGGGCGAAGGATTTATTTAATATTCTAACAAGCCCATGAAGGTTTTTGTGCCCAAACATGGGTTAGCACAGCATGATTTTTACAAAAAGAAAAATCCAATTCTAATACATGCTGTGTGGAATCAAAACCCAGGTATGCCTTGCTACTATACTGAAACACTGATGTTTGGTAAGGGTTGAGGGAATATATTATAATTTGACAAAAAAAACCTAGTTCCATTGACCCAATAAAGGTATTGAGAACTAGCAAGAGTAGTACTTGCCATAAAACATAATAGGCCATTTAAATCCTCAGGAAATTCTACTGATACTGTCAGGGCCGGCCCTGGGCCCGTGCAACCTGTGCGGTCGCACAGGGCCCACAGTCGCACAGGGCCCACTAATGAAGAGGCTTCCATAAGATATAATTAATAGAGATTATATTCTAATTATAACATAAAAGTCATTTTGTTTGAGTGGTTAAGGGGATAGACTTTAAAGCTATTGGTTGTAGGTTCAAACCTTGTTGATGACATTTTTTTCTTCATTTTATATATATATATATATATATATATATATATATATATATAAAGTTTTTAATGATTTCTATGTTTCTTTCATTAATTATTGAGATTATATATATATTTACTTTTAGAGTTTTTTTAATAATTTCTATGTTGTTGCTTTTGTTAATTATTGATATTGACTTAATACGTAAAGCTTTTTTTAATCGTGTATTTCATGCGTTGCAAGAATATGAAGATCCTTAATAAGATATAGAATGTACCATACTCATATTTTTCAACTGAATTCGTTATATATATATATATATATATATATATATATATATATATATATATATATATATATATATATCAAAAAATTTAAATAAAGTAAAATTGGTATTAGAATATCTAAAGAAGGCCCATTTTTTTCTTTCCGCACAAGGTCCTATAAATTTTAGGACTATATATATATATATATATATATAAAGTTTTTAATGATTTCTATGTTTCTTTCATTAATTGTTGAGATTATATATATATTTACTTTTAGAGTTTTTTTTAATAATTTCTATGTTGTTGCTTTTGTTAATTATTGATATTGACTTAATACGTAAAGCTTTTTTTAATCGTGTATTTCATGCGTTGCAAGAATATGAAGATCCTTAATAAGATATAGAATGTACCATACTCATATTTTTCAACTAAATTCGTTATATATATATATATATATATATATATATATATATCAAAAAAATTAAATAAAGTAAAATTGGTATTAGAATATCTAAAGAAGGCCCATTTTTTTCTTTCCGCACAAGGTCCTATAAATTTTAGGACCGGCCCTGGACACTGTGACAATGCTTTGGCGTCATTTCAATGGTGTGATCAAAGATGGAAATCAAGATTCAGAAAGGATGACACTTCATCCCACCTCCCACACACCCCCCTCCCCCGAAGAGAGAGAGATGACACTTCATGAAAGTGAGATGTAAGGGAATGTGTAGTGAGCTTTATGCATCGGATTATAGTGTTCGCTGGGATAAAATCGGGAGTAGCAAAATACCCATCGAGGGTGAAATCACTTCTAAAAGTCATGGCTGACACGCTGACTGATAAAAATGTTATTCTTACCAGAGACAACTTTCATGCTTACACAAAGGAAATGGCATGATCAACAGCTGCCCTTTATGTCCCTATAGGCTCAGAAACGGTTTCTGATTTATTCTTTTCTTTTTCGTTTTCAAAGAAGGTTTCTGATTTATTCTTAAAATAAACTTTCTCTAAAAGGGCATAGCATGTTCTTCTAAATAATATGGATATGCAGAAAGGAGTGCCCTGGTTCAATCAACTCTCTATGGTCTTCTATAATACTCATGGTTAAAGCCCACCAAGCCCAAGCTCAAGTAGAAGTGGGATTAGTCCCACATTAGATAAGAGAAGGGATGAAGTGGTGTGTACATACTATAAAGTCAAGGATCCTAAGTTGTCTTCATTATGACTAGTTTTTAGGTGAGACTTTAGCCCTACGGCGGTTCCATGGGGAACCGGATCGCGACTACGGAAGCGGTTCGGAGGCGAAATACGCACCCTCATGTACAGCAGTATGGTGGATCCAGGGTGTTACATCTTCACAGAGAGATGCAAGAGTCAGGCAAGAGGATAGGCTGTTACGAGACGCAACAGTAGCATGTAGATGGTTTTTTTTTCTTCTGCTCACTAAAAAATTATGCCCTTTTGTTTATTAAGATGAAAATAACAAAAACAAGAGTGTGAATGCAACCCACATAAAACCAAAGAATACCAAAAGTCACACACAAGCCAACAGGAATGTATCTGTTGCTCCTACACATGTTGGTCTCAAGGAAAAAAGAATAATATAATTATAAAAGTGGTTAGATACTCAATGTATCACATGCATGCCCCCTCATCAATTGCTCATTTATTAAATTAGCAAGTTGCTCATATCCCTTTTACTCTTATAAGAGATGTACTAGGGATGTTGCTAAACATCCATCTAAAATTATCAAATGCAAATATGGATAACCACTGAAGCTTTGCCTTTTAGTCTAACTACAATCTTCCATTTCATATACATGGTTATCTCATTAGTCAAAGATTAGAAGATGTAATCCTGCTTTATTAAATAGCGAAATAAGAGTGTGAATACAATCCGAAAACCAAAAACACCAAAATTCTCACGAATGAGCCAACGGAAAGAAAAAAACAAAACAAAAAAAACAAAGGACAGTATCTACTACCCAACAAATATGCATCAACATGTAGCATATCTATGGTAGGCTAAATGGAGGAATAAGACAAAAACCCATCTCAAATTATTGTGTCGCAGATTATGGATGACCACCCAAGTTCTGCCTAGCAATCTGAATATGTTCTTTCTGTTACACATTGACTTAGATAACTAACAATAATTTAGCTCATACAACCATGAATCAAGCTGATGGAATACACTAAGGGTAGCATGATGAATGATTACGAAATTGTTGATCATTACACCCATTCAATCAGACAAAGAACAAGCAAAACTAAATTTTAAATTTATATAAATTAAAAATTCGGCTAGGAATTTCACCAAACATGTGATGGGCTCTCATAGAAGTACCTGTTTGTCAAGAGGGTGCCGGAAATCATCAGCATCGAGTCCCCGAAACACGACGGGCTTCGCCTTACACACCGGAGCCATGACTCCTCCTCCAACCCTTGTCCTCCCCTTCTTCCTCTGCACAGTTCTCAAAGCAAACGAACCCATTTGGCCCCCACTCACAACACTCCATCTGGGCAATGGAAAAGGAGTGGATTTGGGCAAAATGAAATGGCAGTGAACAAGGAAGGAAGCCATGGTAGAATGGAGAAAGAGAGAGAGAGAGACGGTCAAAGAGAGGACAGTGGTTTAATACTTGGAGTTTTGAGGTCCACAAGAGCAGTTATGGTTGGCCTTTGCCGCTTTATTTTTTGCATATTATTTCTAATTGGGCTCTTAATGGGCCCCTATTGGGCTCTTAGAGCATCCACTATTGTTTGCTAAAGGGTCAAAAAAAACTCAATTTTTTGCAATTTGCTCTCCACAATCGTTTGCTAAAAATCTGTTTTTTTAAAGTAATGAACAATGAGCAGCTAAATATAGCAGAGGATTAGAGCAATTGCCAAATATAGAAGACGAAAGAAGATCTTCCATCTATGAATTTTTTTAATATTAAAAAAGGACGGAAGGAAGATTGATCTTCCATCCGCCAAATTCTTTATTATAGTTTTTTCAGAAAAATTACTAAAATACCATCAAAATTTTTACCAAAATGTCATTTGAATAAATAAAATAAAAAATAAAAAAAAGGAAAATTCTTGGACGGAATATCATATTCCATCCACCATATTTCTCTTTCAAAATCTTTCACAAATTACCAAAGTTGCCATCCAAATATTTACCAGAATGCGATTTACCCAATTTTAAATTTTTTATAAAAAAAATCCAAACGGAAGATCACCTTCCGTCTGGTTTTTAAAAAAAAATGCGGCCAAACGGAAGATCATCTTCCGTCTGGCAATTTTATTTTAAAAAATAATAATAAAATTGGCCAAACAAAAGATTATCTTCCGTCGCACATTTTTTAATATTAAAAAAATATAAAGTGTGTTAGACGAAGGATGTTCTTCCGTCTGCATATTTTTTAACTTTTTTCGACCAAATTTAGCTCTAAACGACTGCAGTGATACTAGTTCATTGCTATTTTTCAATTGCCAAATATCCATATTTTAACAGCGACGATAGTGGATGGTCTTAATGGACCAAAAATTGAAGAAGAAACTAATACATTTCATTCACAACATATTGAAGAAGATAAGAAAAACAAGTAGAGATACATAGAAACTCGATTTTTTAATATTGGGTTTTTTTTTTTTTTTTTTTTGACACATGAATTTCAATAGATTACATACATGTTGATCTTTGTTAATCCCTCCTCTTTTTCAGCATGTTAAATGTGTATAAATAACGATGAGTAGTACATAACATTTTGGCTTCTCTAGCTGAGAAAAGCTCGACAACAACTGAGTTGGAATTATGTCAGTAGCCTTGGTAGATTGGTGGTGGTGGTGATGCATAGCTAGTTGCAATGTTGATCAGTGGGGGGAGGGCAAAGTTGTTGAAATCTGGAGGTGGGGGAGGAGGGGATGCGGTAGGTTTAGTAGGTGAGGCTACGGGAGGAGGTGGTGAGAACACTCGTGGTGGTGGTGGAGGTGAGTTAACTGGAGCCGGAGGTGGTGGTGGTGGTGGTGGTGAGAGGACTGGAGCAGGAGGTGGTGGTGAGCTAACTGGAGGAGGTGGGGAGACTACTGGAGCTGGTACTGGTACCGGTACTGATATTGGTGCTGGTGTCGGTGCACGTACTGGTATTTGAATTGTAGTTGGCACCGGAGGAGTTGCTATTGGTGGTGTCGGTGGTGGTACTTGTACTGGTACTTTAGCCGGTATTGGTGCCACCGTTTGTGTGGCTACTGGGGCTCGAACTGGTGCTAATACCGGTGTGGCCTTTGGTGTTGGTACCTGCGCCACTGGTGGTGTTGGAACTGGGGGTCTTGCTGGTTTTACATTTGGGGCTGGAACTGACACAGGAGCCGGGCTCTGTACTGGTGCTAAAACTGGAGTTCTTGTTGGTGCCGGTGGGGGTGGTGGGGGTGAGCTCCTTGGAGGTGGAGATGGTGGTGGTGGTGGTGAGCTCATCCTTGGAGGTGGAGGTGGGGGGAGCGTCGGTGTTTTTGGTGGCGGTGGTGGTGAGCTTATCCTTGGAGGTGGAGGTGGGGGGAGCGTCGGTGTTTTTGGTGGCGGTGGTGGTGACGACATGCTTATTGGAGATGCAGGCACCGGTGGGGGTAGGTGTTTCTGAGTGCCTGGTGATGCTTTTGCTTGGGGTGCTGAGGTTGGAGTAATTGGTGGTGTTGGGCTCGAACTGACACTACGACCACACTTCCATTTTCCACAATCAACTGGCCGATTCACCACCGGTGAACACGTCTTCCCAGACTTTTGCCCAGGCCTGTCTGGTAGGCAGTTGCTTTTGTCATCGAATACTATACCAGATTTTGGGTTCGGCACACACTCCTTTGCTTCCACATTAAAGTAATTATAGGAGAATGTGAAGTTATTAAGGTTGTGTAACTTGCATATGCTCTCAGGGACTACTCCAGTAAGACTATTCATTGTTACATCCAAATATTCCAAACTCTTCAACCCATCTAAGCCCATGGGCAGGACCCCAGTCAAGGAATTGTACCCCACGTCGAACACTGTGACGTTGCCTAGCTGCGCAAACTCAGCCGGCAAGCATCCAACCATCCCATTGTTTATCAACACTATCTCATTCAAAGAGCCTCCCATCTTTCCAATGCTACTTGGAATGCAGCCACCCATTTGGTTGTTAGCCAAGACGATGACCGAGGCCGGCGAATTGCCGAAATTGTCGGGGAGAGGAGAATTGAACCGGTTGTTGTTCAAGAACAATGCATCCAGATTCTTGTCGAACAACTCAGATGGCAATGGACCTTCAAAGTCATTGAACCTAAGGTCCAGGTACTTCAAGTCCGACAATCCAAGGATTACCTTGGGAAAGGGCCCAACAAAGCGGTTGTTGCTAGCATCAAACTCATGAAGAAGATTTAGTTTTTCGAAAGATTTAGGAATGATACCACAAAATCTGTTGGAGTTAATATGGATCAATGCAACATCAGTCATCAAGCCGAGCTCAGCAGGCAGATACCCTGCAATGTCTGCACCGTTCATGTCGACACCGGCCACAACATGTGTGTTGGGTGCATCGAGTGCATCAGCACAAAAGACACCGTTGTAGGAGCAAACCTCGGGGCCAACCCAATTGCCGGTAAAGTTGTTAGGGTCTGAATAAATTGCGTTTTTCCAGGCTTGTAGGGCGACATAAGCATTTTTTAGGCGAGGGTTCTTGATTGTGACGTCGATCCTAATTTGAAACTCATAGTCGTCGTGCAGACTGCCGCCGTTCTTAAGGACAAGGAGCTGGCGACGGGTGATCCCTTCCGCCTCCTCGTCGGTTAAAGCATTAGTGGTACATTTCATACAAGAGAGGAAGGTACAAAGATAGAGGATTATGAGGAGGGAGGAGAAGCGGCCATAGGCCTCCATGTTGGGTATAGGTAAAAGGATTTTCTACCCTGGAGAACCCAGGCTACTTTATCAAATTTGAGAGGTTAAGGTACTGTTGTTATAGGAGATGAGCAGGAGTTACCATGAATGGTGATGCTTCATTTGTGGGGATGAGAAGCTAGCTGTTGGTTTGGACATAATTTGTCTTCTAGGAGCCGGCTAGAATTTGAAAATGGAGTTGAAAGGAAGAGAGAAAAAATAGGAGGAAAACTCTCTAGCTACTATTCATTACACCTCATAATCTATGAACCTCCTCCAAATTCTCTATAGCCTATAATGTAGGAATTTACTAAACCCCAAAACGTATACTATATTTTATTTTTTTTACTGTATCTTACAAACACTCTGAAATATTCTCTTTGCACAAGGGATGTAAGAGATGAGATCCAAATATATCTAGCACATTTTCTGATATTTCATCTTCATTAATTTCCATATTAGGGCAATATGACGAGTACCAATAATAATGAATTTGAAATATGTAATTGGAACCAACAGGCAATGCCTTGATTGGTATTGGGTGGGGTCGATAATTGAGTGGTGGCTCGAATGCAGAGTCCCTGTTCGAGCCAAGACTTTTCCATATATTAAAAAAAAATGTGATTGGAAGTGGTTTAAGCTAGTAATTCTATTAGATCAAGCTAAAAATCAAATCAAATTAAATCGCAAGAGTTGTTGATTAAGGAGTATATATAGATTAAATATATCACCAAGGGAAGGTACATGACATACAGATTACCTTCATTCTTTCAATCTCTCAAATTTATAGAATTGCTATTAAAATATGAAATAAAGTTATTGTTATCACTCATAACAAAAAATTTCCTTTGTTTTTTTCAATTAAAGAATTTAGTTCCTTTTTTTGGCTAATCATTGGAGAATTTAGTTTCAGTATCTGTATGCACCCAATACATGATCTAGTGTATATGCCATGATTAAGTTATGAACCTTGAAGCCAACAAGCATGATGCCATTGCCTGGAAGGTTAATTACACAATAGCTTATGAGCTGACTCTTCTTTTGAATTTCTTTCTTTTCTTTTCTTTAAATTTACCCTCCATCTTTCAAACAACTACATTGGCTCTCCTTATCAATGACCATCATGGAAGTCGAACCTCTGCTTACATCTCAGCTTCATTGCGATGGGCTTTCAGCGTACAAAATGTCGGACAATACTGACGTGCTAATTTCAAATAAATAATTGATTTTAAAAGTTTAAATCACTCTACTGAGATTCCTAATAGGTGCGAAATTTTAAGTTATTTTTTGTGAGCTTTGTTGGTGGCTTAAGCTTTTTTTTTTTTTTTTTTTTTTAAATAATAGTTCGTGAAGTCCTGAGCTCTGTTGTCTCTTATAAGAGTTTATGGTACCTCCGTGAGTCCTGATACTTTGAATGATTCAATATACATACTAGATTTACGACGTGCACAATATATAGGTGCTTCTCCCACATTGTTGCTACCCATTAAGGTGTCAATTGGCAAATGGTTTAGTGACGTTTAGAGAGTATACCTGATGAGGCCGTCGATTGGCTGATATATAACATTTTGCGAACTAAACTCAGTCTGCTTCATTCTCGTTTATCATGACAGCGAGATTATCCAAAATTCCTCAGTTTTGTGGTAATTAATTTGTTGGAATTGTCTTCTGTCATGCAAGTTTTATTTGATTCCAAGGTGTTAATTTCAGCAAATATTGGTTGCAGAAGTTGAGCTAATTTTCAGATTTGGTAGCCATTTTTCTTTGTTTGAACGATGTTCTCTTGGATGTCGTAGCTTAAAATGCTGGTTAATCAAGTAATATTTACACTTGGATCTTTTCCGAACTTTACAGGCCCCAAAGCTAGAAATGAAGACTAGTACTGATATGGGTCATGTAATACCTTTGGGGTCAAATGAAAAAAAAACTTTTTTTTTCTTCACTTTTTGAATTGTCAAAAATTCAAAACGTTTTTCTACTTAAAGAGACTTTATGTTATAGCAGTTTCAAAATTAAATGATATTCATTATATAGCCGTTTTTTGATTAATGCATACAGATTAATAGCTTTCTGGTTACAAGCTATAAGAAGAGATCATCTTTGGGAAGAAAAGAGATAGAAACAGAAAAAAAAAAAAAAAAATTCTATCATTCAAATTTTTCCTCAAAATCTATTTTTTGCGGTTTTTGTTTGTTGATTGCTGGTGCAAGTTGGTTTGTTAGAAAAAAAAAATAAAAATTCTATCATTCAAATTTTTCCTCAAAATCTATTTTTTGCGGTTTTTGTTTGTTGATTGCTGGTGCAAGTTGGTTTGTGCTGCGATTGGAGTCTTGGCAACACTGTAAATTAGAAGCTCGTTGTATCCCGGGAGAAGTGTTTGGTGATCAACGATTCATCTCCAGAATCGGCCAAATAGTTTCTTAAAGAAAGTGCAACCCACGCCTCGAGCCACTTCTCACTTTCTTCCTGTTGCAGATCAATTCCAAAAAGTTCACTTGGTAACTCAGGTCCAATTTTTCTAACAGCTTCATCTCGTTTATCATGACAGTGAGATTATCCAAAATTCCTCAGTTTTGATGTAATTAATTTGTTGGAATTGTCTTCTGTCATGCAAGTTTTATTTGATTCTAAGGTGTTAGTTTCAGCAAATCTAAGTTAAGCTAATTTTCAGATTTGGTAGCTATTTTTCTCTGTTTGAACGATGTTGTCTTGGATGTCGTAGCTTAAAATGCTGGTTAATCAAGGAATATTTACACTTGGATCTTTTCCGAACTTTACAGGCCCGAAAGCTAGAAATGAAGACTAGTACTGACACACCAGATGTCGACACTCTTTGCAGAAACTGCAGAGTTTTTGTCAATCCGGGATTCATTTGATCTTGTAGTTTGAGTATTGCACATTTTGGAATACAATCATGTTGATTGGTCCTTCTAGTACAAGTTCTGTGCATGCCTACAAGCATGTCACGAACTAAGTGCAGATTGCTGGTAATCATCTTTTTACTTATAATCAATATGGTTTGTAGTCATAACTAACTATTGAGCTCCATGCGACATATGGTATGAACTATGAACTTTTCTGCAGAAGTAGTCTGCAGAGTTAACAATACGGGTTCAAGGAATGGTAGCGACAACGACATTCAACAAAACTATGGGGCATCTAAAAGACTCTGGTTGCTGTAAAAAGAGGGAACACCATGCCTAAAACTTTTGACTTCCAATATAGTTCCATGATCATACAAGAAACAAAAAGGGATGGATGCATGCATAATTCAGTGGTGTCACATAAAATACGGCATATATAATAAACAAACAAGAAAAGGTTGAGCTAATCATGTTAACTAATGAATACAGTTTGACTGAGCCTCATTAGATCTTAATGAGGAAACTCATAAAATAATTGCAGAAAACTTCAGCATTGACAAAACTCATAAAATTTGAAATGAAAAAATATATATAATTGAAGAAAATATTTTACATCACAATATGGGGTACAATGATGAACCCCAACGTTTCCCTGAAAATCTTCCTGTTAATCCGAAGATATGTGTGTTAAAACCTATGTCAATCACTTGACTCGGTTAGGGATTTCTACCGAAAACCTTCCTTAGGATCTTATTGAGTTATTCGATACAATCAACACAAACCATCAAGCACATATGAGATCATACCAATCACATCAAAACACACACAACTTTGTTCCGGTTGGGGCAATCCCCTTAATCCGGGGGAGAAGAAACCCAAGATGTTATTCAACTAGAGAAGATACAAGAGTATTACAATTCTCACCACGATCATCTCTCAAGCCTCACCAGTAAGTACTAGTTGTTTACAATTAGAGATTCACTCAATCTCTCCTTCAATGAAGTACTCTTTCTTGGCTCTCAATGGATGCCATTAACAACAATATATAGAGATCTAGAGAAACTCTAGTTTGATATCTTGATACAATAGCCTTTGGATATTCATAAAGAGATAACCCTACGATAAGAGTCATAAGATCTGACTTGAAGAGCAAGTTGGGCTTCTCACGAATCACCAAGATCCGACCCAAATAATCCATCAGCGCCGCGCGCGGTCGACCGCACCTCAAGGTCGGTCGACCGTCCCCCTCTCGGGAACTTCTGCAGAGTTGGGCGGTCGACCGCACCCAAAGTACGGTCGACCGCAACTCCTGCTGCTGATTGTTTCCCTTGCTTCCACACCGTCTCCGATCGTCTCGATTCCTCCATCGTCTCATCGTCTTCATATCCAACATAGTATGCAAGACATAAACCCAACAGACTTGATATTGTTATACAAGTTTAAGTTACATCCAATAAATTCTCTTTCATCTTTATATAGTAAATGTAAAAAATTGGGACAATTATAAAACGCTTTTGTGGACATTGAATCATTGATCATAGTTGAGAAACTTGCATCATTATCATCATCCTATGCATAAGAAACCAAAAGGAAGTGCATGCATGATGCAGTACAAAACATGCAACATATCAACAGGATTACGAATCCGGCCTGTCCTCTGTAAACGAATCATAACAATGCTATTGTTCTGTGAGTCTTTCGCCATTGTTCAATACTGGAGAGGATCCCGGTCCAAGGCTGCAAAGTCTTCTTAGAGTATATTATACTTCATAGCGAATTCCATAAAATATGACAACATTTGACAATGTTCATGATGCAATTTGTATAATACAAATTTTTATACTTATCTTTTATGAATACAAAATGAATCATTAAGTGTATATAGTGAACAAAATAACCCCCCCAAAAAAAAGTTTTTAGTCAAAGAGGGACCACCTGATCATTTAGTCAAAGAGGGACCACCTGATCCTTGAAAACGTGGCGAGATGTGATCCGTCCGACCTGCCAAGTGGCGGGACCATTTGCTAATCATTCTTTATCAATGTTTTAGTTTTCCCCCCTCCAGCTTTTAGCTTTTTATCTGTTATTATTGTATTTAAAATATATATATCTCTACTATTTTAATGGGAGAGTTGGATTGTAAACAAACAAATCCTAATTTTGTAACTGAGTAAACACGTGCAATATACGGCAAACTAAATCCACCAAACATACCCGTGTGATGCACGTGCAGCTCCTAAAAAAAGAAAATTTTAGCAAATGCCCTCATTTAAAATGTAAAAATTAGCATATATCCCCACTATTTTAAGAAATACTCATATTTCTAATATTATAATGGGAGAAGACCTTACTGTCATTTGTAAATGTTTTGTCAATCTACCAACCCGTGCAATACACGTGCATAACTATTATAAAGGAGGTTCTAAGTTCAAATCCAGATTATATCTAAATTTTTATTTTAAAAAACTATATTTATTAAGACGTGCATCGCATGTGCAAATTACTAGTATATATATATCTAAATACTATTTTTAGTGGGCTAAATATCTCTAAATAGTTGAGAAACCACTAGTCTATGATTTTATTTCTTCTATAAAATTCCTAATTCGGAGATAGAATTACAATATAATTGCATGATCTTAACTAAATTGATTACTCAATGGAACCTTCTTTTGAATTATAGAATTATCTTCACTAGTCTTAGACTAAGAAAAATTTGAGAGTAATAAAGTTATATGGAACTAAAAAAATTTGAGATGTCCCTTAACTATTTCGATCACAATATAATTAAAAGATAACAAATCTACAAATTAACCGATTCACACTTCCAAACCAACCAACATAATTCTATATTTCTATTCAATTTAAAGAAGAAAAAAAAATCTGAATAATTACCGAAATTGGGATGTGGCTCTTCTCAGACTACTTTATGTACTCCGCTATCTCCTTCTTGACTGTGTGCTTCTTAACCACCTTCCCTCTCAAATTAAATAAAATCAACATCAGAAACACATGGAGGAAACAATAATAAATAATTAGATATATCAAAAGATGACAAATGTATAGATTACCAATTCACGTTTTCAAACCAACATCATTCTATATTTTCTATTCAGTTGAAAGGATACCCCCCAATTATCGATGTGTGTAACTTTCCAACAATTTTAGTACCAAAATAGGTAAACCATATGTCCCTAAATTTAGAGATACAAAAAAGTAGGTATTTTCAAAAATCACTTGCAATGTTGTCAGCTTTCTCCATTCTAAAGCTTGCTTGTAAAGACTCATATTGTCTGCAAAGTTCCTCAATATTTACCTCCAATTGTTCAATATTACTCCTTAGTTGTGTCTCTATAAAATGATCAAACCATAAAATACATATACAATACTACAATTCACTAAAACTTTTCAAACAAAACAAAAGATGCAAAGAAGATGATACTTATCCGGTAGCGCCCCGAAATTTCAATATAATAAACTCAGAAATACGTGGCATAATTCCCAGCATCTACTTCAATGTAATAGTAAACATAGCCAAACACAAAAAAAATTTAACTTTTATTACATTAATTCTTTACATAGCACAGTGAAAATTAAACACCTTGAATTATAATTTCTTTTCTTTTACAACACATTCTTTTACAAATTGCAAGCAGCATTATTATTCTACCACATGCATCCAAATCCCAAGCTATAGGTACCTACCTGTAAAACATGAGGCTAGAGATAACCCTAATCCTCAAAACTACAGGGGTCAGCCATAACGGTGCGAGTGACATAAAAAAAATACAATATAAATGAAACATAAAGAATAAAGTCCTGATCAACACATTCCCATAGTAGTAACACTTGGATAATGGAATGACAATAAATAAAGCATGAAAATATCAATTAAAACTAGACTATGTGCCAGGTGTAGGAAAACATAAAATAAACATGCATAAAACCAAGTCAAGAAAACACAAATGCAGTATGATGACTCTCTAATGCATACTTGTTGGATTCTATGCATTCCATACTACATAGGTCCGGTGCAAGCCTTTATCGTTCTCCACTTTATAGGGTTAGACTCATTATGAAACTAATCCTACTACGGTAATAGAAAAAAGATATAGATTACTCCGCGAATAGGCCTGACAACTCTCGATGCGCAAGCATCATATAAGCATAGCTCAAAAACCAGAGAATCACCTCCCTGCTGTGAACTCCACGAATAGGCCTGCCGACCATCAACGTGCAGATACACAGTACATCCCGTGAATAGGCCTGCCGACCCTCGACACGCGAATGCACCGTATGTTCCATGAATAGGCCTACCGACCCTCGACACGTGAATGCACTGTATGTCCCGTGAATAGGCCTGCCGATCCTCAACATGCGAACATATCAACTGTCCTCTTGGGACACAACAACACAGAGTCCTGAAATGCATCCGTTGGACTAACAACCGAGCGTATACTTACGTTTCTCAAGTTCTATCACATCTCTACTAGTGCCTGTCCTTAGGTTGATTATTATTAATCAAAACACAATTTTCCCCTCTCTAGAGTTGGTGTACCCTGCCAGACTTTATTCCACCAAAATAACCCCAAGACCCAACTAATCAAACTCCACAAAATCTCATCTACCGGTTACAAGAATCCCATTCAACTTCTAGAGACTCACAGATCAAAATTCAACACAAAACATTTCATTAAAACTCTCAATTCGTCATCAAAATGTTTATATTAAGAAAACTCCTTTAAATCAACAAATCCAAATTCATCCAATATACTCACAAATTCCCAGAACTAAAATGAGATATTAAATTCACTAAATAACCGAGTTTCGTATTTTTAAGTCGTATAAAAATCACGAAACATCCATATCTTGAAATCCATATATATTTTGCTTCTTAAAGTCACAAAAATACAAATTAGATTCTATAAAAATCAAAATATAACTTTCTGTAAAATATAGTAATATGTAGTGAAAACATCATCTAAAACAGCAAATCAATAATCCATAAGTTCGAAGAAATAATCATTCAAGAAATAAGCAAGAAAACTCAATAAATCATCAAAACAGCAGGTGACAGTCGACTGCCGAAAACAGTTCAAAAGAACGACGGTCGACTGCACAAGTACAGAAAATCCAATTTTTCAAATGACGGTCGACCGCACATCTTAGTTCAAAATGTGGTCGGTCGACCGTTAGCTGCTACTCGACTAGTTTGAAAATTGTGCACTTTTTTGACTGATACATGATTATACTCTTTTAAAACATGAGTTATAAATTTAAAAATCCTGAGATGATTAAATACAATTTGTCTAACATACTGGAGTTTATAAAATAAATCAAAATCTCATCAAGTTCATAAAAGAGCAATTTTTTCATTAAACTTCTTCAAAACACGAATAGGGAAGTGTATATGTGCATATATGTGTTTACATATCAGTTTAAAGCTTCAAGAAACATTGTATAAGAGTAGTATAATGTTTACTTCGATCTTAGTATCAATACAAATAAAGATTCAATCGAAAACTTCATAAAACATCCAAAAATCAATTTCGACTGAACAATGTCAGACCTGAACCAAAGTTCAATAAAAACCCTTCAAAACTCGATCTTTTGATTCCAAAAACCTTTCACAACCTGTTATACACATATACAAGTTAATTGTATTGCTTCCCCCTTGATTATATACATCTACAACATCATTAGTCAAGTTCTTCTCCATCAAAATTCTCAAACACTGTGTATATATATGATCAACAATAAAATACTCATCTTTATTCAAATTTGTGCATCTCCATCATATAATCTCGATATATATATATATATATATATATATATATATATATATATATATATATATATATATATATATATACAATCTAACAGCAAGAATAATAAAGAAACAGCATACCCATAATTTCTATTAGGTTCTTAACAATCTCAAGTCATCTATATAGGGATTCTAATCATAACATTCATAGAAAGTCCACTTTTAATCATCCATTCATCAATATATTCATTATATCATCATACAATCATCTAACATGCATTCTACTAGACAAATCATCACGCACAACATGTATAGAACAGTAAGAAAGTAAACATATGTCACTCATCTATTGAAGAATCAACCGAAGATAATAAAGAATTAAGAAAAGTCGTTCCTTTAGCAAAAATCCAAGATCCTTGCTTTGAAAATCCAAGAAAACCAATAATAAAATAGTCCTTTGTTTTGTGCAGCAAAGAGACGGCTGCTACTGCCCTTTTAATAGGCTGAAATTCAGTTTCTAAGGTTTTGAGAAGATTTTGCAAAATATTCCGTTAGAAAATATCTTTACATATAAAAATCTTTATACTAAGAAATTAGATTAACCAATTCAATTGAGATTTTAAAATAAAAAATAACCACCCAGATCTGGCCGGCACTGGTTTCAAACCCAGAAAAACAAATTTTGTAATTTTGGCCTCCAAGGGCAATTTTGCAAAAAAGATCATTTTTTAACAAATTTACAAAATAAACCAAATGTATTGGAATAAAAATTGAAACTTTTACCTTTGAGTTGGCTAGCCATCATGCTCAGCCCAGAAAACCGAAATTCTGGAGTTTTACTCCAAGTGGTTATTTTGCACAAAACCCTTTTTTGTAATATTGGCAAATATGCCAAATAAATATCAGAAAAATCCAGATAATTCATAAATAATACCTACTAATAAACATTAGGTTTTCCCAAAATAATTTCTGACTTTGAGTTTTTCAATAAAATATTTACACGTGTTTTGCACGTGTAAAAAAATAAATTTAAAAAAAAAATATTTATTAAATCACTAAAAATCACTTTAATTTATTTATTAATCTTAAAAACATTATTTAAAAATATAGGGTGTTACATATCCTCTACCATTCAAAAACTGAAAGCATCACTTTTCACTTCCTACATAAGTAAAACAAATCTCATTTACCGTATAGAGCCACAATTCTTGAAATTTATACTTACATAAGCAAAAAACTCCACCCCAATTATTTAATTTTAAACAACAATGTAACTAACATAAAATGAAAGCAGAATACATTAATATACATGAAAAGAGAAACCATTTTCAAATCATATTGCATAAAGTTTCCATAGACTTAATTTTTCCCCAATTCTATAACAATCACGTGCTTCAATCACCCTAAATTTTAAACCTTAAAGCCTAAATATTAAATCAAACACAAAAAAATAATTAACAAAAAAAATACTACGAAATTTGAAGAAAAATAAAATGGCTGACCGAATCGTGCATCAAGTAAGTATCTTAGTAGTCGCAATAGTACCTGCATAAATCACAAACATAACAATTTCAAACAAAAACAAGACTGAAAAAAAAAAATTAATCTTTGTAATAATTTTTTTGATTTTTTATTTGATTATAAAAAGAAATGTGGGATCCTTGGATGTTACCTCGACATAGTTGCATGAATTGGACGAAGAAATCGGACTCAAAATCGGAGATTTTTTATGTAAGTGGAATGAGAAGAGGATGAAGATGAGCAAATTTTGAAAGTGGATTAGAAGAGTAGGATGAGAAGATCATGGGTTTTTATCCTCCTTTATTTACTCTAAATTTTATATACGCGCTGAGCACGTGTTAGTGCCTACGTTGGCTCTTATTTTTCTATTCTAAAATGGAGAAAGGTGTTCAAACAAAAACAAGACTGGAAAAAAAAATATATAATCTTTGTAATAATTTTTTTGATTTTTGATTTGATTATAAAAAGAAATGTGGGATCCTTGGATGTTACCTCGACATAGTTGCATGAATTGGACGAAGAAATCGGACTCAAAATCAGAGGTTTTTTATGTAAGTGGAATGAGAAGAGGATGAAGATGAGCAAATTTTGAAAGTGGATTAGAAGAGTAGGATGAGAAGATCATGGGTTTTTATCCTCCTTTATTTACCCTAAATTTTATAAACGCGCTGAGCACGTGTTAGTGCCTACGTTGGCTCTTATTTTTCTATTCTAAAATGGAGAAAGGTGGGAGTGGATTGAATATTTGTATAATATACAGTATAATATAATTCATTTTACTTAGACTTGTTAGAACCTGAATATAAAATACTAAAATCCCAACAGAAATTGTGAAGAAATCAAATACAGAAAGGAAAAACAGTAAACAATAAACTTGTACAGAGTCGAGATTTTGAAGAATCTCTGTCCTTAAAGCTGAATTTGCCCCGTAGTGTGACGGTTACCGGCAAATCGCTTCCCAGGATACAACTGTACCTTCTCTGAAGATGCAGCACCCTTGCTTCAGAGACAACGAACTGCTGTCTGTGTGTACTCTCAGTTGACAGACCCTGGACTCAGAGCAGAGGAAGAAGAAGAGGAAGACTCAAGTGGAAAAATTTTCTGTGTCTGTTTGGGAGCTGATGTCTGGGTATAAGAGTTGGACTGGAGACTGTTCAGCAGCCATTACTCTGTAACAGCAGAGTAATGGGGACTCTTCAGTTTAGTAACTGGTGAGCCATTACTCTGCTGTTACAGAGTAATGGCCTCAGTTACTGAATCTGAAAAGTCTTTTCAGTTCAGTAGGGGAAGAGGCTGTCTGGGCAAAAAGGTAAAATAAAATTTTAAGCCAGACCAAGCCAAACCGAGCCGAAGCCGAAGCCGAGGCCGAGGCCGGGGCCGGAGCCGGAGCCGGAGCCGGAGCCGGAGCCGGGCCGGGCCGGGCCGGGCCGGGCCGGGCGCGCGCGCGCGCGTGCGCGCGTGTGTGTTTGTCATTTTGGCTAAGTCCTCTCTCCACTACACGTTAGTGGTAACCCCCGGGCCACGCCCTCTAGTCCAGTTTTCTAGTATATATACTAGTAACAATCTTTCCCAATTTCCGATATGGGACTATCCATTTGTTAAGTTGGTATCTTTCAAGTACCCAACTTTGGATCAACATTTCTCATTCATACGGAATTCGTTTTTGGCAAGTGAGTATACTACGGAATAGTACTCGACGAGAGGATCGCAATCCACTCATTTTCCGGTGCCTCCGGTGGCCGGAGCTTGCCGGAATCCGGCCCGGAAAACTGCAAAAATTAATTCCAACAATCCCCCACATGAATGGAAATTACCAGACCATGTAATCCAGACACGACAGAAAAAACAAAAAAACATGACAGAAAGACTCTGAGAGTACAATCGGAAAATCACTGCATCAGGAATGGTAGTAATTTTTCAACTTTGAACCACCCTTAGTAATTAGCTATCGGATTCACTTGACCAGGTAGTGATCATGATGTCTTGAACTACCCGGACGTTCATGTGAACCTAGACAATAACTATCACACAGTTTCATCTCCTCACAGAACCAAGTTCTCTTGTTGTGTTCATTTTGGCCTTGAACATCCCTGGTTAATCATGAGTGAACTTGGAGAATGTAGCCTCTCTTCATTCTCCTAGAAACGGCCCCATTTCACACTCACAAGGTGATTTCCCATAAAGAGTATCCTGCTATACCCCACTTTTATTTCAAAGCTATGGGAATCATTAAAAGCCAAGCTTATCCTAACTATTTGCAGGCAGCACTTGTTTTGTCATCCTAAGAATGGGTATGAGATGTTAATCTCTAAGTGCTTTCGTTGATTCAACAAGATTTAGTTGTCCCTTTGAACCTAGATCTTGGGATCTCCAATTTCTAAGTAGGGTTTCCATCAAGTATCCTCTTTCGTCATCGGCTTTAAACCCATTCCTCTTGATGATCTCACAACCTGCTCTCGCGACAAACCTTTAGTAAATGGATCCGCTAGGTTGTCGGCCGATTTTATATATTCTATAGAGATTACTCCATTTGAGAGCAGATGTCTAATGGTTTTGTGTCGCCTTCTGATATGACGAGACTTACCATTATACATGCAATTCAGTGCCCGTGCTATAGCCGATTGGCTGTCACAGTGTACACATAAGGCAGGCACTGGTTTTTCCCACATAGGAATATCCTCTAAAAAGTTGCGAAGCCATTCTGCTTCTTCTGCCGCTTTGTCTAAAGCAATGAACTCAGATTCCATGGTGGATCTGGCTAATAGCGTTTGTTTAGAGGATTTCCATGACACAGCTGCACCACCAAGTGTGAAAACATATCCACTTGTGGATTTTGAGTTCTTTAAGTCCGATATCCAGTTGGCATCACTGTAGCCTTCCAGTACTGCTGGATATCTGGTGTAATGCAGCGCATAACTCTGAGTATGTCGCAAGTAGTTCAATACTCTTGTTATTCCTTTCCAGTGACTTCGTCCTGGATTACTCGTGTATCGGCTCAGTACGTTTACCGAATGTGCTAGGTCCGGTCTTGTACAATTTGTTAGGTACATCAGACTACCAATTACACGTGCATATTCCAGTTGTGATATGCTTTCGCCTGTATTTTTGAACAGGTGAAGACTTGGATCGACGGGACTTTTTGCTGTCCCATTGGAATAATTCTTGAATCTTTCAAGTACTTTCTCAGCATAATGAGCTTGAGACAAAGTAATCCCCTCAGATGTCCTGGAGACTTTGATTCCTAGTATGACATCTGCAACTCCCAAGTCTTTCATGTCAAACTTGCCACTAAGCATGCTCTTAGTTTGTTTGATAATGTCGTTATTGCTTCCAATAATGAGCATGTCGTCTACGTATAGACAGACCAGAATGTATCCATTTGGAGTATCTTTGATGTAGATACATTTATCACATTCATTTATTTTGAAACCATTTGACATCATAACATTGTCAAATTTTGCATGCCACTGCTTTGGAGCTTGTTTCAGGCCGTACAGTGATTTTACAAGCCTGCACACTTTATTTTCCTGTCCAGGAACTACGTAACCCTCAGGTTGTTTCATGTATATTTCTTCTTCTAAGTCCCCATTTAGAAATGCAGTTTTAACATCCATTTGATGTATTTCCAGGTTACGTAGAGCTGCAATAGCTATCAACATTCTTATGGATGTTATTCTTGTAACTGGGGAATATGTATCGAAGAAATCTAGGCCCACTTTTTGCCTAAATCCTTGTACCACAAGTCTAGCCTTATGCTTCTCTATTGAACCATCTGGTTTCAATTTTTGTTTGAAAATCCATTTGCATCCTAGAGCTTTACATCCAGAAGGCAAATCGACTAACTCCCATGTATGATTTTGCATAATGGAGTCTATTTCACTTTTGATTGCTTCCTTCCACATAGGAGCATCAGGCATAGACATGGCTTCCTTGAACGTTCTGGGCTCATTCTCTAACAGAAAGGCCGTCACAAAGTCAGGACCAAATGATTTTGATGTTCTAGCCCGTTTACTTCGTCTAGGCTCATCGGTATCCTGTTCTGGTTCATCAACTGAAGTGTTTGCAGTCCCTTGTTCACGTGTACGTTTAGGGTACGTAGTATCCTTGCACGGAAACACGTGTTCAAAGAATGAAGCATTTCTTGATTCCATTATTGTATTTACATGGATATCCGGTATATCCGATTTGTATACCAAGAACCGATATGCACTACTGTTGTGTGCGTAGCCTATGAATATGCAATCAATCGTCTTAGGTCCGATGGTGACCTGTTTCGGGTTAGGTACTGCCACCTTTGCTAGACACCCCCACACTTTGAGGTATTTGTACGAAGGTAAGTTACCTTTCCACAATTCGTATGGTGTCTTGCCGGTTTTCTTGTGAGGTATTTTGTTGAGAATGTAGTTGGCAGTCAGCAACGCTTCCCCCCACATGTTTTGGGGTAAGCCAGAATTCAACAACAAGGCATTCATCATCTCCTTTAGAGTTCGGTTTTTGCGCTCGGCTGTACCGTTTGATTCGGGTGAGTAGGGAGCAGTTGTCTGATGAACTATTCCATGTTCCGAGCAGAACATGTTAAATGGTGCATCATATTCTCCTCCTCTATCACTTCTAACGATTTTAATCGTTTTGCCAAGTTGATTCTCAACCTCAAGTTTATATTCTTTGAATTTATCCAAAGCCTCATTTTTGCTATGTAACAAATATACATAACAGAATTTTGTGCAATCGTCTATGAAAGTCACAAAGTACTTTTTGCCACCTCTGGTCTGCACATATTTTAAGTCACACAGATCTGTGTGAATGAGACCTAGAGTTTCTGTGTTTCTTTCTACAGAACGTGATGGAGTTTTAGTGAGTTTGGCCTCCGTGCAAACTTCACATTTTTCTGAGTTATCTACCTTAAACTTTGGTAGCAAATTCATGTTAACTAATCTACGGATAGAATTTACATTAACATGGCCTAGTCTTTCATGCCAAACAGAAGAAGACTCAACAACATAGGCAATAGGAGTTATTTCATTAATTTTGGGAACAGCAGGAACAATAGTTTTAGGGATGACTGTCATTACATTAAACTTGAACAGTCCATCCTTTACATATCCTTTACCCAAATATACCCCATTCTTGGACAGTACAAAATTATCAGAAACAAGTACAACTTTGAACCCATTCTTACTTAGCAAAGAACCTGATATCAAGTTCTTTCTAATGTCTGGGACATGCAGCACATTTGTGAGTGTGAGCTCTTTGCCTGAAGTCATTTTCAGCACTATCTTCCCTGTTCCTTCAATTTTGGAGGTGGAAGAGTTTCCCATGAACAGCTGTTCATCTTTGTTGCACTTCTGGTAGGAGGTGAACATTTCCTTGTCCGAGCAGATATGCTTGGTGGCCCCTGTATCATACCACCATTCACGAGGATTGCTCCCCACAAGATTTACCTCTGAAACAACAGCACAGAGGTCCAGGTCAGAGAGACCAGTGGACAAGTTCTCAGCTATGTGTACATGGGATTTTTCATTTCCTTTTACATGTCCAGATTTTGAATAATTACTGTCCTTACTACGGCACTCAGAAATTTTGTGCCCCAACTTACCACACTTGTGGCATTTCCCAGCAAACCTCTTTGCAAGAGGTTTTTTGTTGGAGGCCTGTGGCAGAAACTTCCTCTTCTTGCCCTTCTGTTCATGCTCCACCACATTAGCCTTTTCGATGGACTGATTTCCATAGGACCTCTCAGCCTTGCGATTCTCTTCTTCAATCCGCAACCTGATAATTAGATCTTCAAGAGACATCTCCTTTCGTTTGTGTTTGAGATAGTTCTTGAAGTCTTTCCACCCAGGTGGAAGTTTTTCTATGAACGCTGAAACCTGGAAAGGTTCGCACAGCGTCATATTCTCTGCAGCAATGTCGTGCATTATAACCTGCAGTTCTTGGACTTGACTCACCACTGTTTTGGAGTCAATCATCTTATAGTCCAGAAATTTGCCGACAACAAATTTCTTGGACCCGGCGTCTTCAGTTTTGTACTTCTTTTCCAGGGACCCCCACAGGAGTTTGGATGTCTTGAAGACGCAGTAGACGTTGTACAGAGAGTCTACCAGGCCATTCAGGATGTAGTTCCTGCACAGGTAGTCGCCCTGTGTCCACGCGTCAACTGCTGCAACAGAGTGTGCTTCCATTGGCGCCAGCATCGGGGCAGATTCATTGAGGAATCTGTCCAGCTTCAATGTGGTCAGGTAGAACTGCATCTTCCCCTGCCACTTTTTGAACCCAGTTCCATTGAACTTCTCCGGTTTTTCTCCCACGCTTATGTGCGTGGGCAGAACGACCGAATGTGCCGCAACCGATTGTGCAGTCACATTCTGGGTCACCGGAGTTTGGGTACTGATAAGCCCAGCAGCAACTTCAGTTTGTGTGTTTTCCATGTTTTGATTGTGTTCTCTTCTCTGAAATTGGTTGAAACAGAGATAGTTAGTCCTATTTTTTTTTTCCGAACAGAACCTGTAAACAAACTTCACAAAAATTGTTAGAATCTGTGAGGAAAAATTCAGCTTTAAGATTGTTAGAACCTGAATATAAAATACTAAAATCCCAACAGAAATTGTGAAGAAATCAAATACAGAAAGGAAAAACAGTAAACAATAAACTTGTACAGAGTCGAGATTTTGAAGAATCTCTGTCCTTAAAGCTGAATTTGCCCCGTAGTGTGACGGTTACCGGCAAATCGCTTTCCAGGATACAACTGTACCTTCTCTGACTGGAGACTGTTCAGCAGCCATTACTCTGTAACAGCAGAGTAATGGGGACTCTTCAGTTTAGTAACTGGTGAGCCATTACTCTGCTGTTACAGAGTAATGGTCTCAGTTACTGAATCTGAAAAGTCTTTTCAGTTCAGTAGGGGAAGAGGCTGTCTGGGCAAAAAGGTAAAATAAAATTTTAAGCCAGACCAGACCAAGCCGAAGCCGGGGCCGGAGCCGGGCCGGGCCGGGCGCGCGCGTGTTTGTCATTTTGGCTAAGTCCTCTCTCCACTACACGTTAGTGGTAACCCCCGGGCCACGCCCTCTAGTCCAGTTTTCTAGTATATATACTAGTAACAATCTTTCCCAATTTCCGATATGGGACTATCCATTTGTTAAGTTGGTATCTTTCAAGTACCCAACTTTGGATCAACATTTCTCATTCATACGGAATTCGTTTTTGGCAAGTGAGTAAACTACGGAATAGTACTCGACGAGAGGATCGCAATCCACTCATTTTCCGGTGCCTCCGGTGGCCGGAGCTTGCCGGAATCCGGCCCGGAAAATTGCAAAAATTAATTCCAACAAGACTATCACGATTGAAATCTTTTACTTTATCAATTTAATGATATAATAATTATTTAGATGAAAAAGGCCGAAACCTAATACAAATGGGATTTGAACTTTAGACTTTTCTGATTAAAAAAAAAAAATCATTCCTTGAACTCGTAAGAAGCTTTAATATTATAATGCTTTAGACGTCTCTAATATTTCTAATCTCTAATCTCTAATTTCTAATTTCTAATATTATAATGGGAGAGTTGGGGTTGTCATTTGTAGACAGACTGTAATTTGTAGACATTGAACCATCTATTCTCAATCATTTATTTTTAAGTAGAAGTTATATTAACTATTCATTTGTTCAACTATTGTTAATTACCATAATACTCTCAAAATTCAAATTTATGTACGATATATTTATTTACAAAATTGTCACTCATATAAAATAAAAGTTTGTGTCACTAGAGGTAATTTATAAAGAGAATGTAATAAGTAAAATGATGTCTGAGGTTCGAGGTCATATTCCGTTTATTATTTGAATTTTTTTTATATGCCACTTTTCAAAATTATTTGCAGAAAGAGGACAATTGGCAGAGTATTTGTAATACCCTGATTTTTTCAAATATATAAAAGATTATTTATTTTCACATATGGTATGCTTGTGTAGCATGTTGACCATTATTTCTCAACATGACAAATAAAGTGTATTGTTTTCTATAAAACATTTTCTTAAAGCCCAATGTTAATTTGCTTATTTTCTTCTAAAGTATTTATTTTGGCCCAAATGGATTTAAGCCCATAAATCTAACCTTTTATTATTTCCTACAACTTGTTTTGTGTAACACTCTTTATATAAAAACTTATTATCTTTGTACAAATCTTATTTTAGTGTGGGTTGTGCATGCACGTGCATCTCGCATACACGTGCATTGAGCACCTTTCCTTGTGGCCGGATATGAGTAGGGTAGTGGGGTAGATCATGGGTGGTTATTTGGGAAGTGTGGGTAGTTTCTCAACCCCCTAATGCATCCTAACCTTTGATCTCTCAACTCCCAAATAAATCCTAGCCCTCTATTCCGATTATTTCCTAGTATAAATACCCCTCCCATTTCCCTATCTCTCTTACACTAAGGTTGTTCTTATTAAGAGAGGTATTTGTGAGTTGTGAGTGTGCTTTGCTGTGGAGGCCGAAGAGTAGCATTCTGAAGGTTCGGTGTGGAGCAAGGGAGCAAGGTGCAAGGAGCGAGGAGGCGTTCACTATATTGAGGAGCTTTTGCGGGATTTCGATTATTTCTTCATATAAGGTGGGTGTTTCTCAGGACTTCTAATATAGGAAATATACTATGATGGTTATGATTGCTACCATATTGTGAAATGTGAATTCAATGTAGTAGAATTGCCATGAACATGCTGTTGATAATAAGATAAATTGTGTCGGTACAGTCGACTGTCGTGTAGATAAGTCGACTGGTACGAGACCGTTGATCTGTGATGTGGTGATAAACTGTATGCAAATAGACAAAATGGTGCGATTACTGAGTGTAATTTCCCTATGACACACATGATGGAGGGAAGGTAAATGGATGAAAACGATCTAGCGATGATTTAACAAATTAAGAACTGTCGGAGCAGTCGACTGACACTGTGTTCAGCCGACTGGTGCTTCAATTTAATTGTGATTATCTGGGAATTTCATGTAATGAGATGTTCTATTATGTTGACCCAGTATGATGACTTGAGGTTTATATCTTCATTTCCGTAAGAAAGTTATGAGCAGTAGGAATGCATGTTTAAGAATTGCTTCTAAAGAAAAGAACATATTAGTAACTTGAAATTTCATGCTTCGTCGTTACTAAACAAGTAAGAAGTGTGGTATTTATAAAATATGGAATGTATGTGTGCTGTAATGAAAATGCATGTGAGAACGGTTGAAAGGATAGTGGTTATTTTGAATTATGGAATTGATCAGTCGACTTAGTGCGTGTAGCCAGTCGACTGAGCTGGACTTAGAATTGTGCTATTGAAAATCCCAGGACAGACGACTGGTGGATAAACAATCGACTGTCATGTGGATGACACTGTGAACATGAAAGTTGCGGGACAGGCGACTGGTCGTGTACAGCAGTCGACTATCCCGAGCATTATGATGAACCTGTATTTGACTGTATGAGTCGACTGGTGTTCTTCCAAGTCGACTGTACAGAGTGAACTTTGATGTGTATGAATTTCATTTTATTTGCTGTTGGAAGTTGTAAACCTTACGATTGAATTCCATGAACCCTGTTTTATGACCGTGCGGGTTTATGTAAAATGAATCTTGAGAATTAAAAGAATATGAAAGGCTAAGATCATGATAAGAAAGTCTGTGTGACTCTAAAAATTGAATTATGAGCTGAAGCGCTCAATTGGAAGTTGTGAATTGTAAATTGAAACCGAGAGTAGCTAAGTCTCCCCCGGCAGTGAAATGAATGAAATGAAATGAGAATTGAAAGACCAAGGTTGGTCATGTATTGAAATGAAATGATAAGTCCGGTTTGGTGGAGAGGCTAACTCTAGAGCTTGATTTATATTCATGATTCTAATATTTAGTGCATAGTGAAGAGGTGATGAAGGTGAGAGAAAAACATGAGTATGAGAACTAGGGTTTACGGTGCGGGTGTGTGAGCCGCAGAATGCATGCTTGATAAGTCAAGACATGGCGCGGGCACAACTCAGTAATGATCGGACTTTAGTCACGCTTGTGGGATGTTTTGGTGACTGCAAGAGGATTGTGTTCAGGGAGGAGGCTGAATTGTCGCAGAATGCATGCTTGATGAGTCAAGACATGGCGCGAAATTCTACTCCAGGGGCCAGGATACATGCTTGTACTCATAGAATCATCTAAGATACTCACTGAAATTACAGAAGTAGAGTAAGTCATGGTGAGGGATTGAACCCTACAAAAATGAAGAACGATTAAGAGGCTTGCCCTCGAACCTATGTAGTATGGGATGCATAGAATTCGAACAAGTGCGCATTAGTGTCATGTAAAATTAAATAAATTGCATTAAGGATTAAGTGCACAATCACGACACGACATCTTTAAGAGTTCCCTTTTTATTTACATGCTTATATTGAACCAGTTTGTGATTTGTAAGAAATGAGATTTATTATACTGTTTCTGGCATAGAGAGGATGGCCATGTATAATTATCGTCGGTTGAATAAACTGACGTACCCACAGTTTGTATGCAGATAAATTACATGTAAAGAGGAATGGATGCATAAAGATCTTATCATGTTGTTATTCATTTATGTAAATATTGTATATTTTGCTTCCGCTGTGTAAATGTAAATGTAACATGATGTAGACTCTGATGTATGATGAGAAGTTTTAATTTCCTTGTAAAATTGTACTCAAAGAAAGTGAAAAGATCCTGTAGAACATCTCGAATTCAGTGATTTGGGATTCGGGGCGTTACAGAGTGGTATCAGAGCCACGCTTTCTACACTTTCACACTTGTACAAATTTATAAGGAACGACACCCTAGAAGTGGACAGTAGAGTGTGTGTTTGAGTTTAGAGATTTAAATGTAAGTGACTTACATTTGTGTTGCTCTATGATTTATGCTTCTTCCTCTCTATTTCTAAGATGGCTGATCACTTCGACCCTGCTGGAGGCGACGACTGGCATATTATTGAGGAAGAGTACCATCCTGGACAGGCTGATTCTGAGGACGAGTATCACCCTGGGCAAGCAGATTCTGATGATGAGGAGTGGCCTGAATCTCGAGAGATTACCTTACCGCCGGATTCATCTGACGATTCTTCTTCCGATGAAGAAGAGGGACCAGCTCTGAGTGGCACTGTGGCTTCTCTTCAGAGGCAAGTTGAGACCCTGAAGGATAGAGTTGGAGCTTTGGAGGCTCAGCTGGCGCAGCGGAAGGCTGATTTCTCCGTTCTCAGTCACCGAGTGTGGGAACTTGAGAAGAGAAAGAACCTGACGGATGTGTTGAAAGATGAAGTGGATGAACTGCGGGAAGAACTTCGAGCAGCAAAGAGAACCCGTAGGAGTTAAATTGTTGTAGCTTCTATTTTCTTCATTTCTGATGTCAAAAAATGTTTTAATTCGAATGTATAAACTTTGGAATTCAATGAAATGCAAGTTGGTTTAAATTCTTGTCTTATACTTCGAATTTAATGGATCTTTTTGCATCAGAATATGTCGAGAAGAGGGGCAAGGAATGGTGAAGGTTTGGACCTGGAGACCGAACTTGCAAGGGTTTACCAGACGCTGAATGCAGTGGCTGCGAACCAAGGAAGGGGGCCGGTGAATCCAGTGTCCGAGGCGATTAAGCTAGTGGAATCGTTCAAGAGAATGAAACCACCTGTATTCGAGGGAAAGTCAGACCCGGATGCGGCTGACAACTGGATTCGGCAAGTGGAAACGATCTTCGAGGTGTTGGAGACACCGGAGGGCAGCAAAGTCAAGTTGGCAACTTTGCAGTTGGAGAAGGATGCGGCTGTTTGGTGGCAGTCGATGAAGAGGACCATGGGCGGCTTATTGCTTGGCTGGGAGGAATTTCTGGAAGAATTCCGCAGTCATTATTTCCCCTCCGACGTCCAGGAGAAGAAGGCGATGGAGTTTCTGTCACTTCAGCAAGGCAGCATGTCGGTGAGGGAGTATGAGACTAAGTTTACTCAGCTCTCCAGGTATGCTCCAGAACTGGTGATGGATGAGGCGAAGAAGGCTCGCAAGTTCGAGCATGGTCTGAGGCCGAGCTTGAGGTCTCGTAGGATACCTCTTGGTATCAGGCGATTTGACAAGCTGGTCAAGAGGGCGGCAGCGACGGAGGCGGATATGGAGCAGTTCCATGTTGTTCAGCACCAGAGGAACAACTGGAAGTCCGGGAAGAGGCCTGCACAATCGGGGAGTTTCAAGGGGCAACCATCTGCACAGAGGTTCAAACCGACAGGGGCGAACGCTATCAGTGTAGCTGGAAGACCTGGAAACAATGTGGGGAGACCTTCTGCAGTCACTTGCTTCAACTGTGGTGAAGTGGGACATTACCAATCTCGATGTCTCAAACCACGGGCTGGCAATCACAATGTGCCAATACAGCAGACTGGGAAGAGGCCGTACCAGTCAGGGCGAGTATTTGCTTTGACGAAAGCTGATGCTGAGGAGGCAGATCAGGTCATCTCTGGTACGAGGGCTGATGTTTAGTGTGGTTTTGTCATTTCTTCTTCCCGTTTATATTGTGAAACTGTTATGTAATGGTATGTATTATGTAACAGGAGAACTCTATCTTAATGGAAAGAAAGCTGTTGTATTGTTCGATACTGGATCCTCTCATACTTTTGTGTCTCCTAGATTTGCCAAAGTGTTGGGAGTGGAACCGAAGATTTTTCCAGGCAAGATCTTAGCAGTAGCTACTCCATCAGGGGAAACTTTGACCACTGGTCGGTATTACGCTGATTGCGAGATTGTGATTGGGGATAGAATCTTTGGCATTGATCTGATCGAGCTGACTATCTTGGGAGTCGATGTTATCATTGGCATTGATTGGATGTCGGTGTACAGTGCAAGCATCGAGTGTAAGACCAAGACGGTAACAGTGAAGGCTCCAGGTGGACCTGAAGTCACTTTCCAAGGGAAGCAGAAGTGTTCTAAGCTGGTGGAAACTATCCGCAAGGAAGAGACTCCTGTGGAACTGCAGGGGATTCCTGTGGTTCGGGACTATCCGACTATGTTCTTGGAAGATTTTCCTGGGTTACCCCCGCATCGTGATGTAGAGTTCAGCATCACTGTTCAACCGGGAAGTGCACCCATTTCTAAAGCACCGTATAGGATGGCTCCAGTGGAACAGGATGAAGTGAAACGGCAGATTGAGGAACTGTTGGGAAAAGGCTTTATTCAACCTAGTGCGTCACCTTGGGGAGCACCAGTGCTTTTGGTAAAGAAGAAGGATGGATCATGAGGATGTGTATCGATTACCGAGAGCTGAATAAGGTCACTGTTCAGAATAAGTATCCGATTCCTCGAATTGATGACTTGTTCGATCGTCTACAAGGAGCAGCTGTATTCTCCAAAATAGATCTTCGATCCGGATATCACCAAGTTCGAGTGAAAGCTGAAGATGTGCACAAAACTGCATTTAGAACTCGGCATGGGCATTACGAATTCTTAGTTATGCCATTCGGAGTGACGAATGCACCCGCAATCTTCATGGACTTGATGAACAGAGTTCTGAGGCCGTTTATTGATTCTTTCGTCGTGGTGTTTATCGACGATATTCTCGTGTACTACAAGTCTGAGGAGGAGCACACTGAGCATCTGGCAGCAGTTTTGCAGAAGTTGGAAGAGCAGAGGTTGTATGCCAAGTTATCCAAGTGTGATTTCTGGAAATCTGAAGTCGCATTCCTAGGTCACATCCTTTCTAAGGAGGGAGTGGCAACTGACCCTCAGAAGATAGAGGCAGTGAGAGATTGGGCTAGGCCTACTACTGTGAAGGAAGTCAGAAGTTTTCTTGGGATGACTGGATACTACAGGAGATTCATTCAAGGTTTTGCTCAGATAGCTGTACCGCTTACTGAGTTGACCAAGAAGAATGTGAGCTTCAAGTGGACTGAGCAATGTGAGGCGAGCTTTCAGGAGTTGAAAGATAGGCTGACTACTGCACCTATTTTGGTCTTGCCTAGAGCAGGTGTTGGGTATGATGTTTATAGTGATGCTTCACATCGGGGGTTTGGTTGTGTCTTAATGCAAGAAGGTAAAGTAATCGCTTATGGGTCTCGGCAACTACGACCGCATGAGAAGAATTATCCGACTCATGATCTGGAGTTGGCGGCGATTATCTTTGCTTTGAAGCAATGGAGGCACTATGTGTACGGTGAGAAGTTGAATATGTACACAGATCACAAGAGCTTGAAGTATATATATCAGCAGAGGGATCTCAATCTGAGGCAGCGGAGATGGTTGGAAGTGCTCGAGGATATGCGACCTGAGATTAAGTATCATCCTGGAAAGGCTAATGTTGTTGCTGATGCACTTAGTCACAAGAGCAGTTTGGCCAGTTTGATTACAACTCAGAGGCATTTGATTGAGGAGTTGGACCGAGCCGGTATTGAGGTTGTCCTGCAAGGATTGGGAGCATCTTTATCTCAGTTGAAGCTTCAGCCTACTTTGAATGCTAGGATCATTGCAAGTCAGGAGGTTGACGCTGATATCTTGGAGATGAAGGAGCAGGTTAGTGCTGGCAGGTTGCCCGGATTTCAAACCAGGGATGGAGTGCTGTGGTTCGGAGATAGGCTGTGTGTTCCAAATCAGGGGGACCTGAAAGAGAGTATTCTTCAGGAGGCGCATGCTACTCTTTTGTCGGTACATCCTGGGAGTACTAAGATGTACAAAGACATCAAACAGCATTTCGGGTGGTCAGGTTTGAAGCGGGATGTGGCTGAATTTGTCGCGAAGTGTGAGGTTTGTCAGCAAGTCAAAGCCGAAAATCAGAGACCCGGAGGTCTATTACAGCCGTTACCTATTCCGGAATGGAAGTGGAATAACATCAGTATGGATTTCATCACGGGATTGCCTAAGAGTTCTAAAGGCAATGATGCGATTTGGGTTATAGTCGATCGACTTACCAAGTCCGCTCACTTTTTGGCGATGAAACTCACTGCTTCGATGGACAAGTTGGCTGAGTTGTATGTTGGTGAGATTGTCAGACTTCATGGTGTTCCCTCAACTATTGTGTCTGACCGAGATACGCGGTTTACTTCGCATTTCTGGAGGAGTCTTAAGGCAGCTTTGGGTACCAAGACAGATTTCAGCACTGCTTTTCATCCGCAAACCGATGGGCAAACCGAGAGAGTCAATCGTATTCTTGAGGATATGCTTCGGTGTTGTATACTAGACTTTGGGGGCAGTTGGGAAAGGCATTTACCTTTGGTAGAGTTTGCCTACAACAACAGTTTTCAAGCTAGCATCGGGATGGCGCCGTACGAAGCTTTGTATGGCAGGAAGTGCAGGACACCTGTTTGTTGGTATGAAGTTGGGGAGCGTCAGTTGTTTGGTCCTGAGCTTGTGCAGCTGACTTCTGAGAAGATTGATCTGATCAGGAAAAGATTGGTAGAAGCTCAGAGCAGGCAGAAAAGCTATGCAGACAACCGGAGAAGGGACCTTGAGTTTGAGGTTGGTGACTTCATCTTTCTGAAGGTATCACCCAGTAAAGGTGTGGTTCGGTTTGGCAAAGGCGGGAAGTTAGCCCCGAGGTTTATAGGCCCGTATAAGATATTGAAAAGGATCGGGAAAACTGCTTACCGGCTTGAATTACCGGGAGAGTTGTCTCAGGTGCACAATGTCTTCCATGTGTCTATGCTAAGAGGTTATATTCCAGATCCGAGTCATCATTTGCCTGAAGTGCCGGAAGGTTTGCAGTTAGACCTGAATTACATCGAGACTCCTGTCGAGATTGTTGACCGTAGGGAGAAAGTCTTGAGGAATAAGACGATACCGGTGGTCAAGGTAGTCTGGAGAAACCACTTGGTTGAAGAGGCTACTTGGGAATCTGAGGAGAGGATGTTGAAGGACTATCCTGAGCTTTTTGCTTGATTGTATCTTTGTATCTTTTGTTGTTGTGTTGTATTTTCTGTTTCTCGCTCTTGGCTGTAGTTCCGGGGACGGAACTATTCTAAGGAGGGAGTGATGTAATACCCTGATTTTTTCAAATATATGAAAGATTATTTATTTTCACATATGGTATGCTTGTGTAGCATGTTGACCATTATTTCTCAACATGACGAATAAAGTGTATTGTTTTCTATAAAACATTTTCTTAAAGCCCAATGTTAATTTGCTTATTTTCTTCTAAAGTATTTATTTTGGCCCAAATGGATTTAAGCCCATAAATCTAACCTTTTATTATTTCCTACAACTTGTTTTGTGCAACACTCTTTATATAAAAACTTATTATCTTTGTACAAATCTTATTTTAGTGTGGGTTGTGCATGCACGTGCATCTCGCATACACGTGCATTGAGCACCTTTCCTTGTGGCCGGATATGAGTAGGGTAGTGGGGTAGATCATGGGTGGTTATTTGGGAAGTGTGGGTAGTTTCTCAACCCCCTAATGCATCCTAACCTTTGATCTCTCAACTCCCCAATAAATCCTAGCCCTCTATTCCGATTATTTCCTAGTATAAATACCCCTCCCATTTCCCTATCTCTCTTACACTAAGGTTGTTCTTATTAAGAGAGGTATTTGTGAGTTGTGAGTGTGCTTTGCTGTGGAGGCCGAAGAGTAGCATTCTGAAGGTTCGGTGTGGAGCAAGGGAGCAAGGTGCAAGGAGCGAGGAGGCGTTCACTATATTGAGGAGCTTTTGCGGGATTTCGATTATTTCTTCATATAAGGTGGGTGTTTCTCAGGACTTCTAATATAGAAAATATACTATGATGGTTATGATTGCTACCATATTGTGCAATGTGAATTCAATGTAGTAGAATTGCCATGAACATGCTGTTGATAATAAGATAAATTGTGTCGGTACAGTCGACTGTCGTGTAGATAAGTCGACTGGTACGAGACCGTTGATCTGTGATGTGGTGATAAATTGTATGCAAATAGACAAAATGGTGCGATTACTGAGTGTAATTTCCCTATGACACACATGATGGAGGGAAGGTAAATGGATGAAAAAGATCTAGCGATGATTTAACAAATTAAGAACTGTCGGAGCAGTCGACTGACACTGTGTTCAGCCGACTGGTGCTTCAATTTAATTGTGATTATCTGGGAATTTCATGTAATGAGATGTTCTATTATGTTGACCCAGTATGATGACTTGAGGTTTATATCTTCATTTCCGTAAGAAAGTTATGAGCAGTAGGAATGCATGTTTAAGAATTGCTTCTAAAGAAAAGAACATATTAGTAACTTGAAATTTCATGCTTCGTCGTTACTAAACAAGTAAGAAGTGTGGTATTTATAAAATATGGAATGTATGTGTGCTGTAATGAAAATGCATGTGAGAACGGTTGAAAGGATAGTGGTTATTTTGAATTATGGAATTGATCAGTCGACTTAGTGCGTGTAGCCAGTCGACTGAGCTGGACTTAGAATTGTGCTGTTGAAAATCCCAGGACAGACGACTGGTGGATGAACAGTCGACTGTCATGTGGATGACACTGTGAACATGAAAGTTGCGGGACAGGCGACTGGTCGTGTACAGCAGTCGACTATCCCGAGCATTATGATGAACCTGTATTTGACTGTATGAGTCGACTGGTGTTCTTCCAAGTCGACTGTACAGAGTGAACTTTGATGTGTATGAATTTCATTTTATTTGCTGTTGGAAGTTGTAAACCTTACGATTGAATTCCATGAACCCTGTTTTATGACCGTGCGGGTTTATGTAAAATGAATCTTGAGAATTAAAAGAATATGAAAGGCTAAGATCATGATAAGAAAGTCTGTGTGACTCTAAAAATTGAATTATGAGCTGAAGTGCTCAATTGGAAGTTGTGAATTGTAAATTGAAACCGAGAGTAGCTAAGTCTCCCCCGGCAGTGAAATGAATGAAATGAAATGAGAATTGAAAGACCAAGGTTGGTCATGTATTGAAATGAAATGATAAGTCCGGTTTGGTGGAGAGGCTAACTCTAGAGCTTGATTTATATTCATGATTCTAATATTTAGTGCATAGTGAAGAGGTGATGAAGGTGAGAGAAAAACATAAGTATGAGAACTAGGGTTTACGGTGCGGGTGTGTGAGCCGCAGAATGCATGCTTGATAAGTCAAGACATGGCGCAGGCACAACTCAGTAATGATCGGACTTTAGTCACGCTTGTGGGATGTTTTGGTGACTGCAAGAGGATTGTGTTCAGGGAGGAGGCTGAATTGTCGCAGAATGCATGCTTGATGAGTCAAGACATGGCGCGAAATTCTACTCCAGGGGCCAGGATACATGCTTGTACTCATAGAATCATCTATGATACTCATTGAAATTACAGAAGTAGAGTAAGTCATGGCGAGGGATTGAACCCTACAAAAATGAAGAACGATTAAGAGGCTTGCCCTCGAACCTATGTAGTATGGGATGCATAGAATTCGAACAAGTGCGCATTAGTGTCATGTAAAATTAAATAAATTGCATTAAGGATTAAGTGCACAATCACGATACGACATCTTTAAGAGTTCCCTTTTTATTTACATGCTTATATTGAACCAGTTTGTGATTTGTAAGAAATGACATTCATTATACTGTTTCTGGCATAGAGAGGATGGCCATGTATAATTATCGTCGGTTGCATAAACTGACGTACCCACAGTTTGTATGCAGGTAAATTACATGTAAAGAGGAATGGATGCATAAAGATCTTATCATGTTGTTATTCATTTATGTAAATGTTGTATATTTTGCTTCCGCTGTGTAAATGTAAATGTAACATGATGTAGACTCTGATGTATGATGAGAAGTTTTAATTTCCTTGTAAAATTGTACTCAAAGAAAGTGAAAAGATCCTGTAGAACATCTCGAATTCAGTGATTTGGGATTCGGGGCGTTACAGTATTTGCGCTTGTGGACTCAACAACTAAACTCGTCATTCTCAACGGCGAGTTTAGTTGTTTCATGCTCGCCATTGGAACACGGCGAGTGTCGGGTTTTTTTTTTTTTCCTTTTTTTTTTTTTTTGAGAAACTCGCTGCTCTCAATGACGAGTTTAGTTCAAAATTTTCAAAGAAGACTCGCCGTTTCCAACCGCGATGACATTTATACTAGACTCGCTGTTGAGAACGGCGAGTTTAGTTCAAAAGTTTCATTGAAGACTCGTCATTTTCAACAACGAGGACATTTACACTAGACTCGTTGTTGGGAACGGCGAATTTAGTTCAAAAAAAATTTCTATGGGGTTTTTTTTCATTCCGGAAATTCACTAAGTCCAACAGAGTGTTTCACTCTATGTGCAAGTTCCTACATCATCGATGTTCCCAACAACGAGTCTAGTATAAATGTTCTCGCCATTGGGAACGGCAAGTCTTCATTGAAAATTTTGAACTAAATTCGTCGTCCCCAACAGCGAGTCTAGTATAAATGTCATCGTCGTTGGGAACGACGAGTCTTCATTGAAAATTTTGAATCGAACTTGCCGTTGGGAACGACAAGTTTCTAAAAAAAAATAGTACTAAACTCGCCGTGTCCCAACGACGAATTTGAAATAACTAAACTCATCGTTGGGAACGGCGAATTTAGTTGTTGAGTCAACGAGCGCAAATATTTTGGCAACTATCATCTTTCTGCAAATAGTTTCGAAAAGTAGGATATAAAAAAAAATCTTATTATTTACTCTATAAAAAAATTTAATTAGTACGTGCATCGCACGTGCTGATTGCTAGTTATAATTAGTTATTGGTAACTTCTAATTTTATTTTTATTTTCTACTTGTATTTACTTTTAGTAAGAAAAAAACCTGAATAACATAAATAAAGAATTATAATTACATTGTCGAATTTTGAATTCTTGCTATGTAAATCCATTTTACATAGCCAAATCATTTGCATTTCTTTTGCAATCTATATATTTTTATTGAGCATATCAAAATAGACCTACAGAACAAGTCACAAAATAGATATATATTAACTACATAAACTTCGACCACTATCTTTATCTCTACTATTTTAATGGGAGAGTTGGGGTTGTAAACAAACAAATCCTAATTTTGTAACTGAGCAAACCCGTGCAATATACGTACAAACTACATTCACTAAACATCCCCGTATCATGCACGTTAAATCAAAATATACAAATTCATTTAATTTTATGACTAAACTTTTTTATAGACGTGTATCGCACGTACATTATACTAGTCAATATGAACAGAGAGCCGACGTTGACGCTTATCAACATATTACGGGCCAAGAAAATAAAACATGTGCATTGCTTGTTGCATATTCCTTTTCCTTATGCAAAAAAAGGAAGTTGGAGGGTTCACATGCAAAAATCCCCAAATAAATAGTGAGAGGAAAAGCCGCGAAGAAGACGACGAATCTAGTCTCGTGTCTTCCTATTTCTCTGACACGTCTAGAGAGAGAAAAATCCAATTATATTTAGAGCGAGAATCTAGAGAGAGAGAGAGAGAATCTAAAGAGAGAAACAATGGGAGTTGAGAGGAAGCAGGAGGGTTGCGTCGCCATCCGATCCGTCCCTCCAATCTCCATTTCCCGCTACTCATCCCATGGATCATCCCTCGTTTCAGGTCCCCAGGATCTCGAACTTTTCTCCCATTTTTTTTTATTTTTTATATATTTTTTTTTGTTAATTTTTTAGATTGTGATGTAAAAGATCCAATTTGGATGAAGAAATGAGTGTTTTTTAATTAAGTTTTGTTTGCAATTTTTTTTTTTTTTGGATTTTTTTGGGGGGGTGGTTTTATTTAGATTGTGATGTAAAATATCCAATTTTGGTGAAGGAATAGGATGTTTCTAATTTTAGTAAAATTGGGTGTAATTTATTGTTAAAATGGAATGCATTTTTGTAAAAAAGGAAAAATATTTTGCTAATTTGGAACTTTGGTAATTTTTAGGTATGAGTAATTGGAAGAACATACGATTTACAATTGAGTAATTTAGAAGGAAAAAAAAACAATTATGTAAATTTTAATTATTTTAGTGGAGTTTTTTTTATTACAGTAAAACATAAATATGTTTAACTATATTTTGTGAAAATTGATGGCTTTTATCTCTACTACTATAATGGGAGAAGGCCTTAGTGTAATTTGTCCATCTACAAACCCGTGCAACGCACGTGTATAACTATTGTAAATGAGATTTTAGATCAAATCCAGACTATGTCTGAATTTTTAGTTTTAAAAAAACTATATTTGTTAAGACGTGCATCGCATGTGTAAACTACTAGTTAAAAATAAAGAGAAATGCTATGAGTACTCCTAGTTGTTCCCCATGTTTTAGTTGATGTGCTGGAACATACTGCTATGGTATGTATAACCAAAGAAAATAATTAATTTTACCAATCTTTGATTAGGTGATAATACATAGATTCCATGGAGGAATCCAACACATCAATTAAATTAGTGAGTATACTAAGATGTACATGTAGCACTCCTCAAAATAAAAACTACGAAAAATCAAGGAAATGTATGTTTTGATTATTTGAATGGAGTTGGTAAGAGGTGAGTATGTCAAATATTTAGTTAATATCCTTAGTTTCCTACGCAGCATCCTGAAATCGGGGCATTAGCTGGAGCCACTTTAGGTTTTGCAGTACTTTGTGAATATGAAATGACTTAAAAGGGCTTTGGAAGATCCCAATGTGTTTTGTGTCCTGTTTATGTTGATGAGTACTAGAAAGCAAGCAAGAAATGGGCAAGATTGGAGGTGGGTCATTAGATGAGTACCCAACGCATACACATCCAACGTCAGTTACTAGAAAATCTAGTTTTCTGTTGTTTGGAGCATTACAAATTTTGCATACTTCATGCTCTGTCTATCCATAACAAATAGGCTCAGAACAGACTATCCATAACTAAGGCTGCAATTGGGGTGCCGCGCCAACTAGGATATGATAGATATATAATCAAGAATAAATACAACAAATTGAAATAAGTATTCAGATCATAAAGTGTTTAGCATCACTGCCTAATATACAGTTTGTTTTTGTATACTTCATGATCTGTTTGTGTTTGTTCTGGGCTGAAAATAATTGATACTTCATGTTCTGTCTATGTTGGTTGGAGCTTATCATCAACTGTGCAGATCAGATATAGAGTAAGTCTATTAAGAGCTGGGGAACTGAATGCCTTATCGGGAGCGGGGGGGTTTATTATAGGCTCAGAAAACAGTAATCATAAGTAGGGCTGCATTGGACTGCCACGCCAACTAGAATATGATAGATATATAATCAAGAATACTTAAAACAGGATTGAAATAATTATTCAGATCATAAAGTGTTTTGCATCACTGCCTAAACCATTGTGAGTCATCGGTGCCCAAAATTTATGTTAATTGAGCTATTGTTAAAACTCAAAAATTGATACTTTCAAGCCTTCATCTCTTCTCTCCCGCTCAAACCCCAGGTGTGTACTCAACTTTGAATAAATATCATGGTACACAATCAAAAATCTCTTCGAAACCATAATTTCAATGGCCCAAAATTATTTAACCAACTAATATCCAAATCAATCTCATCATTGCCTACAAACAAAACCGAAAGAAAATGCAAGAAATTAAACAGATATCATTATAGCATTTATGAGAGTCAAATACTTCCCTCTGGAATATGAGAGATCAGACGGCTGATCACTTCCAGCTCCGATCGATGAGACATTCAAAGCAAAGCTCTACTCCAAACGATGCTTTAATCGATAAGGAATCGAAGTGGTATACGCGATCTGCTGTGAGATAAGGGGTATACCCCTTTTAACCCTCTTAAAATCTGAAGAGAAAGGCGGAGGGAAGCTCAGCCGGGGAGAGGGGGATTAGGGTTTGGAACGAGAGAGAGCGGGAGAGAAGAGAGAAGAGAGGTAGGCTCAGTCGATAAGGAATCGAAGGTGTATACTCGATTCATGGTAGGGGTAGGGTTTGTCACAGGTGAGTGAAGAAAGATAGCGGGAGAGGAGCGAAGGTGCCGATTAGGGTTTCGAAGAGACCTTCGATTAGGGTTTCGAAGGTGCCGTCTTCTCTTCAGATAGGGTGAGAAGAGAAGAGAGGAATCCAAAGAGAGGAATCCAAACAGATCGAGAGCGGGATTCGAGAGCGGGAGAGAGCTCAGATTAGGGTTTGGAACGAGAGAGAGAGCGGGAGAGAAGAGATAAGATTTTCGTAGGCTTAGTCGATAAGGAATCGAAGGGTATACGCGATCTGGCTTTGAGATAAGGGGTATACCCCTTTTACCCCTCTTAAAATCTGAAGAGAAAGCGGAAGCCAGATCAGCCGTCCGATCTTCATCAAGTTCGATCAGACGGCTGATCACTTCCAGCTCAGATAAGGAGCTCAGCTTTCCATCTCTTAATAGACTAACTCTCTCTCTCTCTCTCTCTCTCTCTCTCTCTCTCTCTCTCTCTATATATATATATATATATATATATATATATATATATATATATATATATCTACTACTATAATGGGAGAAGGCCTTAGTGTAATTTGTCCTTCTACCAACCCGTGCAACGCACGTGCATAACTATTGTAAATGAGGTTTTAGATCAGATATGAATTTTTATTTTAAAAAAATTATATTTATTAAGACGTGCATTGCACGTGTAAACTACTATAATAATATTATAATGGGAGAAGGGCTTAGTGTCATTTGTAAATGATTGTCATTTTGTCAACACGTGCAGCGCACGTGTTGATAGATTTTTTTTTTCTTTTCATTCCCCTCCTCATTTTCTCCACGTGCAACGCACGTGTATAATACTAGCCAAGAAGTCGACGCTTATCAACATATTACGAGCCAAGAAAATAAAACATGTGCATTGCTTGTTGCATATTCCTTTTCCTTTCTTATGCAAAAAAAGGAAGTTGGAGGGTTCACATGCAAAAATCCCCCAATAAATAGTGAGAGGAAAAGCCGCGAAGAAGACGACGAATCTAGTCTCGTGTCTTCCTATTTCTCTGACACGTCTAGAGAGAGAAAAATCCAATTATATTTAGAGCGAGAATCTAGAGAGAGAGAGAAAGAATCTAGAGAGAGAAACAATGGGAGTTGAGAGGAAGCAGGAGGGTTGCGTCGCCATCCGATCCGTCCCTCCAATCTCCATTTCCCGCTACTCATCCCATGGATCATCCCTCGTTTCAGGTCCCCAGGATCTCGAACTTTTCTCCCTTTTTTTTGTGAATTTTTGATTTTTTTTTTGTTAATTTTTTAGATTGTGATGTAAAAGATCCAATTTTGATGAAGAAATGAGTGTTTTTTTAATTTAAGTTTTGTTTGCAATTTTTTTTTTTTTTTTGGATTTTTTTTCCGGGGTGGTTTTATTTTGATTGTGATGTAAAATATCCAATTTTGATGAAGGAATAGGATGTTTCTAATTTTAGTAAAATTGGGTGTAATTTATTGTTAAAATGGAATGCATTTTTGTAAAAAAGGAAAAATATTTTGCTAATTTGGAACTTTGGTAATTTTTAGGTATGAGTAATTGGAAGAACATACGATTTACAATTGAGTAATTTAGGGGGTGGGGGGGGGGGGGGGGGGGGGGGGGGGGAATGTAAATTTTAATTATTTTAGTGGAGTTTTTTTTTATTACAGTATAACATAAATATGTTTAACTATATTTTGTGAAAATTGATGGCCTTTATCTCTACTACTATAATGGGAGAAGGCCTTAGTGTAATTTGTCCATCTACCAACCCGTGCAATGCACGTGTATAACTATTGTAAATGAGGTTTTAGATCAAATCCAGACTATGTCTGAATTTTTAGTTTTAAAAAAACTATATTTATTAAGACGTGCATCGCATGTGTAAACTACTAGTTAAAAATAAAGAGAAATGCTATGAGTACTCCTAGTTGTACCCAATGTTTTAGTTGATGTGCTGGAACATACTGCTATGGTATGTATAACCAAAGAAAATAATTAATTTTACCAATCTTTGATTAGGTGATAATACATAGATTCCATGGTGGAATCCAACACATCAATTAAATTAGTGAGTATATTAAGATGTACATGTAGCACTCCTCAAAATAAAAACTAAGAAAAATCAAGGAAATGTATGTTTTTGATTATTTGAATGGAGTTGGTAAGAGGTGAGTATGTCAAATATTTAGTTAATATCCTTAGTTTCCTACGCAGCATCCTGAAATCGGGGCATTAGCTGGAGCCACTTTAGGTTTTGCAGTACTTTGTGAATATGAAATTACTTAAAAGGGCTTTGGAAGATCCCAATGTGTTTCGTGTCCTGTTTATGTTGATGAGTACTAGAAAGCAAGCAAGAAATGGGCAAGATTGGAGGTGGGTCATTAGCAGTCCCGCAGTCTTGATTAGCGAGCTCTTTTTTGGTGTTAAATAAATCAGAAGACTCATTGTGGTGGTTAGCGGCAACTGCGAGGGAATGCTTAAGAGTGGGTAGATTAGTGTTGGACATGTTGTAGCTTACATTGTTTGTGGAGAAGGTTATAGTGATTAATGAGCTTGTTAGTTTTAAATAACTCAGAAGCAATCTTGGTTAGAGACCGCTTTTTGGGTGTTAAGTTAATCACTCAAATTAATTATAAGAGACAATGTGGTGGTTAGTGGCAATTGCGAGGTTTTGCTTAAAGTGGGTAGATTAGTGTTGGAGATGTTGCTTATAACATAATTTGTTCGGAAGATAACCAAAATAGTGTGGAGAAGGTGAGATTATAACTATGGTGATTAGCAGTCGTTATTAACTTGCATGTTAGTGTTAGATAAATTAGGGTAGTCAATGATGGGTAGTGATTATATTATAGTACAGCGGCTTATATTATTGTTTTCATTGAGGAAAAATCTAGCTAAGCATGAAGTGTTAAGTGGGTGATTAGCATTATTGGTTGATGAAATTCAATTGTAAATTATATTTAGATTTCAGTAGGTAATGGTGGCATTGGAAAGATGTTGTTTCGATTGGACAGGCTTTGTTGGAACTCCTGCTACATTGATGGAAAGTCTAGTAGCAGAGTGTGGAGTTGGTGATTATATTAGTATGCATGTGCTTATTATTTAAGTGGAGCAAAATATATATAAATTAGTTTGAAGGACCAATGTCGCTTGATATAATGATATGTTGCTAAATGATTTAATTAGCTAGATTCGGATTTTTATCTATGCATGGTTTTGTATACATGATGGAAAGATAGGTAGAGAAATGGTAAGTGTGGGGACGATGAGCTGAAACCTAGACTATTCAAAATAGAGAATTTTTTGCGGACGGTGCACTACTTTATCAACTCAGTATAGTTTTGATATGATCCTATGACTAGGAATTTAGAGTGAGAAATTAAGAAGAGTAGCTCTGTTGGTTAATGAGGACGTTGTGTTGGGAAATGTGATTTCCCATATTTTTCTTTTTTATTCTTTTGTTTTCAGAAAAAATTTCCCGCAAAAAGAGAAGTTTAGCGTATAGGTACCTTAGAAGTTCAGTCGTCTTATGTCAAAAAATTAAATTAACTTTTATTCTCAAAGTGGATAGAACTTGCAAAACATGTTTAACATGTGTGCTACTATAAAGATGCAGCTTAAATTCTATTTATATTTTTAATTCTTTTACTGGTTTTACTTTTATCCATAAGATATTATATGCTTTAGGAAATAGAAGATTAGATATGATTGTTTATTTATGAATTTTATTGTCTACATACTGTTACTATAATTGACCTTTGATTGTTTCTATTCAGATGATTCGACATGTGGATCACCAAGATGGATTGGGAAAGGTCTTTCTTGCGTTTGTATCAAAGGAAAGGGAACATACGAGCGCATATGTATTAATCTGTCACCATTACAGGCAAGTTTATTGTTTACTGTTTACTGTGCCCTTGTTGGTTAAATAAATGATTATGTGCTACTTTCCGGCATTATTTATCAAAATCTAACCTGGGTTTGTTTTTGAAGGACCCATGATAAAAGTAAATAACTGACTATTGAGTTACTGCAGGAAGAAAGATTGCAGAGATTGAAGCACCGGATGAAGGTTTATTTTGATCCCGCTAGGAGGGACCATCAGGTAATTTGGTGCATATGTTTGATTCTTACTTTAATATTATTCCTCTTGCTTAAGCTTTATGGCGACGTAAAACCCTTCAATAAAATTTTTTCCCCATATCATAAAGGCCATGCATGTTTGTCTTGGCAGTTGAATATCATTATGATCTATAGGCTAATAGTTCCTCGTATGCATGAAGTTGCAACCGAGTAACAAACAGTAATATTGCTGCATTAATTCAGGAAGCACTAAAAGCCCTTTGGGCCGCCACATATCCAGATCAAGAACTTCAAGGGCTTATATCTGAACAATGGAAGGAAATGGGCTGGCAGGGTAGGGACCCATCAACAGACTTCAGGTTTCTTACTGTATTTTCTTTCATGCTCCTTGCTTGTGTTAAATTACATTTCTTCTCTCCCCAATGGCTCATGTGATCTTTACGTTATGTCGGTTAGGGGGGCTGGTTATATCTCACTTGAGAATCTTCTCTTCTTTGCGAAGACATTTTCTGTAAGTTATTTTTTCCCCGGATTTGTATGATAGTTCACTTCAATTGATTATTTCTGCGTTTACATGATTGGTAACGACTAATGAGTCTATGTCATTAATTCAGGCATCTTTCCAGAGGCTGCTAAATAAGCAGGGGGGTAAGCGAGCTACCTGGGAATATCCGTTTGCTGTTGCTGGAGTGAATATCACATTTATGATCATGCAAATGTTAGACCTGCAGTCACGTAAGAACTTCTTTCCCGTGCGTATGCATTAGTTTTTGGTGGATTATCCTTATTAAGCTTTAATTATGATGGTATAATAGATATAAAGCAAAATTCACTGGCCATGCAAAACTGAATGGTTATATTGTCACTAAATACATCTCACTAGCACCTTTTCCATTTCATAAGTTATACAACATGTTTTCAGGAAAACCAAGTGCAACTACTTACAGGGTTATTAGTATCGTTAGAATCTTTCAGGGTGTGTTGATTACTACGAATGAAGAGTTGCACTGGGTTCAGGTTAAAGAAAAAAATAGAGTTACACTGGGAATCAAATTCCCATAGTAGGGAGAATCAGAGTTTGGATTCCTCCTTTATGGAATGCATTGTAGTCAATATTCTTAGTTGAACAATCCATGAATGAGGAATGTTTGGATTCCCCCCTTATCAGAGAATGTATTCTAGGTAATTATGCAGTTTGGACAATTCGATTTCATTTTGCTCAAGAATTCCAAACTATAGTGTTCTAGGTAAATTTTCTAGATGTGGAAATATTATTGCATTCATGTTGTTGCTGTTTCTCCGTATTGTTTATGGCCGAATTATCTTTTTCTATTGTACAAACGACAGTTGAACATTTTTCTCTATATCTTTTCCTAGTCAAGTATTCTCTTGTTTCTTATAAAAAAAAAGTGCGAAAAGTTTAAATCTCTTTAGCAGAGTGGTTAGATTGAACGTGGACGATAATGTTAGCTAATAATACATCAACTTCACAAGTGGTGTTGTAGCAAGAAGAAAACTTGCTAAGTTTACTGAACCTTTACTTGTACTTACCTCATGGATGTAGGACTATAGTACTGCTTATTATTATGTTCTAATTGTTGTCTTCTTTATCTTAGGTTTAGCTTTATAGTATTTATGTTATAATGTCTCTATAAACAACGGAAGGAACCAACTTTGCAGCTAAAAGTATGATAGAAAAAGTAAAGAATAGGGGAAGGGTGATGCAAAAAGAAATTGGCAAATACAAGTATAACATTTCTACTATATATAACGCCAGAGGCGGGTGTTTTTGTATTAACAACCAACGCCCGCATGCACACACTTGTTACTGAACAATTCCTAAAAATTTCACTTGTAAGGCATATTAGCGCCAGAAGTCCCTTGATCCTGCATAATATTTGTATATAAGTCCCTCAAAATATGTATATATGCATATGAATTTCTCAATTCTTTAGAACTTTACAATTAAACCGCTTTACTTGAAAAATAAATGTGCATCGTACATGTAAATTTAATGGTGAATGGTACTCCCTGCCAGACATGTAAATTAATGGCTAAATATAAGACTATTCACCCATGCCTGGAAAACATAGTTGGGTGAGTTTTTTTTTCTTTCTAATTTATAGTTTGGTGTGGTTTTTTTAAAATGCACAATAGTTGGGTGAGGTTTTTGTAAAGAGCGGTTCAAACCATCCTTTTTTTAGGATGTGGTAATCGATTTATTAGCAAGAGATGCATGCAGGAGGAGTGACTCATATTGGAGCAAAACTAGCTGTTGACTGTAAAACTTCTCTGAGATACATGATCAAAGTCACAAAAGATGGGATTCCACAGGGTCTAGAATATATATTATTGTAAATATATCTGATGATAATAAGAATTCGCGCAGTTATTTTAACCCACATGATGTGTACACATTCTGCTATCTGTATATCTACTACCTCGCAAAATTTCCCAGTTCTGTATCGGGGGCTACTTTTGATAAAATTTACAGTAATAACTGACATTGTAGACACATGTTTCTCCGGAATTGTCATACCGATCTGTAATGATTTTTTGTCTGCAGCAAAGCCAAGAACATTCGTCCGAGCTGTTTTTGTCCAAATGCTATCAGGTGTGACTGATCACTACTATCTTTATGACTGCTAATTTCTTCAAAATTTTTGTAGCTATTACAGTGCTTGCTTCTGAGATATTTATCCCGAAAAGAGTTTGCATATGAATTTGTGGGGATAATATGAGGAGCATAATGTATGTTTAGGACTTATGCTAATAGAACTTACATTAAACTTGGAACATGCTAATGTCTGTTATGTGTATGTATGTATGTATCCAGGGGATGAGTGGGCATTTGATCTGCTCTACTGTGTGGCATTCATGGTTATGGACAAGCAGTGGCTGGATAAGAATGCTTCATATATGGAATTCAATGTAAATACCCATTTTGCACAATTGAAAATATCATATTATTGCAACTTAATACGATCTGATCTCTCTCTTAGCAAAGTAAGTTTCTAACCAACCTCTAATTGAGTGTTTGATGTAATTTGTTGGCAGGAAGTTTTAAGATCAACCAGGGCTCAATTGGAGAGGGAACTACTATTAGATGATGTGATGAGGATAGAGGACATGCCATCTTATAGCCTTCTTTCCTAGCAATATGGGGGTAGTCATCGCCAAATAATGTTGTCCTACTTTCTAAGTGTATAGTAGCTTTTTTTTTTTTTTTTTTTTTTTTAATTTTAATTCTTTGTTCCTAAGGTTTTCAAATTTTGATCCAACTTTTGAGAATAAGTCAGCATTATTTTCCTCCCTTTCACTTGTGTTTTCAAAAAAACACAAATTCCACTTGACTCTTAACATGTGAATTCTAGTGATTTTTGGTCGTGTCTGGGAATTCTTGTGATTTTTGGTTGCGATGCATGCTCATATATGCCATCGGTTAACTTTTTATGCACGGATGATGTACAAATTTGTTCGTTCCGTAGATCATAAATGACAATCACAACTCTCTATTATAATATCTACTCATTAAAAAAAATTGTGATAAATCTCTACTACTATGATAGGAGGTCTTAGTGTAATTTGTCCATCTACCAATCCATGCAACGCACGTGCACGTGCATAACTATTATAAATGGGATTTTAGATCAAATCCAGACTACGTCTGAATTATTTTTACTTTCGAAAAAACTATATTTATTAAGACATACATCGCACGTGATTTTCTCTCTTTATCGCATTATTAAGCTAACTAACCATTCCATATATCTACAGAAACAGAACATAAACACAAATAACATGTCAAATTCCCAAGAGAATTTTCTTCAAAGGAAAATAATAATTTATGCTTGTAGAAGAAGTCTAAATATGCCAATTTGAATATATCTTCATCCCTAAGAGTACCACAAATAAATACTACTCTAGTGGCATCTTCAGCAGTTGGATCTAATTATACAAAAGAATAAGTTTTCACTAGCAGACCATTCCGAAATATTTTGCCCTCCATTCTCAAATTTGTAGAAACCGAACACCAAGGGGCGGAGGCTACATGAAATCAATGTTTATTCCCATCCATGTTTTACCCCAATATCACCATTTGCTTTGTAGGAAAAACAACAACAAAGCGATGATAACCCAACAAAAACAAGAAAGAAAATCCAGCTTATGTTGATCTGCTGGGCAACAGCTACTACTTTAGCTTTCGCTTCTTCCTCATCCTTTCTCTCCTCTCTTCTTCTTCAATAAGACGGAGCTGCTCTTCATCCTCCTCTCTAGCAATCTTCGCACTGTTATGAAAAGAGTATCCAACATTAATACCATATAGCTATAAATGAATCGAGTATAAATTGAAAAACATAACAGCGTTGCCAGCAGCTTACATAAGCAGCGATAGTATTCATCATAAAAATGTAAAATAAAATAAATCATATAACACAGTTACCTTCTCCTTTCTTCTTTCTGGATTGAGTTGAAATCAGCTTCCATGTCACTAACATCATCATCGACATGTCTGTATTTGTTAGGATTATACCTGCATTCAAAAAATTTAGCATCATTGTAATTCTAGTAATTTACACGTGTGATGCACGTCTTAATGAATATAGTTTTTTAAAATAAAAATTTAGACATAGTCTGGATTTGAACTTAGAACCTTCTTTATAATAGTTATGCCCGTGTATTGCACGGGTTGGTAGATTGACAAAACATTTACAAATGACACTAAGGCCTTCTCCCATTATAATATTAGAGATAAGGAAATCATAAATTGAATATTTCACATTAAAGAAATATCTGTTCCCCTCAATATACTATCCTCCAAACATCTCCCCAGGACACATACTACCCCATGTATTTTACATCGCACTACCTGCCCCTTTCTTTTCATAACTCTTTTACTTTAACCAACTTTTTTTTTTCATAGTAAACAAATAATATTTAGTAACACAATTTTTTAAATGAACAATACTTGTCAGTTGGCAGTTTTGCTAAAATAACGCTGACATCCAAATATTAACAACTTTAGTACAGTCCGGTCTTTCTCTGATGACAAGGATAATAATCGAATTATCTGTTCCCCTCAATATCCTCCAAATATTTCCCCATGACACATACTACCATGTATTTTACATAGCACTACCTGCACTTTTCTTTTCATAACTAACTGTTAATTTTTACTTTAACCAACTATTCTTCATAGTAAACATATAATTTTTAGTTACACAATACTCGTCAGTTTAGCAGTTTTGCTACAATAACATTGACATCCAAATATTGATAACTTTAGTACAGTCAGGTCCTCTGATGACAAGGATAATAGATGAGAAAAGTTAGTAGCCCCAGAAGCAGCATCAATTACTCTAAACATCTACTCAAATTCTAATCAAATGATAGAAAGGACGATGATTTCTGTCAACAAAACATTCAGAAATTTTAAACATCTACTCAAACTCCTGCCTGAGATTTACATTAAATCCATCTAAAATGGGTTTTCTATATTCGCCCACATCAGGCATACCCTAGCAAAGCAAAACTCATTGTCCATCTGTCACCAAATACAACATCTACTCTTAAGACAGAACAAATCAGAGAACAGCAGGATTATTTCATATCGAACAGTACAAGACAACAACAATATAATGTAAGTATATACAGCAAAGTAAACACTAGTACCATCTAATTGTAGAAAAAGTAATAGAGAAAAATACATACCCAAACATCTTTCTGATCATTCCGATAGCATCTTCATCATCACTTTCATCTAATCTCCTTTTCATTGGCTTCTTCTTTATATGTTCATCATGTCTGTCTTTTGGTGGTGGGATATTCTTGGAAGCCTTCAACAATGGTAGCTTGATGTCAGAGATAAGGATTACAGAAAAATATAAACCATAAAAGAAAAACACTGAAAATTTTGCAAGAAAACTACCTGAGGTCTTGAGGATGGCAATGGCCTGTTCGGGACTGATTTCATTCTATCCATACTATGACTCGGTCTGCTCATTCTATCCATACTCTGGCTCGGTCTGCTCATTCTATCCGTACTCTGACTCGGCCTGTTCTGTGCAGATGACTGACTCTTCTGGGCAGAAGAATGAGGCACTGATGAAGGAGGCCTACTTTTCAATTGAGGATGACTAGGAACTTTAGCAAGAGGCCTGTTTGTACTTGTAGTCTGACTTGAAACCTTAGAAGGCAACGGTTTATTCATTACAGGTCGGCCGGACCCATTTCCACCATTAACAACTTTCCTCGGCTCAGCTGTAGCTGGCCTGGGCCTGTTCGGAGCATTGCCATTCACAGGACCTGCTTTTGGCTGTGACTGAGGATATTTAGAAACAGGAGGATTTCTTGGTGGATGGCCATTAGAAACGGGCCTCACATGCTTGCTCGGGAGTGGTTTACTACTACTCTTTGCAGATGGTTGGGCTGAATGACGATCTTCGAAAATGAGGAGAATCCTGTATAAGTATCCTCTATGAAAAAAATTAAACTTGCTTAAAGTTAAATGTTTAATAACTAAATGTCAGAACTAACCAGGATTAGGGATTGACGCCTTTCGAGGAGCTGGTAAGGTCTCCTCCTTATCGGGGAAATCAGCACCATCTGAAAAGAGGAACGAGTAATCCCGTGTGTCTTTAAGTGTCTGCACTTTCTTTCTAACCTGGATAAACAGATAGGACTTAAACATGGTGCTTATTAGTAGCATGTCAATAGCATTACAAGAAGTAGTTATACCTCATTGAAGACTTTAGGTTGCTTTTTTTGTACAACTGTTCTATTGTCAGAGGGTCTGTGTGCAGATTGCTTTGCACTCTGTAAAAAAGAATTATTAGAGAGTGCCACTGATATAGAAACGTTGGCCAAAATTTGTACTTACTCCAGATGAAGCTTTTGGAACCTTAGACACCATGTGCGGGTTTTCACGTATCGAACGACTCTCATCAATAACTCGTGAAGCAACCACCGGCTTAGAAGGGCCAAAGAACGAGCCAAAACTGCAACATTATATTGAACAAAAAATAAATGATTCAAAAACTACATGGTAAAAAGTGAGTTCCAAATACAACACAAGCTAAGGAAATTGTATCCTCTTTAGAGCAAAAGACTATCATGTCTCACATTAAGTTATAATAATGTCGAAATCTTTCACTGTACTCTAATTGAACTAAATTCGACAATCTAGGTGAACAGACGAAAGAACAATTTAACCAAGCAATCTTTGTTACTAAATGCATTCATAAACTACTAGAAAATTCTTTGCATAAAAAAATTAACACATCACTTACTTGTCAGTAGTGGATGACTTTCTCTTGGTCTGCGATGCAGTTAGGTCTCTGAAAGAAGAGGCAGTTTCTTTCTTAATCTCCTGCCTATACTTTTCTTTGAGCTTCTCCCTCAACCTAAGAAATTCTTCTTGTTCCTTGCTTGGAGGTTCCTCCTCCACTTGTTCATATTCCTCCTCTCCTTCAGAACCCTCCTCTTCATATTCATCGTAATCTTCTTGTTCATACTCATCTTCATCTCTCTAATGCAAATCATAAGAAAAACAACAAAAAAGATGATCAATAACTCAAGAATTTCGATTCCTTTTATTGAAGATGGTTATATAGTTCAACAACTTACTGTTCTATAATGATTTGCCATCATCTCCACTTATCCCCAATGGGAACACCTACATTTCATGAGAAACAAAACAAATCATCAGAAAAATCAAAACAAAGATTTAAACAATTATAGAAACAAAAGACACTAATAAAAATGAATGAACAAAAGTTGGTTTTTTTTTTTCTCACAAAAATTTCTGGAAAAAAATTGCCTAATGGTTTTTTTCCCCTTTTCATAAAATTGCAACAAAAAACTGCATTTTTTTACTCCTAAAATTTCTGGGGGGAAACCCAAAAAAATCCAAAATTTCTTAGATTTTTTTTCTTATAAAATTGCAAGAAATTTTGTTTTTTCCTTAATAAATTTCTGGAAAAATTGAAGAAAAATCCTAAATTTCAGATTTACAATAATCAACTAATCGAACAAATATTCATTATCCTGATATAGGGCATCAGAATTGTACATCAATTAATCAATCAAATTAACCCACGTTAAATTCTCCAAAAAAGAGGGGGAGAAATCCAGATCTAGGTCAAACGCAACTACAAACCGAATCCAAAATTTCGATTTTCGACAAAATTACAAAATCATGCAAGAAAGTGGGGGAAATTTACATCAAATCGATCGATTGCAGTTCTAGGGTTTCCAAGAATCACCAAAAATCGACGAAAAATTCAAAATCGACCACTATTTTTTCGATTTTCGATCATAATTGACAAATCAAGCAGAAAAGGGGCAAAATTGACACCAAATCGATCGATTCCAGATCTAGGGTTCCCAAATACTCACCAAAATTCGAAATTAAGCACGGAATCGAAGCGTAAGCCAAGGATGCGATCAAGACGAGTTTGAAAACAGCAGCAAAATTTGGGGAGATTCTTCGCCTTCGGTTTTTTGGGGAATGAGAAGGAGTGGAAAGGGGAAAACAGTTCCTATTTTTCTTGATTTTAATCACCTGATCTTGTTTCGGGTTGGATTGTTAAACGCTTACGGGTCCGGTTCTGTTTGGTTGGGCCCTGCAGTAAAGGCCCATATACACCAATCATATGGGCCTTTTCAATAAGCACTCTTTTTTTTCCCTTTTGATTGGTTTATTTTTTTATTTACTGGGTTTGCCCGTTGACACGTGCCTACGGCACGTCTTCGGAACGGTGCACCTTGTTTGATTATATAAAATAATTTTGGAGGTCCAGCAAATTGATTGAAGAAGCAAACATATTATATGAGAAACTTTTGGGGTCCAGAAAAAAACATATTATATGATTTTTTTGATTTTTTTAAATTATTTTAAAAGTTTTTTAATTAAAATTCTTTTTAGTTTTTAAATTTTTTATTTTTAAAAATTTTTTAAAATTTTTATTTTCTTAATTTTTTGAATGGAAGAGGGAGGAAGAGAGAGAGAAAAAAAAAATAATTAAATATATATAGGAGTTGTTTTGGGTGAGGGATATGAATTGGAGTTTTGGGGGAAAACTTTGGGAGGGAAAATATGTTTTGTGAGGTTAGATCTGGACCTTTGATTTTTGGGAAAATTGAAAGAGAGCCACTTGATAGCTTTCTTTGTGTTTTATTATATAGATTATATCAATATTTTATACCTCCTCTCTCTTTTCTATGTTTTGAAATTGAGAAATGAGAGGAAAAATGAGAATTCATATTTAACTAGCAAGCACACTACGCATGATTTTATTAAAAAAATTCAAAACAAAATAAAAATCACAATCTCTTAAAACACATTTTTTCCCCTATAACTTTTCCAATCTCACAATAATATGCATGTAACTAATTAATCTACTAGTACTTAATGTAAAAAAAAAAAAAAGTTTCTCTCTCTACATTGTTTAGAGAGAGAAGCTCCCTAAAAAACAAAAAAAAGAAGATGAGAGAGGAGCAGCCAGCGACTAGGGAGGGGGGAGGACTCCCCCGCGCGCCTTTGGAGATTCTCATGCAGTGGGTTTTTGAAATTCGAATTTTTTAGGATTTCGAAATTCAAATTTGAATTGGAAGTGTAGAGGGGGAGATTTACTGAGTTTTGAATTTCAATATAGATTTTTGGAATTCAAATTTTCAGTTGAGAACAACAACTACTGTTGAGATCTGGATATGACGCAATCGAAAGATGGCACCGCGTTGGGGTTGGTTTGGTAGATACACGACGACAACGTCGTGGGGAGAGGAGTAATCATGCCAGCAATAGATGGAGGTTGTGGTTATTGCCTGGTACACATTTGGGGGATTGTGAGGGAGTCTCTGGGGTGGAGAGCTAGGTTGATGGATTTTCAAATTCAAAGTACATCTTGGAGGTTTTGGTGGGAAAACATGATGCAGATGCCTAGTTTACAAGTTTAGCTAAGAGATGGACTAGTTAGGGATGTAGACAGTGTTTTGTAATTGTCCTCACTGTTCTGTTTAGGAACAGATATATGTAAATTATTTGTACAACCTGTTTCGTTAAATTTTTTTATTTATTAATGAAACGGTGACGATGTCATCTTTTTCTATAAAAAAAACTAATTAATCTACTAAATTAGAATAAAATAAAATTCACGGTGATTCTTTTTCCTTCTTAAGTTTTCATGAGTTTGCAGAAAACCTACTTCTTTGGGTTTGGCATAATATGGGCCAAAAGAAGTTGCAGTTCCCCCTGCTCTATCCAAAATCTCTATAAATTAGTTTTGGAACCTCGACTTCCACAAGAGCACAACTATTGCATATACATTTGCAAAATGCTAAACATACATGAGTTTCTACCCAAATGTATATTATAAATGCATTGTGACCCACTTTCTACTAAAAGACAAGATTAAAACCTTGTCTTTTTGTAAAAGGTAGACCCCAATAAATTTATAATGTACATTTGGGATAAAAACTCGTGTATGCGTAGTCATCCTCTATATACTATAGTATATATTTCCAAGCAGACTCAGAGTTATCTATATAATAAATTACAAAGAAAGCTATCAAGTGGCTCACAATCAATTCCCCCCAAAATCAAAGGTCCATATCAAACTTCACAAAACACATTTTCCGTCCAAAACTTCAAACCCCAAAACCAAATTTTTCTCCATAAAGAACTCATTACTTTATTACTATCTCTCTCTTCTCTCTTTACTTTTTCATATTTCTCTCTCTCTCTCTCTCTCTCTCTCTCTCTCTCTCTCATTCTTTCTTTATTTACTTAGAAATTTTGATTTTAAGATTTCGGTTTTGTAAAATTTCAGAATTTTAATAGCAAATATCTCTCCAACAATTAAATTTCATTATTTTCCACACTTAAAGTTCTAAGAAGTTAGATTTTATACCCCGTTTATAATTATTTTTCAACATATACTAATGGAAACATAAACTTTTATTTATAACTAATTATTGTCATACTATTCAAACTTGAGGTACATAATTATTGTTTTACTGTTTATATGGCTTTTCGTGTTTTGTATCGTTCCGAAGACGTGCCTGTGCCCACGGGCAAATCTAGTCCTATTATATCATGCACTATATCTAACTTTGCACCAATTGCTTAAATCAGAAGTGACTGAACTTGAGACCGAACCATTGTCTCCAGCCAATTTTGTATCAGTTGCTTTAATCAGAAATCACCCAATTGTTAGGCACAATATGAAAGAATGAAGATTTTTTTTTTACAAAGTGAACAAAAAATATATTACTCCTTGCTTGAGATACCAAATAAAATAAAATAAAATAAAATAAAATAAAACAAAACTAAATAAACTAAACAAAATAAAAACATTGTTGTAAATTTGACATCGAGAAACTCCGAGATTTCTATACATAGTTATCATGACAAATATTCTCTCGTACGATGTCTCTAGGGACATCAACAATAGCGTAAAACTAAATTAGCCATTCATTACAGCACCATTTCAGAATACAGACATCATGGTGATAAATTTCAGAATACAGACATCAACAATAGCATATAACTAAATTAGCCATTCATTACAGCACAAATTCTCACAAGTAACAACTCAGATTTCCGCAAAGATGTGATGGTCTCAAAACCATGATTTTCTGGAAGAAGCGCATTTCCTGGGCGTTACAACACAAATTCTCACAAGTAATAACTCAGATTTCCGCAAAAGATGTGATGGTCTCAAAACCATGATTTTCTGGAAGAAGCGCATTTCCTGGGCGTATTGATATTATCACTTCAAGACCTGGGGTAATAAAAAAAATAGCGTTTTGTCAAGTAAACCAAGTAACAAAAAAGAATCAGCAAAGTTATTATGATAGTCACTATCCATAACTATGCATTGTAAAAGGTAATCCAAATCATAGCAAACAAATGAAAGATGAGCTTTCTACTTAATTCTTAAGCTCTGTCCGAAGAGTCAACATGACACACAATATCAAAAGAATTAAAAACAAATATAATGCCTCCCAAAATGAATGAATAAATAAATAAATAAATATAGAGCGACACAAAAAATCAAATTGGTGTAAGAGTAAGACGGAGGCCGTTCACCTGCAGCCTTAGCAGCCACAGCTTCTTGATAAACATCTGTTACAAATAAGATCTGTGATGGCTTATCTACTCCAACTGACTGTGAGATCTCAAAGTAACTGCGAGCTTCTCTTTTGTTCCTGAAAATGAAGAAAGTGAACCATGATAAGCTTTGAAGCATAGAACTTCATTCAATAGCCATGTTGTGCCGGACACTCTGATTGTTCACGTGTTTCCTTTGTCTGAGGTGGGTCATGCCCATTGATGTTGTGCTTCTTAATGAATAATATAGAAGTTTACAATGATGCCAATGAAGATGCAAAATGTAAAGGAGAACCAACCCAGTTGTGGTGTCAAAAAATCCACACAGGTACTTCCTCAAATCTCCATATGCTGTGTTCCCAAATATAAGGCGCTGAGCCTCTCTACTACCACTAGAATATATGTAAACCTGCAAAGAGGAATTTGCTATTTTCAATTCATAAATTAAACCTGCAACATACTGTGCATAACCCAAAAGTTCAGAAAAGAATGTAGAAAGAGAAAAAAATAAATTGTTCACCAAAAACAAAGCTAATCTGAACTTCTTTTATGGTAAAGTTCAATTTTTGAGAAATAACATTAGGTATATTTTCCATACCTTAACCATATCAATAATATAATACTGGAGGTGGAGATCAACCAATATCTAATGTAATACTATAATGGAAGAGTTGGGGTTGTGTAATTTGTAGATAAACCAACTTACGTGCTTCGCCCATGCAGATTAAATCCCCCAATTCAAAATCCAACAACAAAACCCACATAATCAACCAACCCAAAAATTGATCGTCTCTCTCCTCGATCCCGTCGAAACACTAATTTCCCTCAAAATTCGCGTCCATCGCTTTTGATTTCTGACCGATTCCCATCAACCGACTTCGTCTCCCTTTCCATGCGCCCCCTCGATCCGTGAGATCACCGCCTCGAAGGAGGAAACCCTAAATTTCGCTTGAATTGATAGAATCGCTTGATTTTCACGAGTCTTTTCTGAAAATGTCGGTGGATTCCCTCACACCGAGTCCTAGAAGGCTTCTATGCAACACCGGCACTGGTGCTGCTGCAGGAGACGGTATTTTTGAAACCTTATTCTTGATCTTCCGAAATCTGAGCTCAAATTTTCAAGCAGTTTTGTTTTGGATTGGAATTTTATTTTGCAAGTGTGATTGTGGCAACGTTGGTGTGTCCGTTGGATGTGATCAAGACTAGGTTTCAAGTTCATGGACTGCCTAAGCTGAATAGTAGCAACATCAAAGGCATGCCTTTTCCTTCTTCTAAAGTATTATTCTTTACCGATGAATGCAATGGCAGTTTAACGATGTTCACTCCATTATACCCTGTTATTGTTTTTGGTTATAGAATAATAGTTGAGAAGACAATATGAGTAGTGAAATTGTTGTTGCTTACTTAGAATATCAAATGGTTAGGCATTTTTGGTTGGAAATTGTGTTATTGAAGGAAGTTGCGAGATGCATGGTTCACATTGTTGAACAAATACGAGAATATGGTGATTAAAAAGTTAATTGATTTGGTCGGAATTAGCAATGAATGGAAGTAAAGATAGCTAGATGATTTTTACATAAGAAAGTAGTAAACTTTTTGGTTTATGTAGGTATTACTTTGATGAACTTCGTTATGGAGACCTACGAGTTGTACTCTGAGTATTAGACATGTAGTGTTATCCTGATATGATGTTGTATATCTTAGTAGCTGACAGAGTATGCGTACTTTACTTGTTGAATGATGATGTTTATGCTGCTTATATTGTACAAATTAGCAATTTCAGATTTTGAAGCATATAGATTTCCCAATGATGCATTATTGCCTCATTATTAGCCGTTATTAGCCTTTAGAATTTTGTGAATCGATCATTTGCTTTGATTTATTTTAGATTATTGAGTCCCACGAGCGAAGTCCTTAAGGACTTCTGTGCAACGCCGGCGCTGGTGCTGCAACAAGTGACGGTGTTTTCGAAACCCTATTCTTGATCTTTCAAAATCTGAGCTCGAATTTTAAAGCAGTTTTTTTTATTGAAATTTTATTTTGCAGGTGTGATTGCGGCAACGTTTGTGTCTGTTGGATGTGATTGTTGAAGTATAGTACAGAGACAGAAAAGAATACTTTATTGGATACTAATAACTGAATACACTGCCTCCTATATATAGGAGAGTACAAAGAGTAATATGAGTTTATTACAAATGTGAGACTAAAACTTAAGACTATTTTAACACTCCCCCTCAAGCTGGTGTGTAGATATTGTCGAAACAAAGCTTACTCAAAAATGTTTGAAAAAGCTTAGGAGATAGTACTTTAGTTAGGATATCAGCAAGTTGTTCACCGGATCGAACATATGAAAATGAAATCTCCTTCTCTCTCATCTCGAATGAAGTGACAATCAACTTCAATATGTTTTGTGCGCTCATGAAACACCGGATTTTTAGAAATATGCATAGCAACCTTGTACTTGTCACAGTAAGGAAGAACTGGAGATAACAACGGAATTATTAAGTCTCGAATATGATCTTTGAGCCATAAAACTTCAGAAACCAAATGTCCAATGGCTTGGTATTCAGACTCTACACTTGATTTGGCTACCACGTGTAGTTTCTTACTTTTCCAAGATATGAGATTTCCTCCAAAGAATACGACGTACCCACTAGCTATCATCAACCAATCATGCCCAGTCAACATCAGAATATCCTCATAAAGAATGAGAATCATCAGGTCTTAAGAGAAGTCCTTGTCCTGAGAATTTCATAAGATAGCGAAGAATTTGAACCACAGCTTCCTAATGAGTGATGGTCGATGCATTCATAAAATGACTGACTCGACTAACTGCAAAGGCAATATCTGCCCTAGTCACTAAGAGATAAATGAGTTTGCCAACCAACCTGTGATATCGTCCTAGATCAGAAAATAACGCAGCATTGGAGGACGCTTAATATTGGGATCCATAGGTGTGTCACTGGGGCGACATCCCAACATTCTTGTCTCAACAAGAATATCAAGAACATACTTTCTTTCAGAAAGGAAGTTATCATTCTTTGTGCGTGCAACTTCAATGCCAAGGAAATACCGAAGCGGACCAAGATCTTTTGTTTGAAAGGTTTGAATTAAACGCTGCTTGATGTATACAATACCTTGCAAGTCACTGCCTGTGATACTGATATCATCAACGTAGACTAACAGAATAACAATGTCTTTGCTTCCTTTCTTTGTGAAGAAAGAATGGCAAGTCTTACTTCGAGATCTCTAATCTTATAATGAGAGAAGGCCTTAGTGTCATTTGTCATTTTGTCATTCTACCAACATGTGTAATGCACGTACATAACTAATTTAGAGGAGGTTTCCGGTTCAAATCCTCCCTACGTCAAAGTTTTTATTTTTATTTTTTGAACTTATTAAAACGTGCATCGCACGTGTAAATTACTAGTTACCTATAAGAGCACACGACTTTGCCAAACTTTTCAAACCAAACCAGAGAATACTATTTTAGTCCATAAAGAGATTTTTTTAGCAAACATACAAAATTCTCCCCATCGCTCAAAACTGGGAGGTTATTGCATATATTCCACCTCTTTCAAGTCGTCATTCAGGAATGCATTTTTGACATCAAGCTGATAAAAGGGTCAAGAACAATTGGATGCAAGTGAGATAAGAACCCGAACAGATGTGAGTTTTGCAACTGGGGAAAAGGTCTATACATAATCAACCCTAAATTCCTGCGTATAACCTTTAGCGACAAGACGGGCTTTGAGTCGTTCAACTGTGCCATCATGATTGTGTTTGGCTGTGAATACCCACTTACAACCATCTTACCACCAACAGGGAGACGAACCAACTACCAAGTATCATTCTGCTGAAGAGCCTGTATTTTATTTTTCACGGCTAATGTCCAACTAGAGTGCTTGAGTACTTCCTGAACATTTTTAGAAATAGAGATGGAATCCAAGGAAGAGGAGAGGTAAAGGCTCAAAAAGATTTGTTCTGTTTAAAAGAAGAAATAAATTTGGTAATATCATAGTGAGCACAAGAACGTTGAGTCTTGTGTTGATCGATAGGTAAATCATCTATGTTAGAGATATTACTGACAAGTGGTAGGCCCCGATTGAATAATGGGTACATCATGGATGGTCGAGTCGGAATGCAGTTTGCGTTTCCTTACATAAACCCGAAGTGGCGGAGGCGGCGGTGGTGGTTATGTTGTTGGAAGTGGTGGTGGTGGTGGAAAATCAAGAGACTCAACAACAGCCCACGATAAAGTGGGAGTTTTGGAAGAAGTTTGTTCAAAAAAATATTTTTGTTCAAAAAATGAAACATCTGTCGAGGTAAACATTTTCTTCGATGAAGGGCAAAAACAAAGATAACCTTTAAAAAATGTGAATATCCAAAAAACACATTTAGTAACACGTGGGTCGATGCCCGGATGGAGATGTTGAACAAAACACGTGCAACCAAAAATACGAGGTGAAGTGGATCTAGAATCGAGATGAAGTGGATCTGCATCGAGATGAAGTGGATCTGGAGGTCAAGATGGCTGGTTGGATTTGGAGAGGTAGGGCGGCGGCGGCTGCTTGCAGGGAGGGCAGCAACAAGACAGAGGCGTGGAAGAGAAGATTAGGGTTAGGGTTCGGGTTTGGAGGAAGAGATAGGGAGGAAGAAGAAGGCTGCGATTTTTTTTATAGAGGGAGAGCGAAAAGAAAGAAAACCCTAATTTTTTGTGTAAACTTTTCAGGCTCTGATACCATGTTGAAGTATAGTATAGAGACATAAAAGAATACTTTATTAGATACTAATAACTTAATACATTGTCTCCTATATATAGGAGAGTACAAAGAGTAATATGAGTTTATTTCAGATGTGGGACCAAAACTTAAGACTACTTTAACAGTGATCAACACTAGGTTTCAAGTTCTTGGATTGCCTAAGCTGAAAGTAGCAACATCAAAGGCATGCTTTTTTCCTTCTTCTAAAGCATTATTCTTTACTAATGAATGCAATTGTAGTTTAACGACATTCTCTCAATTATTCCTATTATTGGTTTTGGTTATAGAATATTAGTTTAGAAGACAATATGAGTAGTGAAATTGTTGTTGTTACTTAGATTATCAAATGGTTAGGCATTTTTTGGTCGGAAATTGTGTTATTGAAGAAAGTTGTGAGATGCATGGTTCACATTGTTGAGCAAATATGAGAATATGGTGATAAAAAAGTTCGTTGATTTGGTCGGAATTAGCAATGAATGGAAGTGAAGATAGCTAGATAGTCTTTAGATAAGAAAGTAGTAATTTTTTTGGGTTTATGTTTTTGTGTGTTTTTGCCTTTCTGGTTTTTAAATTGACTGAGGTGAAATCGTTGTGCGTGGGCCAGAAGTCGGGGAGCGAGGAATCGGAAGAGGTATGTTTGAAAACTTTTTGACTTTTTAGATGAAATATTAATTGTTTTTGAAATAATATGAAAAAATGATTGTTGATTGAGAAAGTTTATTTTTTTTAGAAGAAATTGTAATTTTTAGTTGAGAATATTTAGATTTTTAGTTGTTTTTGTCTATGTTTGTTTTGTTAAAATACAAGTGCAATTTCCCTCAACCCTTCTACAACTTCGAAGTTTTAACTTAGTGGCAGGGAATTTCACATGGTATCAAAGCAACCCAGGTTCGAATCTCATTGGCTATGCAATTTAAATGCGGATTTTTAAAAAAATACCGTTGCGTATAGTCCAGGTATCGGCCCACAATTTGTTGGATATTTATCCCGTTTCTTTGGCCCAAAAAAAATGGGCTCTCGACCTGAGGCGGCGTGTTAAAATACAAGTGCAATTTCCCACAACCCTTCTACAACTTCAAAGCTTTAGCTTAGTGGCAGAGACTTTCACAAGGGTTATTAGATTAAATTGTTGGTTTAAGTGTGTTGTTTATTTTGCTGGTTAATATAATCTTAACCACACAATTACAACTGGAAGTTATATTAACCATCCAATCACCCAATTATTGTCAGCTACCATAATACCCTCAAAGTTCAAATTTATTTACGACATAATTATTTACAAAAGTGTAATTCATATAAAATAAAAAGTGGTGCCACTATAGGTAATTTGTGAAGAGTAGGTTCTTAAGAAAAAAAGGTGTGCATCGCGAGCAGATTACTAGTCATTTTATACTCGAGAGTAATATTACAATTATCGAGTCAGCCTAAATTCTAAATTGGCTAATGTCTTGGCACTATGTTATCTTTTAATCTTTCATCCAACATATAATTACGGGAAAAATAAAAGCAAGATTATACCAATAGAAAGGATCATTGATATAAAAATCTATTGTTGTTGCAAAAAAAATTCAAGGCATAGATAGAAGGTCACCCCATTTTGAGTATCAGAGTTTTTATAACCAAATGAGTAATATCTCAATAAAAATTTTCCCAAAAAAAAGTTTCAATAGAAGTAATACTATTAACAGATAAATAAATAAAATTTACAGGTAAAACAAGTATCGAGATGCGACCTTGATGCCATTTGCATGCCACTTTTCAAGAGCTTCAGGAACATCCTCAAATACAACTCCCTTCAATTCATTGTTCTCGTACCCAGTTCTCCAGATATGTCCCTGCATCATGGCCACGGAGAAAAAGAAAAGTAAGAAGGTAAAACAAGATTCTGGAATTTACAAATACCAACCTTCCTTAGTCAGGATTTTTTTAATTACCTGCAATTGCTTGAGAGCAGTAATTTTTCTGTCAGCTTTTATCATTGCCTCCACATTTGTTACTAACGAATCAATGACATTTTCTTTCCCAGCATCATAAGGAGGGATAGGGACAGATCCTGAAACACCTTGTTCCAAGTCTTCTTTAACCTAAATTTAATTCATCTTCAAGTTCAATATTTTAAATAGAAATCCAGCTGAACTAATATTCTGAATATAACTTAAGAGAATCAAATGTTAAGACGTGCATGCCACAACATATGAACAGTACCAATCTAAACAAATAAAAAAGTATAGCCGGATATTAGAAGATAAGCGACTAAAGCTTAATGATAGTAGAAATATAAGAATCCATAAAAATACATGGATGTGTGCTTATATTCTTTCAATATGATGGGCCATTTTGTTACATATTGGTTGGCCACAATCTCACAATTTACAGTTACTTGAGGACTGAAGAGTTGAAATGTATAAATACCAAGTTCAATATGTTCATGTATACATAAGAAAAAGGGGAAATAGGACATGAAAGTAACTTACTTGGGAGCGCAGTAGTTCAATATCTTCTTGGGTTTCCTTGCTGTCATACGTAGATACTAAATGTTTCCGCACATTGTCACGAGCATATGGAAAAAGAACATCTGTTACAAAGGATATTGGGGTTGTAGTTCCTTCAATGTCAAGGACAATGCACTGCTGCAAAATACCTCCAAGAAACCATTAGAGAATGAAGTATAATTTTTTAACTACAGAGTGCAAGTATTGACCAAATGATAGATAGGGAAGGATGGGTACTACAGTCAGAAGCCAGTATAGTTAAGAAATAGTTGGATGGTGAAACCTAAATACAGACAAAAAATATGACAGGCACTCACTCTCGAGGAGTAAGCACCGGGGCTTCCATTCATTGGCACAGCCATCACAGAACTCTTTAGACGCTTCTCTTGTCTTATAGATATCTTAGTATTGTTTACGGGCCCATGGCTTGGACTTGTCCAGTCTATGCCTAACTGGTGTAGCTTTAGTGCAGCATCAAAAAGATAATGATAACACTCAGCCTGGAAAAGGAATTAAAATTTTAAAGAGAGATGCACAGCAGAACCAAAATCAAATGAATATTCAAACATTTCCAATTATTACAAAACATACCACTAATTCTCATGATATTATAGAGAAAATTTAAAAAGTCACATACATATCCAACAGTTGAGTGTTAGGAAATCAAATAACACTTCCTGCAATGGATGAGATTGGCAATTAAGAAAGATGGGACGTGATATGATAATGTTAATTTGACAGAAAAGATGATTGTTAAAAGGATTTAAACATACTTTGATGTTATTCTTTTACATCAACAACACACCATTAGAAAACCTTCAATTCAGGTGCAAAAAGAAAGTCAATTTTAAGAGAGAGATAGTAATTGCTGGTTTGTCCGGATGCATATAGACAGCAAAGAGGCAAAGCAACTAACCAAGTGAACATATTTATATGATAGGTTTTGGGTAAGATTATAAAGTAACTGAATGATAATAAAGAGGACATGAGAATTATGAGAGTAGCCATATTGCCAAAGCAAAAAGGAGAAGTATGAGAGTAGCCATATTCCCAAAGCAAAAAATATACATTTAGCAGTTAGCACTTCTGGATTTTAGTCACAGCACTTTTCAGTCTTTAACTCACAACAATAACAAACAGAGGCTTGACAGAATAAACTGATTAAGAAATATTTGAGTCTAAATTTGTCAAACAATAAACTGCAAGCAGGTATATCTATGATCACAGATTAGAGAGATAGGACCAAGAGTTTTGTTTCACTTCAGCCCAAAGTTTATTACTCTGTTCTGTTTATGATTACAAGTCTAGGTTAAATAAGGCCTATACATAAGCATATTCTAATGAAATTGTTTAGGTTCTTTATTTGAGTCTTTATTAAGATTTACAAATATTGTGATTGGGATGTGCTTCTGTTCTCCTCAGAATTCTATTATTTCTCTTATTTCTTTCCAATTCGTCTCTCCTCCCCAACTGCCCCTTCATGTAAACTCTACGTTCTTGCTACTCACCTCACAAAGTCAAAACTCAAAACCCTTTCATATTAGCCAAGACACATTCAGTGAGTAGTGAACAGAAGAAAAGAAAATAACCACCCTAAACACTTCACCTTAACTAGATAAGTGAAAAACAAACCTGTGTCTTGGCACTGATCCAGGAATCTCCCCAAATATATACACCATGATTGCGTACAAGCACAGCAGTTGCTTTAGGGTATGTTGCAATCTGTAGTATATGAATAGTATAGTCATGAGTAATTATGATTACCATCAAAATTTAAAAAATAAAAATAAAAAATCAATTAAACACTAACAGATAAATCAAAATGCTCCTAAAAGCGTATCTTGGTAGCCATTGATTGGTTTAGTTGAAATTTTTTTTTGCTAAAAGAATACCAAATACATGTAACCATTAACTTGTAGGTGACTTCCCCCAACACTAAATATTAAATATGTCTAGCTAAAACACCTAAAGTCACAAAAGTAGACATAGAATCATGCGATATCCCTTTTTTGAATCACATGTTAGTACTAAAACACCACAAAATAATCTCTAGAATCAGTGGAAATCATGATCAACTTTTAAATTGTTTACATAGAAGAGAAAGTACCTTCATTATCTAATATATGCACATGTTGTGCCACCTCCAATAGAATTCTTCTCTTCTGTCTCTATTGGATTACTAGAATTGATATCCATGGCCACATTGATTGCAAGCAAAGCCGGAAATTACTAATTGCATAATGACATTCTAAGACAATGAAAGATATCAACATTTTCGAAAGGTATGTTGGAAGAACCTACATCAAGGACCCATTCACTGTTCAGTCACTCACTGTCAACCTTGCCCAACTATTTGAGTCTCATCATAGACCATGCATTCAATCCAATAAAGGGAAATTCCTGTATCATATAAAACTTACCTAAATCCTTTCAAATGACTCCCATACATGTTATCTTAACTTCCCCTCCCTCTTACAAACTATCAAGTAACGAGAAGAATCCCAGTGATTCTCCTTAACCAAGAAGGAATATTCATGCCTTACTAATTCTTCATACTTCTACCACAATCATAACATCTAACACTATTTTCTCAATTTAGAATTATGGACAAATTATTGTCATCTACAGTAAGTAATACATTTACACACATCGTGATCTTAGCTTATCTCATTAAAGTTATACTCTCAATTGGTCAGGGTGATAATTAAGGATTCTTTTCTCTAAGCTTATCTCATTAAAGTTATACTCTCAATTGGTCAGGGTGATAATTTAAGGATTCTTTTCTCTATGACAGTGCACGACAGTTTTGCATCTTTCTTTCAAATCAGTCATGACTATACATATTTGAATATGAATTACTAAAAACAAATATAAATTACTATTTTAGGGTTCTATCGTTACTAAAGTAGGCAGACATTAAAAAAATGAATGGTTTGCCGCCTTGTTCATAGCATCATACTAACTGTAGGTAGCAAGTTCAAGAACAAGATTATACCAGATTAGACGGAGAGGTTACTATTTGGATGAGTTCCCAATTAGGACACCAAAACTCTAAAATAATACTGAATCCATATTGATAAGTCAAACAGAATGATTATATTCTTATGCACTTCAAAAGTTAAAAAATGGAACTAGAAAAATGAATCTTATGCAAGAACTAAAGTTGGTAGTATACAGCTTCAGTAAGGGATTCTGTCAGCTCGCGCTCATAAGCAGTGTTCTCGATTATCGGAACGACGAGTTCATCATAATAACCATGTCCTTGAATTCCTTTTATCATTTCCATGTGAGTTATCTGCATCAATAGACACAGAATGTCATAAAACTATAGACATGGAAGAACAAATTTTCTGATGAATTACACTTCTTTGTTATTTTTACTCCTACTCTTATTAGTATAGCCTGAGATGATACAGCTAATGGAACTATGGAAGTACAGAACCAATGCAAGAAGCAAGGAAACAACATTACTCGGAATTCCTTGGAGAATGGATGGATCATAGTAACAAGACAGGACTCCATCCCATGACTGTGAATAACAGCTCCAGCATTCCGCATCTTATAGGCCTAGAAGACAAATATGTTACAGTCACAACTTAATATCTGCACCAGAACGTAGATAAAAACAAATATATGTTTGAACATAGAAGATACTCATTCTAGTTAATGGGAGGAGGTGCAACATTCAAATATAGTAGAAAACTTAAAAGGGTAATATAATTTTAAATATTATGTACACAGGATACCAAGGATAGTAATCAGAATATTACAGCAAAAGCTACATTTTCATAATAGCGGAAAAGTACAGGAGTTTAAATTATTAACAATTACAAACTCCTCAGACAAATCAAACAAAATCTTCATGGGCAACATTTTATCTCTCTCTACTACATGGCCAACCAAAAGATAAATACCATTACTCCACTTAAATGTCATTACCTTGTAACAATGTAATCCAATTAAAAGACAGTTGTACAAACAATGTCCAGCCGTACTTAGAATTGGCCAGAGTAATAGCATTTGTGGGAAAAACCTATCAATTGAAAAACAATAGTTTGCCTATCTAAACTAAAAAAAAATGCATGCGATAACAATTACAGAAAATAAACAGTAGAACCCACATGAAAACTACTTTCTCTAGGCAAAAACCAAGCCTAAAACTAGGGATGGCATCCGGGCCGGGTCGACCCGTGACCCGCCCGATCTAACCCGACCTGCGATGACCCGGTTCGGGTTCGGGTCGAACCCGCAACTCGTACCGGGTCGACCCGGATCTTAAAAAAAGGAATTTCACCTGCTCGACCCAACCCGATAGCCCACAACCCATTACCAACCCGCCCAAATCCGACCCGCGAACCCGCGGGTTGGAGACCGTTTGACCCGCGCAGGTCAAACGGTCAACCCGCACGGGTCAAACGTTAGAAAAACAGCCAGTATGCTGTTGTTGCTTTTTTTTGGTGTTTTGTTTTTGGTTTTTTGGGCTTGGGGGGGGGGGGGGGGGGGGGGGGGGGGGGGCTATAAAAAAATCCCTAAATTCACTCCAATTTTTTCACTCCATCTATCAACTCTCTTACCCTCTACTACTACTACTACTACTCAATTCAATAATTAAAAAAAAAAAACAAAGAAGCAAGCAACAAAGAAGTGAACGATTTTGATCGTATCGAATTCACGTCGATTGAACACCCTCAACTCCGTCTACTACAAACTCTCTCATCGAAAAAATTCTCTCAACTCTTTCTACGACTACGTGACTACGTCTACTACATTTCTTAATCGACTACGTCTACTTCTACTATTATTTTTTCTCATTTCTATATACGATTATTCGCGAAGTACGGTATCAAAATTTCACAACCCTCTCAACTCTTTATTTTTGTTGTAGTTATATTTTTTTTATCGTATTTGTTTGTTGGTTCTTCGCTACTCTCTCCCAACCCTCCTATTGATTTTTAGATTTTCTTTTTCAAGTGTCAACATATACCTCCTAGATTGTTTTTTTATTTTTTCACATACACTACTACAACAGTGTAAATCATTTTTTTCATACACTACAACTACTACAAATCATTTACCATGTCTTGGATCATGAGGTAACGGCGTAACCAAAGTGGACAAGATTCCACTTGTTCTTCTCGTTGGCCTCCAACAATACTACAATTAGAACCCAAATATAACACCATGCTAAACATAGGTTCTCACGATGGAACTAAACACGACAAAGATAAAGAAATGCACGATATTGAGACTCAACACAACATACCGAATCCACACAACCCACTAGTAGTAGAAAACCTAGAGGGAAAACTAGTGATTAACACAAATTCTATGATTTTATCCCCGACGAGGAGAATACTAATATAGGACATAAGATTTGTAAAACTTGTAGCAAGAGTTACAAATGGAAGAATGGTGAGGAAACGGGTACAATTAAACGATACATTTTAAAAACACACAAGGACTTAGTACAAAACCAACAAGGCCAACAAAAAATCAACCCTAGGACCGGACAAATAGATAGCCACCTCTATGATCCCAAACTTGTTCGTCGGAAAATGGCCCGACTAGTTATTAAGGATGAGCTACATTTTTCCTATTCCGAGAGTAGGAATGTGGAGTCTTTCAACCAAAATGCACTAAATCCGCATTTTAGAAGAATTCCTAAAAAAAAGCTAAAGTCCGATTGTTTTAAACTTTACAACGAAATAAGAGACGCTTTAATTGCACTCTTGTATTCTTTAACTTATAAATTATCGTTAACTTCCAATTGTTGAAAATGTTGTAAAGATATTCCGATGATGGACATAACTTGTCATTGGATAGATAGTGAACGGATGATTCAAAAGAGAATCATCTCACTTGCCGCTTTGCCGTATCCCTATAGTGGTATGGTTATTACAACACGTATTTTAGAATTTTGTCATTTATATTATATTCGTGCTAAAACAATTACTATTAGTTTTGATAATGCGTCTAACAACAATATTTCGATTAGTACACTAAAAATAGCTCCTCCATGTAAAGAAAATTTTCATGTTAGATGTGGTGTGATATTTTAAATTTATGTGTAAAAGATGCATTGAAAGTAGCGATTCATATATAATTGCAATTAGAAATTATGTACATTTTATTGCTTTGAGTGATACTATGCTTGTAACCCTTGTTCCCGATCATACAGAATTTCATTGTCTTTCTTTTTCCCTCGTCTTCAACTCTTGTATCCTTGTACATGATTAGGTTTTGACATTCTTTTGAACCGCTTGTTCTCATTTTGACTAACCGTCTATGTTGTTGAACGATGGGATTCTAATATATTCTATCGTGTTTTTGAGTATTAATTTTATGCATACTAGTTGATTTATTTAGTTGATGTGTGCCTTATATATATTTAATCTTAGCCCATTCTTATTGATTATTTATTAAAAACTCTTAACCCAAGCCCAAAAACCTTTAGCTTAATTCAGGCCCACTTGCAAAGCCCAATCCAAGTTTACTCTTAACCTTCACATACATCCCGAGATCTCCCTCAACTGCATGCCTTCAACCAACCCCGAAATTCTCTCCCCATAATTGATGAGGACATCTATTCTGTTTAGTTTAGTATTTTATTTCAGTACCATATTTGTTTTTTGGCAATTATAGCCATATGTAATCATTCTTTTATGCATTAGAATATTTCTGAGATTTTAGAATATTTTGAGATTTGTATCGAGATTTGTTTTGAGCCTATATATAGGCCTTGAGATTAATGAGAAAATATGTCCTTCTTGATTAAAAATTTATTGTGTTGAGTTTTGCTCTTCATCTCTCCTTTGTGTGATACAATTGAGATCCAACTTATTAGGCTTCGTGATAAATCCTACTACAATTTAAGGATTTGTGATAAACTCTAAAACTACCCCAAATCCAATACAAATTCCTAAACCCTGACCTAGGAAGCACGGACTCTTTACGGAGGCTCTCGCACACGAGTCGGACTCGTATCGGACTCAGGTGCGGCGGGGCATGCACAGGGGTGCGTCCCATTATTTTATATTAAAAATTTTAATGGGTGCGGCTAAGGTGCGGCAAGGGTGCGGCTATGGTGCGGCAAGGGTGCTGATTTGGGCATTTGCTATAATAATAAAAAATCCTAAATCCCACTCTTTTTCTCTCTATCTGATGTTTTCTCTCGGCCCTCTCTCTCAAGAACCCTAAATCCCTAAATCCCGATCAAAACCCTAATCCTCTATTTCGTCGTCGTTGACTCCTCATCTCTCCGTTGGCTTCTCCACTCTTCGTCGTCGACTCTGCTTCTCCACTCGTCGCCATTAATTCCTCCTTTTCCCCGCCGTTGACTCTGCCGATTCCTCCACCTTCGACTCCACTCTTCGACGTCACCGTCTTCTCTCTCTGGTAATCCACCATTAAACTTTGTTGCTTCCTGCTGCTTTCTGTTGCCAATATCCACCATTAAACTTGTTTTGAGATTGGTGCACATACTTCACTTGTGATGAAGTTATAAATATAGTTTTTTGCCTTCTGTTGTGATTTTATGACCATAATTAATCCTTTATTGCTTCCTGTTGTGATTGTATGACGCCACAAAAGTCCGTACAACCTTAATTAATCCTTTTTACTTCCTTTTTTTTTGCTTGCTTGTTTGCTTGTTTGATGTGATTGTATGAACTCAAATATACATAATAATATAATATGCTTGTTTGTTGTGATTGTATGAACTCAAATATATATAATATGCTTGCTTGTTGTGATTGTATGAACTGAAATCTCTTGGTTAATGTATGATTATTAACAATGATTTTGGTTTTATATACAAAAATATAAATATATAATATATAAATAATTATTTAAATATTGGCCGAATCCCAGTCGCACCCGTATCTTACTGTTTTTGGAAATTGCCGCATCTCTGCACCCGCATTCCCTGCACCCGCACCCCCGCACCCGAATCGGTGCTTCCTAGACCCTAACCCTAATTCCCCAAATTAACCCACTCTAATTAATCCCTACCCTCCTTCCTCTTCTCTGGATCCCGCAACCCCAAAACCCACGACCCCGCTCGACGTCCAACATCACCAGCACCATCCCCACTGTCGACCTCCGTCACCATCCCCAAGATCCACCACCGCCTTCCCCTTCCTCCCCTCCTCTACCTCCCGAAGCCTTCTCTGCCGAAACTCCAAAAAAAACCTCACTGTTCATTTTCTCCAGCGCCATCTCCAGCGATACCCTCCACCGCTGCTACCCCACTCTCCGGCCATGCCCTCATCGTCAGCTACTCCCGTCGACACCCAAAACCCCGACCTCATCGTCCTTTCCTGTTTCTGATCACCATCCACAGCCAAAACCCCCAAATCCTGACGACCCTCCTCCTGTCTCCGTCGACGCTGCCGTCGACCCACCTCGCTGCATCAACCCCCGTCGCTGCCCTCATCCAGCGACGCCGCCGCCGCCGCCGTCGCCCTTGCTGTTGCCATTGCTGACTTTGTTGCTGTTGTCTCTCTCTTACTGTTGTTGCTGATTGATGTGTTCTGCGTTGCTGCCAACCCAAGATCTAACGTTGGTTTTTTCGAACCCCGGTATACTCTTTCCACTTTTCAAATATTTGTGTTATACTGCTTTATCATCTCTATTATATTATTTAATTTAACTGTTGACCACAAATATCGAGATTGAGTGTTCTACTTACCTAATTAGAATACGAATCAATATTGAATCTTTTACTTGCTAAGAACGCTTAGGAATTTAATTATTGATTGTTAGAACTGAATTATTAATTGGGCTTGTTAAACTTAATTAAATTCTTGAAAATTCATCAAACCGATTAACTATTTAAAATTCTAACTTTGATCCGCACTACATGTTGGTAAAATTAATCCTTTGAGATTCTTGAAAATTCTCTATTTAGGATTATGTTTTACATCATTTTGGTATCAGAGTGAAGTTCTTAAAATCCTAATTCTTGCATCATATAGGCATTAATTTTTGCATTCATTTAGGATTGTGTGTAGTCTTTTATTTTTCTTTCTTTATTTTAGGTGATTTCATATTTATTTTTTTTTAAAAATATTTAAAAAAAAGTACACACACGACCCCTAGTTTTCCCCTTTTAGTGAATGCGTCTTCGAACCACCATCACAGATCCTGACGAGCCTTTGTTATCCCTCCCAAATCACCCAATTAGAAACCCTGGACCTTCCCGACCTAAAATGGACAACTCTGATATTTCCGCTACCCTGGCTGCCATTCAAACAACTCTTGCCACTATCAACCAGAGGCTTGAAAAAGTAGAATTAAATCAAACTGTTGTCCCTGAGTTTCATGCTAATCGTTAGATCCCTCAGGGAATGCTCGTGACGATCGACGTCAAAAACGTGACCCTGATGAACAATATAAAAGGAACGTTAAGGCTGACGTTCCCCATTTTCAAGGCCACATGGAACCTCAAGCTTATCTCGATTGGATCCGTACCATGGACCATTACTTTGTGTGGTTTGATATGAGCGAAGCCCTGAAGGTTAAATTTGTCACAATGAAATTGACGGATACAGCTCAATAACACTGGACCAATCTTGAACACGCCCGCAGAGACCGAGGCCTGGCACCCATAGCTACTTGGGAAGCCATGAAAGAGAAGCTCACTGAGAGATATATACCGTTATCGTTCCACACCCGATTGCTAGATTCGTGGAACCAACTTTATCAAGGAATTAAATCCACACAAGAATATGTTGATAAATTTGATGACTTCCTTATTCGGTGCAATGCTTTAGGTGAAGAGAGTGAAGAACAAACTCTCTCTAGGTTTAGGGTTGGATTACGAGCCGATCTAAGGTACGAGCGAATTCATAGAAATGTGGACTCATTAGCGGCAGCTTATGCTCTTGTCCTCAATATGGATTCCCTTAAAGCAAGTTCTCATTACAAGTCCAGCGATTCAATGGATCATTCCTCCAGAATGAATCCTCCTGATCTCTCTAGACCTGAGCACTCCTCTCCTCAGTACCCTAACAAGTTACCCAAATAAACATACTTCAAATTCCTATCCACTTAAAAATGACAACACGGGTAAAAACATTGAAAGAGATTATTCTAAGATTGATCATCTCACTAAGTGGTATAAATGTAAGGGATACGATCATGTTGATGGCAACTGTCCCAGCCCAAGTAGGATCAATATAGTAGAGGGTACCGCAGTCATCGCTGATGAGCCCGACAATGAGTTTACCTATGAACCTAATGTAAGTGATGACTTTGATGGAAAAAAGGATGACCAGTCTCTCAATTGTATTCAGTCTGTCCAATCACCTCCATTGAGTGTACCTGAGTTACCCATTCCTTCCCAAGTCACTTGGCAGCCTATAGATTTTATCCATGTGTTGGAACATCCTTGCGTCACAGAATCTGCACCCATATTTGCATCACATTCATGACTTGCATAGAAAAATTTCCAAGAAACTTAATAAGAATAATTTTAACTACAATTTATTAGCAGATATTAGAAGAAAATTTATAACTTTTGATATTGGTGACGAAGTGATGGTTCGGATTCGTCCGGAACGGTTTCCAGTTGGATCCGTTAAGAACTTGAACATATGTGTTGCAGGCCCATTTAAGATTCTTCATATAATCAATGATAATACCTATGTCGTTGACCTTCCTAAAGACTTTGACATAAGTAAGACTTTCAATATTGAGTATCTAGTACTCTATGAAGGCTCAAAATTCCACCCTAGAAATTTTCTTATAGATGAGCCTACCCTACAGCCTAATGGTGAGATTCCCACATTTACCCCCTTACCTGATACTATTTACCCATCGACAGAAGAATTGAATAATATTTTAGATGATCAGATAATCTCTACAAAAGATAGTGGTGTGCACAAGTATTTGGTAAGGTGGAAGAACAAGCCGAAGTTTGATGACACTTGCAGTGATCGTGAGGAGCTTCCGCAACTGGATCCAGATCTTTTGGAGCACCATGACAGGATCACTGGTTTTGACTCGACTGGGTCGAGCTCTCTCCCACCCGGAGAGAATGATGAGGACATCTATTCTGTTTAGTTTAGTATTTTATTTCGGTACCATATTTGTTTTTGGCAATTAATCTTTCTTTTATGCATTAGAATATTTCTGAGATTTTAGAATATATTGAGATTTGTATCGAGACATGTTTTGAGCCTATATATAGGCCTTGAGATTAATGAGAAAGTATGTCATTCTGGATTAAAAATTTATTGTGTTGAGTTTTGCTCTTCATCCCTTCTTTGTGTGATACAATTGAGATCTAACTTATTAGGGTTTATGATAAATCCTAATACAATTTTTTGGTTTGTGATAAACTCTAAAACTACCCCAAATCCAATACAAATTCCTAAACCCTAACCCTAATTCCCCAAATTAACCCACCCTAATTAATCCCTACCCTCCTTCCTCTTCTCTGGATCCCGCAACCCCAAAACCCGCAACCCCGCTCAACCTCCAACATCGCCAGCACCATCCCCACTGTCGACCTCCGTCACCATCCCCAAGATCCACCACCGTCTTCCCCTTCCTCCCCTCCTCTACCTCCCGACGCCCTCTCCGCCGGAACTCCAAAAACCCCTCACTGTTCATCTTCTTCGGCACCATCTCCAGCGAGACCCTCCACCGCTGCTACCCCACTCTCCGACCACGCCCTCATCGTCAGCTTCTCCCGTCGACACCCAAAATCCCGACCTCCTCGTCCCTTCCTATTTCTGATTGCCAACCACAGCCAAAACCCCCAAACCCCGACGACCCTCCTCCTGTCTCCGTCGATGTTGCCGTCGACCCACCTCGCCGCGTCAACCCTCGTCGCCGCCCTCATCCAGCAATGCCGCCGCCGCCCTTGCTGTTGTCATTGCTGACATTGTTGCTGCTGTCTCTTTCTTATTGTTGTTGCTGATTGCTGTGTTCTGCGTTGCTGCCAACCCGAGATTTAACGCTGGTTTTTTCGAACCCCGGTATGCTCTTTCCACTTTTCAAATATTTGTGTTATACTGCTTTATCATCTCTATTATATTATTTAATTTAACTGTCGACCACAAATATCGAGATTGAGTGTTCTACTTGCCAAATTAGAGTATGAATCAATATTGAATCTTTTACTTGCTAAGAACGCTTAGAAATTTAATTATTGATTGTTAGAACTGAATTATTAATTGGGCTTGTTAAATTTAATTCAATTCTTGAAAATCCATCAAACCGATTAATTGTTTAAAATTCAAACTTTGATCCGCACTACATGTTGGTAAAATTAATCCTTTAAGATTCTTGAAAATTCTCCATGTAGGATTACGTTTTACATCAATAATCCCCTACAAATCTTCTTAATAATCTATCGTTACACCCATAATCCTAGCCACGATTACTCCTAATTACTACCATATTAAACCCTAAACCTACTCTTCATCTTGAGCCGCCCTAACCACCTTCTTCCCCTTCCTCTGTCATCCCGAAACCACCCCAATCACCAACAAAACCCATCAACTTCTTCACCTCTACTGCTCCTTCACCCTCTCCCTCAACCACGCTACCTTGCCCCACCATCGTTGCACTCCGTCGCCTCCCTGAGTCCCCAGCTGCCTCCGCTACGCCCTCTCCACCGTCCCGCTGTCGCGTCCAACACCGCCACTCACCACCACTGTCACCTTGCTACCCCGACGCATGTACAACCCGAGGCCAACTTCCCCTCGCTAAATGACCACCACCTGACACCTGCCATCTCCATCAATAACCCCGACCAACTGCCCACCACCGACCGTAGCCGCCTTGTTGTTCCTCTTCAATTGACTGCACCCGAAGCCTCTCTCCCCCGTCTTCAACCCTCTCCGACCACCATTGTTGCCGCTGCTTGCTCCTTACGCCATGCAACCCCCTGTCTACCCTCCTACAACAACACCGAAGCACAACTTCAAACTCGAGCCCTCCTCTTCACCGCAGCACCGCCACCGCACCACTCTCCCTCACCTAGCCATTGCCGATCAACACCGCAACTGAACCCTTGCTCGTACTGTCGTACCTACTGTGTGCAGTTGCACTTGTTGTTGGGCCACTGTCTTTTGCTGTGTGTTACTTGTTTGCGGCCGTTGTTGCTCTTGCCATTGGATTGTCACCGCCGTCGCTTCCCCTTCGTCCAGTTGTTCACATTCGAGTTCATCGTTACAAGGCAGGTATCTCTTGTACATTTTTGTTGTTCCGTATAAGCATTTTATTTGACTCTCACAATTAATATTAATATTTGATTATCGTGTTTTGAAACTCGTTACCGTCCATGTTCATGAAAAGTGTTCTTTATAAGTTTCAATTGATTGAACCATCATATTGTTCATGCTTTGTAATCCTTCCATGTTTAAATCAATTGTCATATATATTGCATTGAATCAATCTAGACGCCTCTGTGATTCGATGCCCACTGAAAGATCGTAAACTTCATTGTCACCATATACATTGCATGAACACGAGTTAGAGTCATGTATATATATATATATATATAAGATGATTTGAATGAATTTTGGTTGTATGCGATAGTATGATTATATTCGTAATTTAATACTGTAGAAATATAAATTCCCGTCATGTTAACGGTAGAAATTCATCATAATTATTGAGTATAAATACTAGTTCATTTCTTGTTATGAGAATATATGGATTGATTATCATGATTGTTGCGAAGGAGTACTTTTTGCTGTTGTCCTGCCGTTTACTCCAAATTGGAGTGAGATTTCGACCCTGTTGCAAATAATATTATTTAGAACTTATTAAATGAAATTGTAGCCCCATGTGTCTAAAATCCAGAACAATTGTCGTATCTGAAATCCGATGTGTAGATTGCAAGATATACTGTTTATAGTGCTGTAACGTTTCTAATTCCAGATTACTGTATAAAAGCAATTTGCCATGATTAACTAATTAGAATGATAGGTCATCAATATAATTAAGCCCTGAGATTTACCAGTATGTTACTAGACATGATTAGGAGTCACTTTATAATTCTTATAAGATTTGTTAATGAATTTCCAGTCTCATTATATATACATATAGTTGACCCTGACCTGCTGCATGAACACGAAACCAGTAAAGAATGAATTATATGCATAGCTACTGTAACTATAATGTATCGTGCAAATGTGTTGGAACCGGCAGGGAGTCTAGTTTGTGGAACTCTTACGGAATTAGATTTGCATTCTCGTAGTAGCGAAAAAGTTAATTTGAGTACCAATAGGTGTTGTTGTCCAAAATTTGCATTGTTACATTTTTTTATATATAAACCCGTTATTTTCCATATTTAATTAATTGAACTATGTAATTTCATGTATTGCATAGTCCTTGATACATCCTTGATCCTATTCTGATACCATTCCTATTGATTGCATGTTCATGTTATCATTCATGTTTACCGATCATGTTTACTGTTCATGTATAATTATAATAAAGCATAACAAACCGGGTAATTAGGGTAAGACTTAGTAGTGGACAACATAGGAGAGTGTACTCGGAAGGGGGTCCATGTTTCCCGTGTTATGTTTACCAATTATGTTTACTGATCAAGTTATTTGAATATGTTTACCGATCAAGTTACCGATTATGTTTACCGATCAAGTTATCGTTCATGTTTACCGATCGCTGATTATGGTCATGAGAAGACCCTAGTACATGACTCTGTAGAATTCACCACTAGAGTCTAAACGTTTATATGATTGTATGAATTAAATTTGTATAATCAACAAGATAGTGAGAGTTCTAGTACTAAGATTGAAGTGCTACAATGGTGGAAAGAACATGAAAATCATTTTCCTATTTTTTCACATATGGCTAAAGATTTACTAACTTCTCGTCTCCACAATTGCTTTGAAAAGTATTTTTTTCTACAAGTAACAGGATTCTAACAGATTACATGAATCGCTTGAAGCCGGATTCGTTAGAGATGCTCGTGTACACCGAAAATTGGATGAAAGCTGACGACAAGACTTAAGGAAAAGCGGCATCTACATCAAAAAGTAGAAGCAGCTCGCCTAAAGTCCAACAACAAGATTAGAGAATTTGGGGCGATGAGATCCTGGTTTAGGTTAAGTAGAGGTGCACAACAGTAGTCTAATGCCCTTTCTTCAATCTAACTTTAGGCTATCTCGAACTCTAGATTTTGATTATCCGCTTAAACATGTAAATGTAAAACAAGAAATATTGTATGTTCTTTATGAGTTTCTATTACTTGTATTTATATGTAAAAAACTTGTAAAAAATTCATAAAAGTTGAAATGGTTAAAATATGCATTTTTCACTCTTGTACAGTTATACTTGTTGTAAATTTTTTTTTGTAAGTGAAATTGTTAAAAAAAATCATTTTAAAAAATATATAGTAACCGGGGCAACCCGCGACCCTGCCTGACCCGAAACAGGTTCGACCCGAATGGGTTCGCGGGTCGAATATTTGGATTTCAAACCCGGCCCGGCCCAACCCAGTTATGCTGGCAACCCGACCCGGACCCGCCCGAATATCGGGCCGACCCGGCCCGAATGACCTGATTGTCACCCTACCTAAAACAGCCCTACTATGTTTCACTCAAAGCCTCAAACAACACAAGCGTTGGTTATACAAAGCATACATCCACATGCTAAAAAACCAGACCCATCTATACTCAAATCCATAATCAACCCAAAAAAAAAACTACATACAATAGATAATTATCACAGACAACAGACAAGTTTTCCCATCTAAATACTCTTAACTGTTGTCCCAACGTCCAATAACCAACGTCATCAATTTTCAATCGGGTATAACTTATAACACACATAAATGAAAACCAGCACGTCCAATGCCCACACAACCGCAAACCCAACTCTCTAATTACAACATCAACCACTTATATTCACCACAGCATGTCAAACTTTTTTTTTAATATAAATTCAAACTCGTGCGCTACAAGACCAGTACCGTTAAACTCTATTGTCATGCATTAGTAAAATTTTAAAATGTATATCGTGAATTAACCCGTACTACATGAGATAAATCTAACAATTTTTCTCTCTCTCTCTTAATTATGTATACACATACTAGATGAGATAAGTTATTTTTAAAACAACATATAGAAAGAAAATTATAATATAAAAAAAAATCTAAATCTAACTACACTTACTGTTTGGTTGTGTTGCAACACAGCCCCAAGTCTCTAGTTATTATTCTCAAACAATTTAACAGTAGACAGATTTAGGCCTTAACAGTACCTTCATGAAGAGTGGAGCACAGTCAGAACACTTGGGTGCTTTATTCGGGTACGGTTTCGGCGACGGAGTATACAGAACCGACCCGCTCCCATCCATGACATACATGTCCTCCGCCTCCATCCTCTCCTTCTGCACCCCTACCAAAATCAAGCAACCACCAATGGCAAAATCGTAAATAAATCAAACCCCCAAAATAATAATAATAAATAATAAATTGTTAGTTACCGGAAGGGGACATGACGATGAGCTGTTGGGGTTTGGGGACGGAGTCGTCGTGGACCTTGATGGTGATGGAGCCGCCGGTGCCGGAGACCCAGCCGAGTGTGTAGAAGTGGCGGCAGAGCTCGGAGACGAGGGAGCGCGTGGATCGCACGTGACTGCTTTCGAGGTAGGCTTGGGAGGAGAGGAGCCCGGTGGTGGTCGCCATCGCCGATGAGGTCGACCTCGAACTCGAAGTTTTTCTCTCTCTAGATTTTTCTGATTTTTTCTCTTTTTTTCTGGTTTCAGTTGGGAAAGTGATGAGGGAATAAAGCGGCGTGAATGTGGCTGCTGCTGTTGGAGGGAGGGAATATGCATTCAGAACCTTGATTTTATTCCAAATTATAAATCTTACTCAAAATGTTTGTCAATGAGTACGGTTGTAGCTCGATAAAAGTATTCTACTGTTTTCCTTTTTTTTTGATGTAATATTCTACTGTTTTCCTAAGTTTTGTACAAGACATGACCGTACAAATAAACTGTTGCAGCTGATTTTGATGTGGAAACAAACAAATAAATTTGTAGATTCTCTTATGAAACGAATAAGGCAAACTTGTTAACATTTACCGGTGCCACGCTCTTGTCAGCAATCAAAAGATTATAAAAGAGCTTTATGTGGAAAAAGATTGATTATCTTGTTTTGTTATGATGGGGAGAGGGTATTTATAGTCGAGACGAGTGATAAGAGATTTGGTTTAAACCATCTCTTAGAGATACCCAATAAGACAGATCCGTTTTTAGGTTGCTGGGTTTTGACGAAAGACCCAGTTCCCAATTCGGACCCATTTATAGGTAAAATTACCATTTTACTCATGAGAGCTTTAAGATTCATGCCCGATTTGAACGGTTCCGATTATATTCTATTTTTAGCCATATCATAAACGATGATAAAATTCTTGTGTTTACTTCACTCACAATTATACTAGATTTGTTTCGCAATTTCTCATTAATAATCAGATCATAACAAGATTTCTTATATAGAAAACAAATGACTACTCGTGCCATTTCACATAATATTTAACTGTTATGTCTTCAAGTATGAGCCAATTGTATCTAACTGAACGTATCTCACATACAACTAGTGTGATGTGGAAAAACTCCCAAGTGTTCAAATACAATCAATAGAACTGAATTCGTAAGGGCTTTGCACTTGGCCGAGAGGTTAGGAGCACAAAGGCTTCAAACCCATACTGCAAAGATGCTGTGACACAGTCAGAGCAGAACATCACAAGGTTAATGTAGAATGGAACATCACAGATTAAGCATACGTACAACCATTAGCCATTAGCATACATTCGTCTTAAACTGAGTAGTACATAGACAAATTCATCAAACTAAGATATATACAATAGAGAACTATGTTTTATGTACATTCAAAGTTCAAATCCATGTTTTGGGCTTCGGTTTTCTTCTGTACAAATTTTGGGCAGGTAAGCGAGCATGGCAGTGCAAATAGGCATTTGGTTTCGGTGAATTGCTTCTTCAGTTTGTTTACAGCTTTAAAATTTTGGATACGGGGATTAGCTTAGCATGGTAGGATGCCCAGTCTGCAGCATCCTCTTCAGAACATCTGTGTGCCAGCCAAAGGATGAATCTGATGAACTGTAGAACACACAGGAGGGGGAAAAAATATTAGCTATTAGAGTTATATAAGCAGTTCTTCAGCGCTTCATGGTTGCTAAACAAAATTCATTGGAACTTCCCAATGGAGCCTGTTCATGGAATGATGCCTACAATTCAGTCATTACTAATTAATGGATGAGATATTAAGTGATTCTATTTGTTAGAGCATCCACAATCGTTTTTTAAAAACCCAAAAGATAGCTTGAGTAGGAAAAAACTCCCACTATCGTTCGCGAAAAACCCAATTTTTAGAATAGGAGTGAACAGTCTCGTTCGCTAAACTTAGAAATCTGATAGAAGAGAGGCTAAATGTAGAAGACGGAAGATCTTCCGTTTGAGAAAAAAATCGAACGGATGGACGATGATGCTCCCGTCCGTCGATTACTTTATTTTTAAAAAACGAAAAGATGAGAGACAGATGAAGAAGCTCCGTCTCTTTTTTTTAATAAATTTAAAGTATTCAGAAATTACTTTTCCAAAAAATTACGAAAATGTCATCCAAATATTACGAAAATGCCATTAATTCATTATAAAATTGCCATTAAAAATTATTTTTTTTTAAAAACCTAGGACGGAAGATTTGGTTTTCCGTCCAAGCTTTTCCTGCCAATTTGGTTCACCAAATTATTACGAAAATGCCATCGGATAATTACGAAAATGCTATTTAATTTTTTTTATTTATTTAAAGAATGGACGGAGGAAGAAGCTCAGTCTGATTATTTTTTTATTTTTATTTTTTGGCAGATTTAGCACCAATGATAGCAGACTTCTCCCTTTATTGCTATTTGCCAATTGCTAAAAGTGCGAAATTTGTTAAAAACGATAGTGGATGCTCTTATTATAAACACATTTTACTGTTGCCACACAATTAGTTCCACATACTTTAGTCTACTTTTTTTCTTTTTTGGGTAAAGTACTTTAGTCAACTAGAGATATGTAAATCAGGATGAAAAGTTTTGGTCATCCGTAACTGTTCACAACTCTGAGCACCAATAGGAATAGTTATGATAATTGAGAAACAAAGCATTGTGAATAGAAAGTGCAATCTTATGAACTTTTAGCAAAAACATTTCCTCCAAAAAGTTATAAGCGTCAGTTAAGTCGCAGTGCACAAATCAAAGTGTCTGCAAAATAGATGGGTACAAGCAAAATGATTATCCTTCTGTTGATATGACAAATGCTTAGGAGAACAAACCATGGGATAAAACCTTAAAATGGTAGTTTTTTATTTTTGGCTAATGTTCAAAATGGTAGTAAATACAAGAAAGGAAAGCACAAACCTTGGAATGGTGATCTCAAACGGGAATATCACTTCTGAGTTTGATATGGAAGGGATATGATCCTTCTTCTCATTCACAAATTTTATAATCTGAAACAAGACTTCACGGAGGGCAGTTTCCAAGGCAGCCCGTCGTGAGCTGGTCTCTTCCAGTGCATTTTCTGATACTATAAATATGGTAGCTTGCTGTGAGGACATGTCTAACAAATAGAACATCTAAATCAAGGGGGAAAGAAAACTATGTACCTCTTCGAACTGCAGTTGCTTTAGAATGATGAGACTTGCCATGTGTTTTTGAAGTCACCACATGCAGATTAATATGCCATTGCTCCCAATAAAGGCGTTCAATTTTGTTACTAAACCAGGTTGGCTGCTTGTTTTTGACCTCATAGAAAGACAATGATACCTGCCACACACAAAAAACCATCAAATTCAATAAGTGCCTTGTTTGGATGTGAAGTAGGTTAAGGTACTCATTGGAGGTACCTAACCTGTCTCTAAGTATCTTTGATTCATTTTAGAGTTCCAGTTATATCGTTTCCAAAGTTCAGATACCTGGAGGTATCTAAACCCTATTCTGACTACATCATTTTCTTACCTCCGCTCTGTCTCTGTCTCTTCCCAAACCTTAATTTTGTATCCAAACATGTACATAAAATATTACTTGCTATTAAATTTTGAGTGGAGTTAACAATAAGGTAGTGTTCTTTTTCTCCTCTTATAAGCGATTTACCTCTTGTAAGAGGTGGTCCACCTCTTACAAGAGTTTTTTTAGCGTTCTTTTTTTACCTCTTATAAGCAATTTTCCCCAAAATCGCTTATAAGCCTAAAAGGCTTCTAGTAGCCTCTTTCAAATTCTTATAAGCCTTCTATCACTTAAAAAGTCCATATTACCCCAAAGTCTATATTATAATTGTTACTAATTTCAATCTCAAAAATAACAGAGGCATACTTAGGTAAGGAGTGGTGGGTTCATAGGTGAAAGTTGAAAGGATTGGGTAGAAGTAGGTGCAGATCTAGTTCAGCATGACTAGGGGTGAGAAGACTACAATATCCTTGATATTTTAAGACATGAAATGGCATCCGGAGTTGGATGGAGAAGAAGGATTTGTGTCCGACGAAAGTAGTCGATACAGTAGGACAGACGCTAGAGTATCAGAAATGGGAATCGAGTTTCAAAATGTCACTTCCGTGCTTAGATGCTGTTGTAATAACGACAAATCTGTACATTAAATTGTTATTCTGCCAGTGTTTTATTATTCAATTCCATTTATGTAGTTTTTGTAGAATGTCGTCATTAGCCATATTACCATTTTCTTTGTTACTATGGGTTCTTTTTTGACTTTTCACACTTTTGTGTGATAGGCATCCAAAGTGATGCAATTGGAAAGACATAATTTATCCAGCATTTGAACTTATCTTTTCTTGTCCTTCATCGCACTATTTTTATACTTTGGGGTAATATAGACTTTAGGGTAATATAGGCTCTTGTAAGAGGTGAAAAAAGAACATAAATCTCTTATAAGAGGTTCTTATAAGAGATTATTTTTATATAAAAAGAACACCTCAAAAAGAGGCGCTTACTGTAAAACTCTTATAAGAGGTAACCTCTTATAAGAGGTAAAAAAAAGAACAGTACCTAAGCAAACTATGGTTGGTATACATCAATCTTCACTAAAAACGAATCTACAAGACGGTAATTATAATTCTTCATCCAAACAGGCCCTAACAAGGTGTAGTTCACTCTGTTCAGTATGGAAGCTATGAACTAATATATATATATATATATATATATATATATATATATATGAGTAAAAGGGATATGAGCAACGTGCTCATTTAATAAGTGAGCAACTGATGAAGTGGCATGCATGTGATACATTGAGTATCTAACCACTTTTAGGATTTCCCAATCACATGTATGTCACCTCATCACTTGCTCATTTACTAAATGAGCAAATTGCTCATATCCCTTTTTTCCTATATATATATAGATATATATAGAGAGAGAGAGAGAGAAGGAGGAATGCTCCATTGCAAATTCTATTGTAGTGTTTGCACGATTGCAAACCAGCTAAGCCGTTGTTTCAAACAACGCCTTAAGTTATATAACCTAAGCCGTTGTTTGAAACAACGGCCTAGGTGTTTTGTACGCGTTTGAACAATATTTAGCATTTGCAGTGGAGCATTCTCCATATATATATATATATATATATATATATATATATATATATATATATAGTCCCCTTCGGTTGCACACTACTTTTGGTGAGCACTCATGAAATAAAGACCCTATGAAAAATCCGAACCGCTCATATTGTTCTATATGTCTGAGATAGCCTAACAATAAAAAATCAAGTAATTTGAAGTTCATTTGCCCATCTATCATGCTGTTAGAATTCTCAGCCATACAATTTTGTGATGATGTAAATCATGGACAAATGAATTTCAAATTAATTGATTTTTTATTGTTAGGCTATCTTAGGTATATAGAACAATATGAGCAGTTCAGATTTGTCATATGTACTGTATTTCGTGAGTGCTCACGGAGTGCTCACCAAAGTAGTGTGCAACCGAAGATTTCTCTCTATATATATAGGGAAAGCTTCGGTTGTGCACTACCTCTAGTGCACACGGCGTGTGCACTAGGCCTTCGAGCGTTCATATCGACAATCCAAACCGTTCATATTGATCTACACATCTAAATTAGTCTAAATATGTAAAATCAAATCATTTGAAATTCATTTGCCCATCTATCATGTGACTATAAAAAACAATGATTTTCAGCCATACAATTTTGTAACACTTCAATGGATGGGCAAATGAATTTCAATGATTTGATTTACATATTTAAACTAATTTCGATGTGTAGATCAATGTGAACGGTTCGGATCGTCGATATGAACGCCCGAAGGCCTAGTGCACACGCCGTGTGCACTAGAGGAGTGCACAACCGAGCTTTCCCTATATATATATACTAGATTTGCCCGTGGGCACGTGTCTACGGCACGTCTTCGGAACGATACAAAACACGAAAAGCCATGTAAACAGTAAAACAATAATTATGTAGCTCAAGTTTGAATAGTATGACAATAATTAGTTATAAATAAAAGTCTATGTTTCCATTAGTATATGTTGAAAATAAATATAAATGGGGGTATAAAATAACTTCTTAGAACTTTAAGTAGGGAAAATAATGAAATTTAATTGTTGAAGATATATTTGCTATTAAAAATTCTGAAATTTTACAAAACCAAAATCTTAAAATCAAAATTTCTAAGTAAATAAAGAAAGAATGGGAGAGAGAGAGAGAGAACGAGAGAAATATGAAAAAGTAAAGAGAGAAGAGAGAGATAGTAATAAAGTAATGAGTTTTTTAGGGGGGGAAATTTGGTTTTGGAGTTTGAAATTTTGGAGGGAAAATGTGTTTTATAAGCTTTGATATGGGCCTTTGATTTTGGGGGGATTGATTGTGAGCCACTTGATAGCTTTCTTTGTAATTTATTATATAGATATATATATATAGAGAGAGAGCGAGAACGCGCCAAGAATTTCATAATTTAGGTATGGACAGATTCCAGGTGACATAGTAGATAACTGCTACAGTAAAAAATATTATTGCAATATATATATATATCATAATTTAGGTATGGACAGATTCAAGGTGACATAGTATATAACTGCTACAGTAAAAAAATTTATTGCAATATATATATATCGAGAGAGAGAGAGAGAGAGAGCGAGCGAACGAGCTAAGGATTTCTTAATTTAGGTATGGACGGATTCAAGGTGACATAGTATAGAACTGCTACAGTAAAAAATTTATTGCAATATATATATATATATAGAGAGAGAGAGAGAGAGAGAGCGAACGAGCGAGAGAGCTAAGGATTTCTTAATTTAGGTATGGACGGATTCAAGGTGACATAGTATAGAACTGCTACAGTAAAAAATTATTGCAAAATTAAATTATATAGCACTCCAGGAAGGAACCTTATGAACATCAAGATTGAAATATGCAGCCTAACATTTGTCACAAGACGTGGCTTGAAATGAAAAGTGATGTAAAGGCTAAAGTATTTATTTCAATGTTAAGTCTTTCTTAACAGACCTGACTTTTCCTGTTTGGATGCTTCTCTACCCATCCAATGAACTGGTCAATTTTTTCCTCTATCTTCTTCTCCAGTTCTGCATCTCCACATTGTACCTAAACAATAAGAAGCATTTCGTTTGCATAAAAACATGAAAAAGCAATAAGATAAATACAACATTCATGTTTTCACAAAATATATAATTTTTAAAAAATCATACAGACATTGTAGGGTAACTGAATGTGGCAGATGATGGAAAAAAGATTGAGTTGCACTTATAGTTTGAGTTGTATATAGCATTTGAGAATTATAGGACAGAATATAATTTTACTACACGAAGTTCCACATGCAACCAATAAGAAGTTCAATTGCAACTGAAAGATGGCCACAGTTCATAAAATAACTTGTACTACAAGAGAGTAGGTAATTTGGCCTCATTCCTGAAATGTTTAGTATTCTTTCGTTATTAATCGTTACATAGAACACACTCAAGGCTTCACCAACACCAGATAACCCAGCCAGCTACCTTCAGTCCTTCAGTAGTAGAGCAGTATAAATTATTACGTAATGCACAGAGGTTCTTTTTAGTGAATAATGGTTTACAAGTTACAAATTATAAAAGATTGTGTAAGTTTTAACCAAAATTTCTTACTGGAATAGTCGTAATATGAATTTGTAAAAAGTTTGTATATGTTTCAATAGTTTGTAAGGACAAACATTGTCCAGGTCAAGCAGTACAGGAAGGCGCATTACTTACATAAGTAATTTCAAAAAGTTCACAATCAACGTCCTTCGGCCGAACAAGCCCCAATGCTCTGTGAAATGCAATTGTGTGCAATATGCCTGCATCAAATTTGTAGCATATATTTAATAAAGAAATCAACGCTCGGAGTATTGTGAACATATTGAACAATGAAAGTAATAGATATGCCTACAAGTAAATTAAGCATAAATCAATGGTAGAGTTCAGTTCATTATTGATTGTTAAGTGGATACTTGTTTTGGGAATCAATGTATCAATTATCATCAGTAAGCTTCTCCTGTTATTTCAAGTAACATATCTAAATGGCATAGCAACAGAATATCAATCTTGCTTCCACACTGATAACTAGGGGAATTCGCGGGCTGGGTTTGGGTGGGTTTTGGAACAAAAATTAACCCTAACCAGCTTTATAGGGGTGGGTTTCATTGCAAGAAAAATAGAAGGGTGCATAACCTCTACCCAAACCGGGTTTATTTGGACGGGCGGGTTTTGCTAACTTTTATGTTGGGTTTAACCCACCATTAAAAATCTTTTTTTTTAATGTAAAGATGACGAACGGCCATTCTGTTTCATTAATGTGGTGAATAACAAAACATACAACAAAACATTTGTAAATATTACAACTACAATTTAGTCACAATTTTATAAGACAGATATTGCTTAGTTCTTACAGCAAAAGGATACAAACAATTGTATATATAATTATATATGATCAAATTATGGTAAAAGAATCAACCAATAGAACAAGCTCAACTTGATATATGAATCATTGATATAAAGGATTGCAAATAAATCTAGTATATTCACCAACAATATAAAGAGGTACACATTTATGTGACATATTTTCTATTACTTAAAAAATATAAAGAGTCTACTGGTAGTAATATAAATACACACTTTCTCAAAGAAACACATATATACACACACATACACACTCACACACATATATGGGCAGGTTCGGGTTTGGCAGGCTCAAGCTCGGGATCAGGTTCGGGTTCGGGCGGGTTTCTACCATTCTTAAGTCCGCCAAAAGGTTCTAGAGAAAATCTAAAACCTGCCCATCCCAGTTCGGGCGGGCTTTTAGGATCGTTAGAACCCTTAAAAAGCGGGTTGGGTTTGGGCAGGTTCAAGCTTCAAACCGCCCAGGTTCAAGCTTCAAACCGCCCGATGAACACCCCTGTTGATAACAAGAAAATCACTAACGAATATTCCAAATCAAGCCAGATAATCTTCAAGATGATAGGTAATAATAAATATAAAAAAAAGAATTACAGTAGTTATTCATATCAACCAGTCAGCCTTATAGTAATCTTATTTGAGAGAATAATAGACTGAAGTAAACAAAATAATGGCTAACTAACCTCTAGCAAGATAATCCACATTTCACCCCATCAAGGAAACGTAGTGTTAAGTGAAAAACCTTAACAGCAAACTTTCCCCTCTTTTATTCCTTAAGTGAACAAATAAGAAACTCATCAAATCAATTTCATATTCCTCAAGTAAACAACCTTCTTTTCTTCTCATATGGAAGAGAAATAAATGATTCAACTAAAATAAGTGTAAAATTCCACAAGGATCTAATATACTTCATAAACCTATTAATTACACACCCCTTCATGACTGCACCACAACTATGCAAAGAAAAGGGAACACATTATCCAAGAGTATATTTTAATTCTCTGCATGAACTGCTCGACCAAAATAAAGTTAAATAGTTCAGGGGCAGACTCGGTGCATAATACAAAGGAATAGTGAAATGATGCTCAATGATATAACAGAAGACAAAGGTTTCACAATAAGCTGGAGCAAAGCCAAAGGAAAAGGATGGACCATATATGAAATTCAAACTTCTGTTTAGATGGGTTAAAACTTTAAATATAAGAGGGAATTGACAGAGAGAGAAAGCGAAGAAGCAAATAAATACTATGTGCAAACATAGTCAAGAGAAGAAAAAAAAAAGAGCCAATGATAACTATTACCTTAAATGCTTAGCTGAGAATAATGATACAGAAGTAATATATATTATTTGCAAGAACTAGAAAAGGAACGTCTTCTTGTGTGTGCGCGCGTTTGGTGGGGTCGGTGGCGGGCCACAGCAAAATTTATACAGTACAATTAACAAAATGTAAAAACACTTGCAAGTATTACACAATTAACACAAAAGATTTATTTATTTTCCGATACATAGTTTACCCATCTTAAATTACAATTATAGACGGATTTAGTGAGAAAGTAAATACATAAAAAACTTTCAATACCAAAATGTAAGGGATCAAAAATATCCGATATCACTAAATTAACATGATTATTTGATAAATTTCTTACACCAGCACGGCATATGGGTCCCCAAAATGCACTGAAATTGTATTGTGGTTGGCTAAATACTAAAAGGGACCAGCTGCATCATTTCCAAACTTCAAATTTTCAACGGGTTTTGGGGTGGAGAGGGCATATGCACCAAGCTTTTAAAAAGCGGTAAAATGGAAAAAGCGGTCAACCTCCGATTTTGCTTAAGCAATTGAGAGCGGGAAAAAAAACGTTTTGCTATTTTTTTTAAAAATCATATATATAGGAGAAAACCACAAAAATAATATAGAAAAGTAGGGCAAATGCCAAATGTATATATATCACAAAATATAAGTAACCATACATCACACATTGCACAATAATTTCTGAACTATACATTAATATACGATAGCTCTTAGCCACCAATAAACACAAACGGCACAATACAAAAAGCAACATATATCTCAATACAAGTAACAAGACATCATACATACAAAATAATTAAATAGTAAACACCAAATACTTTAGAAGAACAATAATGACAACAAATATAAACACAACAAACAAATAAAATAGCTAAGTTTACTTACTCAGAAAAAGTGCCACTTAAGCAATTTACAATGATTAATCACGCTTTTTCCAGCTTTTTTTAACGCATTTTATACACCTCCGCTTTTCTAGCGCTTATTGCCCCAAAAAAGCGGTAACCCACAACTTAACGCTTCAGCAATGCTTTTTAGCACTTTTTGAAACCTGGTATGGCACTCATAGGCCTTTACATGGTTCCACCATTCACTCTCTATGTCATGGTATCAGATCTAGGACGAGAGAGACGATCCTCCGAAATCAAGAGGATATGTTTGTCTCGGTTTTGGTCTGCCCGATATGATATTTGCCTAAAAAGATGGCACTTGCCGATACTTGAGTTAACAAGAAATGGGGGGAAATGATAGTAAGCGAATGAAACCGAAGACCATATAAACTATTCATTAGCTCTATCGCTCCAGAGTAGAATAAAACGGATGAATCTTCAAGAGAGACATGCTCAAGTCCCATCGAATCCCAGCAACAGACAAATATTTAAGTATATTTTATTATTTTTAGCATATTTTTGCAAAATGTATTTGTAGTAGCCTAAAAAAAATATTGTTACCGGATGAATCTTCGAGAGAGACATGCTCAAGTCCCATCGAGTCCCAGCAAAAGATAAATATTTAAGTATATTTTATTATTTTTAGCATATTTTTGCAAAATGTATTTGTAGTAGCCTAAAAAAAATATTGTTACAGCATAGTTTTATAAATTAAAATTCATATTTTCATGGTATATATTACAAAGAGAATATTTGGAAAAATTACATTCTACACATGAAAATGAAAATAGTTGCAAAAAATTATTATCATATATTGTTATGAATTGACAAAATTGTTCATTGATTGCATCCTTCAAAATTTAGTTATTTTAAATATTTTTAGAAACTCTTATTAATTTTTAAACACTTTTGAGCAGTCAGTACCAAAAAATTCCGATACACCCGATCAATGCACCCGAAATATCCAAGAATGTGTCAGAACCAATACCAGTAATTTTGAAGGTCAATACGGAACCCGATACTGTGTTCTTGTACCATGGTTTGTCAATGAAGCACCGATACGGGTACGGCAATACGCATACGGGGACACACGTATGGGTATACGGCAATTTTCAAATAAGTAGGATATCGGATGCGGCGGGATACGGATGTATGTATGTATATATATATATATCTATGTATATATATATATATCAAAAAATATGAATATTACACATAACTAAATAATATCTCATGTTAATAAGGAAATGGTAAATATCATTCATTAAACATAAATAAGATAATCTATAAAGGCTACATTCATAAGCATAATAAATAACGTAAGTAAACATAGCAAGTTCATAAGCAATATAACATAATCTGACAAATCAAATAGTGGGACAAGTTTGAAAATATAGCAAAGGCTCCTCCATCACTCCATGCCTATCCAAGTTGGATAATATCATCATCATCACCAACTTCCTCAAAAAGCACAGCCTCCATATCAGGTTCATCAAGCGAAAGTTCCATTATCTCAAGCTCTCCAGCACCATCAAAAGGATCAAAAGCATCGCCTTCAACATCCCACATGTTGGTTTCTCCTTGCATGTATTGCTCATTTTTCCTTGAAAGTAGGCGAAGATTAGAGTGTACAAACACCAAATCTTCTGCATGTTGTGGCAGAATTTTGTTTCTCCCAAACGAATGGATAAAGAAGTATATACTTCAGTTCCCTTCAGCATATGAAGTGAGCATGGTTGTGCAAATAGCTTCAAAACTAGGGATTGTAAATTTAGAGTGAAAGTACAATAAAATAACCACTATCCCTTAGCATCCAGATGGGCATCATTCAAAGAATCAAACGAAGAATATGCATCTGAAGCTCTTAAAAATTTAGTGAAATCATTGATCACCACCATTCGCTCAACAGGGTCTAGAAAATATCGCTTTAAATACTTGTTTCTCTCTTCAAAAATTTCATCATCTCTATGAGGTGCAAGCCGATTAGGAGCCTCCCCAAGCCACTCTTCACTATAGAATCTGTATATCAAGAAGCCAATACTTATTTAAAGACAATAAGTAATAAAACTTATGAATAAAGCAATCTAAGAATCCTAACATATTATATTATGCATAAATGTGTTGACTAATTGATAATTACCTTGGGTTCAACAAATGTGCTAAGCAAAGAAGTGGCCTACTGCTCTTATTCCATCTATCAACAAGAATTTTATGCACGATGTCATAGAAGCTAAGAATGTTCATGATCCGTCTAGCATTCTTTGCAAAAAATTACTTGTTTAACCTTCTCAATCATTGAATCTCATATATCATAGATCAAATGAAGAACGGGTTTATTAGTATCTGCAAATCGAAGCATATCATAAATAGGAGCAGTGAAGGCGAGTGTGTAATCAATCTTGTCCCACCACAGATCATTTAGAATCTTTTACTTCACAAAATGAGCATTTCTTGGATTATCTTCACAATAATTAGACCACTTATCACTAATCACCATTGTTTACAGTCCCCCCTTTACAAGCTTGAATCTTTTCAATATGACCACAACAAAAGCAAATCTGGTTTCAGCAATTGAGAGCAACTTTAGATTCACAAAATCATCAAACATTGCCAACCTCATAGAATGATTGTTGATGAAATTCCTAATTTGGATAACTTCAGAAGCAACATCAGCAATCCAGCTCAATACCTCATGTGTCCTCATTTCTTTCTAAATCTGTTGGTGCACATATATTCTTCAAGGCAAGATTAAAAATGTGCACGACACATGGTATCTAAAAAATCTGTTCAAATTGTGCATCTACAAGCATCCCTGCCGACTTGCACACTAGGCATCATCAGTTATAACTTGGACCACATTCTTAGCTCCCACTTCTAAAATTACTTCTTTCAAAAGGTTGGCAATAAAATACTTATCTTTATACTCACATTCACAATTCACCGCTCTTATAAACATAGTTGGATGTCTGCTATAGCCATGAAGTTTATATTTGGCCTCCTTTGAGCATCTGTCCATCCATCAGAAACAATGCTTACCCCTTTCTCCTTCCCCGTTCCATCAATAGGTTCTAAGAGTCTTTCAAGATTTGTTCTTTCCTTTTGAAGCAGTGTAGTTCTCAAGGCGTTGTAGCCTGGAGGAACAAAACCAAGTAGATCGGTGTTAACCGCATAACTAAAGGCACTTACATAGTATGGACTCCTAGCAAGGTGAAATGGCAGCCCCGAAACGTAAAATATCCTTGTTATTTCACTTCTCAATTGCTCTCTAACTTCATTGTTGAATGCCTTCTCTAGTGGAGAAGACTCTCTCTTTTTTGTTGTAACTAACCCGCTAACTTTCAAAGAAGCAAATGACATTGAACTCCCTGAACTTGAAGAAGAATTGGGAGGAAGTGGGACGGTCGTAGAGTTCTTCAACTTCTCTTTGCAACTTGGTTTTCAAAGATGCATATCAACTTTCGTACATAATGCTACACCAATCCATGGAATTCTGAACAAGTGAGCTTTGACCCGAGAATATAACCGCGATAATTGTTTGTTGCAAAAGCTACACTGCCATCTTTGATTTCCACCCTTATCTCCCAGTTTTTCTATCTTGGTAACATAATTCCAAAGCAGAGTAGTATCAGATTCAAAAATTCGTTAGGTTCCACCGGTGGAGTTCATGCTATCCATCAATGATCAACCTAAATTGGTAAGCATCCAATTGGTGAGCAACTTAGCATTTATAAAAAAGGTGACCCACTGACCTTAATTTATCATTGAATTGAAACAAACAGTTAGCATTTATACAGGCCGTTCCTAGTTCTTATCACTACTAAATCAAACATTTACCAACAAAAATATATTCATAAATAGAGGGAGGCACTCAGGTAGATTGTATAAAAATGGTGTCCAAAATTCTGAGGAAAGAAGTCAGTCAGTTGGTGCCATCTTTGACCACTTTAAATTTGTGGAATGATAAGTAATCAAAACATGCAGAAAGTCGGAAACTTCTTAAGAAAAAAAAGAGACAGATGAATACTGTCGAATCGTCTGCCTCTCATTTTTAACAGATTTTTTGGACACCATGTATCGTGTACACTCTTAATCTTGCCTTAAAGAATATTTGTGCACCAACCGATTCAGAAAGAAAAGAGGAGACACACGAGGCATTGAGCTGGATTGCTGATGTTGCTTCAGAAGTTGTCCAAATTAGGAATTTCATCAACAATCATTCTATGAGGTTGGCAATGTTTGATGAGGTTGTGAATCTAAAGTTGCTTTCAGTTGCTGAAACCAGATTTGCTTCTGTTGCTGTAATATTGAAAAGATTCAGGCTTGTAAAAGGAAAACTGCACACAATGGTGATTAGTGATAAGTGGTCTAATTACCGTGAAGATGATCCAAGAAATGCTCATTTTGTTAAGTAAAAAATTCTAAATGATATATGGTAGGATAAGATTAATTACACTCGCCTTCACTGCTCCTATATATGATATGCTTCGATTTGCAGATACTGATAAACCCGCTCTTCATTTGATCTATAATATGTAAGATTCAATGATTGAGAAGGTTAAACAAGTAATTTTTCGCAAAAAATGCTAGACGGATCATGAACAATCTTAGCTTCTATGACATTGTGCATAAAATTCTTGTTGATAGATGGAACAAGAGCAATATGCCACTTTATTGCTTAGCACATTCATTGAATCCAAGATAATTACTAATTAGTCAACACATTTATACATAATATAATATGTTTAGGACTGTAAATCGGACCAAACCGGACCGGACAGCCATATGTTCAAGCTCAGACCGAAATTCGACTCGAACGGGCTTATGTCCGGCTCGGTCCAAGTCGAACAAAATTTTTATAATCCGGGCTCAGTTCGTTATAAAAGCAGAAGGCTATGTTTGTTTGGACGGGCCGGACTCGATAAAGCATCAGACCTAATAATTTGTTCAAGTTCGGTTCGTATAACAGTTCGGACGGTCCACGGTCGGACCATTTCTCAAGCCGGACTCAGACGGACGACATACCGTCTTGTTCATTTTACAGTCCTAAATATGTTAGGATCCTTAGATTGCTTTATTCATATGTTTTAGTAAGTATTGTCTTTAAATAAGTATTGACTTCTTGATATACAAATACTATAGTGAATAGTGACTTACGGAGGCTCCTAACCGGCTTGCACCTCATAGAGATGATGAAACTTCTTAAAAGAGAAGCAAGTATTTGAAGCGATATTTTCCAGACACTGTTGAGCGAAGGGTGGTGACTAATGAGTTCACTAAATTTTCAGGAGCTTCAGATGCATTTTCTTCGTTTGATTCTTTGAATGATAGAGGCCCATTTGGATACTAAGGGATGGTGGTTATTTTATGGCACTTCCACTCAAAATTTACAATCCCTAGCTTTGAAGCTACTTGCACCACCATGCTCATCTTCATGTGCTGAGGAACTGGAGTACATACTCCTTTATCCATTCGCTTAGGAGAAACAAAATTCTACCACAACGTGCAGAAGATTTGGTGTTTGTACACTCTAATCTTCGCTTATTCAAGGAAGAATGAGCAATACATGCAAAGAGAAACCAAAATGTGGGATGTAGGAGGGGATGCTTTTGATCCTTTTGATGGTGCTTGGGAGCTTGAGATAGCAGAACTTTCGCTTGATGACCCTAATATGAAGGTTGTGGTTTTTGAGGAAGTTGGTGATGATGATGATATTATCCAACTTGGATAGGCATGAAGTGATGGAGAAGCCTCTGCTATATTTTCAGACTTGTCCCACTATTTGATTTGTCTACATATGTTATATTACTTATGAACTTGCTTTGTTTACTTATGTTATTACCTATGTTTATGAATAATTATTGTAGCCTTTATAGATTATCTTATTTATGTTTAATGAATGATATTTACCATTTACTTATTAACAAGAGATATTATTTAGTTATGTGTAATTATTCGTATTATATATATATATAGTCGTATCTCCGCCGTATCCCATATCCTACTTTTTTGAAAATTGTCGAATCCCCCAAACCCGTGTCCCCGTACGCATATCGCCGTACCCATATTGGTGCTTCATAGTGCACAACTGAGACTACAGTAAAGATTGAACGCACTGTCCTTTACATTTATGTCTCCTATTTTATTTCTTTTCTTCTTTTAGTTTTGAGGGTACGGAATAGTGATGTCGAGATGATTCGTAAAGAACCAACAAAGGCAAGAGGAGTGGGCATGATCATATTCTACATTTTAGTATGTGAATATAGTAAAGAAGCTATTATATTCTCATCCGTTGGTTGATAACTTCTACTTAGAAGTTGTCTTATGACTCCTATTGAACACACATCAGAGTTCAGACATGACACTCGATACATTTCCATAGACTATTGTAAAATATTTCACATGTCCAAGTCATGTTATTTCATGGAGGGGTCACATTTCCAGTATGTGTTGCTTAAGTACTTATTGGTGGAGAAGTTGAGAGATAGGCTACACAAGCATATAATGGACCATTGGCCTCACACTGCAAATTACATTCGGTGCATGACTATCACACATTTCTCGTCCATAAGTGTTGTAAGCTAACAGTTCCATTAAATATTATACCAAACAATCCATCGTATTAGTATATCTGAATAATGATATTCCTCATTACATTGTCGTCGAACTAAGAACTAAGAAATCCAATAGCTTAATTGTACTAAGATTTTAGTGCTTGGAAGATACTAAGATGATACTCCAAGTTTGTCATGTTTTTTCGCCTACCCAATACGATATCTGCCCAAAAAGTCGGTATTGACAATCTTAAGTTAACAAGGAAAGAAACTACGAGCGACCGTAAGCAATTGGAACCGAAGAGTCAAAGATAATCTTTATTATTTTTGTTATTGCCATTGAGTAGGTATAACGTGAACTGGAGAATGTGTGTGTGAGAGAGAGAGAGAGAGACATGAGTAAGTGATCACAATAAAGTAATATTTAATGTATATGAATTCTTTACAGCTTCTTTTTATATATTTTTATATTTATAAATCATATTTTCCTAGAATACTTGGTCGAAAAAATATAGATATATATTTTGTTTAAACAAGACACTTTTGTACATCAAAATGAGCATATACAAAAATTAGATATTTGAACATTTGCTATAAGATTTAAATATTTAAAATGTTTTTAGAAGTTTTAATTGGTTCTTAATCACTTCATAAAGCCGAGACGTGAAAGCCCAATCCACCAAGCTACTATGTCCGATATTTCCAAGAATGACGAAATTGACACCAGAATTGGAACCCGATGCCTAGTTCACAAACCATGATGGGGCCCTCATATCAACCAATCCAACTAGCCCGTGTTCCATTGTTCACAGCTCCTTGATTGCTTTAGCCTAATAAATATCATTATATCGATTATGTATTTATGTTAATGATAACTAAACTAGTGTTTATCGTAAAGTCTTATCTCCTTCAATACATATCCCAAAGACAGGTAAAGAAGTATTATGATCTGTAGCAAGATCACCATAATCTATACATGAATGAATCTTAAAGACTACAAAAAACAGTCATGCAACTGACCTCAAAGAACTGGCATAGAGGATTAAGACTTGTCCAAGGGCAAAGTTAGGGTTATCCTACAAGTGGATTACATGAATGACGTATGCTAATTTTTGTTATCTAACCACGACTTTAGTTATCTTTTACCTAACTGTTTGGTAGCCCCTAGTTAAGATATTAGGTCCCAGTGGAGTTCAGATAGCTCTGGTTATCTCAACTCCAAAAAGCGTGCCAAACAATCCAAACTTACTCAAACTAAAATTATGAGAGAGGAGTCCAGAAAACTCTATGTTATCATAACTTAACTCCATCAGGAAACAAACCCTATATTGCAAGTAGATCACACTTTGCAACTCAACTGCAAGGAGGTCTAGTTGCAACTATTGACTAGTTAACTTTGCGGTTGCAACTTAACAATAAGTTGCAACCGAAGTGCAAAAAGTATGCTCACTAGCAACTTTCAACTAGCACCCATTCCGGGTGCAAGTGAGTTGCAAATGATTTTGAGAGACAGTGTTTACTTTTTTACTTGCACCTACTACCTTTATTACATTTCATCCAAACTTTGCAACTGCTTTGCAAATACAGACTACCAAACACATGCGGAGTTGCTACCGCTACTGCATTCATATCAATTGCAGACACTAGCAAATTACAAACCATTCATGGCCAAATCAATCTCCAAACAAACAGTATAACTACATAACAACACAATCCAACATGAGGGAAAAAAAGGAAATCGTCTTACATCGCAAAACCTCGCGAATCTCGAAGGGCTCCAGCACCTAACTCGATACCAAAGACAGGAATCTAGTTAGTAAGTTCAAATTCATCAAAATTAGGGCATAAACATGGCTCAGATTTCTCAAAAGAACCCAAATCCAACACAATTCTCACCAGTTCTTTGAGTTGGCACGCTTCGCAGTTCATGGCGGGAAAGCGACGGAATTGGAACAATTAGGTTGCAGATCGGGTATTGGTAGTTGAAAAGGACCGGAATTAGGGTTTTGATTTTGATTTTGGGAGAAAGGAGGGGATTAGGGTTTCTGATTTGAGAGTTTAGATGAAGAATAAGAAGAGGAAGACGATAACTTCATTAAAAAAGTCTGATATAGATGGAAAGTAATTATGCAAAGCTTTATAACGAATCGCCCATTTATTTATTGAGCGTGTACTTTAAATATCCGAATTTGATTGAATGGGCTGAGTTGGGCCCAATTTTGGGGGAGCAGGCAATCTCACGGGTGCGCATCTCTAGTCTCTAATCTCTAATCTCTAATCTCTAATATTATAATGGGAAAAGGCATTATGGTGCGTTTGGCCTAGCTTTTTTTAAGCTTTAAAGCTACTTTAGAATGAGGAGCTAAAAAGTAGAACTTTAAAATTAAAAGCTGAAGCTGTTTGGATAGTCAGCTTTTTTTAATTTTAAATCTACTTTTAAACTAGAAGTTGTTTGGAATAAGATATCAATTGTAAGCAACTTTTATACTTAATTTAAGTTTTTGAAGTACAAAATTTTGTAAGCTCAGAACAATCAGAGAGAAAGCATGAAGTATAAAATTTTGTCAGCTCAGAACAATCAGAGACAAAGCATGAAGTATCAAATTTTGTAAGCTCAGAACTAACACAAACAGAGCATGAAGTATCAAATTTTGTCTTCTGAGAACAAACAGAAACACATCATGAAGTATCAAAATTTGTTAGCTTAGAACAAACAGAAACACAGCATGAAGTATCAAATTTTGTAAGCTCAGAACAATCAGAGACAGAGTATGGAGTATCAGATTTTGTAAGCTCAGAACTAACACAAACAGAGCATGAGGTATCAAATTTTGTCTTCTGAGAACAAACAGAAACACATCATGAAGTATCCAAATTTGGTAGCTCAGAACAAACAGAAACACATCATCAAGTATCAAAATTTGTTAGCTCGGAACAAACAGAAACACAGCATGAAGTATCAAATTTTGTAAGCTCAGAACAATCAGAGACAGAGTATGAAGTATCAGATTTTGTAAGCTCAGAACTAACACAAACAGAGCATGAGGTATCAAATTTTGTCTTCTGAGAACAAACAGAAACACATCATGAAGTATCCAAATTTGGTAGCACGGCATGAAGTATCAAATTTTGTAAGCTCAGAACAAACAGAAACACAGCATGAAGTATCAAAGGAACATATCTAAAAGGAACAAATAAATCAATTTCAAGGAACAGATCTAAAAGGGGAAGGGGAAGGGGCAGGGGAAGGGCGGCGAGGTTCAACGACAGCGGCAGCGGTGGTTCGACCCTGGTCAAGGAACAGATCTACATCATGCGTGGTTCGACGGCGGCGGTGGTTCGACGGCGGAGTCAACTATTCGGCGAGGGAATGGAGGAAGGGGAAGGGGAAGGGGAAGGGGAAGGGGAATTTTTTTTATCTTTGGTTTTGGGGGAAAAAAAGGAACGGGTAGAAAAAGAAGAAAATGAGAAGCCAGAAGCCAGAAGTAGATCTTGAGGACTTCTTTTGGAGCTCCTTTTCTTAATAAAAAATAAGCTACTTCTACTTTTTTTGGGGCTTTTCAAAATATGTGTTTGGCCCAGCTTCTCCTTCTAAAGGAGAAAATAAGCTAATTTTAAGCTGGGCCAATCATCTTATGTGCATCGCACGTGCAACTCCATCTCTTTCATTATACATTTTAAATCTACTAGCTTACGTTCATCGCATGTACAACTCAAACTCTCCCATTATACTCTTTATACATTACTTTAAAAATATATATATTTATTATCATGTGTCTCACACGTGCTATATTATATTACTTTATAAACTATATATTTATTAAAACGTGCATCGCACGTGCTAAATACTAGTTATATATAGAGAAAGAGATTAATTAATTTGATATACAAAGGGTTATAACGCGATTAGGACATAGACTGTGAATTACAACAACTTTTTTTTGATAATGAGAATAGAATCGGAAAATTCCAACCCAATATATTAATAAAAAAAGGATTACAACATGGTACAATTTTACGAGAATTAAAACTAAAACCAAAACCAAATTACAACCAAAAGCCTATCCCAAAAGCAATTGAGATAATTGCGCACAGCAAACAATCACGACAACAAAACGACGCTGAACGAAGGCAGCTACACTGGATGCAGAGCCAAAGGAGAAAAATGCATACAATGACAAACGGCCTAACACACCGACAGAAAACCAAAGCTATGCGACCCACATCTAAGAGAAGCCTACAGCGAGGAATGGACACGACGAAAAGAATGCATCCTCGAAACAGAGATGCAACCACACCAATGAATGGCCAAACAATCGGCCGAGACAGTTGCACCTACACAACCAATACAATGCAAACCCAGACCAGAAAACAAAAGCCAGCAAGAAGAGAAAGGAAGGGAATGGCTTTAAACGACCTGTAGTAGGTTCGAGAATATGCTTAACAACGGAAAATGACTACAATGCCACCAAAGAAAACCACACCTAAAGCACCGAAGCAAACAACAACAACACCCCCTCCTAAAGGAGGTGCATCACCAGGGTAACCTCCGAGGGGAGTTACACCAAGGAAAACTCTACAAGAACGGCGTAATCGCCTTTAAAGCGCAGAAACGCACTAACTCAGGAAATTGAACGAAGAACCGCACATTAAGAAAAGCTAAAGGGAGAACAATGCTACCATTGAGACACAACCCGAGAGCTGGCACAACATAACAAAGTTGCCAACAACGCACAGTCCCTGATGGACCAGAAGAAACAAAATAAATCCAAAGAATCTATCAAGAAACGAAAAAATTAACTGTAACGCCCCTGCCCCTAGCTCAGACAATTTATATAATTTATAAGACAAATTAGATACTACGTAGTACAACTGCCCGCCACATGCTGCCTCTCAAAAATTGGTTAACCAATTATGTGACTTTTGATCATTTGCTATACTATTTATATATTGTTTTATTTCTTTATTTAACCGATGTGGGATAAACTTACCTTTCTCCTGCAGTATACCTTTTCAACAAAACCGAATTTTTTACCTTGGGCGGGCCCCATCATGAAGCCACGTCATCAACCATTGAAGACAATAGCAAGCCTGTGCCTTCAATTTGCCGTGGGCCCCCACCTAAAACATGCACATATCCATTCATTTTTTCATTCATGCATTTTTTTTATTTTTAGATTTAATTAATTACTAATTAACTATTAAAATATGTTAATTAAATAATATAATATTACCTAAACCTAATTAAATACCCACTAAATCTAATTAAAAGGACCTAACCTACCCACTAATCCCTCCTCAAAACTTGGATACGACATGTTGTCCCGCCCGAGAAATTTTCAATTTATTTTTTTTCCCGACGAATATGACCGTTCGATATATATAATAATAAAAAAAAGGGGCGATACATGTTGTATCGTCCGACGAGATTATAAATATATATATATATATATATATATATATATATATATATATATATATATATATATATACACACATGTTGTATCGTCCGGCGTGATATATATATATATATATACACACATGTTGTATCGTCCGGCGTGATTAAAAAAAACAAAAACTTGGGACGATACATGTTGTATCGTCCGACGTGATTATAAAAAAAAAAATTGGTACAAGACAACTTTTATCGTCTCTTATAATTTGATAATCGCAATTTCGTTTCTAAAAAATGAGAAGCGACTGTAGCGATTTTGTCAAAATATGGCAAAATAGCAAACGACTGCAACGTCTTGTTTCTCAAAAAATGGTAAATTGGCAAATATAGCAAACGACCGTGGATGCTCTTATAATACTTTACAAGCAGCCAACAACTTTTTTCAAACCATACTTACATATATATATATTTCAAACTATACTTATACATATATATTTTATTTATTTTATACTCTTTTTTTTGAAAATTACCGGGGTGTTACATTAACACCCCTAGAGACAAGGGCATAGCTAATATCATCACAGATACAATAACAGCAGCATCGCACAAGATCTACAAACCAACAAGAGGTCAATGCCAGCAGCCAAAATTAACAAAAGGCCACCAAAAGAATACATAACAAAGAGTAATAAACCTCCAAACGATTAACATCCAACCCATCGAGTAGTAAAAGAACAAGCAACATACAAAAAGCACTATCAATCAAAGGAGCTTAATAACCCAGACTAGAACAACAGAGAAACACAATTGCAGCTCAAAACCCTCAGCAACTGGCAAAACAACCCAAAAAACCTCGTAAGAGTGAATTACAACAACTTGAAGGGTAATAATATACCCATCCACACCCAAATTTTTTTAAAAAAATGTGTGGTTTATCTGCAAATTGGTAAAAACCTATGTATGGACAGTATAGTTAAAATTCACCGTTTCATAAACTTAAAATAATGTTAGTTCCTAGGGGTGGCATCCGGGCTGGTTTAGCCCACGACCGGCCCAACCCGACCTGAACCCCTCCAAAACTCGGTCTTGGCCGAACCCCACATTAGCCTTCAAAAGCTCCCTTGGGCCAACCCGATTGCGGCCCAACCCAGTTTGAACCGGAATCAGATAAAACTGGCCTGGTTTGTTTCACGTTGAACTGTTTTTTTTTAAAGGAATTTTTTCTTTTTAAATTTGTAGCTACAAAAATATGTATATAAGTATATATATACTGCAAAATATATGTATATATACATATAGATATACTCTAAAATATTTTAAAATTTTATAAAAATGAGTGGATATCAAAATTGATTGATCATTACCCATTACTCAATTTGTCAACCCCCACCGTAGTTATTTATAGCCAACTTCACTTTTTCATTTCTCTCATCTCACCAATGTGGGACTAAAAGTTTTCAAAGTTTAAAATTCAAAAACATTTAGTCTCACATTGGTGGTATAAGAGAAGTTAGGAGGTAGATTTGGCTATAAATAGCTAGAGTGGGTTGGACTAATTGAGTAATGGATAATGATCAATTAATTTTGATGTACGCACTAAATTTTATAAATTTTTGATATATTTTAGACTATATCTATATGCATATATACATATGTGCATATATAAAACCTTTGAAATATTAACCCACTTTATTTAATTAAAAAAAATTAATTCAAAGCATGTGAACCCGCAAAGGCCCGGTTCGGCCCCCAAGTCAAGGGCCATGCCCGAGACCCCTCCCCGGCCCGCCAAAGCCTGGGACCAGGTCTGGCCCGTTGGTTTTGGGCCCGACCTGGCTGGCTCTGATGCCACCCTTACTTATAGCTTGCTGTTAATTATTTTTTGTTATTAAAATAAACCTCTTCAAAAAAACTCTTCACATTTCTTTTATCTCTACTATTTTAATGGGAGAGTTAGGGTTTGTAACAAACAAATCATAACTTTGTAACTATATAAACACGTATAATACACGTCCAAACTATATCCAACAAATATAAATGTGCACCGCACGTGTCGCCCCAAATCAAAACATTCCAATATAAACTATTTTTTTTTCTTATTCGATATATATTCATTTAATTTGATTACTTTACTTTTTTTAAACGTGCATCGCACGTACATTATACTAGTTTTTTTAATGTATGAAAATAATTTGGGGGGGGGGGGGGGGGGGTTGTAATAAGAGTATTTGTAGTTGTTGGACATTTTTCCAAAATTTACAAACTTTGGCTAAATTTATGTTGTAGTCATTGCCCAAATACTCATTTGTTTATTTGAGGGGAACATTACCCAGCCATATTTGAGAGAAAATATAGCAATTGCCAAAATATGGAAATCAAAAGATGATATTTCGTCCGATGCAAAAAAATTCTCGGTCGCTAAATGATCTTTCGTCCCTTTTTGAAAAAGAGTAATGCTACATCCACTACCAATTTCACTACATTTCTCTTCACTACCGTAGGTGGCACATTCCAATAGGTATGGGAAGATAGAGTATGTGGGGGAACTCTCCAATAGGAGTATGCCACCTAAGGTAGTGAAGAGAAATGTAGTGAAATTGGTAGTGGCTAAAGCATTACTCTTTGAAAAAATAAAATTAACCTATCGAACAGGATATGATATCCCATCTGATTTTCAAAAAAAAAAAAACTAAAATGGAAGGGAAATGATTTCTCATCCCACAAGATCCCATTAAAAAAAATCCACTCTTTTTTCCCACGGACGGGATATGATATCCCGTCTCTTATTTTAAAAAAAATTTAAAAAATTTCCTCCGGCGGGAAACGTTGTCCCGTCCTTCTCTTTTTAAAGATCAAAACTCATTATTTTTTACTAGTATAATGTACGTGCAATGCAGGTCTAAAAAAGTAAAGTCATCAAATTGAATGAATATATATTGAATAAGAAAAAAAAAAGTTTATATTTGAATGTTTTGATTTAGGCTACACGTGCGGTGCACATTTATATTTGTTGGATATAATTTAGACGTGTATTATACGCATTTACATAGTTACAAAGTTAGGGTTTGTTTGTTACAAACCCCAACTCTCCTATTAAAATAGTAGAGATTATATATTATATTATAAATAGATAAATAAAATAGATAAATTGATAGTAATTTACACGTGCGATGCACTACCATCTAGGTAGGGAGGACAAATGACCCCCCTAAATATTTTGAAAACACCCATTCATATGTAAAATTTAAATATGAGAGCCTCTTTTAACAAAATAATGCTAAAATTTGGGACCCCCAATTAAGAAAGTTTAGATCTAGGTCACTAAACTTTTTCAATCTAACATCTATTCTTAATGCACTTATTTACTGATTAAACCTCTATTAAAAAAAATTTAAAATAAAACTCTCTCCATCGGTTAAACTTTAATAGGGATAATAAGTAACTTAAAATTTACTCTATACTCATTCATTCACACATTCTCTGTTATTTCATCAAGTGAATTGGATGATTAATTTTTCTCCCAAGTCGCGCTCTAGCATCAATAAAAAATATATTCATATATTTGGAACATGGCTGTAATTTCTTCGACAGTCACTCTCACCTTATAATAAGGGATTGGTGCAGCATTAGTAGCCTAGTGATACGTCACTTCGATAAAGAATGCGATATGATTAGCGAAGTTCAAAAGTGAGCAGAGACTTACCCTCAATAAGATATTTTTAATTACCCATTCTCAACATATCGAAATTCATTCACCTCTAATTTCTCAAGCTGCCGATTGTAGTCGAGTCCAATAGTCAAAACATTTGTTGGTATTTCATCGAATTCATGACTTATAGATTTGTTTGTTTCGACTTCATTCCAATAAATCTGTTTCTTCACAAAATTTTTTGTTTTACAACCATTGTTTTATCGAAAAATATGTAGGACCCCCTTTTCGAAATGTCTGGCTTCGCCACTGCAGAGACATCCTTCATATTAGTTATGTACGTGCAATGCACGCGTTGGTAGATTTATGAATGACACTAAGGTCTTCTCCCATTATAATATTATTAGAGACTAGAGATTTAAATGACTACAGCTAACTTTCAAAATTTATATTTCTATTTGTCAAATACCAAAAAATTTTAACTTCCAACACCTATAGATACTCAAGCACATCTAATTAGGGGGGAAAGTTAATTGAACACTCAAATCAGTCAGTGGTATATTTGGGGGGCTGAAAAACATCCAAAATTGGTCACGTGATACCAGACAAAGTATAGCGATCTACAAGAAAAAATACGAACGGAGTGTATCCATCCGCATGTAGACATAGTTGCAAATTGGTGAAACGTGCATGGGATGCGTATGGTTTAGTAAAATTCACCCTTAATAAAGTTTGATTCATATTTAAATATTAGTTAAGTTAGGATTTAGGAAGATAAAAAGTGAATTAGAGGAGACAAGCATATATCCATGTCCTATAAAAATTGTAATCACCACTTTTTAACGAAAAGAACGTCATGTGGGTGGGGTGGATAATTGAGTGGCGGTTCGAATTTAGAGTCTCTGGTTTGAACCACGCTTTTTCCTAAAAACAAAAAAAGAACATCATATTTTAGTTTTAATTGTTTTTTAGTGAATTACAGAGGTCTCAAAAGAGAGAACCAATGATGATAATTATTATTATTATTTCTAACGGTATTTTTGGTACCAACACTTTTCGGTTCACAGTAATACAAAATAGAGCCTAAATTAATATTAATCTCTAATATTATAATGTGAGAAGGTCTTAGTGGCATTTGTAAATCTATTGATATGGCTAAAAATGGGATTTAATCGGAACCGTCCGAATCGGGCACGAATCTTGAGACCTGAGGGTAAAACGGTAATTTCGCCCACAAGAGGACCAAAACGGGTATTGGATCTGCCCTCCTAGGGCCCAATGATCCGCGAATGGATCCGCCAACAAGAGGGCGCGGATCTCAACCCGCTGCGCTCCCAATCCAACAAGGCAGAGTCAGGATTCCTGATTAAACACGATCAACGACCCTGATGGACATCTACCTTTTCACTGGGATTTGGGGATTAAAATTCCTTAACTGATTACAGGGAATATACCTTATCAGATTACATACCTTATCTGACTACGAGGAATATGCCTTATCTAATCACGGGGATTACATTCCTAAAACCATTCCCTAAGACGCCTATAAATACCCTTCACCCATCTCCATTAACAGGTAATCAACTCTTCACCAGTTTTTACGCTCCTTCATAATCTCTTCGATTACTGACTTGAGCGTCGGAGGGTGCGTCGCCGGGACCCCCCCCGGTGTCTCGCACTTTTTGCAGGTGCACGGCAGGAACGACAAACGAGGCCCGACGGAACAGGTACGCAGGTTTTCCTGTTCAGTTTCCCCAAGAATCCACAAGTTCTATCTGTTTGCCCCCACACCAAATTTAGCGGCAACAGATTGGCGCCGTCTGTGGGAACCTAACGAATAGGGACCTCTCCTCTTCCCGGTGAACAGGTTCTCTCCTACCATGCCGCCTCGCAAAGTTAGATCCAGGGGCTCCAACCGAGCGCCCAACCCTGACCAGCAAGAAGTCCATCCTGATCCCGCTCAGCAACAAGGGCAACTCCCTCCTACCATGGAAGAGCCGCTTCAACAGAACCCCCCTCCTGATCCAAAGGGTCCTAACCCTCAGAAACAGCCTCTTCACCAAGAGAATCTCTCCATCCACAACGCCTCCAGTGCCTCCATGGCCTCCCATCATCCCCGAGCCTCTGGTCGCCACGATGCCCATCCCAAACGCCCGGAGGATAAGGACCTTCGACGCCATCTGGACGAAAAGCGGGCTCGGGGAGAGGCCTCCCGCCAAGAGCGATCCCCCCGACACCGGGGACACAGGGGGTCCCCCGCCCGAAGAGGGAGAAAAGACTCCCCCGATCACTACCGAAGGAGGCACTCTCCCGCAGGTCGGCAGCAGCATCGGGACAATGAGGCACCCATCACCCGTGCCGAGTTCCAGCAATTCCAAGCAATGGTACAACAGGCCCTCAATCTTCGTCAGAATCCCAATGAGCCGAGGGCCCCCTCCCCTCCTCCGGTCCGGAGCCCTCGCCAACGTTCCCCTTCTCCTCGACCCGCTCCTACCAATTCCAGGCGCACCCCAAGTCCTCGTCGTTCCCGAAGCTACCGTCGCCGCAGCCCTCGCTCCCTATCTTACGAAGACGAGTCCCGTGGCTCGGCAGATCACCGCCGGAGAGATGACACCATGAACCGCCGCCTGAACGAGGTGGAAAAACTCTTGGGACAAATAAACCGAGAAGAAGAACTCAGGGGGAGGACCCTCCGTCCTAGCCGACCCCCGTTCTCCCGGACCATAGTGGATACTCCTGTTCCCTTCGGCTTCAAACCTCCCCAGTTCGAGAACTACACTGGGGAGACCGATCCAGTTGACCACATCGAAGGCTTTAAGACTTTGATGCTCCTCCATCAAGCGTCCGATGCCCTCCTCTGCAAGACGTTCCCTGCAACTCTGAAAGGCCCGGCTCGAGAATGGTACTCTCGTCTTGCCCCGGCATCAATATTCTCCTTCGAACAGTTCGAGACCCTGTTCATCACCCATTTCGTCAGCAGCCGAAGGACCGAGAAAACCAGCATCTCACTATTGCACCTCCGTCAGCAAAAGGGGGAGAAATTGAGGGACTACGTGAAGAGATTCACAGCCGAGGCCAGAACCATCGCATCCCTCGACCAATCCGTCGCTACCGCAGCATTCCAATCCAACATTCTCAATTCCAACCTCCGCTCCTCCCTTGCCAAGAAACCCCCACATGACTTTTCCGACCTTCTTCTTCGCACCGAAAAGTACATTCGGGCCGAAGAGGCCGAGCGACCCCCCAACTGGGAAGCGCCCGCCTCCGGACTCAAAAGGAAGGGGGCAGAAGAAGAAGGAGCCAAGAAGCTCCAGAAGGATAATGCCGGCCAGCGCCGACCTCCCCCTAGATTTGAGAAGTTCACTCCCCTCAACGCTAACCTCTCGGCCATCTTCATGGAGGTCGAAAAAGACGGGGTCTTGCCTCCAGCTCCCAAAATGAATACTCCCGCCAAGAGAAGAGATAAAGAGAAATGGTGCCGCTATCACCGGGACCACGGGCATGACACCAACGACTGCCGTGCTCTGAGAAACGAGATCGAAGCCCTTATCCAGAGGGGACAGCTGACGAAGTTTGTAAAAAAGGACCGAGCCGAGCCCCCTCTTCCGCCTCGGGGGGCTAACAAGCGTCCGGAAAGAGAAGAGACGCCAGACTTCGAGGAAGAGCGAGTCCTCCACCTCATCCATGGGGGTCCGATGGGAGGCTTCTCGAACTCCTCCCGAAAAGCGTTTATCAGAGAGGTCAATTCAGTCCGAACCACGCCTCCTCCCAAGGGCCTCGGAGTGCCAGTTACCTTCTCCGACGAAGACCTCGAGGGAGTCCGTATCCCGCATTGTGACGCTCTCGTCATTAGCCTCCACATGGCAAATTTCAAAGTGGAGAGAATCTTAGTCGATAACGGCAGCTCCGTCAACATCCTATTCCTCTCCGCTTTCAAAGGCCTAAAGCTCTCCAGAGACAGACTCAAACCCGCCGGTTACACTCTCCATGGGTTCACGGGGGTTCCGGTAACTATAGAAGGGGTGATCACCCTCGATGTAACTGCCGGACAAACCCCTACCACCAGAACGGAGCCAATGGACTTCATGGTAGTGGATGTTCCCGCTGCCTACAACGTCATTTTGGGCAGGCCAGGCCTCGCGGCTCTGGAAGCAGTCCCCTCGGCATATCATCTGAAGATGAAATTTCCCACCCGATCCGGGGTCGGAGAAGTAAGGGGAAATCAGGAGCAGGCCCGGAAATGCTACATGACTTCGACCCTTGGGCCCGTCCTCTCTCTAGAGACCCTGGAAATTCCCCAAGATTCCACAAGACCGACCTCCGAGCCAGCGGACGAACTGGAGGAGGTGCTCTTCTCCGAACAAGAGCCGACCCGCAAGTTCTTCGTAAGCAAGGCCCTCCCGTCCGCCCTATACTCAGATATTGTGGAATGCATCCGAGACAATCAAGACCTCTTCGCATGGTCCGCGGCTGACATGCCCGGTATCTCTGAAGAGCTCTTAGTTCACCGCTTGAGTGTTGATCCGGGGTCCAAACCGGTTCAGCAGAAGAGGCGTAAGTTCGCCCCCGAGCGACAGCTCGCTATTAAAGAAGAGGTAGATAAATTGCTGAAGGCCCGATTCATACAGGAGGTAAGCTACCCTGAATGGTTATCGAACGTAGTAATGGTGAAGAAGTCCAACGGAACATGGAGAATTTGCATTGATTTCACCGACCTCAACAAAGCCTGTCCCAAAGACCCCTTCCCTCTACCGAGCATCGACACTCTGATTGACGCAACCTCGGGACATGAGCTTCTAAGCTTCATGGACGCTTTCTCTGGTTACAATCAGATAAGGATGTTCCCGCCAGATATCCCAAAGACGTCTTTTGTAACCGACCAAGGCCTTTATTGCTACAGGGTCATGCCATTCGGCCTAAAGAACGCAGGGGCAACATACCAGCGCCTCGTCAACAAAGTTTTTCAGGCTCAGATCGGCAGAAACATGGAAGTGTATGTCGATGACATGCTGGTGAAAAGCATCCGAGGTGCTGATCATGTGACCGACCTCCAAGAAGCATTTGGCGTTTTAAGAAGGAACAATATGAGACTCAACCCGAACAAATGTGCGTTCGGCGTCTCATCAGGCAAGTTCCTCGGCTTTATGGTTAGCCAACGAGGAATAGAGGCGAATCCGGAGAAGATCAAGGCCATACTGGACATGGCCCCCCCTAGAAATGTCAAAGAAGTTCAGAGGCTGACTGGTCGCTTAGCCGCCATAGGGCGCTTCCTGTCGAAGTCCGGGGAGAAGTGCCTCCCGTTCTTCAAAGCCCTCAGGGGGGCTAAAGGATTCGAGTGGGGGCAGCAGCAACAAGACTCCTTTGACCAGCTTAAAGCCTACCTCGTCAATCCCCCTCTCCTTAGCAAACCAGTACCCGGCGAACCGCTCTACCTCTACCTCGCGGCTTCCGAACAGACGCTCAGTGCGGTCTTAGTCAGAGAAGAAGAAAGGGCTCAGAAGCCCATATACTACGTCAGCAAGGTGCTCCGGGATGCCGAACTCCGGTACCCGAAAATTGAGAAAATGGCGTATGCCCTGGTAATGGCCGCAAGAAAACTTAGACCCTACTTTCAGTCTCATTCGGTGGTCGTCTTTACCGACCAGCCACTGAAACAGATTCTTCACAAACCCGAGACTTCTGGTCGCCTCATGAAGTGGTCGATCGAGCTGAGCCAGCACGATATAACTTATCAGCCTCGGACTGCAATCAAGGCGCAGGCACTGGCCGAATTCATAGTTGAGACTACCATCCCCGAGTCTGGTCAAGCAGCAAAGGGACCCCCCGTCTGGTCGGTCTATGTTGACGGGTCCTCTTGTAATGAGGGTAGCGGGGCAGGAGTCATCCTGGCAGGACCAGATGGTTTCCTCCTCCAATACTCACTCCGGATAAATTTCAAAGCCTCGAACAACGAGGCCGAATATGAAGCACTAATAGCCGGGCTTCGAATGGCCCGAAATGCTGGAGCACGTCGCCTACGGGTTTTCAGCGACTCCCAGTTGATTGTTAACCAGGTCCTCGGCGAGTATGAAGCCCGCGACGATAGAATGGCTAAATACTTGTCCAAAGTAAAGAGCCTCATGGCGCTGTTCGACGAGGCTCTCATCCAAAGGATCCCTCGAGAAGAAAATGCTCAGGCCGACGCCTTGTCCAAGTTAGCCTCCTCCTCCCTTCAAGGCCTGGAACAGACCGTTTTGATAGAAGTCCTCCTAAGGCCGAGCATAGAGGACGAAACGCCAGACTCCGTTGAAGCATTGCCCGTTCTCCTCGAAGACAACTGGATGAAACCCATTGTCGAATTCCTGAGGAACGGACTCCTCCCTGAAGATCCGAGGGAAGCACGAAGAATTAGGGCCCGAGCCGAGCGTTTTACTTTACTCGAAGGCGTCTTATACAAACGCTCCTTCACCCAAGCGGATGGTCGACCGTATCTAAGGTGCCTCTCCCCCGAGCAAGCCGACTACGCCCTTCAGGAGCTCCATGAGGGGATCGGCGGAGCCCATTCTGGATCCAGGGCTCTGGCGCGCAAGGTGTTGAACTATGGGTATTACTGGCCCACTCTCCTACGGGACGCCGAACGACACGTTCGGCAGTGCAGCTCCTGCCAAAAGTATGCAGACATCCGACGTCTTCCGCAGGCACCGCTGACCTCCCTATCGAGTCCCGTTCCCTTCGCTATGTGGGGGATGGACCTACTGGGACCATTCCCTCCAGCCCCTGGACAGCTAAAGTTCCTAGTCGTGGCAGTCGACTATTTCTCTAAATGGATAGAAGCCGAACCCCTGGCTACGATCACCGAACATAGGGTCGTTCAATTCTTCTGGAAGAGTGTGATTTGCCGGTTCGGCATTCCCCGAGTCATAGTCACAGATAACGGGACACAGGTTACTGGAGCCGCCTTCCGAGCCCTGTGTGAAGACCTTACCATACAACACCGATTCTCCTCCGTCTCCCATCCCCAGTCGAATGGCCAAGCTGAGAATGCCAACCGACAGATTCTTGCAGGAATCAAGAAGAGGTTAGACAAATGTTCCAAGGGACTATGGGTCGATCAGCTGCCGAACGTACTCTGGAATCACCGCACCACCAAGCGGACCCCAACAGGCGAAAGCCCATTTAATCTCACCTATGGGGCCGAAGCCATCATCCCCCTAGAAGTCGGGATACCCTCTCCTCGCCTGATCGCTTATGAAGAAGAGCAGAACGCTAGAGAACTCAGAACAAGCCTAGATCTGATAGACGAAATCCGAGAGAGAGCTGCCATACGCCAGCAAGCTTACCGAAGAAGGATCGAGCTGGCATACAACAAAAGGGTCCGCCCAACGGACCTCAAAGAAGGGGATTTAGTCCTTCGGAAGTTGGCCATATCATTCCCCGGACTGAAAAGCAAGCTGGCCCCGAACTGGGAGGGACCGTACAAGATCTCGAAAGTAATCCGCCCCGGTACCTACAAGCTAGAGGATCTCGAAGGCAGAGAAATTCCTCGGACATGGAACGCCGACCATCTTTTGAAATACCAGGAGAAGACAACTACGTCTCTCCAAGTAACTCGAGATGCCGAACCGTTCCCCTCCTTTCTCTAGTCATAGTTTGTCTTTTTTTTTACTTTCTTTTATCATTGTAATAACGGCTAGCAACTTTAGAAGCAGCCGATCGTTATATGTTAATAAATGAAGTTTCTTCATGTTTTCACTACTATTACATCCCTCTGCGTACACCCCTTAAACTGACAATGGTTCCGGAGTCCAACACTTGGCTCGATTCTACTTCACGAGCTCGCTCCTAAGCGAGCTAGAAGTAGCTCGCCATTCGAAAATGCTCCCACAGCCGTTGGATGGTACGGAGTCCAACACTTGGTTCGACCCTACTCCGCAAGCTCGCTCCTAAGCGAGCTAGGAGTAGCTCGCCACTCGAAATTGCTCCTACACCCTTTAAACTGACAATGGTTCCGGAGTCCAACACTTGGCTCGATTCTACTTCACGAGCTCGCTCCTAAGCGAGCTAGAAGTAGCTCGCCATTCGAAAATGCTCCCACAGCCGTTGGATGGTACGGAGTCCAACACTTGGTTCGACCCTACTCCGCAAGCTCGCTCCTAAGCGAGCTAGGAGTAGCTCGCCATTCGAAATTGCTCCTACACCCTTTAAACTGACAATGGTTCCGGAGTCCAACACTTGGCTCGATTCTACTTCACGAGCTCGCTCCTAAGCGAGCTAGAAGTAGCTCGCCATTCGAAAATGCTCCCACAGCCGTTGGATGGTACGAAGTCCAACACTTGGTTCGACCCTACTCCGCAAGCTCGCTCCTAAGCGAGCTAGGAGTAGCTCGCCACTCGAAATTGCTCCTACACCCTTTAAACTGACAATGGTTCCGGAGTCCAACACTTGGCTCGATTCTACTTCACGAGCTCGCTCCTAAGCGAGCTAGAAGTAGCTCGCCATTCGAAAATGCTCCCACAGCCGTTGGATGGTACGGAGTCCAACACTTGGTTCGACCCTACTCCGCAAGCTCGCTCCTAAGCGAGCTAGGAGTAGCTCGCCATTCGAAATTGCTCCTACACCCTTTAAACTGACAATGGTTCCGGAGTCCAACACTTGGCTCGATTCTACTTCACGAGCTCGCTCCTAAGCGAGCTAGAAGTAGCTCGCCATTCGAAAATGCTCCCACAGCCGTTGAATGGTACGGAGTCCAACACTTGGTTCGACCATACTCCGCAAGCTCGCTCCTAAGCGAGCTAGGGGTAGCTCGCCATTCGATATTGCTCCTACACCCCTTAAACCGACAATGGTTCCGGAGTCCGCCAAACGAGCTAGGGACAGCACACCGTCCTAAAACACGCTCCGACGACGTTAACCTAATCAAGCAAGTGTACAACTCGGCTCGACATTACTTCGCAACTCCACTCATGATCATTCGGAGTTCGACAGTTCAGAAGTTACCCCATGACAAACAACATTCACAGCAATGAAACGCGCAAGTTCGGCAATAACGCATTTATTAATGAAACAGATGTGATACAAAGGCAAACACAAACAGGAGCACGACTCAACAAGGGTATTTACAATACCGACTCGTCACACTTAGAAAAAAAAAAAAAGGAGAGAGAGCGAAGAACGCGCGGAACCGACCACTTCAGCGCTTCTTCGGAGCTGGAGCATTCCGCTTCAAGGACACTCGAGAGTGACGACGCTTGTCCCCGGAGCGCGACCCTAAGCCGGCAAACTGGGACGTATCCTCGGCACCGCTCCTGGTAGCTACGCCAACAGACGCCCCGCTCGAGGAGATTGCCACCGAGCTCTGCGCGTCCCCCGGGCTTGGTTGGCCGATCCGCTGACGGGTCGCCATCTCATAGAAAGTAATGCCCCGCTCACTCTCAGCACGAGTGCATGACGTGCTTCGAACGTTGATCGGCCCTGAATGTGGCTTCAGACGAGCCACTTCCGCCTCCAACTCTGAGATCCTGTCCCGCAACGAGTCGTCTTTAACGTCGACTTCAAAACGTGGGGGTATCGCAGAGTCCGGCACTCCAGATCGACTAGCGACGAGGCGCCGAAGGTGGGTGACTTCGATGCTTTTATCCACCGTCGCCCTCTTGAGCGCTTCGACTTCAGCAGTCAACTCGACTCGTTCAGTCGTCAACCTGGCCACCTCGGCCGTTAGCCCCTCGCCCTCACTCCGGAGCTTCGCCTCTACAGACTGCAGATGCTGTATCTCGGAAAGCAACTCGTCCTTCTCCGCTGTTATTTTGGACAAATTATGACGAATGCACTGAACACGAATCTCATTACTGAAATCAGTGGGCAAGTGTTCACCTTCGGGTATGAGCTCGGCGATTCGGCTTTCCAAACGACGAATCTCGATATCACGCCGGCCAAGGACGAGCTGGAGATGCTTCCTCTCGCTCTCGGCTCGGCGCAATCCGAGCTCGACGTCATAAAGTTTCTCCCTACACCTAGCCAGACACAGCCTCGTCGCCCCTAGGCCGGCTTCGGCTTTAACCTCCTCGTCCGGGTAGGAAAGCTCGACGCCTTGGGGGATCACCATAAGCTGCAAAGAAATCGTAGCAATCAGCGAAAACGTTGAGCGTGGCCGAAGCACCACACTTGGAAAAATTTTCATCTCTAAAAACAAAGTCTGACAGTTCGGCAAAAAAGGGGGCATAAAACAGAAATTTCCGAACACCAACACTTGCAAAAAATTTTGATTTCATTTACGTCAAAAGAAGCGGTGGCCAGTCCGCTATTAGGCATTACAAAGTTCGGTAAAAAAAAAAAGAAAAGCAGAAACAGCCAAAAACAATAAAAGGAGAGGCGGATCAGTGCTCGACCTCTTTCCCCGGGCGACGAGGCGGAGTAGGGGTCGACTTCGCCGAAGGAGACGCCGCCGCCAGTGGAGTGGCCGTGACGCTCGGGACCTCGCCAGTAACCCCGGCATCGGCCTCAGCGCCGTCCTCCTCCTCCTCCTCCTCTTCCCCTTCGGACTCGGGGTCGAAGCCCTCGACGTGTCCGGGGAAGAGTCGCCATCCCGAGACGTCCACCCCGGGGTACGCCTCTCGCACCCGGTCGAGGGCAGTGGCGAAGGCTTTCGCCATGTTCTGCGCGAGGTACCCCTGGGCCTTCTTCAAGGTGGCGTCCTCCACCTCCTTCACAGCCGCCGCCTGCTTCGCCTCGGCCTCGGCCACCTGATTGGCCGACCCCTCCTTCTCCCGACGCAGCTCGTCCTCCAGCCTCTTCACTTCGGCCTCGAGGTGCTGAATCCTCGCAGACCGGCCTTCATGCTCGACTCGGAGCTTGTCGAGCTGGTTCGACATCCGAGCCTTCTCGTTCCGAGCCTGGTCGGACTCCTGCTTCAGCTCCTTCTCGAGGGCGGTCAGCCGTTCGGTGAGGTGGCCGAAGTGGACGACGATCTGCAAGGGGAAGAAGAAGAACTCAGAGAGTTAGAAAAAATTTTTTGTGATTCAAGATGAAATGAATGAAGGGAACTCGGGACTTACCGATACCGCCGAACGAGCGATCTCGATCACGTCGTCGCCCTGCCGCCCCGCGTCCATGGCGGCGCGGTCCTTCGGAGTGGCGAGATGCTTGACAGCCTGCATACTCGCCAACGAGTTCCCGAGGAACCCATCGTGCCTCCGGACCTGCCAGTCCGGAATGTGGATCCGCTTGTGCTCCTCCGTCAGGAGCTCCTCGCCTGCTACAGTTAGCGGCGGGGTCGGCATGGCGAGCGCGGCAGCGATGGGGAAATCCCCCTCAGGAGCAGTAGCCGAAGGCCCCGCCACGGTGATGACCGGTTCGTCAACAACCTCCACCGCCTGGTCAGGTGCCGCAATCCTCGGCACCTTCGAAGTCGAGGGCAGCTTCGACGCGACCCTCTTCCGCTTCCTCGGCGCCTTACTGGCGAGCCCAGCCCGGAGCGCCAACACCGCTTCGTAGTCCATAGATTCTACGTCAATTAAAAAAAAAAAATGATGATTAGCACAAAAGAAGAACAGGACAACAAGTACAAAAAAAAAAAACTTGGCGAAAAGCCGCGTACTAGGATCTACGCGGCCGAGCCCTCCCCTGTAAAGAACGTCTTCCGTCAAATCTTTCCAGTCGTACTTCGGCCGGTCGAGAAGGGTCCGAACCGCCGCTTCCTCTTCTACTGAGAGTCTCGGCAGCGCCGTCGCCCTCTTGGTCACCCCCTCTGCCCAATTGGTGGGGATCGGCCAGGCCTCTCGACTCCGCACGACGACCCACTTCTCTCGCCAATGCTTGATGGAGTCTGGGCAAACCACGAGCCTGCCGCCGTGCCTCGGAGTCAGATAATACCGGTACTCCGACTTGTTCCCTTGGTGGAGCCGGTATATCGTCCGAAGCACGTTCAGCTGCGGTTCGATCCCCGCGGCCTGGCAATGAAGGACGAAGCCATTAATCACTCGCCACGCGTTCGGCATGAGCTGGATAGGGCAGACCCCATACCAGCTCACCACGGTAATTGCGAACGCGTGGAGAGGTAGCCGGGCGCCGGCGATAAAGGCGTCCACCGGCCAGCAACACATGGTCACTGGCAGCGGCGAATTGGCCCTAACTCCGGGGCCCGGCAACATGATTTCGTACTCCTCCGGGATGAAAAAAGCATCCCGGATCGCCACCAACTCCTCCTCGCGAAGGATCGACGCTGCATCATCCGCCTCCGTCGTCTCCCTCGCCTCATTCTCCTCGAAGGTCCTCTCCCTCCCATGGACAATCCGCTCGGCCTGGTCCTTCGGGAGCTCCCTGACCCTATGCAGACCCGTCAACGGACCCGGTAGCTGTCCGAACTCCCCCATCCTCTTCGGCTCCTCGACGATGGAATCCTTCCCGAACACCTTCCCCTTGGGCGGGTTCGGAGACGAGGCCTCGGCGCCTTGAAGGGAGGGCTCGGACCAAGAGACTTCATCTGAGACAGAAGCTACAGACATAACTTATAAATTTACCTTGAAAGGAAGGAGAGCCGAAAAACCTCGCCTGAGACAAACGCCGGTGCCGGAGAAACTCGTCTGAGACACTAAAGAACGCCTGAGCAAATGAGAGGAGAAGTGAGAAATGAGGGGGGGGTTGAGGATTTATAGAAGAGGGGCACGCCCCACGAGGCTAATGGGCTTGTACGACCGGCCCATCTAAACCAAGCGGCGGAGCGATCCCAATCGTCACCTCGTTAACCGCAGCGAATCATGAGATGCATTTAATGCTATCCCATCTGATGGAATCCCAGAGGTCACAGCATTTAATGGGCGTCCCATCTGTCAGAGTTGTCAGAATTGTCAGAATTGTCAGACGTTCAAATGGCGCACAGAAGAGACAAACTCACATAAACGACAAGTCTGCATGCTCGGCACCCACTGCCGAGCATTCGTGACACCGACCCTGTTATAGGGGAAAAAGTCACGCTCGGCACCCACTGCCGAGCATTCGTGACACCGACCCTGTTATAGGGGAAAAAGTCACGCTCGGCACCCACTGCCGAGCATTCGTGACACCGACCCTGTTATAGGGGAAAAAGTCACGCTCGGCACCCACTGCCGAGCATTCGTGACACCGACCCTGTTATAGGGGAAAAAGTCACGCTCGGCACCCACTGCCGAGCATTCGTGACACCGACCCTGTTATAGGGGAAAAAGTCACGCTCGGCACCCACTGCCGAGCATTCGTGACACCGACCCTGTTATAGGGGAAAAAGTCACGCTCGGCACCCACTGCCGAGCATTCGAGACACCGACCCTGTTATAGGGGAAAAAGTCACGCTCGGCACCCACTGCCGAGCATTCGTGACACCGACCCTGTTATAGGGGAAAAAGTCACGCTCGGCACCCACTGCCGAGCATTCGTAACACCGACCCTGTTATAGGGGAAAAAGTCACGCTCGGCACCCACTGCCGAGCATTCGTGACACCGACCCTGTTATAGGGGAAAAAGTCACGCTCGGCACCCACTGCCGAGCATTCGTGACACCGACCCCGTTATAGGGGAAAAAGTCACGCTCGGCACCCACTGCCGAGCATTCGTGACACCGACCCTGTTATAGGGGAAAAAGTCACGCTCGGCACCCACTGCCGAGCATTCGTGACACCGACCCTGTTATAGGGGAAAAAGTCACGCTCGGCACCCACTGCCGAGCATTCGTAACACCGACCCTGTTATAGGGGAAAAAGTCACGCTCGGCACCCACTGCCGAGCATTCGTGACACCGACCCTGTTATAGGGGAAAAAGTCACGCTCGGCACCCACTGCCGAGCATTCGTGACACCGACCCCGTTATAGGGGAAAAAGTCACGCTCGGCACCCACTGCCGAGCATTCGTGACACCGACCCTCTTATAGGGGAAAAACCGGTTCGGCACCGCTGCCGAGCGTTCGTGGCACCGACCCTGTTATATGGAAAAAACAGGTTCGGCACCGCTGCCGAGCGTTCGTGGCACCGACCCTCTTATAGGGGAAAAACCGGTTCGGCACCGCTGCCGAGCGTTCGTGGCACCGACCCTCTTATAGGGAAAAACAGGTTCGGCACCCCTGCCGAGCGTTCGTGGCACCGACCCTCTTATAGGGGAAAAACCGGTTCGGCACCGCTGCCGAGCGTTCGTGGCACCGACCCTGTTATATGGAAAAAACAGGTTCGGCACCGCTGCCGAGCGTTCGCGGCACCGACCCTCTTATAGGGGAAAAACAGGTTCGGCACCCCTGCCGAGCGTTCGTGGCACCGACCCTCTTATAGGGGAAAAACAAGACCGGCGGATCGCCGAACTCGCTCCTGACGCCCGCAGTCCCGCCGAACTCGCTTCCCTCTCTGGAAGAGCTCGCCGAACCGCATATGGACCTCGGCCCCTTCGCTAGCGAACTCTAGGGGGGTCTAAAGCGTGCTCCAAGTATACAAGACCACCGAATGACGAATTGACACTTTGCGGAGTTAATAGGATATCCCTGCATGAACACCACACGACCATAAGAGCTCAGGAGCGACTCAGAGTTCAATCCGCTTGAAAAATCACCAAACTACCTCCTTCAAGATTCAAAACCTTCCATTTGGGCTCCGATACAACTCTACCAGCCATTAAAAAACAGCTAGACTACTCCTCAAAGGCCGATCAAGCTCAGCCTTTAGGAGTGGGGGGCTCGTGATATGGCTAAAAATGGGATTTAATCGGAACCGTCCGAATCGGGCACGAATCTTGAGACCTGAGGGTAAAACGGTAATTTCGCCCACAAGAGGACCAAAACGGGTATTGGATCTGCCCTCCTAGGGCCCAATGATCCGCGAATGGATCCGCCAACAAGAGGGCGCGGATCTCAACCCGCTGCGCTCCCAATCCAACAAGGCAGAGTCAGGATTCCTGATTAAACACGATCAACGACCCTGATGGACATCTACCTTTTCACTGGGATTTGGGGATTAAAATTCCTTAACTGATTACAGGGAATATACCTTATCAGATTACATACCTTATCTGACTACGAGGAATATGCCTTATCTAATCACGGGGATTACATTCCTAAAACCATTCCCTAAGACGCCTATAAATACCCTTCACCCATCTCCATTAACAGGTAATCAACTCTTCACCAGTTTTTACGCTCCTTCATAATCTCTTCGATTACTGACTTGAGCGTCGGAGGGTGCGTCGCCGGGACCCCCCCCGGTGTCTCGCACTTTTTGCAGGTGCACGGCAGGAACGACAAACGAGGCCCGACGGAACAGGTACGCAGGTTTTCCTGTTCAGTTTCCCCAAGAATCCACAAGTTCTATCTGTTTGCCCCCACACCAAATTTAGCGGCAACATCTATCAATGCGTGTATTGCACGTGCATAACTAATATAAAGTAAGTCTCAGGTTCGAGTCCTCACTACGTCATATTTTTTACTTTATTTTTTTTAATATATTAAATGTGCATCACAAGTGAAAATTACTATTTAGAGCATCCACAGTGGTGTTTCTCATTTGCCAAAAAATGGCTGCCACAGTAATAGCAAATAGAAGTGAATGCTGCAGTGGTCGTTGGCTAAAAATTTGCCAAAAATTTTAAAAATTGAGTGAGACGGTATATGATATACCGTCTCAACTTTAAAAATTAATTAAAAAAAGTTAATTACTTATTAACTATTAAACCTAATTAATTAACTAAATTAAATAATATAATATTAACTAAACCTAATTAATTACCTAACTAAACCTAATTACTAATCCTAACTACCCACTCAGCATTAATTCCCACCCACTGAGCTTGATTCCCGGACGGTACATGATGTACTGTATGAGGATTTTAATATTTTTTTTTCTAATCGGCAATCTTGGCCCTTCATCTATTTTTAAAAAAAAACAAAAAAAAAACAACAAAAAAAAAACAACAAAAAAAAACTCACAGACGGGATATGATCTCCCGTCTGATTCAGACGGGATATCATCTCCCGTCTGAGGAGTTTTTTAAAAAAAAATATTAAAAAAGGAGAGACGGTATATGATGTACCGTCTGAAAGAAATAGAATATATTAAAATAGATCAGACGGGATATGATATCCCGTCCTCTATAATTTGAGAATCGCTATTCTGTTTATCAAATATGAGAAACGAATATATGTGGTTTGCTAAAAAAATGGCAAAATGAGAAACCGTTGCAGACGATCGTTTGCTATAATATGGCAAATTGCCATTTATGGCAAACCATTGTGGATGCTCTTATCTATAACTAGCAGTTTGCACTTGCAATGCACATCTTGATAAATATATATTTTTTAAAGTAAAAATTTTGGCGTAATCTGGCCTCGAACTTGAGACATCCTTTATATTAGTTTATGCATGGACAATGCACGTCTTAATACAAGAAGGAAAGAAGAAAGAAAGGAAAAAAGAAAAAAAAAACCTTATCAAGGCAATTAGCGGCTAAAGAAAGAATCAAAGAAGGAAAGTGAATTACAGATGTCTCAAAAGAGAGAAGAACTGATGATGATAATTATTATTATTATTTCCAACGGTATTTTTGGTACCAACACTTTTCAGTTCTCAGTAATGCAAAATAGAACCTAAATTAATATTAATCTCTAATATTATAAAGGGAGAAGGTCTTAGTGTCATTTGTAAATATACCAACGCATGTATTGTACGTACATAACTAATATGAAGTAGGTCTCAGGTTCGAGTCCTCACTACGTTAGTTTTTCACTTTATTTTTTTTTAATATATTAAATGTGCATCACATGTGTAAATTACTATCTATTTATCTATCTATCTATCTATTAATCTATAACTAGTAGTTTGCATGTGCAATGCACATCTCAATAAATATATATTTTTTAAAGTAAAAATTTCGACGTAGTCTGGCCTCGAACTTGAGATCTCTTTTATATTAGTTATGCATGGACAATGCACGTCTTAATACAAAAAAAAATTTAAATAAAAACTCTGACGTAGTGAGGACTCGAACCTGAATCATCCTTCATATTAGTTATGTACGTGTGTCACACACGTTGATAGATTAACAAATGACACTAAGGTCTTCTCCGATTATAATATTAGAGATTAGAGATATAATATACAATCTCTACTACTATAATGGGAGAAGGACTTAGCATAATTTGTCCATCTACCAACCCGTGCAACGCACGTGCATAACTATTGTAAATGAGGTTTTTAGATCAAATCTAGACTACAACTGAATTTTTACTTTTAAAAAAATTATATTTATTAAGACGTGCATCGCACGTGTAAACTACTAGTAACTATTATAATGAAAGAGTTAGAGCCGTAAATCTAGATACTTACATGCAACTCCAACTCTCCCATTATAGTCTTCACAATTACTTTTAAAAATATATAATCCTATTTATTAAGACAAACATCACTGGTGTAAATCAGAATTTTTACTTTAATTTTTCTTAAAAAAATTAATACGTGCGGTGCACGTGTATATTACTAGTATTATTATTATTTTATTAATAAAGTCCTCAAAGGATAAGAAACGCAGGGACTGAAGCGACAGAAAGAAGGGAAAAAAAAAAAAAAAAACAGATTCAATCCAAAGTCCAGAATCCAAACTATGGCGGCCTCTCTCTGCCGCTCCTTGTTCCACCTCCCATCCCCCTCCCCCGCCTCCTCCCCTCCTCTCAGAACCCAACAAACTCCCTTCCCCTTTCTCTCAAACCCAAACCCTAACTCCATGCTATCTATAACCACCCGCAAACTCCCGGCCCTCCTCTACGCTGTCGGTGGCGGCGGCGGCGGCAACACGAAGGAGGGTAAGATGACCCTTGAAGGCGTGGTAACTGAGGCCCTGCCCAACTGCATGTTTCGGGTCAAGCTCGACGGTGGCGATACCATATTGGGGTACATTGGGGGCAAGGTGAAGAAAAACAAGATTTGGGTCATGCCCGGGAACAGGGTCAGGCTGGAGATCAGTAAGTATGATTCGTCGAAAGGGAGAATAGTCTACAAACTCCGGTAATTTATCCGAGTTTTTTCGGTCCAAGGAATGTTGTGTAATTGTTATTGTGGAACATGATGATATTTATCAATGAATGAAGTACTGGTAAAGGTTTTGAGATTTATATGGTTGTTACATTTAGGCCATATATATATATATATATATATATATATATATATATATATATATATATATATATATATATATATGAGCAACGCTCCATTGCAAACGACATTGCTGGCCATTGGATCAAGTTTATCTTGATCCAAAGGCCGTGATTGAGCCCCGCCCGTTGAATGAACCTAGGTCGTTGTTTGTTTGAAACATCAGCCTTTTATAGCCTAGGCCGTTGTTGGAATCAACGTGCTAGGTTATAAAATGACGTTGTTTCAGACAACTCGTTGAATGAACCTAGGCCTAGGAACAACGGCATAGGAACAACGGCCTAGGTTGTTTGAAACAACGACATTTTATAGCCTAGGCCGTTGTTGAGAACAACGACCTCAGTTATAAAAGTCTGCTGTTTCAAACAACGACCTAGGTTTGTACTTTTTATAATCTAAGTCGTTGTTGGGAACAACGGCTTAGGTTCAAATTTGGGAGTGAGTGAGAGAGCGAATGAGACGAAAAGTTATTTGGGATGAAATTCTCAAATTACCCTTAACAACTTAAGTGAGATGGGGATGATGGGCGGGTTCGATCACGACCTCTTGATCCAATGGCCAAGGGGTCTGTTTGCACGGGTCTGTGCAATGCAAACAGACCCATTTGCAACTGAGCATTGCTCTCTATCGCTCTCACTATATATATATATATATATATATATATATAGGAAAATATTTTGTTGTGCATTGGGTTTTGGTGTGCATTAGCGTGCTGCTACTGGGAGTAGCGGCATCAATGCAGGGCAAATGATGCTGCTATTGGGAATAGCGGCATCACTGTATGTTTTTTTTTGAAATTTGTACTGATGTCGCTATTCCCAGTACTAATGATGTTGTTATTGGGAATAGCGGCATCACTATGTTTTTTTTGAAATTTGTACTGATGTCGCTATTTCCAGTAGCGACATATATGCACTGATACTGCTATTGGGAATAGCGGCATCACTGTATGTTTTTTTTGAAATTTGTACTGATGTCGCTATTCCCGGTACTAATGATGTTATTGGGAATAGCGGCATCACTATGTTTTTTTGAAATTTGTACTGATGTCGCTATTTCCAGTAGCGACACACACACACACACACACATATATACACACACACACACACACACACACACTAGATTTGCCTTACGGAACGTCTTCAGAACGATACATCATATGAAAAGTCTTGTAAACAGTAAATCAACAATTATATAGCTGAAGTTTGAATAGTATGACAATAATTAGTTGTAAATAAAAGTCCATGTTTCCATTAGTTTATGGTGAGTCCATGTTTCCATATGTGTATATATATAGAGAGAGAGAGAAAGAGAGATAGCTAATTAAATAAATAAATGAGTTGTTTTGTGGATTTGAATTTTGAGTTTTGGGAGAAAACTTTTGGGGGGAAATGTGTTTTGTGAGGTTAGATCTGGGCCTTTAATTTTGGAGAATTGAAGGAGAGCCACTTGATAGCTTTCTTTGTGTTTTATTATATAGATATACACAGAGGCGGACTCATGGTTTTCATCCACCAGGAAGAGCTAAAAATTTATAAGTCTTTAAACATCCACAATTATATTACAAAAGTAATTAAACAAGCATTGTTATATTACAAAACTTCCTTGCGTGACTTCATGCTTTGAAACATTTTCATGATATCCTCATTTTTGATCGACTTCAATGTCCTTTTTTCGACATATACAATCAAACAATCATTAAACCATTAATCTCTCATATGGTTGCGAAAAGAAGTCTTGATAAGCTTCATACCTGAAAATGCGTTTTCACAGGTCGTCGTTGCCACTGGTAAGAGTAATGACAACTTTATAAGTAAATACACCAATGGATAAACAATGTCTTATAGTCTCAACCTTTTTTTTTAGTCAGGTCATTGATCCCAATCAGATTAGAAAACACAACAGCATATGTGACATCCCCAATTTTCCATGGTATGTATCAAGTTGGAAACTTAAAGCCATCAAATCAGTGGGAGAAAATTGAACCGGATAAACATTTACAAATTGTAGTAGCTTTACCTTATCAAAAGCAGAAAATGAATCTCTTGGATCAAGACAAGCAATACACAAGATCAATTGGGTGTTCACTTCATCAAAGCAGTAATTCAACTATTGAAGTTGTAAGTCGATCACCGCATAAAATATTTCGACACGGTAATGATGAAGGTTTGTCAATTCATTAGCTCGACAACGTGATCTCCTAGGGGCATCAAAAGTTTCATCCATGTTAAAAATCAAAACTTAAACATAATTTTCTATTTATCAAGTTATCATCTACAATACATAGCAAATAAAGAAAGAAAGAAAACTAACCAAAAACAATTTTTCGGAAGTCGGTGTTGTTGGGAATTAAGGAATTACCACAGTGAGTGGTTGAGTGCTCGCGTCGCTGATTAAGGCTTTTCAGAAGTCGACGTTATCGGGAAGAGAGCTAGGGTTTCGGCTCGAAATCTGGGTTGGGATTGAAAGTCGCTGGAATTGACAGCTAGGGTTTCGAGATTTGGGATTGAGAAGATGGGAGAAGATTTGGAATTTGGGATTGAGAAGATTGAGAGCTGGGGTTTTGCCCGTTTGGATTTGGGGCTCACTTCGCTCAAGAGACAGAAGAGGGAGGGAGAAGAAGAGAGTTGGGTTTGGGTTTTTTTGTTAAAAAAATTAAGTGAGTTCGAGTTGGGTTTGAGCCGAAATCAGGGTGGGCTTAATATAGTAGATGGGCCAAAATAAATCCAGGGTGAGCCAAATAGGAGATTTGGGCCAAATTGAGGGTGAGCGGCCGCTCACCCTGGCCTTAACGTGCATCTGCCCCTATATATATATATATATATATATATATATATATGTATATGTATGTATGTATGTATGTATGTATGTATGTATGGGAGCCTTCTGTTGCGAACGGTCCTGGTGCGAACGAGTCCACTAGCCGTCGGATCTCGTGATCATGATCCAACGGGTCGTGTATACAATTATCATTTGAACCGTTGTCGTTATCCCCAATAAATGACACTCGTTCGCACGTAGTTTACACCAAGTCCGTTCACAACCGAAGGACCCCATATATGTATGTTGATGTTTATGAATGAATGCATGATTTTTGAACTTGTTTTGGTTAGTACGAATTGTTTGATATATAGTGATTGTTGATAGTGTTCGGTGTTACGACAAGAGCAAAGATATGCTGATGCTTATGAATGAATGCGCGATTTTCTTTCAGATGAATTGGTAGTTTTTGAGATTTATACTGTTGGTAGAGTTTGATGTTATATAAAGCCAAGGATAAGTTTATGTTTATTACCTGATTATGATAAACTCCGGTAACCTGAAAAATAAATTTTTTTGGGTTTGTTTATGTAATATTGGTGGATATTATTTAATTGTTACTTTGGAATATGATGATGTTTATCAGTGAATTATTATTTGTAAAGAAGTATGATTTGATAGCATTTGAGATTCAAATTGTTGATAGACGTTTATGAATGAATGCATGTTTTTTAAATCTGTTATTTATCTCTAATCTGAATTGGGAGCTTTTGAGATTTAAAATTTTGGTAGTGTTTGATGCACACTATGCACATTAAGCCCAAAGATAAGATGATGTTAATTAGTGAGAAGGATATGTGAAGTTGCTAGTCTTTTTTTTTAGTATGATTTTGAATTGAAAGCTTCTGAGATTAATACTACATAACGGCAGAAGTTTGTCATGATGGGATTCCGTCAGGATGTATCGGAAGACATGCTGACAAGGGTTGGGTACGACGAGGACAAAGCTATGGAGACACCACTTGAGACCATGTCTCTGTTCAACTGTGTGTAGGAACATGTTTACTTACTCAGTCTAGAAAACCTCGGTGAAGGATTGCAGTCTCGAATATATCCCATCGTGTCTGTGTTTTCCTTTCAGTTGTAGCAACACTCTGGGTTTCTTCTGTATCTGTATTTGCATCTGTTTGGCTCTTGTACCGCTGTCAGCGAAAGAAAAAGAATAAATGTAGAATAAATGTTTAATCTCCTGGCTTGTAATAGTACAGTTCGTGACATAAATAAATGGCAGCCAGCGCAAAAGCCATGGTCGATGTATTAGAATTTCTGACCCTCTTGAGATGGTTCTGCTGTTTTTACCGATTTTTTTGTGATGACCAATTTGTAGGGAATACATAGAATCCAATTATATCGTGCACATATACTTTGTGACTGACTGCGGGCTGTAGTTAATTATACGATATTAGGATTCAAGGAGAAATGCTCTCTGTACATGATTGTTATCAGATTCAGGATTTTGGATATCGATGAAATGCAGCTCGATCACTTCTGAAGCCTACAGATTTCTCTGCAGTTATATACACTTAAATGTAAATTTGGAATTTATAAGATGTTCTGTCAACGATCCTTTATTTATTTGTCGCATTATGCGTTTAATTTGTGACACCGGTTGTGTTAGGTAGTCGACAAGTCTATAAGAATCCCTCCTTAAGCAGCGCACCCATCAGCCATAGCTTCATCGAGGCTGCATTCATCACCTCCCTCGTTCCCTTCATCACCAACATTTCATGTAAACAGTTAGTTAGTCAGTCAATGCTTGCATTAGTTTTCGACATTATTGATTACATGCTGAGGAAGAAGGAACTTACATTCAAGGACAACGTGAGCACGAATCTTTCCGAGCTGGTAAATGAGAGGCTAGAGCTCTCCATATTGAAGCAATGCAGAGACTCAACTGCACTGTAAAGTGCTGATGCTACTCTTTCTCCCTTATTGCATTCCATCCTCACATAGAATCTTCCCTCTCCTACTTCATGAACCGTCAAACTTTGTATTTTCACGCCGCCGCGATATTACTCTTGATTATTAACTTGTCGACTATCTACATTCTCATATGGAACTCTATCTGCAACTTGGTCCTCTTTCACTGATGATTCAAGGGCTGCGATTTCGTCTACCAACTTCTTAGCTTGATTCTGGAGGCCTTCGACGTATACCACTGTGTCGCCTATTATCGATGCTTTATCCATCTGTATCACATCTTTTCTTTATTATTTTAATGGGAGAGTTGGAGTTTGTAACCAAACAAACCATAACTTTGTAACTAAACAAACCAGTGCAATACACATCAAAATTGCATATATGTTGGTTATAAAAATTATATATAAAAATAACATGTACAAATGAATTACCTTGGTTATGTTGGGAACCAATGCTCGTAGCTCGTAGAGCTTCTCCTTCATCGTGCTCCGTCTCTTTCTCTCCGATACCAAAGCCTCCGATTGGTCCCTCTTTGGCTTCACCGTTGACGGCCCGGAGGAATTGCCCTGGACAGAATTTCCCTCGCAATCCTCCTCCTCCTGCTCTTCCTCTTCAACCTGAAAAGGCGCAGCTGGAGCATAATTACCATCTAAGCTCAAGTTGGTGGTGGCCGAGTTGAACGGAAGGCCAGTGCTCGAACCAGCAAACACATTGTCGTCAACTGGGAATACGAAATCATCACCAAACTCTTGGTCAAAACTCTCAATCATTTGATTGAGATAATCATATTGACGAGTACTTGATGGTGACGAGAAGAAGAATGCTTGTTGGTCCATCGATCTCTTGATCAAAGCCAGCTAATTATTGTTAGTTAGCTAAGTTTTGCATATAAATTAGCATGTGTATATATAAAGTATATATACATACATATAGGGATGTATGTATGTATACTAGCCCTAAAATTAACCTACATGTATAATGTGAAAGGAATCAAGTGTTTGTATTTTAAAAGTATTTTTACAGTGTGAACGGAATCAATGTATTTTCATGCATAGTTTATCAATGTACTAGATTTTCCCGTGGGCACGTGCTTACGGCACGTCTTCGGAACGATACAACATATGAAAGTTTTGTAAACAGTAAATTAACAATTATGTAGCTCAAGTTTGAATAGTAAAACAATCGTTAGTTGTAAATAAAAGTCCATGTCTCCATTAGTATATGTTGAAAAATAATTATAAATGGAGGTGTAAAATTCAACTTCTTAGAACTTTGAATGTGGAAAATGATGAAATTTAATTGTTGATGAGATATTTGTTATTTTCAATGTAACATGAGCAATAAAAAAATGCATAAAATATCTGAAAATTTACAAATTTGAAATCTGAAAATATAAATTTCTGAGTAATTAGAGAGAGAATGAGAGAGAGAGAGAGAGAGAAATAAATAAATAAATAAATGAGTCGTTTTGGGCATATTTGAATTTGAGTTTTGGGGGGGATACTTTTGTGTGGAAAAATATGTTTTGTGAGGTTAGATCTAGACCATTGATTTCAACCCTATTAAAGAAGAGCCACTTGATAGTTTTCTTTGTGTTTTATTATATAGATATATTACTAATTAATCATAAGGTATATATAGTTATGGATGTTAATATGTATAAAGTTGATAGTAATTAATTAACAAGGTATGGACTATTTTGGTGCTCATCAGAGCATCCACAGTTGTCATTGTTTAAATTATGCATATATGGATAAATTAGCAAACGACTCCAGCATATTTTTTGCAAAAATATGCATATTATGCATATTTAGCAAACGACTACAGATGCTCTCATGATCCATTGTTCTAGCTCATTCTAGCACGTGGAATTGGGGTAATGGCACGTGCTCACCACCCTTCCACGCACTTGTATATTTACTTATTACTCCTTTCATTTGCACTTGTATATTTACTTAGCCCAATGCCTCAATAAAGTGATAATTAAACTATTGCATTATTGATTTCCAAATATCTCTAAATCTAATATGGCATCAGATCTCAACCAAACCCTAATTAACCTACAACAAAACCCCAATTTTGTCTCTCCAGGTTTTCACATGAACGTAGATGTATCATTTAACGCCATACAATATTCTCATTGTATACTATGTACTTTAATAAATGACGACTACTGAGTAAAATGTCTTTGGATAGATTTTAGCTACATCAAACTTAATAAACTTGGTATGTAAAATGTAGTGTTTCTGTCTGTAATGATGATGCGAACATATTGTTAATTGTAACGCATTTGGATAACGATCGTCACCTTAACGAACGAAGAATAATAATAATAATAAAGATTATTGCAGTCAATTTGTAGGTACATCAGAGCATCTGTATGTTGTGCGCGGAATACAAAACTAATTAACCAATGCGGAATCAAAGAGAGAAACAGCGACAGAAAACACAGAAAAGCAAGCAACACAAGAACACAAGATTTACGTGGTTCGGCAAAACGATGCCTACATCCACAAGGGGCGGTTGGGGTTCTTCTTGCTATAATCAACGATGGGCAAAACAAAGTTTACAAGAGATGACGGCTGCAAAATCCGAATAGAGGTCTGAGATCTGGCGTCTCTTATTACAAAACCCTAACAAGTGTATTTATAGGGAAACTACTGGGCCTTTTCGAATTGGGCCTATTCTGGATCCAAAACCCGCCGACAGTCGACTGGTCCAATTACCAGTCGACTGGTCTTGTTCAGGGCAGTCGACTGGGCAGTCGACTGCTGCTGCTGTATCCCAAGCCTTTGAAACTTCTCTGGACAGTCGCCTGATCCTCCAATTCAGTCGACTGATATACTGTAACTTTCATTTGCTGCAGATACTCCAAAACAATCTGAACCAGAATCGAGCCATTATCCAACAATCTCCACCTTGGCGAGATCTTCCTAGTATCCAACAATTATCTCCACCTTGGTGAAATCTTCCAAGTAGCCCAAGCAATCTCCATAAATACTCCAAAACAACTGCTCATCACCAAATGCAACAAAACACCCAAACTCCATCTTAGTATGATATCACATACTAAACAAACCAATAGCAAAGCACTATCCCAACCGCCCATGCCAAATTATCAAACATGCAAAATATTAGCCAGGTTCATGCAATGCTTGAACTTGGCTGCCCCAACAACTTTGGTCAACATATCAGCAGGATTATCAGCTGTTCCAATCTTCACCAAATGAATATCACCATCCTTTATCAAATCACGCACAAAATGATAACGGACATCAATATGTTTGGTCCTCGAATGATGAACTTGGTTCTTCGCTAAATGAATAGCACTCTGACTGTCACAGTGTACCTCCACCTTCTCCCGATGAATTTCCAAGCTCTTCAAAAGTCCATGTATCCAAATGGCTTCCTTCATGGCCTCAGCAACCGCCATGTATTCAGCCTCAGTAGTAGACAACGCTACAGTGGACTGCAAATTGGACCTCCAACTTATAGGTGCTCTAGCCATAGTAAACAAATAGCCTGTAGTAGACCGCCTCTTATCTAGATCACCTGCATAGTCAGAATCAACATATCCAACCAATAACCTGCTAATATTGTCATCCCTTTCAAATTTCAAACCCACATCTGTGGTGCCACTTATGTACCTCAAAATTCATTTAGCTGCTTGCCAATGCTCTTTGCCTGGATCATGCATATATCGACTAACCATACTCACCGCCTGAGAGATGTCTGGTCGAGTACAAACCATGGCATACATCAAACTGCCAACCACACTAGTGTAAGGTACATTCGCCATATACTGTCTCTCTTCATCTGTACTTGGAGACTGAGAAGCACTAATTCTGAAATGAGGGGCTAATGGTGTACTGACCGGTTTAGTTTTCTCATCTATACCGAACCCTTTCAGCACCTTCAAAAGATATTGCTTCTGTGTCAAACTCACTATGCCCTTTGCCCTGTCTCTAGCTATCTCCATCCCAAGTATCTTCTTGGCTTCACCAAGATCCTTCATCTCGAATTCAGAACTCAACTGATTCTTCAAATTTTGAATCTCCTTAGCATTTTTAGAGGCAATCAACATGTCATCCACATATAATAACAGATATATGAAAGAACCATCCTGCAATTTCCTGAAGTAGACACAATGATCAAACTCACTTCTGGAATATCCCTGCGCTTTCATAAACTGATCAAACCTCAAATACCACTGCCTTGGAGATTGCTTCAACCCATAGAGAGACTTCTTCAACCTGCAAACACAATTTTCCTTCCCAGCTGTCTTAAACCCATCTGGCTGCAACATATAAATTTCTTCATCTAGATCCCCATGTAAGAATGCAGTCTTCACATCCATCTGTGTCAATTCAAGATCAAACTGTGCTACCAATGCCAACAAAATCCGAATAGAAGGATGCTTCACAACTGGAGAGAACACTTCATTATAGTCTATACCTTCCTGTTGAGCATACCCCTTTGCAACTAGTCTAGCCTTGAACCGAACACTGCCTTTTGGACCCTCTTTCTTCGTATACATCCACTTGCAACCAATTGCTTTTTTCCCCTTTGGTAGTTGCACTAGATCCCAAGTCTTATTCTTATGAAGAGAGTTCATCTCTTCATCCATAGCAACTTTCCAATCTGCATTTTCAGAACTTCTAGTAGCTTCTTTGAAGTTGGAGGGAACTTCATCATCCACAATGGGAAGAGCAAATGCAACTGTATCTATAAAACGAGACGGTCGTTTGATATCTCTTCTTTGCCTTCTTACTGCAATTGATTCTACCTGCTGGATAGGAACTTCTTCATCATTCTCAGTATCAACCACATCATCTTCATCTTGGACAGGAACAGGATTTTCAACTGACAATTTTTCTAACTCCACCTGTTGGAGAACTCTCCTACCAGTCGACTGGTAATTGCCAACAGTCGACTGTCCCGAGCTCCCGCTCTTCTGCTGTTCTGGACCACCAGTCGACTGCTCCTGTACACCAGTCGACTGTCCCGAGCTTCTGCTACTCACCTGTTGGAGAACTGTCCCACTCTTCTGCTGCTCACCAGTCGACTGTCCCATACCACCAGTCGACTGTCCCGAGCTAATCATGCTGGTCTCATCAAAAGTCACATCTCTGCTGATGACTAACTTCTTCTGTTCTGGACACCACAACCTGTAACCTTTGATACCAGTACTAAAACCAACAAATATAGCCTTTTTGGCTCTTGCATCAAGTTTAGTTTCAGTTACATGAAAATAAGCAGGACAACCAAATATATGCAAAAAACTATAATCAGATGCAGATTTACCACTCCATACCTCAATAGGCGTCTTGCCTTCAAGTGCTGCTGATGGTAAACGGTTGACAATGTGGCTTGCATATATAACAGCTTCTGCCCAAAATGTCTTCTTCAATCCAGACTGTGCTCGCATACATCTCACCTTCTCAAGTAAGGTTTTGTTCATCCTTTCTGCAACCCCATTTTGCTGTGGAGTCTTCCTAACTGTGAAGTGCCTCTGGATCCCTTCATCTTCACACAATTTCAGAAACGGATCATTCTTATATTCCCCTCCATTATCTGACCTCAGAACCTTAATCTTCCTACCAGTTTGATTTTCAACTTTCTTCTTCCAACTTGTGAACAATGTCAAAACTTCATCTTTGTGCTTCATGGTATATACCCAAACTCGTCTGGAGTAATCATCAACAAAAGTAACAAACCAGTGTCTACCACTCATAGAAGGTGTCTGAGTAGGGCCCCAAACATCTGTGTGCACATAATCGAGGATACCCTTTGTCTGATGTACAGCTGTACCAAATTTCACCCTAGTCTGCTTACCCAAAACACAATGTTCACAAAATTCCAACTTGCACCCTTTAGCATCTTTAAGCAACCCTTGCTTCACAAGCCCCTGCAAGGCCTTTTCTCCTGCATGCCCGAGTCGCATATGCCACAACCTAGTAGAGTCGGGAATAACCTGTTTAGGCCTTTCAGTTACACTGGCAGCCTGACCCAAATATGTTTTTCCCTGCAAGAAAAACAAGTTCCTTTTTCTTTGCCCTTTCATCACCACGAGTGATCCGCTAGTCACCTTCAGAATGCCACCTTCACTAGCAAATTTCAATCCACTGGCCTCCAAAGCACCAAGTGAAATCAAATTCTTTTTCAAATCTGGAACATACCATACATCTGAAAGCTCCCTAATAAGACCATCGTGCATTAGCAATTCAATCTTCCCGATTCCTACCTTCTTACAAGGTGCATCATTTCCCATCAAAACTACACCACCATCCATATACTCCAAAGAAGTAAACCACTCCTTTTTCCAAGACATATGATAGGAGGCTGCTGTATCAAGAAACCATACTTCTTGATAAAGTGGGGGACTAGAAGCAAGTGCAAAAGAAAAATCCTCGCCACTTTCTAAATTATCAACAGTCACATTTGCAGTCGAATTTCCCTTATTTCGTAGCTTTGGACAATCCTTTTTCCAATGCCCCCTTTCATGACAGAAAGCATATTCATCTTTGGCCGGTATTTTCCTGTCCTTCGAAACTCCTCTCGATTTGGAATGAGATTTGTTTTCCTTTTTCCCAGATTTGGACTCAGATCTGGTCTCAGTCCTGCCCCTTACAATCAAAGCGTCAGAAGTTTCTCTATCAACCATTTTATCCCTTCTCCTAGTTTCATTATTCAACAGAGCATTTGCAACATCTTCATATTTCACAGTATCTTTTCCATATAATAAAGTAGTTGCTAAATGATCATAACTTTCAGGTAATGAATTCAACAGAATTAGGGCTTTATCTTCATCTTTAATTTGCTCATCCAAATTTAACAAATCAGCCAACAATTTATTAAATGATTCAACATGAGCATTCATAGACATACCTTCCGTATAGGTGAAGCGAAAAAGTCTCTTCTTCAAATACCGCCTATTCCCCAAACTTTTCCCCATGTATTTGTCTTCGAGCTTCTTCCACAACACCGCAGCAACGGTATCCCTCATCAAATCATACTTCTGAGCCTTCGCAATAAAGAACCGAATAGTCCCACACGCAACTCGATTCAACTTCTTCCAATCTGCTTCGGACATATCCTTTGGTTTTTCTACTTCCAAAGCAACATCTTGTTCTTGTTGAACAAGAACATCCAACACCTCACATTGCCACATCCCGAAATTGTTTGTCCCATCAAATTTTTCAACTTCAAATTTTGCGTTGTGAATCGTTGTTCTGGACGAACTTGATCCCACAACATCCTTGGTTGCATCTGCATCACCCGCCATCTCCCTCTAGGTCGAACCAACAGCTCTGATACCACTTGTTGTGCGCGGAATACAAAACTAATTAACCAATGCGGAATCAAAGAGAGAAACAGCGACAGAAAACACAGAAAAGCAAGCAACACAAGAACACAAGATTTACGTGGTTCGGCAAAACGATGCCTACATCCACAAGGGGCGGTTGGGGTTCTTCTTGCTATAATCAACGATGGGCAAAACAAAGTTTACAAGAGATGACGGCTGCAAAATCCGAATAGAGGTCTGAGATCTGGCGTCTCTTATTACAAAACCCTAACAAGTGTATTTATAGGGAAACTACTGGGCCTTTTCGAATTGGGCCTATTCTGGATCCAAAACCCGCCGACAGTCGACTGGTCCAATTACCAGTCGACTGGTCTTGTTCAGGGCAGTCGACTGGGCAGTCGACTGCTGCTGCTGTATCCCAAGCCTTTGAAACTTCTCTGGACAGTCGCCTGATCCTCCAATTCAGTCGACTGATATACTGTAACTTTCATTTGCTGCAGATACTCCAAAACAATCTGAACCAGAATCGAGCCATTATCCAACACTGTAGTCGTTTGCTAAATATGCATAATATGCATATTTGGTTGAAAACAACGCTGCAGTCGTTGGTGCATATTATGCACATTTAAATGAATTATCCATATATGAGAGACGACACTTCAAGTGCCGTCTGAAGTGTCGTCGCACCAAATTTTTTCTTTTTTTTAATGGTCGGACGGCACCTGAAGTGCCGTCCCACCAAAAAAAAAACCAAAAAGACCCCACTTCTCGGACGGCACTTCAAGTGCCGTCCCTCCACTTAGTGTAGTTTTTTTGAATTTTTTTGTAATTTTTTGTAATATTTTTGTAATTTTTGTCATTTTTTTGTAATTTTTATAATTTTTTTGTAATTTTTTTTGCACTTCGAATCCATTTTAAAAAAAAACCACCCTCCCTCAGACGGCGCTTGAAGTGCCGTCCCACCTGTAGAGGGATTATTTGCAATTTTTTGGATTTTTTGTATTTTTTATATTTTTTTTCGTAATTTCTGAATTTTTTTTGTAATTTTTTTTTTGCACTTCGAGGACGAATTTTTCCCTCCAACGGCACTTGAAGTGTCGTCACACCTTTTATAAAAATAGCTTTCAACGACTATAGCAAAACATAACTTTGCTATATTCATTTATCCATTTATGCATATTTTAACTCTCAATGAGTGGAGATGCTCTCAGTTGGCTTCTGTATGTGAAATTTGTTTAATGATTGAACAAGTTGGCAAGGCTTGTGATTAAGACTCCGAACAAGTTGACGAGGCTTATGATTAAGACTCTAGTGAATAAATAAATAAATATATATATATACTAGGTGTGCCCGTTGACATGTGCCTACGGCACGTCTTCAGAACAGCGCACCTTATTTGATCATATAAAATAGTTTTGGAGGTCCAGCAAATTAATTGAAGTAGCAAGCATAGAGCAAAAAACATATTACATGATTTTTTTGATTTTTTTTTGAATTATTTTTAAAGTTTTTAAAATTTTAATTTGTTTAGTTTTTAAATTTTTTTATTTTAAAATTTTTATTTTCTTAATTTTTTGAATAAAAGAGGGAGGGAGAGAGAGAGGGAAAAAAAATTTAAATAAATATAGGAGTTGTTTTGGGTGGTAGATTTGGATTTGAGTTTTGGAGGGAAACTTTTGGGGAAAAAATATGTTTTGTGAGGTTAAATGTAGGCCTTTGATTTTTTGGAGATTGAAGGAGAGCCACTATATATATATATATATATATATATATATATATATATATATATATATATATATAAAATAAAACACAAAGAAAGCTATCAAGTGGCATAAAACACAAAGAAAGCTATCAAGTGGCTCTCCTTCAATCTCCAAAAAATCAAAGGCCACTATATATATATATATATATATATATATATATATATGAATCAAAGTCATTAGACCTACCTAATTATGGAATCGAAGGGTAACGCCTACCTATTCTATGTAGGATTCAACCCCTCAATTCTATCACCAAGTCTGTCGTGTCAGTCTGTCGTGTTTGTGGTCATCAATTTTCATTAATGTGGGGAATGTTAGAAAATGAGTATTTTATACACCATTTACGAACCAGTTTTTGAGCAATTTTTTTTAGTAAGATCCTCAATGAGTTATTGAGAGATCTTGATTGATTTGTGTTCTCCTTCGTGAGTAGATCAAAATCATATATTAATTTGCTAAAAACGGTTAAGGGGTGAATGAGAAATTATTTCTCAAAGTGAGACGTTTTCATTCTTGAAAATGGATTGAGGGAAAATAATCTCACATCGGAAAAATCAAAGGAATTAGAAAATGATATATAGTAGCCTCCTTCTAAGCATTATAAGATAGCTAGAAGTGAGGCCATTTCTCTCATGCGCAGGGGTGCAAATCTAGGACCGGATTATATGTGATTTGCGTGCGCCCGCACATTCTGCGGACACGAATGCTGGACCAACATAACCCCACACTGTGCAGAGCCACATTTTGCTGCAGTTTTGATCTTTTCTTTTTGTAAACAGTTGTTATAAATGCATAAATGGTTTTGTCTGCCATTTCAGTGCAGTATTAAACATTTTGTCTGCCGTTACATTGTACGCATTCAATTATCTGTCTGCAGTTACACTGTAGCATTCAGGGCATTGACTGCTGTCTGCCGGTACAGTTTACGCATTCAATACATTGACCCCACCCTGTGCAGAGTCACATTTTGCTGCAGTTTTGATATTTTCTTTTGTAAATAGCTGTTATAAATGCAGAAACGATTTTGTCTGCCGTTTCAGTGTAGTATTAAACATTTTGTCTGTCGTTACATTGTACGCATTCAATTGTCTATCTGCAGTTACACTGTAGCATTCAGGGCATTGACTGCTGTCTGTCGTTACAGTGTACGCATTCAATACATTGTCTGTCGTTATACTGAAGGCATTCATAGCTTTGTATGCCGTTACAAATGTCCAACTCTGACTCTATATATAGAGCCCCACCCTCTCTCTTTTTTCTCTGCACAAGAATCTTCTTCTTTCTTCCTCTATTTACTTTCGTTCTGTATCGTTCCTCTGTCCTGCTGTTTGGTAAGTCGGTGATAGGGTTCTGACGCTGTCGTTCTGTTCGAGAGTGTTACGTGGTGCGTACGTGAACACTCTAGTCGTTGCATCCTGTGAGACAGACGTCTTCGCACAGTCCAACAACCGAAAGAGACGAAATCTGTTTTAAGGAAATTATGTGATACACAAGCCTCGACTACTCTACTTTGTTACATATCTATCGGTTTGTTCGTAAGTTGTTATTTTTTTATTTTAATTTTCTTGTTGGTTTTTCTTCCTCTCCTATTCTCCTCTGTTTTTCTGTGCCTCTCGATCAATTGAGTTTATTGTAAAAGAAAGTTTATAAACATTTTTTGTAACATCAAAGTCATTAGAAATCTCTTGTTATTTCAGGGAATAAAATCTCTTGTTATATCTTGTTTTGAGTTAATTTTAAGTAAAGTTTTTGACATATTCCTTGAAATATGCCATTTTATTTTTAGGTTTTAAATGTGGTGCATCAATGGTACCCCATTTTGGGGTTTCAAATATTTTGTTTGTAATTTTTTTGCACAAAACAATTTTTTTGAAAGCAAAAATATGATACAAATAATTAAAAAGTAATAATACAATTACTTAGAAATAGATAATACACTTACTAAGAAAATAAATTATACAATTATTCATTCATATTATTAACTTAGACACTTAAAACGAATCAGGAAGATATCCAATATTGATATATCATATTAAAGATCTTGTTGAAAAATTAACAGTAGTATAATTATTGTCTATAAATAAAAAAAACTTAAACGAAGTTTAACGAAACAAATAAAAAAAAAAAAAAACCAAAACAAACAAATAAACAAGGGAAATGCTCAGTTGAAAACGCAAATGTCTGTGAAAATGTGGAAAACCACTTAGGCCGTTATTAGAAACAACGGCCTAGGTTATAACGGCCTAGGCTTGTTTTCACGTTTTCACAGACATTTGCGTTTTCAACAGAGCATTTCCCAATAAACAAACAACTAAATAGTATAAATGAGGAGGGGTTGCCACTGGCGTATCTGAAATTCTGAAATTCAAGGGGCCTAAGCAAGTTCTCAAATGGGGTCTTTTGCAAGTTGGCAAAATAAAAATGACAATTATTTAAATGCAAACAAATTTAGAGCATTGGAGAACAAACTATTTAAATGAAAACAAATTTATATATATGCTTTCACAAAAAATTAATTGATAACGTACGTTTTTTATATGAAATGTCTCGTGGCAAAAAGAAACTAGGACAAACTCCAACAACAAAAACAAAATATATCATCTCAAGGAGGTAAATATGATATATTAGAGAACACGAACATAATAAAATGATGATGAATATATGTATATGAGAATAGTTGGAAGATTAAAATGTAGAATAACCATATGCACTTGAAGATTTGGTTAGAAATTTATCATAAACAAGTAAATATGATATACTATAGAACATTGCAAAAATATCATACAACTAAGGTCTCTATTCGGAATAGCGATCTTAGTACAATAAAGGCATTTATTCCAAATAACGACCTAAGTTTTAAAAATAAATTGATTGTCATTTTTTGGAGAGCAAAAGCTCTTTAAATTTTGCTAAGTATTAGAATACAGCTCATTAAAGGTCGCTAATCTCATTAGTGACCTCATATATACTAAGGCCGCTAGTGGAAATAGCGACGACAAACAAAAATAAAAAAAAATAATTAAAACTTAGATTGCTATTCCCATTAGCGACCTCGAAAATGAAAACAGCCGCTATCGGCAATAGCGGCATGCTGCTGACGCGACACAAAGTAGCTCAAAAGCGCTAATAGTTGAAAAACTGGCCCAAAAACACAAATATTTTCAAATAGTGGCCTATGTAGGCAAAAAACTTCAGTCATAAGATGGCTTTTCCGACTCTCTCTGCTAATTTCCATTTTCTGGAAGGAAAAAAAAAATCCCAAATTTACCGATCTCTTCGATTCCGTTAAAAATCCCAACTTAGGGTTAAGGTTTGATCTAAATTTCGTGTCTTTAGTTCGATTTATCGCTTTTGGATCCCTAATTTAGTTTCTAATCGTGGTAGATTTCTAGGGCTTGTGATTTTCTAGGGTTTTTAGGGCGTAATTTTGTAGAACTTATTAGTTCTGCTACTAGTAGTTTGAGATTTAGGGTTTATGTTGCGAAAAGTTGATATCTGGATCGATTTGATGACCTTTAGTTTGAACATCATTAGTTGGTTGGAAGATGATGAGCACGTGCTGTTATATCGTGCTAAAGAGTCTGATTTGTTGTCGCAATGCATTCATAGATGGAAATTTTGTTTGGTACGTGTGCGGCGACACAGCTATTGTCCACATAGCTGCAAACCCAACTCTGTGGTTATCTTTGTTTTAAATATTGGTCGATATATTGAAATATCGGCCGGTTTGATTGATATGTACTGTGGTGTTTATTATGTGGCTACTTCCGCTTCAAAATAACATGTACAACTTGTTATATGTAGGCGGCTGCAAACGAATCGAGCTATTCGCGAGCTATTCGGCTCAAGCTCGGTCAAAGCTCGAGCTCAAAACCGAGCTCGTTTCGTAAACGAGCCGAGCTCGAGCGTGGTTTTTTTTAAGGCTAAGGTCGCGAGCTATTCGGCTCGAATACGGTCAAAGCTCGGCTCGAACCGAGCTCGAGCTCAAAACTGAGCTCGTTTCGTAAACAAGCCGAGCTCGAGCCTGAAGGTATTCGACTCGGCTCGGCTCGATTGCAGCCCTATATGTAGTTATGTTCTAGTTTGGTTGAATTCGTAGCGTACAAAATATAAGCATTTTTTGTTGATAGGTGTATTTAATGTGAATAATTGTGTAAGCAAATAAAAAAATAAGCATTTTTTTTTGTCATGGATATGCTTGTGTACTTTGTATGCTGTGAAATTTAGTTTATTTAATCTTTATTGTAGATTTGTAATTTCATGTAGACGGTTATTTTATTGTAATTTTTTGCACTAGGTAGATTATATATGATATATAACGTATGGAAGAGTTATTTGAATCATGTGTAGGTTTTATTTCTCTGTGGTTGTGTCTGATACCTTGATACGACAACCTGATATCTCTTCAATGTTGTCGATATTATCTGTTATAACTGATTTGAAAAACTGTCTTCCAATACGATCGTGTAACTGCTATTAGATCCTTGGTAGTTATAAGATGCTAAATCAACTTTATCTTACAGTTGTTGTTGTAATGTGTATTTAGATGGATTGGCAAGGACAAAAACTGTCTGAGAAGCTGATGGAGATCATGCTGGTGGTGTTTGCATTTGCTGCTTTCATTATTGGGTACACAATTGGATCGTTTCATATGATGCTTCTAATATACGCAGGTGGAGTTGTGCTTACTGCGTTGATTGCTGTGCCCAACTGGCCGTTCTTCAACCAGCATCCATTGAATTGGTTGGAGTCTAGTGAGGCTGATCGCCACCCGAAACCAGAAGTGGCTGCACCTTCAAAAAAGAAGGGAACCAAGCACCACCACAAGTAGTTTGAGTCACAGGTCTCACTTTCATGTTAGGCGCGTTGAATTTTATTTTTTGCTGAACTTGAAGGTTTATTATTCTATGAGGATGGTTTTTACTAATGTTATAGAGTTTATTATAGAGGATGCCTGTGGCTTGCTCTTGTTATTTAGCATTGATTGAATGCTAAACCTTGCATGAGGTGCCAACTGTTCTGCTATCTTTGTTTCTCTGCTGCTTATGCCTGTGTTGAGTATTGGTAAGTCATTGATATCATTATCTTATTGGATAGAATGTGATGCTTAAATTTTATTTTAATGTCATTATAAAAACATGAGATAATGGACTGTGCTCATAATTTTGTGACTACTTATTGAATAAAGAATCTATATTTCTTAACAATGATCATGATTTTGTGATTTCTTATTACTCTTGCATTGTATTTTCAATGGATGCAAACACTATGTCTACTATCATTTTTTTGCTTACATTCTTTGATTAGTTTTCAGTTTTAGAATTTATAGGCCTCATCTAGCCAGCCCAAGTTTGCACGACAGAAATACTTTTTTTCTTTGTAGGCCTCATGAGCCGAAAACCATGTTGAACTAAGTTAGGAGTTCTTGATACTTCGATGGATCATAAAGTTTATAATGAAGTTAAAGACAAATTGAGGGTGATTAGTTGATCCATTGTGTTTCCATCTGTAGGACCTCGCCCTCCTACCACCTGAACCAACTTTCTTCATCATGGTTTTTAATGATCCATTGGATCAATTATGTGCCCATACTCTTGCACCTCGTATGCAGTGTGCCTTTTGCTAGCGTGGTACTGTTCTTTTTTTTGTCTCTTATAAGAGGTTACCTCTTATAAGAGATTTACAGTAAGAGCCTCTTGTAAGAGCCTCTTTTTAACCTCTTATAAGAGATTTACAGTAAGAGCCTCTTGTAAGAGCCTCTTTTTGAGGTGTTCTTTTTATATAAAAATAACCTCTTATAAGAACCTCTTATAAGAGATTTCTGTTCTTTTTTCACCTCTTACAAGAGCCTATATTGCCCCAAAGTCTATATTATCCCACAGTATTAAAATAGTGAGATGAAGGACAAGAAAAGATAAGTTCAAATTACTAATATATAAACTAGTTTAATGGCAAGTTAAATTCACGACAACAAAAAAATAATTTAAAAAAAAGGGTTTGAAAATAGTTTGAGTCGATTTTGTTCTAGTGCGAATTGTGTCAAATACATCAACTATTCAAGAACATCATGGACAGTGACCACTTCAATGATGCACATATATTATTTTATGAACAGTGACCACTACAATCACATAAGTTTGCGTATATTCTAAGGGCCCGTTTCGTTGAGCTTAATTTTAGCCCAGCTCAAAAGTCATTTTGGGCTGAAATAAGCTCAACCAAACGCAGCCCTAACCCAGCAGTTCAATCAAAATAGGAAAGACAAGAAATGAAGTGGAAGCATAAAAATCACGAATCAGTCCATCTGACGAAGCTCTTTGTTATAAGAGATTACAATAAATCATCAACACATTAGCAGGCAATGTGACAATTTTAAAAGTAAAACAATGATAATTGAAGAACTATAAGTCATTCGAACATCCAAAAGGAGACATTCCATGCAAACAAATGACACTCCTGAGTAAAATGCTGGCAGATGCATGGAGATGAGACATATAATACTGAAAATCAGAAACCTTCATCAACAATTATAATATAGACTTTGGTTATAATATACACTTTGGGGTAATATGGACTTTTTAAGTGATAGAAGGCTTATAAGAATTTGAAAGAGGCTACTAGAAGCCTTTTAGGCTCATAAGCGATTTTGGGGGAATTACTTATAAGAGGTAAAAAAAGAACGCTAAAAAAATTCCTGTAAGAGGTGAACCACATCTTACAAGAGGTAAATCGCTTATAAGAGGAGAAAAAGAACACTACCTAGTGTCAACTTGGTTTATATCTAGTATAACCTGATATTATCTGGTAAGTGTTAACTTTAACACTATCAAAACTTAATTAAATTGTGATCACTCTGACCTTTCTACATTCTTTCAACAATCAACTTCCTTGTTGGTCATTGACTCATCAACCAGCATACCTCCTTTATATGTGAGCATCGGTGGACAAACCCACATATTGTGCGACGCCCTCTTCCCGCCTCATACCCCACCCTTTCTATCTCTTGCGACCCCTCTTTCCTGCTTCGTATCTTTCGCTCCAGGCACTGCCCTGGGAAATGAGATTTCTATGCATTACATAACACACATACTGCATCAAATATTTTATTTGTCATGTGAAATAAATTGCTGATTTTGTGATGCATGTGCATGTGACTTTTATCTGTGAATATAATCTGAATTCATGTTCAATAATGAAATATCTAGTATCTCCAAAAAAAAATAATGAAATATGTATTGGCTGTATACGTCATTGATTTTTTTTTTTTAATTGTGGAGACTTCATGTGTACAATGTGCTTCGTGTATTTGGTTTCTTGAAATTGTAAGTTTGTTTCTTCCTTTGCCATTTTGTTTGTAGATGCAACCTGATCAAAATAAAATGATCTAATAGGAATGGTTTTTGACATATTGTTTCCGTGGCCTAAAGATGCTACTGTTGAAACAAACCATTAGGTTTCCAGTTCGAGTTGAACCTGGTTTTAGTGTTTGTGTGGATACCTTGGACCAAAACATAACATTTTCAACATGTTGTGTTTAACCCTTAAGCCTCCGGTCCAGTCTTTCATAAAGGACTGAATTTCCTTCATTTTATGATGTTTGTTAAAGATGTGAAAACTTATTATTCTCATTATGAGGTGCATTGGTGTTACTGAAGTTGAATATTGGCAACGGTATTTGTATATTGTATATGAATAATTCTTCAGTTATGCGATCCCCTATTTAATTTGCAGGCAGGTCTTTTTTTTTTTCTTCTTCTTTTTTACAGTAGTAGGGTGTCATAGTCATATTACTAACAAATAAGCTAGAGGACAAGTTATAGCTATCAATATTGTTATTCTTTGCCGAGAATAGAATAACAATATTGATAGCTATAACTTGTCCTCTAGCTTATTTGTTAGTAATATGACTAACATCAAAAATATTGATGGTTGGAGTTTGACTCTATCCGTTATCATCAAAAATATTGTTATTCTTTGCGTTTTTTTTTTATATTTTATATTTTGTCGTATGTGTGGCCGACATGGCGTTTGTTTAAAGTTTAAAAATTAGTTATTACACCTTCATCAGCGACGTTTGTTTAAAGTTTAAAAGTTAGTTATTACACCTTCATCAGCGACGAAGCTGACGATGTTGTCTTCCATTTGATGTTCAATATTGTCGGGAGATTATGGAGTGTGGTGAAATATATAACTTCCATATTGTGCTTCTCTTCAGCTAGTTTTTAAGCATTCTTTTGGGGAAAAAAATGATCTTTCTGGGGACCTCTAAAGTCTTCCAACTGTGGCAGTTCAAACATGATGACTTGCAAATCCAACATTGACCATTTCTTTATAGTCTATTTGTTTGTAAAATCATTTCTGGTTCAAATTGGAGAACTTTTCTTATTTTTAAGTGATGCTATGACTTGCTGACCTTTCCAAGTCTTAATCAGCAAGCAAAGCTTATTATATGTTCCTGAGATTAACATTTCATGTTCCCATTGTCATTTCAAAACTGAAATCATTAATTTGTTCTTCAGTTGCTACCATGATATCCACCGTGATCCTTGCCATGCCATCGCCTTTCTCTTGATCACCTCCTCATCAGTAGCTGACCATGATGATGTCGTGTGCCTCTGTGACGTCAAGTCCTCAATCTCCGATCCAACAGGCTGACTTACCAATTGGAACGTCGCCAACACCTCAGTGGATACTAACTGCGGTTTCAACGTCGGTAATTGTTGGAACCCTGACAAAAACCGTGTTCTAACTGCAAATTTCTTAACATACCTACCAGATCATTTCATTTGTCATGAATATTTCATTCTCAGGTTGGTAGTCTTAGTCGTATCTGAAATTCACTATATCGATATACGAAAACTTTCGTTCCTGTACTCGTATTTGTCAGGAAATTTCTGTATCAGATGTTATCAGAGGTCCTGTTTTTTTTTTTTTTGATAAAAGATGACGCACGTCACCGTTTCATTAATAAGCAATAACGAAACAAAGTAGTACAACATAAGCAGTAAGTAAAGATACAACATCCATGAACGGTACCCGGACCTACCCGGGACCAAACCAAAGTTACAACAGACTAATAGAAAGAAGCAATCTAGAGCTGCTCCATGCTTTAACAAAATAAGACCCCAAAAGTGAGACGCTTCAGATATATGTAAGCCGGTAGAGTGCAGCTGTTGACAGAGATCCCGGCCCTTGCTTCTTCCCTGTTCCTATCCCTCTGTCGAATACCGCCAGTATCCGCTGACTCTATCTCTCCTCCATGGCTAGACTGCATCATTGTTCCTCATCCTCTTCACACCTTCCTTTGCACCTGCCCAATCGTGAATAAGATTAAATTTTTTTTTGCATAGCAACTGGTAATCTATATTGACAATTGCGAAAAATGAAATCGTTTCTTTCTAGCCAAAGACACCAAATAGTAGCAGCAGAAGCGATGTTTCAAGCCCTAATGTTAGTGTTGTCTATGTGAACTTCTCTAAACGAACCCCATATGTCTTTCGTCGATACGGGGACCCTATTAGTCCCAAACCCGCGACAAACGATTTCCCACGTACAACGCGCTCTATTATCAGAGGTCCTGTTAGTTGAGTGTCAGACACTATCTTCATTGGAAAGTTATGGCTGCAAGAAAATTTTCTATTTTCTCCAAGGAAAAAATTGTCCAATTCAAAGTGATGCTTTGACTTATTCGCCATTCCAAGTCTCCTACGATTGTAGTAAACACAATCAAGAAGATATAATTTCTTGGAATTGAGGATTATTCTTTTTAAGTAGGTACGTAATTGAATGAAACCCCCACCCCCCAAAAAAAGCCATCAATTTTGTTCTTGATCTCGCACCACCATGATTTCCACCACCACCACCACCATCTTCTTTGTCATCGTCCTATTCTTGATCACATATTCGTCGTCTAGCGAAGATGATGTGCAGTGCCTCCTCAACTTCCAGTCGTCAGTCTCAGACCCCGAGAGTCGCCTCTCTTGGAACTTTGCCAACATCTCAGTAGGCTCTGTCTGCAGCTTCACTGGTGTCACTTGCCGGAAGTCTGATCAGTACAGTGTCTCTTCTCTTTCCCTCCCATACTTCGGCCTCTCTGGCCTCGAACAACAACACCTGAATGCCTTCTCTTCAAGTGAGTGGCTTCCTGCGTCGATTTCCTCTGTCCTCTCTTCCCTCAGTCTCTGCTCCAACATTACCGCCCTCGACCTCTCCTCCAACTCATTTTCAGGCTCTATTCCCTCCTCCCTCTGCACATGGCTTCCTAACCTCGTCACCCTCAACCTCTCCTCAAACTTTCTCACAGGCACCATCCCTGCTAATCTTTCTAACTGCGCATACCTAACAAACCTCGACATTTCCCATAACAATCTTTCCGGAGAAATCCCCTCCGAGCTCTCCATGTTCGACGCTCCCAGTTTTGACAACAATCCTTTCCTCTGCGGCTATCCAATTTCCCCACATTGTAGTTTCACCAAATCAGTCCACATTGCGCTCGCCTTCCTTGGTTTCGGGTTTTCTGGCTTCATTTTCTCTGTGTCGATATCTTATGTCGTGTGGAGCTTCTGTTTCGCAACAGGAACTACTGATACCCGCAAAAAGGAACAAGTTCAGCAGACATCCCCACTTAACAACGGACCTATTCTGGTCCGAATGGTTAAAAATCCGACTGAGATGTTGTCCTTACCAGACCTGATGACTGCAACCAGAGATTTTCATCCTGATAACATTGTGGTTGTTGGGAATTCGAATACCGGAACTTCGTATGAAGGTGTACTACCAGATGGATCGGGCTTGATAGTGAAGCTGCTCTCTGAGTGTCGACTCTCCGGTAGGCAATTCAGAACAGAGATGAGCTGGATCAGACAGATTCGCCACCCGAATCTAGTTCCCCTCCTAGGTTTTTGCACATCCATGGAAGATAAGTTTATAATGTACAAGACGATGTTTAACGGTGCTTTATCTTCGTTGCTTCAGTGTACAGATGAGATTCTCGACTGGGAGAGGAGGCTAAGGATTGGGGCCGGAGTAGCTCAGGGACTTGCATGGCTGCACCACAGGTTTCAAGTTCCTCTCTTGCATCGTAATCTGTGCTCGAGCGCAGTGCTTCTTGATGAGTACTACGAGCCGAGCATTGCTGATTTCGGGCTTGTTGGGCTTTTCAGGCCATCGGTAGTGGACGATGGAGTGGATATACATCCATCGTCGTTTGCAGCTCATTTGCCAACCACTAAAGATGATGTGTATGATTTCGGAGTGATTTTACTTGAGCTAGCAACTGGTCGGTGTGCACTCGATGTTAATAGCAACGATTTAGTGCGTTTCGTTCGTGAGCTTTCCATCAGTGGTCAAATTAGTTATGCTATCGATAGATCTTTAAAGGGCAAGGGAAATGATGATGAGATTGTCATGTTCTTGAAAATCGCTTGTAAATGCGTCGATGATCTTCCTAACGAGAGACCTTCTATGGTTGAAGTCTGTCGATCACTGAAGAGAATTGGTAGTGGGCATGAAATATCAGAGAGCTGGGACGAAGAATCCATGCTTAGTTATTGCAATGAGAGCATGGAGGTTGAGGAACTTGTAATAAAGCTGGCATATTGCATTTATACAGGAACAGATCCTTTTCGGTAGAGTTTGCTATATAATCCATGCTCAGTTAACTGCTAAACTTTTGCATCTTAGTATTTAGAAGTATATATTGTTGGGTTTGTCTTGCATACTATGCTGGATAAGAAGGTGATGAGACGATAGAGGAATCGAGACGATCGGAGATGGAGTGGAAGCAAGGGGAAACAGTCAGCAGCAGTAGCAACAGCAGGTTGCGGTCGACCGCCCTTCTATGCAAGAGTTCCCGAGAGAGGGACGATCGACCGACCTTGGGAGTGCGGTCGACCAAACGCAGCGCTGATGTATTATTTGGGTCGGGTCTTGGTGATTCGTGAGAAGCCCAACTTGTTCTTCAAGTCAGATTTTACGGCTCTTATCATAGAGTTATCTCTTCAAGAATATCCAATGATTATTGTATCAAGGAATCAAACTAGAGTTTCTCTAAATCTCTATATATTATTGTTATTGACCTCCATTGAAAAAAGAGAAAGTGTACTTCACTGAAGGCGGAGTTTGAGAGTTTCTCCAATTGTAAACAACTAGCACTTGCTGGTGAGGCTTGAGAGAGGGTCATGGTGAGAATTGTAATATTCTTGTATCTTCTCTAGTTGAATAACATCTCGGATTTCTTCTCCCTCGGATTAAGGCGAAAGCCCCAACCGGGACAAACTTGTATGCGCTTTGGTGTGTTTGGTATGATCTTATATGTGCTTGGTAATTTGTGTTGATTGCATCGAATAACTCAACAAGATCCTCAGTTAGGTTTTCCTCAAGAAATCCTGACAATTGGTATCAGAGCTTTGGGTTAAAGGGTTTGTTCGAGTTTCTTGGAGAAGATGGTAGATCAGATCACGAAAATCAAGTGGTTCAAAGGTAAGATCAACTTTGATCTCTTGAAGGAGGACATGCATGAAGCATCAGTTCAACAGGATTGGATCTAGTCCTAAAAGGAGATAAATGGAGACCAATCGACACAAAGCAGACGAATTAGGAGGAGATTTATTCTGAAGCCTTGTGTTTAATTCGTATGTATTCGATAAGCAAAGTCAGGTGTAGGAGAAGCGCGGCGAGTCTTTGGGCAAGATTCAGAACTGACTACCCGAGATCGTCATTACAAGGTCGGATGCATCAGAAAAGAAAGTTGTGGGATTTCTCAATGAAGGAAAGTATCGCTCTTCTAGATCAGGTAATGGAGTTCAATATGGAGTTATCTGAACTGAAGGCATTCAACGCAGATGATCTAAAGGTTTTCAACTCGACATATTCACCACCAAATCCATCCAACATGATAACCATCCTAGATGAGAAATGTACCAAGGATAAGTTTTTCATAGTAGGTATGATCAAGGGGCTGGAGGAGGATGCACTTAGGATGGAGAATCAGAAATCGGCGTCAACTTCTGTGAGTTTCTTGGAGGTGGATTGTAATTCGAATGGAAGGAAAAGTGTATGTAAAGGTAAGGTCCATGACCACCAGTGCAAAAGGATTGAGCATTACATGAGAAACTATTGCAAGCGGTTGAGTCAGAGGGACGCCAAATCCAGTGCTGCTGAATCAGGTGATGGCTAAACAATGCTTTTGTTTCAAGTTCTTTAGATGTGAATTTTGGTTGTTCTTTTGATTCGGTTAGTTGTTCTCAAGTTTGTTCAGAGAGGGAGATGTTTTCTAGTTACAAATTTGCATCATGTCGTCGTGTGAGAACGGAGGTTGATCAGATTTGTGAAGTAATGGTTTCTACTTACAAATTTGCATCATGCGTGTGAGAACGAAGGTCGATAAGATTTGTGAAGTAATGGATTCTACTTACAAGTTTGCCTTATGTCGTTCGAAAATTGACTAGACTTGTGAAGTAAGGGGTGAGAAAACAAATGAGTCAAAGATGACAGATGGAAGGGGACACACACTCGAAGGGAGCATGTATATTCCTTTGGTGAAGCGGAGCCTTACTTTCATGAGAACTCTTGAAGTAATGTACTGCAGTTACACATATCCATGTGGAGTTTGTTCAGTTTGGGAAACTTATCGTAAGGTGATGAAGGGTGAGAGGGGGATTGAGCAGGGTCAGCACCACCTCTACCAGCTTTGGAGGAACAAAAAAACTTGTGCAAGTGTTTCGAAGCCCATTGTTCCTAAAACACCATCTAGTATGCCGTCACTAGAATCATCCGAGTGAAACTGCGATGTTCGAATATCGTCGAAAGGTGGAGAAAACCTTGAGGTAGGTGGAGTTCGTATGGAGGGTGGCACCTCCATGATTACATCTACTAGGGTGTGCCATTGAGGGGGGCATACAGCTGGAAAAAACAGGTAGAGATAGATTCAACTAGCACAGAAAGCCGAAATGAGTTGTTTGCAAGAAGAGAAGGAAAAGAGTCTAGAAGTTTTTAAATTACACAAATGTGGATTCATAAGTATGCAATCCAAAATGGAGATTGTTGGGTTTATGTCTTGCATACTATGTTGCATAAGAAAACGATGAGATGATGGAGGAATCGAGACGATCGGATACGGAGTGAAAGCAAGGAGAAACAATCAGCAACAGTAGTAGCAACAAGTTGCGGTCGACCGCACCCCCAGGGTTGGTCAACCGCCCTACTATGCAGGAGTTCCCGAGAAGGGGTCGGTCGACCGACCTTGGGGGTGCGGTCGATCGAACGCGACACTGATGTATTATTTGGGTCGATCTTGGTGATTAGTGAGAAACCCAACTTGCTCTTCAAGTCAGAACTTACGACTCTTATCGTAAGGTTATCTCTTCAGGAATATCCAATGGTTGTTGTATCAAGATATCAAACTAGGGTTTCTTTAGATCTTTATATATTGTTATTATTGGCCTCCATTGAAAGAAAAGAGAGAGAGAGAGAGTACTTCATTGAAGGCGGAGTTTGAGAGTTTCTCCAATTGTAAACAACTAGTACTTGCTAGTTAGGCTTGAGAGAGGGTCGTGGTGAGAATTGTAATATTTTTATATCTTCTCTGGTTGAATAACATATCGGGTTTCTTCTCTCGCGGATTAAGGCGAAAGCTCCAACCGGGACAAACTTGTGTGTGCTTTGGTGTGTTTGGTATGATCTCATATGTACTTGGTAGTTTATGTTGATTGCATCGAATAATTCCACACGATCCTCAATTAGGTTTTCCTCAAGATATCCTAACATATATATATATACTCGTAAATGACCCATGATCGTCTCATGTCAACCCCATCTACACCGAACATGAACCGCATCAGAAGCGTACAGAGACGCACACCAAGGATGCCGCTTCTCTAAGAGTTGATCAATATATAGTTTTTGGAGTCGCTATTCTTTACCTGTAACTTGTAAGCAAAACAACATGGGGATTCAGATTGCAACTTATCGGATATATGTTATTGCTGCTGCAAATACTAGAAAGAAAAATCAAGGAAGATAATGCGTCGGTGATGAGAGAAATAGTCGTATAGGCCCTACCTTACCGAGCAATTGGTCATAGTTTCTGAAAATATTAGCTGATATTTGCATAGATGAGTTATGGCCTGAACTAAGCTCAAATGATAATAAGAATTTTTTTCCCCGTGCTAGGCCACTTTTTAAAAATATTATGAGCCAGTGTCGCAACTATTAGCGCTTGTGGGATATTTGGTGCCACGTTAGCAGCGACCGCTATTCTTATTAGCGGTCTCTTCATTTGAAAGTCGCTAATGGGAATAGCAGCATCTGATTTAAAATATTTAGAATTTGTATTTGCTGTCGCTATTCTCACTAGCGACCGAAGTATATATTAGGTCGCTAATGAGATTAGCGACCTCAAATGAATCTATTGAGACATTTAGTGATTTTTAGAGAATTTTTGCTCTCTTGGGAGAAAAATATTTAAAATTGAGGTCGCTAGTCCGAATAGCGATTTCAGTAAAAGACTAAATATCCTTGCTCTCCTTAAGATTTGCAAAAAATTCACCAAACAAAGGTCGTTATTGAGAATAACGATCTTAGTATACTTCATCGCTTTTCGTAATAGCGACCTCAGTAGGAACTCAATCTTCTTGTTCTTTATAAAATTTACAAAAAAGTCACACAACTAAGGTCTTTATTCGGAATAATGACCTTAATATAATTAAGGCCTCTATTCCGAATAACGACTTTTGTACAACTAACCTTTGTTCCCAACTTGCAAGACAAATTCTACTCAAAGCTTAGACAGTAAATTCATCCAATGCTGCATAAATTACAATAAAAGAAGATATTTCACCTTGATAGTCATGAAATTCTCAATCTTGGCCAATCATCAATCACAAATAACTCGAAATTATGTATATCAATATATCATAAGTAGGGGTGCAAATGGGTGAGGATAACCCCATTTACCCTTCCCCAATTACCCTAAGGGTAAGGGTATGGGAAGACCTTTTTTATCCGTGGGTAGGGTAAATGTAAATTTTTTATACCCGTTTAAAAATTAGGGTAGGATAAAGATAAATGTAAACATATATACCTACTCGTTTACCCTTTTACCCATTTAAATAAATGTTGTAAACTCATTTATATACGAATAGAAAGTGCATAAGTAAGGATTCTACGACTCTCCATTCTCCAAGTGATTAAGTCAGATAAAAATTGAATTCCATAGAAAGAGTTTCATTCTTATTTTCAAATTTTGCTCTCTAACTTAATTTTTATGAAAAAGTTGTATTAACTATTTCACCCGATTAAGTATTATCCGTTAGGATATAAGATAATTTTCTAAATTACCATTTAGTGTAAGATATTTGGACTTTAGACTAGGGTAAGGGTAAACCTCATACCCTTTCCTTACCCTATCCTAGACTATATTCAAGAAAGTTCAACATCATTTCTAAACTACACTCTATAAAGTTCAACATCTAGACTTATCAGTTCAACAGCATTTCTAAACTATACTTTAAAAAGTTTAACATCTAGACTTATCTTATAGCTTCATCAAGAAGTTTCATAATTAATGAACTTTTGGATAGAATTCCTCTAGAAGGACTCCACCAAGCCTTAACTCATCATTTTCCTTAATTTTTTGACCCCATGAGCCATCACCTAATCATCAAACGATGTAAATAGTTAAGCTAATTGCCACATTATGATGAAAATGATAGGTAAAAGCTAATTGCCACATTAGACCAAGCTTTCCAATATTACTAGACTAGGGTCAATATCTATTTTCAGTTAAAAGCACATATTTGTCAATAAACAAATAAAGCTGAAAGTGAAACTAAATACATATAAGGAAAGCATAGAGGGAACATATATAATTATGAAAATACCATTAAACAAACATATTCAAGAAAACAATATATAAAGTAGGACTAGATTTCGTTGTATTAAGAAACATTAATAGTCAGAAGAAACACCTTTTGTTGAGAATCCAGGGATGTCATGAAAATGCAGCTTGGGGATTTCACCTCAATTTGAAGGGGTGTATCACAAAGACATCAAGGATCCGACCCAGGTACGTACGTAGAACCGTCGGATAGCAGTAACTTTCTGTTTTAAAAGAAATATAAGCATTTACATCAGTAATAACGGTAGTAATAACAAACAATGACATCTAAATACATGATCAGTAGCATACATAGGGATGGCAACTGGGCTGGGTCAGCCGGCGACCCACCCGCGACCCGGCCCGTGAACCCGGCCGGTTTAAGGAGTTGGCGGGTTCGGGTCGAACCCGGTGAACAGTACCGGGTCGACCCGGGTCGCAAATAACGCGAATTCAACCCGCGAAATCCGGCCCGCGAACCCGTTAAGAAAGCGAATTGAACCCGCCAACCCGCGGGTCGACCCGCGGGTTACGACCCGTTGGACCCGTACGGGTCAAACGTTCGACCCGTTACGACCGTTGACCCGCGGGTCGAACGGTCCGTAACCAGCGCTAGCGGGGGACAGAGCCGTTGCTAACGGCTCTTTAGCCGTTATTTTGGCTTTTTTTTTTTGTTTTTTCCCACATTTTGAGCCTATAAATACCCCCGAAAATCTCATAAAAAATCGCACCTTACTCTCTCTACTATTATACATCATTTCTAAAGAATTTTTCAACAATTGTAGTATTCATCAAACAAGTCTACAATGAGGCATATACACGATCAAATTTCGGTCGTATCGGAATCAAAATTGAACGTCTTCAACGTCTTCAACTCTCTTCAACCCTCGTCAAATCTACTTCAAGCTCCCCTCAACTCTTCAATTGCGGAATCGGCAAAAGCGCTTCTTTCTAGTTCTATTCTATTCTTATTTTCACGTTTTTTTTACATACGCGTATTTCACGGTGAACGGTATCAAAATTTCATACCTCTCTCGTTATATTTTTTTTTGCGTTGTAGTTAAAATTATTGTTCATTTTTTGAACTTCTCTATCTCAACCCTCTTATTTTTTAGATTTTTTTTTATATAATTCACCGTTCCTACATTGTATTTTTTTTTCACATACTTTAGCACATTACTACATTATGTCTAGATCACGCGGTAGCGGTCGTAGCGGGCAAGATTCCTCCTCCTCTTTCCGTAGGCCACCAATTGTCCCAACTAGTGAGCCCGCCCAAGAAGACCATGATCCTCCTATGGAACAATGGGGTACACACGACGTTGTCGTAGGTGACATACAATTGGAAGAAGAAGAAGAATAACAACAACCAACCGAAACCACATAACCCCGTAGTAGTAGGAAAAGTAAAAGAGAAACTAGCGATTGACATAAGTTTTATGATTATATCCCGGACGAACATACTCCGGGTATAGGTTTGAAAGTTTGTAAAACATGTGATAAAACATACAAATTCAAGATGGGTGACGACACCGGTACAATTAGTAGGTACATCCAACATAACCATAAAGAACTTCTTGCTGAACTACAAGGCCAACAAAAAATCAATCCTAGGACCGGTCTAGTTGATAGCCACCCTTATGATCCCGATCTTGTTCGTCGGGAAATGGCCCGATTAGTCATTAAGGAAGAGTTACCATTTTCCTATCCCGAGAGTAAGAACTTGAAAATTTTTAATCAAACAGCCTTAAACCCTCATTTTAAAAGAATTCCGAGAAATACTTGCAAATCGGATTGTTTTAAAATGTACATCGAAATGAATGACGCTTTGATTGCAATTTTATGAAGTTTAACTTGTAGGGTTAGTTTAACTTCGAATTGTTGGACGAGTCTCAACAATATTCCAACGATGAAAATAACCTGTCATTGGATCGACAAAGATTGGATTCTTCAAAAAAGAATCATATCACTTGCGACGTTGCCGTATCCTCATAGTGGCGCTGAAATAGCAAATCGTATTATAGAAATTTGTGATGTTTTTCATATTCGCTATAAAATTATGTGTATTAGTTTTGATAATGCATCTAACAACAATATCGCAATTACTACTTTAAAATTCGTATTAAACCCTCCATCTGACAATATTTTTCATGTTAGATGTGTATGTCATATTATAAATTTATGTATTCAAGATGCATTAAAAATAGCTGATCCATATATACTCAAAATTAGAAATTGTGTACATTTCATTACATTAAGTCCAAGTATTTTCCAAGAATGGAAAGCTTGGTGTAGGGTTAGAAATGTTCCTTTTAGAAAATTTCCAAAGGATGTTAGACACCGATGGAATTCTATTTTTGATTTACTAAATGTTGTTACTGAATATAAAGCAGTTGTAAATAATTTTTGTATCGCAAAAAATATGCATAATTTTGAAATGACTTCCCCCGATTGGTTTTTTGCCGAATCTTTGTTGAAATTTTTAGAACTTTTTAAAACCGCAACTTTAAAATTTTTTTAAAAGCATATGAATCTACTTCTGGTAATATTTTTATTGAATTAGTTAGCATGATGCAAACATTTAACGAAATGTTAAATGATATCAATGTTGGTGAGATTGTAAAACTTGTATTTCAAAAAAAAATTAAGTATTATTCTTCTCCTCCTATGTTGATTTGTGCTGCTACGGTTATGGATCCTCGTATCAAATTAGAAGGTACGAAGAGTTTGATAGAAATGTTTTTTGCATTACTTGAGGAACATGTAGAATTAGTAATTGAATGCGCTACTTTTTTAGTTCAGTTTGAATCTACGTTAAATAACTTGTATGATTATTATGATAGACGTTTTGCTTCTAGTAATACAACTTCTGTAGTTAGTTCTTATTCTGGTAGTTCTAAAGGTACGGGTAAAAATAGAATTTGTGATAGAACATTTAATTTACTTGAACAAATTCAATCAAAAAACCCTAGGACTAATCAACCAAATGAATTAAATTGGTATAACCAACAAGATTCTAAGCCTTCTACTTCTCCACTAGATATTTTACAATGGTGGAAAGACCATGAACACAGTTTTAATATTCTGTCAATTATGGCTAAAGATTTACTAACTCTTCCTGTCTCTACAGTTGCTTCTGAGAGTGCATTTTTTACAAGTGGCAGGGTTGTAACTGATTACAGGAATCGCTTGAAGCCGGACCCGTTAGAGATGCTCGTTTGCACAGAAGACTGGCTGAAGGCTGAAGATAGGATACAAGAGAAAGCACTATCAACGTCCACAAGTAGGAGCAATTCGTCCGAAGAACAATAACAACAACAACAGCAATAGCTTTGCTTGTTATGTTAAATTGGAAAAATTTTAGTCGTTGTAAAATTGTATATAAGAAATATGTTATTGTATAAAACTTATTTGTGAATTGAATTCTTCATTTCATTAGAATTTGTTAAAATTGTATAACTTAAATTCATATGAATAATATTTCAAAATTTGTTGCCAATTTCACTCTTTCAATCTTATTATTATTATTACGACTTTTAATGTTTATTAGTATTATTACTTACTTAGTATTATTATTATTATTATTATTATTTTAAGCTACAAAAAAAATTATACAAAAAAAAAAAAAAATTAAAAAAAAAAAAAATCCTAACCCTATATAAACGGACCAACCCACGGGTCGACCCCGCCCAACCCGGGTTGAACCCTAAAGGGTTCACGGGTTGGGCGGGCCACCCAAACCAAGCCTGAGCCCGGACTGGCCCAGCCCGGATAAGTGGGCAAACTGGCCCAAGCCCGCCCACTATACGTGCCAACCCGTATGGGTTGGACCCGGCCCACTCGACCCGTTCGCCATCCCTATACAATATGTGACTTACAATTACAGGAGCAAGTCTACATACGCAACTATTACTATTACAGACAATAACATATATACATTTTCCTGCACATCCATCCATCAACATCTTTCTTGAGGATGACCTTTTTTTAGCTCCTTCCATCGAGAAGTTGCATGCACCTCAAAGGCAAATTCCTAAACTACGACAAAACGCATTCTAAATTGAAAGTAATGGTTATATGTAAAACAAAAGTATGCAGACTTTACCAAGTCAATTAGACCCTCTATATGTACATGATCCTCTTCTCTCAAAGCCGAAAAAAAAAGAAAAAAAAATGGTTTCTACTCAAAATTCCTATCAACAATGGTTTTCGTCCTGGAATACAAAGTTGTCCAAGTTACAAGGTTCAAGTTGGATCGAAGAGCAACAACTACGGGCAAGCACAACAACCATTTTCAAAGTCCCAGAACGCATTAGGGGTACCGATCCTTTAGCCTATGAACCTAAGGTTGTCTCCGTCGGCCCCTACCACCGCAACAAGCCACACCTAAAAGCTATGGAAAATGTCAAACAACTTTATCTCGAAAGGTTTATCCACCGCCACCCTGAAAACAATCCCGAGGTTTACTTAAAGCTTATCAATGACTTGATGGCTAAAGCACGTTGTTGCTACTCTGAAGATGAAGAAGAAATCAACAACATGAATGAAAACGAGTTCAGAGACATGTTGTTGATAGATGGATGCTTCGTTGTGGAGTTGTTAATGGCCAAAAATAGAACGGCATGGCAGGCAGAGGACCCAATCTTAGGTAATATGTTGACTCTGTCACTTGTAGAGTTTGATATGTTGCTACTAGAAAACCAGCTCCCTTTCTTTCTTATCGAGGAATTGTACAGATTGGTAGCTGACACAGAACGTGAAGAATCACTTGTTTATCTCACTGTTTCTTTCTTTGATGGGATTCTGCAACGTTGCAAGACCACACCGACGACTACAAGAAGGTTCGATCATTTTCTTCATCTCTTCCACTCATATTTCGTAGTCAACCCACCTGAAGCTCAAAGTATGGCACGCTTACGGGAGAAGTATAATGCTCAGCGAAGCACTGGTGATGCTAATCCCTCAAGAAGAAACCCAGGAGCGACCCAATATGTGCTGATGACTCCCTCTGCAACCGAACTTATGAATACTAATATGAAATTCAAGAGAATGACAGAAGAAAATTTTGGCTGGAAAATAGATTTGGAGCAAAGGGTCATTAAGATCTGGGGGCCGTTCAATTTCAAAAGAGGGCTTAGACGGGTTATCAAGATCTGTCCTGCACGGCTCAACAGCAACTCCAACTCCTTCTACCGAAACCTCATTGCTTATGAGCAGTACTTCTTCCCCAAAGTTTGGAGTAGGGTAATGAGTTATGTGTTGTTCGTGAGCTGCCTCATCAGCTCGGAAAACGACTTGGCATTACTGAGACGTGAACGAATCGTGGAGTACACTTTGGATTGTCATGAAGCCGCACATTTCTTCAGAAAAATTTGCAAAGACTCCATGGTGGATTATGACAAGGCTTACCTGCCTCACCTCGATGATGTCTCGACCAAGGTATGGGAATGCTACGACACAGTTTGGAACAGGTATAAAGCGATTATGAAGAGTAATCCGGCAAATAGTATCTACTTCATTGCTAGTGTGATCTTCGTGATCGTCCTTACCACTCTACAAACGGTATATACCGTTCTTACATATTACAACAGTAATTCTTCTTGCACTTGCCAATCCCACTGAGGATTAAGAATTGTTTCTTCTTTAACCATTCCTTCCCTATTCTATTCTATGCATGCTTTAGTGTCTTTCTGATGAGGACATCTATTCTGTTTAGATTTTATTTCAGTACCATATTTGTTTTCAACAATTATAGTCATATGTAATCTTTTTTATGTATTTGAAATTCTGAAAATATTTTATGATTTGTATCAAGATGTATTTTGAGCCTATTTATAGGTCTTGAGATTAATGAGAAAATATGCTATTCTCGATTTAAAAAATTGTGTTGAATTTTTGCTCTTTCTCTCTCTCTCTGTGTGATACAAGTGAGATCCAAATAATTAGAATTTGTGATAAATCCTAATACAATTTTAGGGTTAGCGATTAACTCTAAAATCTACCCCAAATTTAAAAAAATCCCCAACTAAAATTACCCAACCCTAATTTCCCAAATTTCCAACACAAAATCCTAATCACCTCACTAATCTCCTACTCCTACACCAGCCGCCATTAATAATCCCTTCTTCATCTTCTTCTTCCTCTACCCAAATCCAGATTAAAAAGAAAACCCACTCCGTCATCTTCCCCAGTCCCCCATCCCGAACCCTAGCCTCGACGACACCCCAGCACCCCCGCTCTCACCCTGCCTTCTCCCCGTCGCCTTCGTCCCCGATTCCTTCCGCAACCCATCGACCAAAACCCTAATCCCACAGATCACCAACAGCCCCGACTGCAACCACAGGCCCTGTACCCCCCGTTCGCCCCACCTCCCGACGACTTCGCCGCCGTCGCTCGCGCCGCCCACTGCCGTAGTCGACGTCAACCAGTGACACCGCCGACCACCTTGTCATTGCTCTTGAAGTTGCTGTGTACCATTGCTATCTCTTGGAGTGTTGTGTTCTTAGTTGCTGTCCAACTTCGAGATCTACGCTGGTTTCTTCGCACTCGGTATACTCTTTCCACTATTACATATTTGTGTTCTACTATCCTATTATCTTTTATATTATCTGATTTGTCTGTCGTCCACAAAAATAACTGAGATTGAGTGTTCCACATGCTTAAGTAGAGTACGAATCAATATTGAATCTATTACTTGCTAAGAACACTTAGGGATTTAATTAATGATTGTAGAGTTGAATTATTAATTGGGATTGCTTTTACAACAAGCTTAGGGGCTCGACGCTCGGTAGTAATTCTGAACCACCCCCTAGCTGTTACAGCAAGTTGGGGCTCGACGCTCAGCATTGACCCCGAGCCACGCCCTCGCTTTTACAACAAGCTTAGGGACTCGACGCTCGGCATCGATTCCGAGCCACATTCCGAGCCACCCCCTAGCTCACTACGAGCTTCGGCGCTTGACGCTCGGCACCAAGCCTCTGCATCCGAGCGCATAGGGGCTTGGCGCTCGGCCTTCCAAGCACCGTTCATAAACCTCGAGCCATATTCTTGGCCCCCATAGACTCGGTTCGGCGCTCGACGTTCAGCTTCCGACCATCGATCCCCGGCCCTCAACGCCTCTTCCTTCAGAGGATCTCTTTTGTCCTACCCCACTTACCACTCGAAGAAGCTACGAGTCATACTCTCCGAACACACCGCTCCACTCTTCCAACGGGGACAGACTACTCCTACATGGCTGGCTTACGCTGCTAGGGTTGGCATTCGGGTCGAACGGGCCGGGCCGGGCCGAACCCGCCAGGGTTGGACCTTGACTTGGGCGGGCTCGGGCCGGTTTGGTGACTTAACCGGGCCGGGCCGAAAGGTGTTTAAGGCGACCCGCCCAACCCGTGAACCCTTTAGGGTCCACCTGGGTCGGGTCGGGTCGACCCGCGAGTTGGCCCGTTTAGATAGATAGGTTTTTTTAAAAATATTTTTAACTTAAAATAATAATAATAATAATACTAATAAACATTAAAAATCGTAATAATAATAATAAGATTGAAATAGTGAAATTGGCAAAAAATATTGAAATATTATTCATATGAATTTAAGTAATACAATTTTCACAATTTCTAATGAAATGAAGAATTCAATTCACAAATATGTTTTATACACTAACATATTTCTTATATACAATTTTAATTGACTTCAATTTTTTTTAATTTAACATAACAAGCAAAGATATAATACAATTTCTAACGTGTCGGTTGAGTTGCTATTACAAGCAAAGCTATTGTTGTTGTTGTTCCGGCGAGTTGCTCCCATTTGTGGACGTTGATAGTGCTTTTCCTTGTGTCCTATCTTCAGCCTTCAGCCAGTCTTCTGTGCAAACGAGTATCTCTAACGTGTCGGGCTTCAAGCGATTCCTGTAATCAGATAGAACTCTGCCACTTAAAGAAAATGCACTTTCAGAAGCAACTGTAGAGACAGGAGGAGTTACTAAATCTTTAGCCATAATTGACATAATACTAAAAGTGTGTTCATGGTCTTTCCACCATTGTAAAATATCTAGTGGAGAAGAAGAAGGCTCAGAATCTTGTTGGTTATACCAATTTAATTCATTTGGTTGATTAGTCCTAGGTTTTTTTGATTGAATTTGTGCAAGTAAATTAAATATTCTATCATCAAATTTACTCTTACCCTTACCTTTAGAAGTACCAGAAGAAGAACTAACTACAGAAGTTGTACTACTAGAAGCAAAACATCTATCATAATAATCATACAAGTTATTTAATGTAGACTCAAATTGAACTAAAAAAGTAGCGCAATCAATTACTATTTCTACGTTTTTTCCAAGTAATGCAAAAAACATTTCAATCAAACTCTTCGTACCTTCTAATTTGATACGAGGATCCATAACGGTAGCAACACAAATCAACATAGGAGGAGGAAAATAATACTTCAAAAAAATTCTGTATGCAGGTTTTACAATCTCACCAACATGGGGATCATTTAACATTTCGTTAAATATTTGCATCATGCTAACTAATGAAATAAAAATGCTACTAGAAGTAGATTCATATGTTTTTGAAAATTTTAAAGTTGCGGTTTTAAAAGGTTCTAAAAATTTCAACAAAGCTTCGACATAATACCAATCGGTGGGAGTCATTTCAAAATTTGGCATATTTTTTGCGATACAAAAAACATTTACAACTGTTTTATATTCGGTAACAACATGTTGTAAATCAAAAGTAGAATTCCATCGGTGTCTAACATCCTTTGAAAATCTTCTAAAAGGTACATTTTTTGCGATACAAAAAATATTTACAACTGCTTTATATTCGGTAACAACATGTTGTAAATCAAAAGTAAAATTCCATCGGTGTCTAACATCCTTTGGAAATCTTCTAAAAGGTATATTTTTAAGCCTACACCAAGCTTTCCATTCTTAAAATACGGTTAGACTTAATGCAATGAAATATACACAATTTCTAATTTTAACTATATATGGATCAACTATTTTTAATGCATCTTGAACGCATAAATTTAAAATATGACATGCACATCTAACATGAAAAATATTGTCAGATGGAGGGTTTAATACGGATTTTAAAGTAGTAATTGTTACATTGTTGTTAGATGCATTATCAAAACTAATACACATAATTTTATCGCGAATATGAAAAACATCACAAATTTCTAAAATACGGTTTGCTATTTCAGCGCCACTATGGGGATACGGCAATGCCGCAAGTGATATAATTCTTTTTTGAAGAATCCAATCATTGTCGATCCAATGACAGGTTATTCCCATCATTGGAATATTGTTGACACCCGTCCAACAATCCGAAGTTAAACTAACTCTACAAGTTAAACTCCATAAAATTGCAATCAAGCATCCTTCATTTCATTGTACACTTTAAAACAGTCTGATTTGGAAGTATTTCTTGGAATTCTTCTAAAATGAGGGTTTAAGGCCGTTTGATTAAAATTTTCCAAGTCCCTACTCTCGGGATAGGAAAATGGTAACTCTTCCTTTATGACTAATTGGGCTATTTCCCGACGAATAAGATCGGGATCATAAGGGTGGCTATCAACTAGACCGGTCCTAGGGTTGATTTTTTGTTGGCCTTGTATGTCAGCAATAAGGTCTTTATGGTTATTTTGGATGTGTCTACTAATTGTACCGGTGCCGTCACCCCTCTTAAATTTGTATGCCTTAGAACATGTTTTACAAACTTTCAAACCTATACCCGGAGTTTGTTCGTCCGGGATATAATCGTAAAACTTATGTCAATCAATACTTTCTCCTCTACTTTTCCTACTACTACGGGGTTGTGTGGTTTCGGTTGGTTGTTGTTGTTCTGAGCCACCAGAGAAACTTATAATCGTAAAACTTATGCTCGATGCTCGGTAGTGATTCTGAGCCACCCGAGAGCTTTTATGACAAGCTTAGGGCTCGATGCTCGGCAACGATTCCGATCCACCCCCTAGCTTTTACAACAAGCTTAGGGGCTCGACGCTCGGTAGTAATTCGTAACCACCCCCTAGCTGTTACAGCAAGCTGGAGCCTCGACGCTCGACATTGACCTCGAGCCACCCCCTCGCTTTTACAACAAGCTTAGGGGCTCGATGCTCGGCATCGATTTCGAGCCACCCCCTAGCTCACTACGAGCTTCGGGGCTCGACGCTCCTCTGCATCCGAGCGCATAAGGGCTTGGCGCTCGGCCTTCAAAGCACCGTTCATAAACCTCGAGCCATATTCTTGGCCCCCATAGACTCGGTTCGGCGCTCGACGTTCGGCACCCGACCATCGATCCCCGGCCCTCAACGCCTCTTCCTTCAAAGGATCTCTTTCGTCCTACCCCACTTAGCACTCCAAGAAGCTATGAGTCATACTCTCCGAACACACCGCTCCACTCTTCCAACGGGTACAGATTACTCCTACACGGCTGGCTTACGTAACCCTCCAGGAGTGGGGGGCTCCTGATATGGGGTAAGTGACGTGGCCCCATCTGGACCACCAGATTTCCTCAGACATCACTCCCCTGTGATCATCTAGTCAAACGAGTCAAACGGGCTTCAGCCCATTCAGGCCCACAGGCGAACGGGTTCGACCCGGTTCGTTAGAGTCTTAGACCCGTTTACCCCTGGTTATAAATACCAGACCCCCTCATCACTTTTGGAGATAATATACTTTTCCCCACATGCACCCTAGCTATTGTTGCTTTCTTAGTGACTGACTAGATCGTCGGAGGGCCTGTCGCCGATACTTTTCCCGGTGTTTCTAGGCAATGTACACGTACAAAAGACCGAGCCGGGCACCCGGCCTCTATCTCTCTGTTGCTACTCCCGAGCCGGTCCTACTCCCCAGGATCGGACCGATGCCAGTACCGCAGTTTCCTCTTCACAAATTACAAGAACTCACACCTGCTGTCCCCATATCCCAAAAACAAACCACATCAAGATCCAACGACTGAGATCTTTTGCTCACGATAAGAGATCCTTCTCACCATCTCATAATAATTAATAATTGACTCAGCCTATGTATATATATATGGGAAAAAGGGGTATGAGCAACTTGCTCATTTAGTAAATAAGCAATTGATGATGTGGCATACATGTGATTGGAAAATTCTTAAAAGGGTTAGTTGTCCAATGTATTACATGCATGCCACATAATCAATTGCTCATTTATTAAATGAGCAAGTTGCTCATATCCCTTTTACCCTATATATATATATATATTTTTTTATTTTTTTTAAGAATGCATTATATATAAGGAAAGGCCTGCCACAATCGTATACTACTCATCCACGTTTTCTAATATTAGTAGACTAGAGTCAATACCTTCAGTTAAAAGCATGCAGATATATATATAAATTTTTAAGAATGCATTATATATAAGGAAAGGCCTGCCACAATCGTATACTACTCATCCACGTTTTCTAATATTAGTAAACTAGGGTCAATACCTTCAGTTAAAAGCATGCAGATATATATATAAATTTTTAAGAATGCATTATATATAAGGAAAGGGCCTGCCACAATCGTATACTACTCATCCACGTTTTCCAATATTAGTAGACTAGGGTCAATACCTTCAGTTAAAAGCATGCAGATATTTGTCATAGGAAATTACATTTTTGAACGTCAATAAACAAATAAAGCTGGAAGTGAAAGTAAATACATATATATATATATATATATATATATATATATATATATATATATATATATATATATATATATATATATATCCAGTATTGTTCAAAATGTACAAGGAAAGCATAGAGATAGAGTACTTTTTAATGAAGCGATGACTTCGGTCATCTTTTTAATCAAAAAAAAAAAAAAGCATAGAGATAGAGGGAACATATATAATGAAAATACCGTTCGTTAAACAAACATATTCAAGAAAACAATATATAAATCAGGTAATGCCTAATAGATAATTAAGAAACACATGCATTCATAGTCAGTCAGAAGAAACACCTTTAATTTTGTTGAGAATCCAGGGATGTCATCAAAATGCAGCTTGGGGATTTCACCTGATCAATTAATTTGAAGGGGGGCCGGTGTATCACAAAGACATCAAGGATCCAACCCAGGTACGTACGAATATATAGCAGCTAACTTTCTGTTTTAAAAGAAATATCAGCATTTACATCAGTAATTACGTAGTAGTAGTCTACATACATACGCAACTATTACTATTACAGAGAATAATAACATATATATATATATATATATATATATATATATATACATTTTCCTGCACATATATCCATCAACATCTTTCTTGAGAGGATGACCTTTTTTAACTCCTTCGATGTAGAAGTTGGACATGCACCTCAAAGGCAAATTCCTAAACTACGACAAAACGCGTTCTAAATTGAAAGTAATGGTTATATGTAAAAGAAAAAGTATGCAAGGATTACTATAAATTAATAAACATCATAATTATTATTATTTGATTTACCATATATATATATATATATGTCTAGCTAACATTTTGGAGCCGCTCATCGGACCTGAAGTGGACCACTTCCTGTTTCCATCAATGAATGTAAGTTCTTACAAGTTTTCCTTATCAAAATGAAATGCAAAAAACAAATTTCACTGCGGAAAAAATCTGCTAAACAACAAATACATAATAAGACTTGGCGTTCCTGACTACTTTTAAGGAACCAAAGCACTTTTCATACATGATGCAGACTGCAAGGTGCAATATCAGTCGAGATACACAAATTATAGGAACTGAAACTGATTAACTAACACCATTGGGTAGCTTACCATTTCAAATAAGCTTAAAAAAATGGTTTGGCATTTTCTTTGAGTTAGGAGTTATTTGAAAACTGATTACATCACTAATGATGTAATAGTTAAGCTAATTGCCACATTATGCCACATTATGATGAAATTGACAGGCAAATGCATGTAAAGCTAGTGCATACTTTACCAAGTCAATTAGACCCTCTATATGTACATGATCCTCATTCCCTTCTCTCAAATCAAAAAAAAAAAAAAAGAATGGTTTCTGCTCAAAATTCCTATCCACAATGGTTTTCGTCCTGGAATACAAAGTTGTCCAAGTTACAAGATTCAAGTTGGATCGAAGAGCAACAACTACGGGCAAGCACAACAACCATTTTCAAAGTCCCGGAACGCATTAGGGGTACCGATCCTTTAGCTTATGAACCTAAGGTTGTCTCCGTCGGCCCCTACCACCGCAACAAGCCACACCTAAAAGCTATGGAAAATGTCAAACAACTTTATCTCGCAAGGTTTATCCACCGCCACCCTGAAAACAATCCCGAGGTTTACTTAAAGCTTATCAATGACTTGATGGCTGAAGCACGTTGTTGCTACTCTGAAGATGAAGAAGAAATCAACAACATGAATGAAAACGAGTTCAGAGACATGTTGTTGATAGATGGATGCTTCGTTGTGGAGTTGTTAATGGCCAAAAACAGAACGGCATGGCAGGCAGAGGACCCAATCTTAGGTAATATGTTGACTCTGTCACTTGTAGAGTTTGATATGTTGCTACTAGAAAACCAGCTCCCTTTCTTTCTTATCGAGGAATTGTACAGATTGGTAGCTGACACAGAACGTGAAGAATCACTTGTTTATCTCACTGTTTCTTTCTTTGATGGGATTCTGCAACGTTGCAAGAACACTACACCGACGACTACTACAACAAGCTGCTTCGACCATTTTCTACATCTCTTTCATTCATATTTCGTAGTCAACCCACCTGAAGCTCAAAATATTGCACGCTTACGGGAAAAGTATAATGCTCAGCGAACCACTGGTGATGCTAACCCCACTAGAAGAAACCCAGGAGCAACCCAATATGTGCTGATGACTCCCTCTGCAACCGAACTTATGAATACTAATATGAAATTCAAGAGAATGACAGAAGAAAATTTTGGCTGGAAAATAGATTTGGAGCAAAGGGTCATTAAGATCTGGGGGTTCAAATGCAAAAGAGGGGTTATCAAGATCTGTCCTGCACGGCTCAACAGCAACTCAAACTCCTTCTACCGAAACCTCATTGCCTATGAGCAGTACTTCTTCCCCAAAGTTTGGAGTAGGGTAATGGGTTATGTGTTGTTCATGAGCTGCCTCATCAGCTCGGAAAACGACTTGGCATTACTGAGATGTGAACGAATCGTGGAGTACACTTTGGATTGTCATGAAGCCGCACATTTCTTCAGAAAAATTTGCAAAGACTCCATGGTGGATTATGACAAGGCTTACCTGCCTCACCTCGATGATGTCTCGACCAAGGTATGGGAATGCTACGACACAGTTTGGAACAGGTATAAAGCGATTATGAAGAGTAATCCGGCAAATAGTATCTACTTCATTGCTAGTGTGATCTTCGTGATCGTCCTTACCACTCTACAGACGGTATATACCGTTCTTACATATTACAACAGTAATTCTTCTTGCACTTGCCAATCCCACTGAGGATTAAGAATTGTTTCTTCTTTAACCATTCCTTCCCTATTCTATTCTATGCATGCTTTAGTGTGTTTCTGATGAGGACATCTATTCTGTTTAGATTTTATTTCAGTACCATATTTGTTTTCAACAATTATAGTCATATGTAATCTTTTTTATGTATTTGAAATTCTGAAGATATTTTGAGATTTGTATCAAGATGTATTTTGAGCCTATTTAGGTTTTGAGATTAATGAGAAAATATGTTATTCTTGATTTAAAAAATTATGTTGAATTTTTGCTCCTCCTCTCTCTCTCTTTGTGTGATACAAGTGAGATCCAAATAATTAGGATTTGTGATAAATCCTAATACAATTTTAGGGTCAGTGATTAACTCTAAAATCTACCCCAAATTAAAAAAATTCCCAACTAAAATTACCCAACCCTAATTTTCCAAATTCCCAACACAAAATCCTAATCACCTCACTAATCTCCTACTCCTACACCAGCTACCATTAATAATCCCTTCTTCATCTTCTTCTTCCTCTACCCAAATCCAGATTAAAAAGAAAACCCACTCCGTCGTCTTCCCCAGTCCCCCATCCCGAACCCTAGCCTCGATGACACCCCAGCACCCCCGCTCTCACCCTGCCCTCTCCTCGTCGCCTTCGTCCCCGATTCCTTCCGCAACCCATCGACCAAAACCCTAATCCCACAGATCACCAACAGCCCCGACTGCAACCACAGGCCCTGTGCCCCCCCGTTCGCCCCACCTCCCGACGACTTCGCCGCCGTCGCTCGCGCCGCCCACTACCGTCGTCGACGTCAATCAGTGACGCCACCGACCACCTTGTCATTGCTTTTGAAGTTGCTGTGTACCATTGCTATCTCTTGGAGTGTTGTGTTCTTAGTTGCTGTCCAACTTCGAGATCTACGCTGGTTTCTTCGCACTCGGTATACTCTTTCCACTATTACATATTTGTGTTCTACTATCCTATTATCTTTTATATTATCTGATTTGCCTGTCGTTCACAAAAATAACTGAGATTGAGTGTTCCACATGCTTAAGTAGAGTACGAATCAATATTGAACCTATTACTTGCTAAGAACACTTAGGGATTTAATTATTGATTGTAGAGTTGAATTATTAATTGGGATTGCTAAACGTGATTCAGTTCTTGAAAATCCATCCAACCAATTAATTGTTTAAAATTTTCAACTTTGATCTGGACCTATGTGTTGGTAAAATTAATCCATTAAGAATCTTTGAAGGGATTCTGCAACGTTGCAAGAACACTACACCGATGACGTGTGCCTGCCTGCCCTTTCAACATGATCAATTGTAATATGCAGTTTTTGCCTTCATTTTTTATTTTTCGGTAATTAATCTGTATAATAAACCACAGGGCAATTTGAAGATGAAAAAACTATCAAATGTATCTCCTTCAATTGAAACTCAATGACCCACGTCCACCTTCACAAAAAACATTCCCCGCTACAAAATTAGACATTTTTCAACAACAGTTGGAAAGTTAGTAGTAACACTAGCATGCTGGATTTTCTTGAACTTCTTTATAGATAGTTATTTTAAAAAATGAGGAGGTAAAAAATCAAACATTCTTCAACAACAGTTGGAAAGTTAGTAGTAACACTAGCATGCTAGATTTTCCTGAACTTCTTTATGTGTTTTGCCTGCATTTTCTTTATGTGCTTACAGGGCTTTTCATATGCTGCATCATTCACGAAGACGTGCCATAGGCACGTGTCCACAGGCAAACATAGTAATAAATACAATATGACGATATTCCACTTTTCCTATAAAAAGACTAGTATTCTGCACGTGCAATGCACGTCCTAATATTGTTATTTTTTAAAAGTAAAGACTGACGTAGTCTGGCCTCGAACCAGAGACCTTTCATTACCCATCGCAAACCCTTTACAAATTTCCCTTAGTGACACTAATTTTTATTTTATATGAGTAGCATTTTTGTAAATAATTATGTCGTAAATAAATTTGAACTTTGAGGATATCATGGTAACTGACAGTAATTGAGTAAACTGACGGTTAATATAACTTCTACTTAAAAATGAGTGGTTGAGATTAGATGGTTGGTTATCTACAATTTACAGTTTGTTTACAAACTACACAACCCAACTCTTGCATTATAGTATCGGACATTAGAGATTTAATAATACTAAAAATATCTATATAATAAAACACAAAGAAAGCTATCAAGTGGCTCTCATTCAATAGGGTTGAATTCAACGGTCCATATCTAACCTCACAAAACATATTTTCATGCCCAAAAGTTCCCCCCAAAACTGAAATTCAAATCCCAAAACAACTCTTTTATTTATTTAATTATTTCTCTCTCTCGCTCTCTCTCGCTTTCTATCTATTTACTCAGAAATTTGTATTTTCAGATTTCAGGTTTGTAAATTTTCAGATTTTTTATGCATTTTTTTATTGCTCATGTTACATTCAAAATAGCAAATATCTCATCAACAGTTAAATTTCATCAACAGTTCTAAGAAGTTGGATTTTACACCCCCATTTATAATTATTTTTCAACATATACTAATGGAAACATGAACTTTTATTTACAACTAATTATTGTTTTACTACTCAAACTTGGGCTACATAATTTTTGTTTTACTGTTTACAAGAATTTCATATGCCGTATCGTTCCAAAGACGTGCCGTAGGCACGTGCCCAAGGGCAAATCTAGTATATAAATAAAGGGTAAAATTCAGTAAACCTACCACCGTTTTCATGAGTTTGCATATAATCCATCACACACACACACACATATATTCAGTTTGCTTGATTTTTTGGCAAACTTGGTTGTGGATTGCATATCTTTGCTTAAAAAATGATCACGTGGCAGTTTATGCCTCATCTGTAGGGAATTTTTACTAAAAATACCCCTAGTTATTATGAGATTAATTATCCTAATTGAAGGACTAATCAAAGAAGGGATGTTCACACTTTGGTTAAAACCAATTACCGAACCGAACCGAACCGAACCGAACCGAAATTTACCAATTTGGTTCGGTTTTTTGGTTTTTCGGTTTTGATTCGAACTGGAGTTTTTATAGAGAGTTCAGGTCGATTTTTTGTTGGCTTCTGAATAAATCGAACCGAAGAAAAAACTGAACTTTTTTTTTACCCAAAGAAATCCTAGCCATAGGATATAGGGTAAATTCCTATGCCGCCGTCTCTTTACTAAATGGGATGTAAGATGACTAAGATCTGAACCTAAAACTGCCGTCTCTCTCTCTCTTTCAATTCACTCACTTTCCTTTTTGAGTTTTTCTTTTCCTCTCAAAACCCTAACCCTAAGACGGCGATAGCTCCTCTTCTCCTCTTCCTCAGTTCCTCTCAAAATCTCCATTGGAATCTCCTCTCTTCTATTCGTCTAAAAATCCCACGCAGACACAGCCTCTTCGCACTCTCGACTCTCGATCTGAATCCCTCCTCCTCGCACTCTCGACTGAGTCGACTCTCGGCTCTCAATCCCTCCTCTGGTGCCGTTCCCCCGACCGCCCTCCTCTGGTCCTCGCATCGCAGTGGCTCTCTCCTCATTCCTCGCAGTACCTCTCCATCTCAAACTAAGCTGCTAAGGTATAAATTAATCTTGACATTTCTAAGTGTTAAAATTTTAAAATTGTAACTAGAAAATAATAAATTTTGGTTTATACTTTTGTTTGGTTTAAATTGGTAGATTTGATTTGAAGACTTGCCCGTCTTGGAATCTTGGTGGTTGCCTGGTTCATTATTGTAGAATTGTAGTGCTATTGTACTCATTGTACTGTTAACTTTTCTACTATTAGTATGAATTTTGATATGGATAGTAGGGGACGTGAGGATTCAAATTTCATTAACGTTGATAATTCAAGCCGAATAGAAGCAAGTATGCAACCCTCACAAAGTACTAGAAAATCAATTAAATCCAGATCCAAAGTTTGGCTGCTGTGATGATGAGATGGATTATGTTTTTGAAGTTGCACACTATGAATTATTTATTTAATGATTTATAGGAGTGACTAGTGATGAATTAATCCTATCTGAGCTTTATTTTTTCTCATTGGTTATAAGTGATGATGAGATGGAGTTTGTTTCTAAAGTTGCACACTATGATTTAATGATTAATAGGAGTGACCAGTGATGAAATAATCCTATCTGAGCTTTACGATTGTTACTTCGCTGAATTTTTATGTCATACAGTGAATCTTTAAGTGTTTCTTTGAGTGTTGGCTGTACCATCAGTTAGCGATTGCTGTTTCTTTGAGTGTTGGCTGTAACTATGGTAGAAATCTTTGAGTGTTTCTTTGAGTGTTGCTGTTTCTTTGAGTGTTGGCTGTACCATCAGTCATCTTCGGAATGGAACTATGGTAGCAGTTAAAATTCTGAAAGATCCCAAGTTTACTGGTGAAGTCCATATATGTCATATGGGAGTGTTGCTATCGTCCAAGAGGTTTGCTCATCTTCTTTTCTAGCATCATTTACCAAACAGTCAGAAACAGAAATCTTTCTTCCTTCTTTTGTCTAGACTTAGGTGTTTATAAATTTTTATACCAGATAGACAGATATATGATATAGGGGGATACAAAGTGCTTTCATTCATCTGTATGCTAATACTTAATGTAATTAATGAAGGCCTATTAAGACTAGAAGTCTGGTATATGATCTATAGTATGCTTCTTTTTCTTTCCCCTTTCTTTCCCCTTCTTGGCTTCCTGAAGGGTGCGACTTTTGCAGACCATCATCTTGAGAAGCCATCAGTGCATCACTGGATTGGAACAAATGTATGAGAATTGCACTTGGAGCTGCACGTGGGCAGCTATACTTGCACGAGTAGAGAGTGTTGCTGATCGTCTAAGAGTTTTGCTCTTCTTCTTTTCTAGCATCATTTACCAAATAGTCATAAACAAAAATCTTTCTTCCTTTATTTGTCTAGACTTAGGTGTTTATAATTTTTTTATACCAGATAGGCAGATATATGATATGGGGGGATACATAATGCTTTCATTCATCTGTATGCTAATGTTACATATTGATTTTGTTATGATTACCACACTTCTCATAAAGTCAATGGTGAATTATATAACTGTTTATGAATATTTTATTTAAAACTGAAATAAAAAGTCATGCTGTTTGGACTAATTTTCTTCTGTTGAGCATAATTCAGTTTTATACAAATCTCAGTTTCTAAATTAATTTTATTCTATAAATTATATTTTGTGTAAACAGATTGAAATAGACAAGAAAGGAATTATCCATGGTTGAAAAAAGTGTTTTCTTTTCTCTATTTGACATGCAATGTGTTCTTGTATGAATTTTGTGTGTAATGCGCTTGGATGTGAAGTCCAATATTCAGATGTGCGAGATCTCCATACTATGTACTGTTTTCTTTATTCTACATATTTCAATCAATCATCTTTATACTTATTTGAGGAAAAAAATTAAAATCAACCCTTCATCACAACTTTTTTTACTAATTTTCAACCAAATCAACCTATTACTATCTCTTTTTGCACCGTGTAGGTGACATCTAGATTCTTTTGTTCCTATTATACCACCAAATTATCCACGTCCCCATTTCTAAGGTTGTCCTCTGTCAAATTGGTATCATTGTTTCAGAAAGCTCTAAGGTCTTACCAGGACAACTTGTTATTGTTTTAGAAATTCATCTTTTCATTTGATGATTTTTCTTTTATGAAAACACAAATCCAGATAACCCAAACCAATCTTTAGGACCTATCCACATGCCTGCACCTCCAACCCTTCTTCTTCTGATTATACACCTTCCGTACCTCATTACCCTTATACGTCTAAAAATGGAGAAGAAATTTAAGTCATATTGATAACCAGATTGTCTCCAAACATTTAGAAGGTCTGGAGGTGTCTAAATAATAAAAAAAGGAAGAACAAACCTGAGACAGATACTACATGGATAATCTAGGTTGAATTTAACTACTTAATTAGACCTTTAAGAGATACCCTAGTCACTTACTGCCAATTTTTTGAAGCTGGGAGAATTGATGGAGATTGAGAGCATACATTTCAACTGTATATGCATCATGGGAATAATAGACTATAGGTAGTGCAAAAATCTTAATGATAACTTCGAGAGGAACTTCACAAATGTCTGATTATGCCTGTCCTGACTCTAAGGTCATAATTATGCAAGAATCTTGATTTTCTTCAATGTCTGACTGTCAGATAGAATAATCTTCTAATTTAGTTATGCTATAGGTATATAGAATTATGCTTCTGATGACAGGTTGATTATATAAAACAATTTACCATTGGAACTACCTTCGTGAAGAATGATCCTTGAATCTTGTTCGAACAGCTTCGTGAAGAAATAGTTCTTCAATTTGAGAACTCTTCAAGTTTCACTGTTTCAGGTCATGCTACATTTTGTTCAGATATACACTTTGCTTAACTTTGCTACATTTTGTTCAAATTCTACATTTTGATTGTTGCTTCACTTTGCTAAATATTGCTCAGTTTCAAGTAAAGAGTTGCTTCACTTTGCTGCATTTGCTCAGTTTCAAGTAAAGAGATGTACATTTTGATTGTTGTTTCACTTTGCTATATTTTTGCTACATTTTGAATCTTTGATTGTTGTTTCACTTTGCAGTGTCTGCTAATTGCTAATTGCTTAAATGCTTGAGATGAGACCTGCAATCTACAAAAGTGTTACAGAAAGTCAGAATCTTGTAATTTCAAATTGTAAATTATAAGCTTCTATAGTTGTAATCATTTGTAACTTGTAAATTGTAAGTTTTTTGCTAGTTATTACTGTAATTTTGCAAGTGTAAGGATATCTACTAGACTACTACTACTAGTAGTGTGGTGTAGACTATGGCTAATTTGAACTATGGCTGGTGTGGGGTAGACTATGGCCAAATTTGAACCATGGATGATCTGTAGAGGATCACAGGCGGATTTTTTTTTTTTACTGATCTGTTGATTGTTGATTTGAGTAGTGTAAAAATTATGAGTGCATTGCTAATCGGTGGTTGTTTGCTTAATGAATATTGAATAATAAGTTTTTCACTCAAAATCTAATATCAACATTCAAAACTGAATTATTTTCTTAAGTTCGGTTAGTACAGTTATTAACCGAACCGATATATTTCGGTTAAGTTAAAACCGAAATGTAAATATTCGGTTTCAATTTTACCAAACCAAAAACTTCGGTTCAGTTCGGTTCGGTTCGATTTTGAACCGATGAATACCCCTAAGAATATGTATTAAAATATTGTTAAATATTAATTGTATAAGTGATAAATATCTCTACTATTTAAATAGGAGAATTTGTCACCAAACACACACATGCAATGCAGATGATAAATAATATAAAGGAAGTCTTAAGTTCGATGTCAGACAACAACGTGGAATATACCAAAAGTAAATAATCTCTACTATTTTAATGGGAGAGTTGGGTTGTAAACAAACAAATCTTAATTTTGTAACTGAGCAAACCCGTACAATACACGTGCAAACTACATCCACTAAACATCTCCGTATCATTCACGTCAAATCAAAATATACAAATTCATTTAATTTAATGACTAATTTTTTTTATAGACGTGCATCGCACGTGCATTATAATAGTAATAATCTATATAATAAAACACAAAGAAAGCTATCAAGTGGCTCTCCTTCAATCCCCTAAAAAATCAAAGGCCCAGATCTAACCTCACAAAACATATTTTCTCCCCAAAAGCTCTCCCCAAAACTCAAATTCAAATCTCTCACCCAAAACAACTACTATATTTATTTTATTTTATTTTTTCTCTCTCTCCCTTCCTCTTCTATTCAAAAATTTAAGAAAATAAAATTTTTAAAAAAATTTTTAAAATTAAAAATTTAAAAACCAAAAAAAATTTAAAATTTAAAAATTTAAAAATTTTAAAAATAATTCAAAAAAGTCATATAATATGTTTTTTTTACCCCAAAAGTTTCTAATATAATATGTTTGTTACTTCAATTAATTTGATGGACCTTCAAAATTATTTTATATGATCAAACAAGGTGCACCGTTCCGAAGACGTGTCGTAGGCACGTGTCAACGGGCAAACCTAGTAAATAGATAGTTTACCATTACCGCGCCCACTCCCTCTTTTTCATCTTCTTCTTGTTACACTCTCACTCTCTTCTCACCTTCAACTTCCATTTCCCAAAACCCTAGCCATGCCGCTCTCCCTCTCCCTCCTCCGCCTCCCTCCCCTCTCCCTCCACCGGCGACTCTCCTCCCTCTCCTTCTCCATCTCTGCAGCCGCCTCTCGCAACCGCAAACCCCCTCCCCCTTCCAAAACCCTAATCAAGAAACCCCAATCACAATCAAGAAGCCTCTCCTCATCTTCCTCCTCCTCCTCCCTCCCTCCGTTCTCCTCCTTCGACCCCTCCGCCCTCTTCCCCGACCAAGCCCTCGGCCTCGTCGCCGCTTCCCAGGCCAACTTCATGCGCGTCATCGTCCACTCCGACCCCAACCCCAACACCGAGCTCCTCTGCGTCGTTCGAGCGCTCCTTAAGAAGATCAAGCGGCGGGTTCTGGTCGGGGACCGGGTGCTGGTTGGGTCGGTTGACTGGGTTGAGAGGAGGGGCATGATCGAGGACGTGTTCGAGAGGGATTCCGTGGTGAGCGACCCGCCGGTGGCGAATGTGGATAGGATGGTGGTGATGTTTGCGATGGATCGGCCGAGGTTGGAGCCGTTTTTGTTGACCAGGTTCTTGGTGGAGGCCGAGAGTGCTGGGATTCCGCTGACGCTGGTGCTGAATAAGGCTGAGCTCGTTGGAGAGGAGGTTTTATTTTATTTTATTTTATTTATAATTAGTATTGTGTGTATGTATTTTGTTGATGATTTGTTTCGTTTAGGTGGTTGTTTCGAATATAGAGAAGGATCAAATTGGAAGAGAGTGATATTTAGAGAAACAAGCATGTTTGGATACAAAGGTACGAACCGTATGATGCATATAGGTAGGTAATTTTTAAGAGAGAGTGAAGGTACATAGGTTGCATACGCGTACCTTTATTTTGGATTAAAAAATAAATTTGGTTGGATTGGAACTTAGATACCTAGCTTAAGCAATCTATCGAAACTTTGAGGCCAAAATAACAGAGGTAGTGTAGCTTCAAAATATGATCCAAATGGTGGACCAAGGTTTAGATTACTACAGATAGACAAGTTACCTCTACTAACCTCCTCGATTATACTCATAGTTGTCGAAAGTCCGTTGGACATCTTTTGAGTTTAGAGTAGTATAGTTGTAATCGATAAAGTGACTTGGTTGATTGGGTTGTAGATGATTGCTAGAGGGAATGATTGACATGGGATGGTGATTGGTGTAGCTATGATTATTTTGGATTCATGGCGGTGGAGGTTGAGAGACATAGGTGAATCCCTGTTATAATCAGTTAAGAATTTGATTGATTAAAATTTTTTGTACGTTAAGATCCTAGAGATTAACGGTAGACAGCGCAGTTGTTATTTGAGTATTAAAGTTTATTCAAAGCCCTTTAGAGTATAGTTGTAATCAATTGAATGCTTTGAGCAAATAAATTAAACATAATGGTGATTGAAAGTAGCTATCATTAAATTGCATTTGTGGTGGAGATTGAGACTTGAGAGACATGTGAATCCCTTTCTTCTGATCCCCTACTACCCAACCAAGATATTGCCCTTGTGGGTGGCTATGTTACCTTTATCTCACCATTTTCAGAAATAAATACATGGTAGTTATAGTCCTCCTAAAGAACATCAAAATCATAGTTACAACAAGACAGTCTATTACCTGCCATCTTTTCTAGTTTAGATAAATTCTCTAGACAACAACTACAACACCATTGTCAAAGAATGCTTGGTACAACTAAGATTACACTGTATTCTTTAAAAAGTTTATGACAGTAGGAGACTTGCTTGAAACTGGTATGCATTGCCAACCAACAGTAGGAGACTTGCTTGAAACTGGCCTTAACATGCGATCGAAGGCCACATAATCAACACTTACAAAGATGAAATTTCTCTGACTTTTAGTGCAAGAGTGAAATTTTTAAATTTTACAGGGATGTATGCATTGTTCTCTATTGGAGTAACGTATGTTTGATTGCACATTTTCGTAGGCTGTGCATATAGATAGGAACCACAATTCATGGTTAGGCATGAAAGAGAACGGTTATGTTCTAAGTCCGTTATTATTCTACTCACTAGGAGTTATATGGATGTAAATATCTGATGTTTTGGGGCATTACATTCCTGTTTCAGGTGGTTACATGATCAATTATGATGGAGATATTAACACGTTAAGGATATATCCTTGGTGCTACATACTAATGTTACATTACATTTAGAAAGAAATCCTATAGTTGTCAAAATCAGTTGAGGATTTGTGGGGAAATTCATGTGAGTGGAGGACCTAGAGAAATTTGTTAAGCATCTCAGTAATTTTAGAATTTAACTCTCCATTTGAAGCACTATGGAGTGTAGTTATTTGTAATTAATCAATTAATTTTGATGGCTTGCAGTTTAAATAATTACTGGATGTAATAATTTGAACAACCTAGTGAGATATAGCTATGATTGTATTGCACTCATGTTGGAGGTTGAGAGATACATATGAACCCCTTTCATTGTCGCCCTTGTGACCGTACTCCTTACCCCCTCCATCTTCAAATTTTATACTCGGTAGTTATAGGTTGTTATGAAGCACGTTAAGACTGAATTATAGAAGGTTTGGATTTTTCAAAAATTTTTATTTGTTTTATATGATGTAAGCCCCAAAACTACCAACTAAAGAAAAACCCTAACTTCTAGGTGTTATTTTAATAATATTGTACATTCGTTATCTTAAATCCCTCTTAACCTCACTAAACTACTTGGATGCTAACAATGAAATGGCAATTCTGTTAGAAACTGAAATTCAAAAGAATACAACTATGTTAGGAACTTGGGATTCACTTTGGGATACGTTGATGCTTCATTTCCCCTTTGAGAAAATTTTGATGGCTTGTTAACCTTGACTTAAATTGTATTTATGGACAATCTCAGTTTTTGGTGAGCCTTTGCTTGTCCATTGTAGTTTTTCTTATTTATTGTATGCTTATTTATGCCTAGTTGATGTTGCACATTTGTTTATGAATTCTATTTCTTAGGGCTCTGAGAATCTGACAGGTTGTCGCATCACATAGAGCAACCTAATCCCATACTGGTGTAGTTCTTTTAACATGTTTCCATATTCAGGCAACATTGCATTAATAAATAAATAGCAAGGAAATGTTGTGTACGTGAAATAGCTAAATTTGGAACCCATGAAGTTTTTTTTAATTTTAAAATCACACAAAAACACCGATTCCATGTTCCTTGTACTTTGAGCTCCTTTTTTAGGTGCTAAAACTGCTCATCATATTTGACATTTTTACCACATTTTATGCAGACTTTAACTACCTGGAGAGTAAGGCTTCACTCCTGGGGCTACAAACCTTTATTTTGCAGCGTCAATAACAAATCTGGATTGGCTGCTCTTGAGGACATATTGAAAGGACAAACAACTGTTATAGTTGGCCCAAGCGGTGTTGGCAAATCTAGTCTTATAAATGGCTTGAGAACCAATCAGAACGTTGCTGATGAAGAGGAAGCAAAGGATTTGCTTAATCATGTACGTATACATTGGATCTTATATCATAACGTTTATTTGGGCCAAAAGTTGTACTTTATGAAAGCTATTCTTTGTTATAAGTATGGACACCCCAACCAATGTTTATTTACTTGCCATATAATAGCTTGTACTAACATGAAATTGTTGTCAATGTCCTAGAATGGAGAAAGTAAGTGGCTAGGGGAGCAGCGTGTAAACACAGTATCTAAGAGAAGTGGCCAAGGGAAGCACACAACAAGAAACATATCCCTTCTCCCTCTATCTGTGGGTGGTTATCTTTGTGACACTCCTGGATTTAACCAGCCTAGTCTACTAAAAGTCACAAAGAGGAGTATTGCAGATGCATTTCCTGAGGTATAATTTAATACTTCTGTATTTTTGAGCCATTTCTTAGCGTCCATTGGTTGATTTTGTATTGTTGGCTGGTTAATTCTGTATCTTCAGATCAGGAAATTGTTAAGTGCAAGTGAGGTGAAATGTGCTTTTAATGATTGCTTGCATACTGGCGAACCTGGATGTGTTGTTAAGGCAGATTGGGAAAGATATCCCTACTATTTTCAGTTGCTTGATGAGATCAAAATTAGGGAAGAATTCCAGTTAAGGACTTTTGGAACAAAGAGAGAAAGTGACGTGAGGTAAGTTGAAAGCTAATATGCAAGCTCTGCTGATGAAAAAAGTATGACATCGGTGGTACATAAATAGTTAAATGAATCTGATCCCATAGACCGACTTTTATAGGTACAAGGTCGGTGAGATGGGTGTCAAACAAGCAGAGCCCCGGCTTGAGCTAAAGAAGCACAGGAAGGTGTCCCGGAAACGCATCAATCAGTCTATACTCGACGATCTAGATGAGGGTGATTGGTCTGAGGTGGAGGAAGGTTCTAGATGACTCTCACTTGTCAATCTGATGTAAATGAAAATCAAAGTAAGCAAAGAAAAACTACTAGAAAAATTCGACATTGTAAATAGTTAAGATCATGCACCTGCTCCTGTAAGTTTCTCTTGTAGACTACTAATGTGTGTAGACATCACAATTTCAAATTTAGTTAACAATTACTGACTTGCAATTTTGCTGCCATTCAAACTGATGACTGATTTTTTCTCATTAACACCTTGACCAAAATAATAATGGAGAAGGGAAAAGTAACATTCTGTACTCAAATTCAGAAACAACCACAATGTCTTTAATATCGAATCTATCCTGTTTTCTCTGTTTTGTCTTTGAAAGTTACGTCTTAAGCAGTCTAATGTCTATGCTCTTTGAATGACTGCTACCACATATGTGGGTTGCTTGGCAAGTCCTCAAGCTACTTTTTTGTAGACTATATTTGATATCTGTTTAATGTTTTGATGTTTTACTTTTTTGGTGTTTCTAACTTGTATGTATAGCACCAATATCCTTACCTGCACATGTTTTAGTCGAGCATAGGTCACAAACATATTCATGCCATGGACTGATATGCAGATGTTTATGTGTTTTATCCTATGCACGAGCATAGACCTATATACCCGCACACCTGACTGCCTGCCTTACACATGCAGACACCATCTTACACATTAATAATGCATATGCATGCCCACATTGTTTGGCTGCTACTGATATTGCAATTGCAATTGCTGCTTCAAGGGGGGGAAATAGTTTTTCATGTGGCCAGGGTCAATGGTCACTGGTTGCTGGTGGTGGACGCAGGCTGTGGCCGGGGATGCACCAAAGCCTTTGAATAGTGTATGTAGCAAAAGGGTAGCACTACTGCAAGTGGTTTCTTGCACCTCAGAGTCTGTTGCGTCTTGGGTTTGCAACTGTTTTGTATTAGGAATCAACACTTGCAGCTGCGGCTATTTAGAGGAATAAGCATGCAAAATTAAACAGTCCATATATCTTTAGGCTTCTAGGAAACACCTTTTCTTTATAGTGTGGCAAGAATTCCAGGTATCTTTGAAGTCCCTACAAAACTACACAAATTAGGACACATGCGCAAAGCCATACAGAGTCATAACGGTTTATATGCATTAAAATAATTCCAAGACTTGAAATAGACACACTTTGAGAGAGGAAAACACAGGGAGTATTCCATGTCTGCCCCTTTCATTCCATTTTAATTTGCTTCAGTAAAGAGTACACAAACACAATATGCTACTTTAACACTCTGATCACACAAAGCTTGTTCACAAATAAACACTCAAAAGAAAGAAAGCCAGAAACAAGGAATCCGTAAACAATGTATTTGGCTGCTGTATCACTTGTAGTAGCCGAAAGCAGTATATACTGTCTGTAGAAGTAAATGATATATACTGGATTACTGATAAAAGCGCCGTCATATTTGCTTTGTATCTGTTCCAAGCAGTATCATAGTTATCCCAGACCTGATTAGAGAGATCATCAAGCTGAACAAGATAGGCCTTGTCAAGATCCACCATGGCATCCTTGCACAGTTTTCTGAAGAAAAGGGTTGCTTCATGATGATCCAATCCGTTTGCGTCTCAGGAACTCCAGGTCATCTTCCGAGTTGATGAGGCAACTCATGAACATCACATAGAAGAAGTACTGCTCGAAAGCAAATGAGGTTTCTGTAAAAGGAATTTGAGTTGCTATCCAGCCGTGCCGGGGAGATCTTAATCACCCTCTTCTTCAAATCTAATTTCCACTTGAAGATCGTTATGATTCGTTGTTGCTCCTCCTCTTGCTCCTCCTCGAGCTCTTTCTCGAACTTCCAATTGGCATTCTTAAGATCGGCCGTGCACATGGAGTCATCAGCATAGCTTTGGTTGGTTCTAGTGGATTCGAGTATCTTCCAGGTCACTAAAAGTCAGTTGCATTTGCTCTTAACTGATTAGGGTCAGGTGGGCTAACAATGAAATATGAATGAAAGAGATGAAGGAGATGATAGAAATCTATTGGAGGCAGTGTGTTTTGTCAAAGACTCCAACTAACACAACTTAATTTGTTTAATCGAGTAGAGTGGAATTAGCAACGGGAGAAGCAATTGAAGCGACAATTTGCAATAGAATGAGGCAAGTAGTAACCATTAGCTATAGATGACACGATGTAAAGAATGTGCACAAAATTTCAACTCCAAATTATTGCGTGTAGGTTTGAGCTCAGACTGGGTAAGAGGCTGTTCACCAATTGGCCGCAAAAACTGCAGAGGTTAATACTCTGGGTCTCTACTATAGCAACGGGAGAGAGTTGGGGTTGCAAAATATTGTTCTGTTCTTGCAGGAGTGGAACTACTACGCGGGAAAGTAGTCATTACATTATGTGCCCCTCATTTTCTGTTGGCTTTTGTTTGTTTGATTCCTTTATTTATTTTCTTTATTGCGTTGTTTTGTAGTAGACTCAACAAAGTGGTATTAGGGCACTAGGTCGGTTTGCAGAGGTGGGAGACAAAGGAAAAATCAAGAATCAAGAGATTTGATGGAGCAAAGTTCACAATGTGAAAGATCACATTTAATCCGTTATTTGGTGTGAAGCTAGAGGGAGCCAAAGTAAATGCAGTTGCATCGGATTGTGGCTTGGAGCTGTTTAGATTAGATTGAGAAAAATTACATTGGTAATAGTTAAGCATCCACTGCCGTTTGCTAAAAACTCAAAAATTGGAAATCGATTTAGAAATATGCCTCACAGTCGTTTGCTAAAAACCCATAATTTAGGATAGAAATGAACAGTGGCTTGCTAAACTTAGCAGCTCCTTTAGCCAATTGCTAAATATAGAAGACGGACGATGTTCATCCGTTTGACGAAGGGACAGATGAAGGAGTGCCGTCTAGTTAAATAAAAATAAAAAAAAAGATGAGAGATGGAACACCATCGAAAACAAATTTCTTTAAAAAAAAAATCACTGAAAACACGCAAGACGGATGAAGTTATTTCGTCAAGTGTGTTTTCTTTTTGATTTTTTGATTTTATTTTTTTTAAAACAAAAAAAAAATTCCAAAATACACCCAGACGGATGATGTTCATCCGTTTGGTGTGTTGTTTGAATTTTTTTATTTTTTTTTAACCAAAAAAGAAAAAAAACCCCAAAAAACACCATGATGTTCATCCGTTTGGTGTGTTGTTTGGAATTTTTTAAATTTTTTATACTGAATATCAAAAAAAAAAAAAAAAAAGATGGAAGATGATCTTCCGTCGCTTCTATTTGTAGACTTTGACGACTGCAGCGTGGTTCTTCTTTTGCTATTTCGAAATGCTATATATAGCAATTGACATAGCAAACGGCAGTGGATGCTCTTAGGAGTAGCTTCTGTATCAATCTTTGTCATATGATTTGCGCACATATTTCCTCGGCCAAACACCTCAAAGGACAGGAGCCAAGCCCGAAGAATGAAATGATGACTGAATTAGTACCAGCAAATAAATAAATAAATAAATAAATAAATCTATATAATAAAACACAAAGAAAGCTATCAAGCGGTTCTCCTTCAATCCCCAAAAAATTAAAGGCACAGATCTAATCTCACAAAACATATTTTCCTCTCAAAAGTTTCCCCCCAAAACTCAAATTTAAATCCCCACCCAAAACAACTCCTATATTTAGTAAAAATTTTATGTCTCTCTCCCTCCCTCTTCTATTCAAAAAATTAAGAAAATAAAAAAATTTAAAATTTTAAAAAATAAAAACTTTAAAAACTAATAAATTTAAAAACTTAAAAAACTTTAAAAATAATTCAAAAAATAAAAAAAATCATATAATATATTTTTTGCTCTATGTTTACTACTTCAATTAATTTGCTGGACCTCCAAAACTATTTTATATGATCAAATAAGGTGCATCAACGGGCAAATCTAGTAAATAAATACAAATGCAAATCACAAAGCGCGTCTAAGAAGGGCCCGCCCATCAAACGTGCGGTCAACAATGTCTTCTTTATTGTCTGGGCCATCGCAGTCTCTGGCCCAGCCCAAAACAATTATACAAAATATCCAAAACTTGTAGTAATTAGCTAAAATCGATGAATCTCGTGAATTCCACGCACATGCTTGTCACGTGCGAAACTCTGATTTGCATTTTGCTAGACAAGCCACCCCCATTCTTGCGGACCAAGTCCCCATTCCGAGCCCGTATCCTACAACACCCCCCCAAATTACCTTTCTACCCTCAACCACTTTAAATACACCCCCCAAAACCACCAAGCCTCTATCCGTCGTTTCTTCACAAACTAATTGAAGTCCCCAACTCAAAACTCTCACAGCTCGAAATATCACTTTCTCTCTCTGGTGTTTCGATGGCGGATGATCCAGTGACCGCCACCGATCCGGTCAACCACCACCATCCCGCGGCGGCTGCGGCGGCGTTGGCGGCTGGGTCGATCGGGAGCTCGGTTATCCCTCTGGTGAACAAGCTACAGGACATCTTCGCTCAGATCGGGAGCGCGTCGACGATCGACCTGCCTCAGGTGGCGGTGGTGGGTAGTCAGAGCAGCGGCAAGTCGAGCGTGCTGGAGGCGCTCGTGGGGAGGGACTTTTTACCGAGGGGGTCGGATATTTGTACGAGGAGGCCGCTGGTGCTGCAGCTGGTGTATTACGCGGGGAAGGGGGAGGAAGGGGAGGAGTGGGGGGAGTTCTTGCACGTGCCGCGGAAGCGGTTCTACGATTTCACTGAGATTCGAAGGGAGATTCAGGTGAGGTTCTGCTAGTTTAGGGTTTTTGTAGTTCAGGTGCAATATTTTAGGTGGTCAGGGTTTTCAGATTGGATCTTGTTTGAAATTGGGAGAATTATGTAAAATTGTGCGGTTTTGGCACATTTGAGGACTAAATGGTACCTTGATGTGCATTTCTTTATTTTGAATTGTTACACGTGCCGAGGAGTAGGTTTTACGATTTTGCAGAGATCAGAAGGGGGATTAAGGTTAGTTTTTGGTTTCTTGCGGTAGTTGTTGGTTTAGGGCTTGTTAGGTGAAACCTAGGTTACTTGGAATTGTTCCTAGTGGGAGATTTAGGGTTTTGTGATTGATCATTCATGGAATTGGTGGAATGGTGTGCACTGTGTGCGGATTGGTTTTTTTTTTGCATAGGATAATTGGTTACGAGTTTGGTTTCTTGGAGTTGTTGATGCTTTAGGGTTTTTGGTGGTTTGTGTTGCTGAGGTGGGAGATTTTGGGTGATTAGGTTTAGGGATTGGATCCACTGTTCCAAATATCGGATATGGGTATCGTATCGGAAAACAAATTTTCATATTGGATAGCAGATAATATTTAAAAATATCGAGTTTACATATCAAATGAAAATATAAATTTAATTTAGATGATCTTCACACATTATATATTACAAATACAAGCAACCTAATGCAAGTAATAATTGTTATAACCAAAATATATAATTGCCTCCATGAAATCTAATAATGAAAGAAAGATACTGTTGCTGCTAATTTTGGTGTGGGAGTAAACAGATGAATTTGTGGATTCTTTTTTGAAACAATAAAGCAAATATGTTGACCTTCACCGATGTTTGACTGGTTTCTCGCCGCTGCCGTTGACCTGCAAAAAAGTTCGATACACTTGGATGGATCCCAGCGACGAACCATCCGACGCTCTTGTCAGTAATTTGAAAGATTATAAAAGAGTTTTAGGTAGAAAAAGATTGATTACCTTGTTATGGTGGGAGGAGATGGGTATTTATAGTCGTCTTAGGAACCAGTTTCGAGATAAGGATAAATCTCTATTTCCGAATGATTTTGGATAAAGTTTAGAGTTTAAATCGTTTGATAGAGATAACCATGAATTTGAATTACTCTTTATCTATCTGGATTGGTTTGTAACGGGTTGTTACCTGTACCCAATAGGACAGATTCGTTTATGGATTATTGGGCATTGAATAAAGATCCAGTTTCCAATTCAGTCCCGTTTGTAGGTGAAATTACCGTTTTACCCCTGAGAGCTTTAAGATTCGTGCCCGATTGAACGGTCCCGATTTGGTTCGATTTTTAGCCATATCACAAGCTCCCACTCCTGGAGACGGAGTTTTACAGTCTTTGAGAAGTAGTTTTGTCCATTTTCACTGGCTAATAGATTTTATCGGAGTTCTCGGGGGAGTTTGGATCTTGATCGAGGTGTAACAGTGTTATTCTGAGCTTGTAAAATACCCAAAATTATCCTCAAAATTTTCTGGATTTTTTGTGATTTTTCCAGATTTTTCTGATTTTTTTCTTCCAATTTTTAATCATTTTTTGAATTTTTTATTCAATTTCCGAATTTAAATAATTAATTATCGAAAATTTCAATTAAATATTCTAATTTAATAATTATTATTTTCAGAATTTTAAAATTATTTTCCCAATTAATAATTATTTTTAGAATTTTTTAATTATTTTTTTCGATTTTTAATTAATTTTTTGAATTTTTTAAATAATTAATTCAATTAAATAAATAAATAAATTAATTAAATATTACCTGTACATGTGGCACAATTCTGTGCGTTGATCACGATCGGGGGGCATCTCAAAGCATGGCGTTTTTCTCCAATTTCATGGTCGCTAGCTCGGATCTGGCCGCCGACCCACCAGGTGATGCCACGTGGCGCGGTTAACGTTGACTGTTGACCGGCACGTTTTTTTTTCTCCTTTCTTTCTTTCTTTCCCGCCAGTGTAGTTGAAGGCTCGCCTCAGGCTCAAGGCTCAGGCTTAATAGCAGTTTGCGCCTCAAGCCTCAGTTAAGGCTCTCTCTTTGTTCGAAGCTTCAGTCAGGCTTGCGCATGGACGCGCCTTAGCAAAAGCTCGATGCTTGCGCCTCAAGCAAAAGGCGCGCCTGAACATAACAGACCCGACCCGACCCGTCTTCACTACCCGACCCATTTTTAACCCTTCTCATATCCCGTAACTCCTTCGATTCTCTTTCACCTTCTCATCCCCAATTCCAAACTCTAACCTCAATCTCCACTGCCCTAACTCTTTAATTTGCACTCCTCTTCATCAATTTCCTCCCCCTCTCAACAACATCGGTGGTGACAGCGAAACAGCTCACCGGCAACACAACAGCATACAGCAGATCGGCTGTGCCAGCGGCCTTCTTACTCCTCAGTCTTCAGACTCTCCATTCCTATTCTGGTTTCTTTCCTTTCTGATTTTACACTTTTATAGTTTCTTTCTTGGGTTTTCGTCTATCTTTGATTATGATGTTTTTGCAAGTTACTTTGAAACAAAATTGTGAAGCTAGTTCATTTCATAATTTACTATAATTATGAAACCATGCCTTACTCAAACAATTGCAAAATAACTCAGTGTAGAGCATGACCAAATTTTATGGTCAGCTAATTTTATATTATTGCTATAATATTTCAAAATAACTTACCATTTACTAAGACTGTAATACTGTAATATTGTATGCCCATTAATGCAATATTTAATTTGATACTATTGTAATTTTACTGTATGCTCATTACTATAATGTTGTAATATTGTATGTTGTACGGTAAGTATCTTCATTATGGTAATACTGTAATATTGTATGCTTATTACAATATGAAACTATGAATTGAATGTTAACATAATATTATTATAGTTTTACAGAGGAACACATCGTATAACTTTTTCTTTGGGGGCAAGCAACAGATTGTAATTATACATTACAGAGGAACACATTGTAGTTATACAAAATGATAACTTACACAATTATCTTGGTCATTGTATGATATTTTTTTTGCTATGATGTTATCTTGTTTATATATTCTTATTTATAATTTTTAAAAACCCCAAAAAGTAATAATGAGCCTCGGTTAAGTGAGGCTTACGCCTCAAATTGCGCCTTGCGCCTCGGGCTTTTTATGGGGTAGTGAAATTGCGTTGCGCCTTGCGCCTTCGACTACACTGTTTCCCGCTTTCTCTCCTTTCTTCGACTTTGCCATTCATCTCCAGTTTCGACGAGGGGAGCTCGTTGACGACGAAGCTCGACGAGGATGAATCGAAGCTTGTTGTTGAAGCTCATCAAAGGAGGGCTCGGCGATGGAGATGGCGGAGGGGGAGCTCTGGCGATGGGTTCGGAGAGGGAAGCTCGCGAAGGGGAGGTGGAGCTCGGCCCTGTTGTTCGGCGAAGGAGGGAAGTTCGGCGCTGTGGGGAGCACGGCGACGTGGAGACGAGCTCGTCCCTGTAGCTCGTCGGAGGGTGAGCTCAGCGAAGGAAGGAGTTCGACGACGGAGAGAGATTAGGCTCGATGGCAGAGCTCGGCGGAGATTGGAGGTGGAGCTCGTGAAAGGAAAGAGCTTCGACGAGGATCTTGGCGAGGAGCTCGAAGATGAGGGAGGAGCCAGGAGTTTGGCATGGGGAGCTCGATGTCGGCGGTCGCGAAGCTTCGACGAGGAAGCTCGACTGCAGTGGCGATGGAGGGAGCTCAGAGCTTGACGAGGGAGACATCGGAGTTTGTTGACGGAGTTGGGCGGCAACAGTGGAGAGTCGACATTGGAGGGGTGCTTGCTGGCTTGGTGAGCTCGATAGTGGAGTAGAGCTCGAAATGGAGGAGCTCGAGAGTAGGGATTGGATCCACTGTTCTAAATATCGGATATGGGTATCGTATCGGAAAACAAATTTTCATATTGGATACCAGATAATATTTAAAAAATTGAGTTTACATATCAAATGAAAATATAAATTTAATTTAGATGATCTTTACACATTATATATAATACAAGCAACATAATGCAAGTAATAATTGTTATAACCAAAATGTATAATTGCCTCCATTAAATCTAATAATAAAAGAAAGATACATACATATTTAAGATTTGAATACAAGACAAAGAATTTATTGTTCTTTTTGTATATACACTCATAGGAACAATTAGCCTAATAAAGAAAAGAATATAGTGAACATAAAATCAAATTTGTAATTTGAATAGAAAGAGTGAGATTTGAATGATTATGATGTATTCTGTCTTATCTCCATTATAATCAATTTTAGTTCTGTCATCTCTCTATAAATTACAAACTCCCAATAATGTCCAGCATTATTAGAGATTAAGCATGAATCTCTTCGTCACATGTTCAATAAATGAAAATTCTTAGGTCCACAACTCCTCTTTGTGTACACAATAAATAAAAAAGGGAGGAGTGATGGTGCGGCAAAATTTTGGGAGATGAAGCAATATGATGAGAGAAGCGATAAGGGTGTTTAGCTATTTTTTTCACATCTTTCTTCTTATTGTATACGATGAGATAGGATCCAGTCGGGTTTGGGTTTGAACCCAAACCCAAAAGTCTTGTGGTATATTTTCTTTTATAACGCTCGATATTGAATGAGGTTGTATATTTCAGATATATGTTAATACTTGATATAATGGACCAGTAAAATTGTGATAGTCTAGGGTTTTTGTTGTTTTGGTGCAAGATTTTAGGCGTTTAGGGTTTTGAGATTGGATGTTACTTGAATTTGGGAGGATGATGTCGATTGTGTGGTTGTCTAATTTATTATGAAATAGCTTCAAGTTTCACACATTTTAGGACTAAATTCTCTTGGTGTGCATTTCTTAATTTTGAATTGTTACATGTGCCATGAAAGAGGTTTTACGATTTTGTGGAGATGAGAATGGATATTGAGGTGAGTTTTTCGTTTCTTGGAGTTGTTACTTGTTTAGGGCTTGTTAGGTGAAATTTAGGTTACTTGGAATTCTTCCTAGTGGGAGATTTAGGGTTTTGTGATTTATGAAGCACATATACGGGTACAGGGTGTTGGTACGACACGATACGGGTACGACACGATTTAGGGTTTTGAAAGTTGGTTAGATTTTGATGAAGAAGGTGAAGTGAAATGAAGAAGGGAAGTTGAATGGGGTAGGGGACTTAGGTTTGGGTTTTAATGTAGAGGAAGAGGAGGAAAGGGAGGGGTAGAGAAGAAGGGAATTGAAAGAGGTAGAAGACGGTAGATAAAATAGTTTCTAAATGGTTTCAACCATATACGATCAGATATTCCAGGAATATACTTCTTAAATCTACCACTGCAACTAACCTCAAGTGTGATGTTGGAAACAACATAAAGATTTTAGGTGGTAATTTGGAAATAGCTTGCTCAGCAGTGGTATCATTGAAGTACCAAAATTTTGACTTATTATTATGGAAAAACCGAACGAGAAATTATTTTCTCTGTTATGAGCAAATAAGTCATCTTCTATTGTGATGTAAAACCAACCCTAAAATAGAGAATTTCCAAGAATTTTAATGGGTTAATTTTACCAACATGAAAGTGCGGATCTAAGTTGGAAATTTTTTAACAGTTAACAGATTCGATGGGTTTTCAAGAATGGAATAAGTGTAACAGTCCCAATTAATAATTCAACCTTACGATCAATAATTAAATTCTATGTGTTAGCAAGTAATAAGTTCAATATCGATTCGTGCTCTATTCAGGCATGTGGAACAGTCAATCTCAGTTATTTTTGTGGACGACAGGCAAATTAGATAATATACTAGATAATGAGGCAGTAGAACACAAATATGTAAGAATGGAAAGAGTATACCGAATGCGAAGAACCAGCGTAGATCTCTGGTAGAACACAACAATGGCAGCAACAACTTCAAGAGCAACGGCAACAAGCGGATCTGGACTTGGCATCAGTGTCGCAGATGGTGGCGCAACGGAGATCAGAGGGCGACGCTACCACGTCGCCGATCGGAGGGGAGGCGCGGCGTCAGGGTGGGAGTCCCGTTGTCGACGGAAATAGGGAAGCAACCGGAGGAAGGGTTGAGTGCTTTTGTGGTGAGGCTGGTCATCGAAGTAAAGTGGGGCGGCGACGCTGGGGGAGTGGTCGCCGGGAGTGGGTGGACGAAGGGGAGGTCGAGAAGGTTGAGGAGGGTGGTGACGGTGATCGGGGGGATGTTGAGTTGTCGATGAGGGGAGGTTTTGGACGAGGGCGTGGACTTCCTTGGATCGGGATCTGGAGAGTGGGGAGGAAGAATGAAGGAGGAGGTGAGGGATGGGTTTCTCGAGTTGGTGATGGAGATGGGATTTGGGTTAGATGACGACGGGAAGATGAAGAAGGGGTGGAGGCAGGTGGGTAGTTGTGAGATTAGGGTTTGTAATTGTGATTAGGAAAATTAGGATTTTGGAATTGGTTTTATTTGGGAATTTTAATTTGGAGGTAGATTTTAGAGTTAATCACTAATCCTAAAATTGTATTAGGATTTATCACAAATCCTAATAATGGGGATCTCAGTTGTATCACACAAAAGAGAAGAAGGAAGAGCAAAAACTCAACACAGATTTTTTTTAATCAATAATGACATACTTTCTCATTAATCTCAAGGCCTTTAAATAGGCTCAAAATACATCTTGATACAAATCTCCAAAATATTCTCAAAATCTAAAAAATACAAAAGAAGATTACATGTCTATAATTGCCAGAAACAAAAATGGTACTGAAATAAACTAAACAGGAAAGATGTCCTCATCATATTGTTTTCCACAATGCACATTATTGTGGAAAGGAGAGGGAATGCAACACTTGGGGATTTAAGAGGCTTCCAAGTGAAACTATTTTGCTGTTGAAAAAAAAAAATCTGAATATAAATGTGGAAGAGGTCGTGATAAAGTAGTAATCAAGTTGCATTTTCAAATATGACACCAGAATCTAAAAGATAACAATAAATAATCAGTATAATCAAAAGAGTATGGTAATATCTGTTGATGGGGACCTAAAACGTAAGGGACCTAAAACGTGAAGCTGAAGGAGTCGTGAAAGCAGCGCTTTAGCAGGCTTCTTACAACAATGATATCGTTGCTTATATTTCAATTTGGACTTGCAAAAGTGATATGGCGGAAGATTTAACTCATTAACTGTATAGCGCCTTTTTTGTTAATCCTTTTGTCATATAAGCTGAATTTAATTTTCAACCATGCAACTTGCACTTAGAAACTGCAATTCAGAATCTTTAGAACATTTAGGGGTGGCATCAGGGCCGGGCTGGCTCGTGACCGGCTCGCCCAATACCCGGGCCTGACCTGGACCCGGCCCCTCCCAAACCCGGTCCAGGCAGGGCCTGAATTTTGCCCTCAAAGCCCGCCACAGCCCGGCCTGACCAGCCCAATACCCGGGCCTGACCCGGACCCGGCCCCTCCCAAACCCGGTCCAGGCCGGGCCTGAATTTTGCCTTCAAAGCCCGCCACGGCCCAGCCCGCAAAAGGCCGGCCCGTCTAGAAGCGGCCCGTCCGGGCCGGGCTGACCCGTGTGGTTTTTGTTTTAATTAATTATTTTTTTAAAAGCAAAATATATGAATAGAAGTATATATATACTACAAAATATATGTATATACTAGATTTGCCCATGGGCACTTGCCTACGGCACGTCTTCAGAATGATACAGCATATGAAAAGCCTTGTAAACAGTAAATCAACAATTATATAGCTCAAATTTGAATAGTATGACAATAATTAGTTGTAAATAAAAGTCCATATTTTCATTAGTTTATGTTGAAAAATAATTATGAATTGGGGTATAAAAGCCCATGTTTCCATAAGTATATATATATATATATATATATATATATCTAATATTATAATGGGAGAAGGCCTTAGTATCATTTGTAAATTTGTAAATCTACCAACACGTGCAACACACATGCATAACTATTATAAAGTAGGTCTTAGGTTAAAACCCACACTACATCTAAATTTTTACTTTAAAAAAAACTATATTTATTTAGATGTGCATCGCACGTGTAAATTACTAGTATATATATATATATATATATAGAGAGAGAGAGAGAGAGAGAGAGAGAGAGAGAGAGAGAGAGAGAGAATTAAATAAATTAAGGAGTTGTTTTGGGAGAGACTTGAATTTGAGTTTTGCGGTGAAACTTTTGGGAGAAAAATGTGTTTTGTGAGGTTAGATCTGGGCCTTTGATTTTTGGAGGATTGAAGGAGAGCCACTTGATAGCTTTCTTTGTGTTTTATTATATAGATAAATTGTAACGCCCCGAATCCGGCTCAGCTGCGCACGTGGCTACACGTGCGTGCACGCGAAAGAACGGACACAAAACTCTAGCCACGCCCACCACAGGCTGCCTCAAAAGGGTGGTTAACCATTGGTAACCCTTCATCATGGGCAATCCTATATATACTTACACCTACTCCTAGTCACCACCGATATGGGATTAAATCCCCTTAGGTCAACCGGTCAAATACACCCACACTTCACTTTCCTTTCATTTATTTGTTCTATATGGTCAACCTAGTCAACCATACACATATTCCCTCTTTCATTTATTCATTCATTCATATATGGGTCAACCGGTCAACCCATCTCACACACTTCCTTCTTTCCATTCCTTCTCCACGTCACCTACCATCCATTCTTTCTTTCTTTATTTATTATACTATATATATATATATTATTATATATCTCTATATAATATTATATATATATACCGGATGTTACACACACCCCTCCTTAAGAACTCAGCGTCCTCGCTGAGCCCGGACTTACAACTTGATTCAGGATCCCTTTCTAGCCGATGTGGAAAGGATTACCCTGATTCTGCTAGTTGTACAGTCCCCTACCCGGGCGACCTGTCCCAACCTAGCTCCTTCTCTGGCGTACATCTTGCACACACTCGGTGTCGAAAGTCGGCTCTGATACTATTTGTAATGCCCCGAGCCCGGCTCAGCTGCGCACGTGGCTAAATTATTAAGGTTTGTGATAAATCCTAATACAATTTTAGGGTTAGTGATTAACTCTAAAATCTACTTGTGTAACATCCGGTATATATATATAATATTATATAGAGATATATAATAATATATATATATATATATATATATAGTATAATAAATAAAGAAAGAAAGAATGGATGGTAGGTGACGTGGAGAAGGAATGGAAAGAAGGAAGTGTGTGAGATGGGTTGACCGGTTGACCCATATATGAATGAATGAATAAATGAAAGAAGGAATATGTGTATGGTTGACTAGGTTGACCATATAGAACAAATAAATGAAAGGAAAGTGAAGTGTGGGTGTATTTGACCGGTTGACCTAAGGGGATTTAATCCCATATCGGTGGTGACTAGGAGTAGGTGTAAGTATATATAGGATTGCCCATGATGAAGGGTTACCAATGGTTAACCACCTTTTTGAGGCAGCCTGTGGTGGGCGTGGCTAGAGTTTTGTGTCCGTTCTTTCGCGTGCGCGCAGTGTAGCCACGTGCGCAGCTGAGCCGGATTCGGGGCGTTACAAATGGTATCAGAGCCGACTTTCGACACCGAGTGTGTGCAAGATGTACGCCTGAGAAGGAGCTAGGTTGGGACAGGTCGCCCGGGTAGGGGACTGTACAACTAGCAGAATTAGGATAATCCTCTCCACATCGGCTAGAAAGGGATCCTGAATCAAGTTGTAAGTCCGGGCTCAGCGAGGACGCTGAGTTCTTAAGGAGGGGTGTGTGTAACATCCGGTATATATATAATATTATATAGAGATATATAATAATATATATATATATATATATAGTATAATAAATAAAGAAAGAAAGAATGGATGGTAGGTGACGTGGAGAAGGAATGGAAAGAAGGAAGTGTGTGAGATGGGTTGACCGGTTGACCCATATATGAATGAATGAATAAATGAAAGAAGGAATATGTGTATGGTTGACTAGGTTGACCATATAGAACAAATAAATGAAAGGAAAGTGAAGTGTGGGTGTATTTGACCGGTTGACCTAAGGGGATTTAATCCCATATCGGTGGTGACTAGGAGTAGGTGTAAGTATATATAGGATTGCCCATGATGAAGGGTTACCAATGGTTAACCACCTTTTTGAGGCAGCCTGTGGTGGGCGTGGCTAGAATTTAATTAATTGTGTGCGTACGGGCTGAGTGCGGGGCGTTACATAAATAAAGGAGTTGTTTTGGGAGAGATTTGAATTTGAGTTTTGGGGTGAAACTTTTGGGAAGAAAAATGTGTTTTGTGAGGTTAGATATGGGCCTTTGATTTTGGGACTATTGAAGGAGAGCCACTTGATAGCTTTCTTTGTGTTTTATTATATAGATGTATATATGCATATAAATATACTTTAAATATTTTATAAATTTATAAAAAAGAGAGTGGACATCAAAATTAATTGATCACAACTCATTAGTCAATTTGTCAACCCTCACCCTAGCTATTTATAGCAAACTCTACCTCTTCACTTCTCTCATCTCACCAATTGGGACTAAAAGTTTTCTACTTCAAATTATCTTAGTTACATATATATATATTTACTATTAAACTTTTTATGAAATATAGTTTCAGATTGGATTTCTTGGCTAGCGCATGCAAATTAGTGCGCTGAGTTTGGGTGGTTGTGGGTTCGATTTTGAGGGGGCTTAGATTTTATTTTTAAATGAATTAATCAAAATGATTTTTATCTGTTGTTTCTTTCGTTTATTTTTATTTTTATATTAAGATTTGTATGAAATATTGTTTATCTATATGTTCTTATAATTATTGTCTTCATTCACTATTTTCCTTTATCTTTTTAGTTTGTACTCTTAACAAAATCATATTGTAGAATATTATTTTTGAATTAATTAATCACTTTTCTTCAATCTAAATAAAGGTCATCTCGATCTCTAAATTCAAATAATTTCCTTGTATTGTAATTTGATCTAATTTGTATGAAATTTTATTCATGAACTTCATTTTATTTAACAATTTGTAATTTATTAAATCAATTTGTTTTTGGTTTTAATTTCTTTTATTTAATAGTTATTTGCAATTGTTATGAAATTACTATTGAATACTTGGTCTTTGTTTTTTTTTAAAATACACTCAAAAAACTGGCCCGGCCCGCGAACCGGCCTGGCCCCCACCCTTGGGGCCGGGGCCCAGGTCCGGGCCTCACATTTCCCCCTAGCCCGGCCCGGCCCGGCCCAGCCCGGCCCGCGAATTGGTGGAGCCCGGCCCATGTTGGTCAGGGCGGTTCTGGCCCGGCCTGGGTAGCCCGAATGCCATCCCTAAGAACATTACTAGGGCAACCGTAATGCATATTTACCTGCTGATTCTCAAATATTTTTTTTTACTGCAGGCTGAAACAGAGAGGGAAGCCGGATGGAACAAGGGGGTTTCAGACAAACAAATTCGCCTAAAGATTTTTTCTCCAAATGTTCTTAATATCACACTGGTTGACTTGCCTGGAATCACAAAAGTACCTGTTGGAGACCAACCAAGTGACATTGAAGCACGTATTCGAACAATGATTTTATCCTACATTAAGCATGAAACGTGCATTATCTTAGCTGTCTCACCCGCAAATGCTGATCTAGCAAACTCTGACGCACTTCAGATGGCACGGATTGCTGATCCTGACGGTAATAATGCTAAAAACCATTTCTCATTTTTGTAGTGGAGGTTCATGACTGATGAAATTATTGTATCATCTTCCTCTCTAAATTTTAGCATCCATCTTTGTTAACAGGTTCACGTACAATTGGTGTCATCACAAAGGTTTGTCATTTCTGCATCCTTGTCATGTAGCACGTATTTATTGATCATGCTTGAGTTTATTTGTTGTTACTGTAGTTGGATATTATGGACAGAGGTACAGACGCCCGGAATTTCTTATTGGGAAATGTTATCCCTCTAAGACTTGGATATGTGGGTGTGGTAAACCGTAGTCAAGAGGTACCTCTTCCAATACCAGAACTTTACATGTATTTTCTTTCATTGTTTGACTAGTTAAATGCAAATATGACTCTTTTGTTACTCTTTCACACACACACACACACACACATATATATATAGAATGTTTTGATTTTATGTTCTCATCTCTATTACTTGTTTTAAGTATCAGAGCAGTAGGGATGTGTAATTTTTATATAATGTTTTCTTTTTATTTAATCTCTATCACACAGATTGGATCATAGGTTGCACAAACAGTTCAATATGGGTTTCATGAACACGTATTGGACATCGAGAATTGGCTATGTGTTCTCGTTAAAATTTTACTTACTGTGGCATGTACGACCATTTCTTCACCGTTGCAACCTTGTAGGAGAGGGGAAAATATGGGTTGGAGGGGGGGGGGTAGAAGATTAGATGTAACTAACTAATATTTATCTATATTACCAAAATCCTAAAAAGATTAATGAACTACCATTGTATAAATACATGTACATGAACATTTATGTACATGCACATATATATATATATATATATATATATATATATATATATATATATATATATATATATAGAATAAGGGGCTAGTCTGTCACCTTAGCCAACTTAGATAGGGTAACAACTTAAATTCATATATCAACCCACCAGAATGAAAATCCACACTATTGGATATGATTTACATCGCAAAAATTGTATATATATATATATATATATATATATATATATATATATATATATATACTAGATTTGCCTGTGGGCACGTGCCTACGACACGTCTTCGGAACGATACAAAACACGAAAAACCCTGTAAACAATAAAATAACAATTATGTAGCTCAAGTTTGAATAGTATGACAATAATTAGTTGTAAATAAAAGTCCATGTTTCCATTAGTATATGTTGAAAAATAATTATAAATGGGGTTGTAAAATCTAACTTCTTAGAACTTTTAAGTGTGGAAAAATATGAAATTTACCTGTTTTCAATATAACATGTGCAATAAAAAAACATAAAAATTCTTAAAATTTACAAACTTGAAATTTTAAAATCTAAATTTCTAAGTAAATTAAGAAAGAATGGGAGAGAGAGATAGAAAGAGAGAAAAAGAGAGAAATATGAAAAAGTGAAGAGAGAAGAGAGAGATAGTAATAAATTAATGAGTTTTTAGTTTTGGGGGGAAATATTTGGTTTTGGGATTTGAAATTTTGGGGGGAAAATGTGTTTTGTGAGATTAGATCTAGGCCTTTGATTTTGGGGGGATTGAAGGTGAGCCACTTGATAGCTTTCTTTGTGTTTTATTATATAGATAGGGGCTAGTCTGTCACCTAAACCTTAGCCAACTTAGATAGGGTAACAACTTAAATTCATATATCAACCCACCAGAATGAAAATCCACACTGTTGGATATGATCTACATCGCAAAAACTGTGTGTGGAAATGAATTCGCCGAATTTTACGGCACTCATCATCCGAAAGGAAATGGAGTAACCTTGCTATAGGTTGATTTTTCAGTTGCTTGATGAACGGTTAAAACTCATGAAATTCGTTTGAAAATTTGCACACAGACTTTTTAATATGTAGATCACATCTAACCGTGTTAACCAATATATGAGTTTTGAGATGTTTCTCTAGCTATGCTAGCTAGGTTGACACGCTAGCCCCCTTATTATCTCTCTCTCTCTCTCTCTCTCTCTCACACACACACACACACACACACATATGGGAGTGATCTGAAGGCCGTCCGATTGAATCGGCATGCATCAGGAGACAGGAAAAAAGCAAACCTAAAACAATTCAAAAAAACCCGATTCATGCCCAAACCAAATATCTACGTAAGTTTTATGATGAGCGCGAATTGTGGAGCGATCAGAGTGCACATTTTTGGAAGATTGGACGGCTGCAGAGTTCTGACTCCACCTTCACTTAAGTTTTATGATGTGGGCAAATTGTGGAGCGATCGGAGCGCACATTTTGGGGAGATCAGACAGCTGCAGAAGAAGCGGTCTGGTTTTCTTGCGAGTGAACTGGATCTTGGGTTATTTCTGGGTTTTTTCGCTTTAGATCAAGTGGAGGATTTTGAGCCTTCGTATCTGAGAAATCTCATATCCGACGGCTCATAATGGCTGGAGAGTATTGGATCATAAATTAAGTTATAAGATCAAATTCTTAGGGGATCACTCCTATATATAACTAGAATTGTTCCACTATCCGTTTTCTTTTTAATAGAATTATTGTGTTGGGGTGTGGTATCTTGTTGTATCTGTGTTCCTTGCATGTGTTCTTGCAACATATCGGACAATTGAGCACTCAATAAGCATGTGCTAATTCGTGAAATAATTGGGAGGTATGGTGTCATGAGGTAAAGTGTTTCTTAGTGACATCTGTCATTTGATTTGCGTTGTTAGGAAATGGTGTCCTAGATGAATTTCCATCAGACATGTCTAAATTTGAACATGAATTGGTTGAGGTTTAAGGTTCTAGACAGGATTATTGGTCCCTTCCAAGCATACCAGATTGGTCTGACTAACATAAACTGATTGTCTGCATCCCCCTCCCCCCCGCGGCTTGTCTTTTTTTTGGCAGTATTGTTTTTTCACGACCAGGTCTTGTATTTTTTGAAAGAGTATTCTGAAAGTCATGTTTCTTTTTCTATAAGAGGGCTTCTATGACTCACCTTGCCAATTTGAGGAGCGCCTTTATTTCTCTAGGTTGATTGTGTGCTTTGGTTTTGGCTTCCTTTCAATATTTTCTTTGGTTTTAGTTTTATCGCTGGCCATCTGGGGTTTAGGAAGCTTAGTAGGTGGTACATGCTCTTGCTGACTTCAAATTGAAGCTGCTAATTGTCACGCTACTTGGAGCTGTGTTGGTTTCTTTCTTTTCCTGCTGTAGTGCAATTGAAACTTTTTTTTTGGGATTGCTGTGGAATCTGTCATTTAATCGTAATTTGAGTTTGCAATGCAAAAGTTTTACCTCGTTATTGGAGTTTCTTGGCTGGTTGTCAGAGATATCAATAACCAAAAACTTGTGAGGTGGCTTATGTAATTCGGATTTATCTAGTAGCGTGTCAGAGATATCATTACTATCACTCAAGTTGCGAACCTTTTCTTATATCAAGTTAATTAGATAGCAGAAAAAACCTCTTGGAGACAGTTTTTTTCGGCCATTCTGACTTTAGACAGAGAGCGTCGGTTTCCACTGTCTATAAATGTTGAAAATTATAACAGAGTATTTTGAATTTATAGAAGGGAAAGGTACTGATACTTTTGGCCATTTGGTATCTATTGTCTATTTTCTCCTTAACTGATTTGCATTTGTTCTCTGCACTTAATTAAATAGTAAAAGCCTGAATTTAATATGAAAAGCCCAGAACATTCATAATCAATGTGGAAACATGTAGCAACAGACTTAACTGATACGTGTGGTCATTTTGTTATCAATGTTTGTTCTGGTCAGAATTGTAACTCTTGATTAGTCCTATGTGGCTGTAGAAATTTTGTAATATTTTATTGAACATTGAACTTATATTTGACTTCTTAATATTCTGATTCACTTTTTCTTTGTGACTGAGCAGGATATTAACAAAAACCTCAGTATTAGGGATGCCCTGACCCGTGAAGAGATGTTCTTTCGCAATCAACCTGTAAATAGTTAAATTGTATTTTGATCTTCAGTGTTGTTATGATAGCATTTGTCGGTATTATCTGAAAATATGGTATAATCTGTTACCGATATCAGGTGTACAGTGGGCTCTCTAATTCTTGTGGAATTCCTCAGCTAGCCCAAAAATTGAATCAGGTAAAATGCAAAATTATAGAAGTTTGTTAATGGATATCAACTTAATTAAACAACAAACAACCTACAGCAGTTTAGCTGTGAGTCTATTACATGACAACTGTTAAAGATGATTGATGCTCCACGCTCCACCCCTCAAATAAATCTAAATGGCTCTCTGTTTATAACATCAGTAATTGTATGTTTTTCTTGATTTGTCCATTTTTTATATGCAGATTCTAGTGAAGCATATCAATGCAGTTCTCCCAGGACTAAAATCTCGGATAAATTCTCAATTAGCAGCTGTTGCAAAGGCTGCTGCTGCTTATGGTGATATTGCAGAATCAAAGGTATACCCTACTAGTTCTCAATATGTGATCTTTGGGAGGCTTAATTCATATGATAAATAAGTTCTTTCTCTCTTATATTCTTGAGAAGTATGTGACAAGTTTTAGATATTTCAGAAGCATGTGAGCTGTTTCATGTTTTATATCATCTCACGTATATTTTTTGTTTTTCTTAATAGGCTGGTCAGGGAGTAATACTGTTGAACATTCTCACGAAATACTGTGAAGGTAAACATAGATTCACTAAATATTTGTTATTATGTAATCACATTCTTCTCCATAACTAAATCTTGTCCAGAATTTGTTTCTACTGTTAGTTCTGGGTAACTTGCCATTGAGACTATTAGTTAGTTATGTTTCAGCTCAAAGTATTATGCACCTCTTTTAGAAAGAGAAAATAGAGCATAAAAGATAAGAAGGCAATATTACACACCTCTTTGGGAATACTGCTATATCTGCTGACAAAGGCATTGAAGAACAAATGATGTACTTCATAACAACAACAAAGCATTTTTCCAACTAGTTGGGGTTGGCTACATGAATCTTAGTTTTCCATGCTGCTTGGTTTAGCGCAATATCTTTTGTAAGGGCACAAGCTAATATATATTTTCTCACTGTTTCCACCCAAGTAAGTTTAGGTCTTCTCCGACCTTTAACGCTACCCTCAATACTTATCAAATTAATTTTTTTAATGAGGACACTACTATGTCTATGTGTGACGTGTCAAAACCATCTGAGGCGATTATTTCTTAATTTATCTTGGATAGAAGCTAACCATGTCTCGTATATACTCGTTTTTAATTCCGTCCTTCCTAGTTTTATCACACATCCATCGTAGTATCCTCATCTCTGCTACACATATTTTTTGAACATGTTTCTTTGTTACCCAACACTCTGCTCCATACATTCGTTGCTTGTCTAACAGCCATCCTACAAAAAAATTTCTTCAACTTCAAAGATGTACGTTTGTCACACAAAACACCACTAGTGCATCTTCACTTAAGCCATCCTGCTTGGATCCTATGTGTAACATCTTCATAAATCTCCTAATCTCTTTATATAATCGAGCCTAAATATCGGAAACGGTCTCTCTTAGGTATCTCTTGACCATCAAGCTTTACTACTTCCGTATTTGTGTTCCGAATATCACTAAAATTACATTCAGTATACTTTGTTTTAGTTCTGCTTATTCTAAAGTCTCTAGATTTCAAAGTTTCTCTCCACAATTTTAATTTAGCATTAATTTATGTGCTAGTCTCGTAAACTAAGATGACGTCGTTGGCAAAAAGCATACACCAAGGCACCTCATCTTGTATTCCTCACGTTAATTCATTCATAACTAAAACAAAGAGGTAGGGACTTAAAGCTGAATCTTAGTGTAAACCTACTGTAATAGAGAATTCACTACTCACTCATGTGGTTCTAATTGTGGTCTTTGCCCTTTCATACTTATCTTTAATGACCTCAATGTACCGAATAGTTGTTTTTTTGTTATTTAACACCCATCATACCATGTCTCTAGGAACTTTATCATATGTTTTTTTCTAGATCTATAATCAACATATGTAGATCTTTTTTATTCTCTCTATATTTTTTTACAAGTTTTCTCTGTACATAAATTGCTTTCATTGTTGACCTCCCAGGCATAAATCCAAATTGATTTTCAGATACTATTGTTTTTAGTCTCGGTCTATGTTCGATCACTCTCTCCTAAAGTTTTATCGTATGGCTCATTAATTTAATCACTGAGTAGTTGAAGCAACTTTGTATATCTCCTTTATTTTTATATATAGGTACTAAAATAGTGTTCCTCCATTCATCAGACATCTTCTTGGTCCTCAAAATATCATTAAAGCCAACCTACTCCTACTGTCCTACATCCCTAAAACACTTCCAAACTTCAATAGGTATACTATCCGGTCCTAAAGCTTTTCCTATTTTCATCCTTCCTAAATCATGTACTACATGCCATTAAAAAATAACTTTTTGAGAGAACTCCCAACTTGTTTTTTCTCCCATCAAGTCTTTTGATTTCATTTATGTAGGGCTTTTAATAGGTTTCCTACAACAACAAAAATCCCCGTTAAATAGATTATAGTAAGAAAACAAAATCCTAATCACTTGATTTTTGGCCTGAAGAAGAATTTAAAATCTTACTTAGCCGTCAAATTGAAAGGCATGCAGTCTAAATTATTTAGTTGCCTTTTATAAGATAGCTTGCATGCTACTGAAAAAAATAGACAACACCACAACTTGAAGAAAACTTATGTAAAATACAGTCATCTCGAGGTCAAGTGGCATAGGAGGAAATTTTGTCATATGGTGCGCTAAAAGTTCGATTTCCTCGACTAAAATTTATGATCCACCGTTCAAGTTGATCATAGTATCATAAAACCTGAAGTGATGTAAAATAACTAAATCCGAACATGTTTTGTCCATTCATCATGAGGTTGCAAAATTAATGGTTTTCAGCACTAGGACAATCTTGACCACTTGATATGTATGCAAAACATTATTCAACTCTGATTGATAATTCCACCTCTTATGTTTTATGACATGTTGAACACTTCGAACGGTGTGCATCATGCATTTGGGAGGAGAGGTAGGATTTTTTAGGGTGTTAGAGGAGGAAATATCCTCCTATGCCTTAGTACATCCCGTTCTCTCTCTCTCTCCCTCCCTCTCTCTCTCTCTCTCTCTCTCTCACTCTACCCACACACACACACACACACACACACACACACACACACACACACACATGACATATCTGATCAAGAATCATGTATGTTAAATCAATATGAACGAAGGTGTGACTACCATCCGTACATTAACTTCTATAATTGGTACTCTTAATACTCATCATTAAGAATACGTTTATTTTTTATTTACTATGCAGATAATAACTCACACTCTTTCCATTCAAGCTTTTTAGTTACATAAGGTGGCTTGATTTTGCTCAACTAGAATGTGGTGTTAAAATCCTACAAAAAGGGTATGGGTTATCATTTGAGTAGCATATTAGAATTGAAGGTTTAATAGATATTGAGTGTATGAATACCTATTAAGAGAGAGATACAAATTGATGAGAGGATGCAATAGAGTAATTGAGAGAATCGGAGAGAGTGGGTTCGGGATTGAAAAAAAAATCAGTATTGAACTAGTTAGTTTTGGTGGCTAGTCGATCCTATCTTCACAGTTGTTTATATAGTAGTAATTTTTGTACATCTTGTCAAAAATATACATATTATTGTTGCTGTTAGCTTTCTCCAATTGAATATTTTGGCTACGTAAAAATTGTGGATCAGACAGGTTACTTTTAATTTGTGCTATAATAATGAATGTGTACCATTAGAAGGTTTCTTTTTTGGAAATGTTCACTGTATGGGTAACAGAATTGAGTGTTGCATAGTGCTAAGTGCCATACGATTGATTTGGGCCACCTCTAGAATTCAATATTCAAATTTGGCAAGTGAGTGCAGCGAGTTATTATCACGTGTTTAACTGAAATTATAACATTTTTTACATCATATGTTAGTTAGTTTGATTCAATATTGAGGTATGGTCGAACATTCTGAGCTGATAGAGTGAGTCACGAGCTTATTCCCCCATAGTGGTTATTATTGCAGAATGAAACTAGTAGAGTGAGTCACAAGAATGGTTGGAAGTGATTGTAGATCTGTCAGTGATCATAGAGCTGATAAGTAAATATTGTATAAAAAGTTAAAATTTTCTCAAAGATGAAATTTATGAAATAAAATTACTTTCACTATACTGATAAATATTTAGTAACTGATGCTCTCTTATATTTTAATTGAAGAAAATGAAGCAAAATTTCCTTCACACCCAAAATCAGAATTCTAGTTATTTAATATTTATCAACCCAGTAGCTTTCAGAAATGTTTTAAAACCCATTTTTTTCTGGTTCTGGTTGTGCAAACTCAAAAGCTCGAATCTAGGTTGAGTTAAAAGGAACTGGGGTAAATCAAAATTGATATTACTTTGTTTATAGGCTTATACAATCTTGGGAACTAGGGGGATTGTTTCCCTTAGAAATTTCTGTGTGAGGCATACTGAGTAAAGAAAGGAGCAGGGAAAAACATCTCTCTTCTGCCCAGTCTAGCACTACTTGCAATGCTGGTGTCACAAATTTTGTTCTTGATCATAAAATATCATTAATAGTGGAGGATTTTTCCTAACGTTCACTGATGGAAGATGAATTTTGAAAATATGAAGTACTGGCTGCCATTCGTAACTGACCACTTCAATACCTAATGTCTTGACAGTGGAAAGAAGGTGATTCCCACCTCAGCATTTTGGTTTCTAATAGCAATCTACAGGACTACAATGATGATTCAACTAAAACGGCAAACCCTAGTGCTTCAGTTGTATGAAATAGTTTAATTGTGATAATTTTCAGTTATTTTTAACACCCAAGATCCTTACAGTGAGATCCCTTAAAGATTGAGGGTAAAATAGTCAGTATATAAATGAATAGGAAAGATTGGGTTCCTGAAAAACTTAAATCTTAATCTTCAGGTTTTATAGTATTTTTGAAAAGTATTGGGTTTTAAATAACTAAATACTTTAGTTTGGTTGTGAACGTAATTTCTGCGAGTCGTAACATGTTGAGTTCTGGTTCGATAATGGAATCGGGCTCGGACGCTATAAATGTAATTACCTTCAATTTTAGAACAAACTGAAAATTAGAATATACTATGAGACATGAATCATTGCATGTGTCACTGCATGTCATTTAATCACTGGCTCACTGCACATAAGGCCTCTCTAATATTTCTTTTTTCTTCAACCTGCCTTTTTACTTCAGCTTTCTTCTCACTGCTACAAGGGAGGAATGAAGAAATGTCAATGGCTGAGCTTTCTGGTGGTGCACGGATTCATTATATCTTCCAGTCTATTTTTGTGAAAAGTCTAGAGGTCTGCATTCATGATCCGCTGAATGTGATAGTTACTCATTACTTATTCACAATTGTTTTCCGATCTTTAAATTTTTGTTTTTGTTTTTTTGTTTTTTTGTTTTTTTGTTTTTTTGTTTTTTTGTTTTTTGGGTTTTTTTTTTGTTTTTTTGTGTTTTTTTGTGTGTTTTTTTGGGTGTTTTTTTGTGTTTTGGGTTTTGGGTTTTGGGTTTTGGGTTTTTGGTTTTTGGTTTTTTGGTTTTTTGGTTTTTTGGTTTTCTGGCCGTAGCCACACACACCCACACTTTACCCCGTATATATATTAATTGGGGATTTTTGTGTGCAAATGGGATTCAAACTCAAAGTTTAGGAAATCATACTGTTATCCTTTAAACTGTATATTTCATATTTTTCTTTTTTTTTTCTGGTTTATTATTTCATATATTTGATAGTCAATTCTTTTATAGGAAGTTGATCCTTGTGACGATGTTACGGATGAAGATATACGCATGGCCATCCAAAATGCTACTGGTCCTAAAGGTGCTTTGTTTGTACCAGAGGTGTGTTATAATGGAGATTATCATTGTTGAAATCTTGAAGACAATTTGATTTGATTATGTTGCCATTTTTTGATTTGTCTTCAAGATACTTAGCTGAAATAGTATCCATTTATGGATTTCCAGGTACCTTTTGAAGTTCTGGTACGAAGGCAAATTGCTCGCTTATTAGATCCAAGTCACCAATGCGTTAAATTCATCTATAATGAGTTAATCAAGGTATAAACCTTTGATCTTAATCCTATATGCAGATGAGTATATTGTTCTGTTCACAAAGTCGCTTTCACCCTGTAGATGAGCCACTGTTGCACAACAAGTGAACTGCAACGATTTCCTGTTCTGAGGAAGCATATGGATGAGGTAACGGGAAGGTTCTTACGGGAAAGCCTTATACCTGCAGAAAACATGATAACTCATATTATTGAAATGGAGGTATACAATAAATTATTTTTACACATGATATTGTTTCTTTATTGCATCTTGTTCATCATACATGCATTTTGGCATTGTTACTGGGATGGCACTTTCTTTGTTTTTGTAGACACAACTCATTGTGATCACACAACTGGACCTCAATTATTTGCACATAATGTTGTAAAAATTCATGAAAATACAAAAGAATACTCGTATGTTCAGATATTTATGTTTAAAAGAATATGACAGTATTGAACTGTATGAAGTTGTTTGTGGTGGGCATGCACTAAAGGGTACGGGGTTTGAGATGGTTAGCTTTGCCTTTTAGTTTTTTCCTTCATGTCAAATTATTTGTTACTGACATGTGCATGCAGCATCTACTTCAATAGTGGATTAAATGTATGAACTGTCACTTTCTTGAGAGATGGAAAGAGATGTGCAGAGTGTAAGTTCTCACCTGAAGAATAGAAAATGTCAGCGTGTGTGGACATCAATGCAGGGAACATGATGTAAATGAGAACGTCTAAAACTCTAAATTTTTTTAGCAATTTGAGTGTCATCAGTTATTCAGACTTGCCAAGAGGAAATTGAGCTACCTTTGAAATTGGATTGTGTATGTACCTTTATAGCATACTCTCTTTGCACATTATAACACATAATGATTGTACTATTACCCTTTGCCACCTCGGGGGCATCTCCTATGAGTGTCCAGTTTTGCTAGTTATGGCACTTACGACAATGAGTGTTGGAGAACTCCTAACGGCTGCCTTGTTCCATATATATGGTTAGATGTACCTTTCAATATCCAGTGCATGGTGTTGTGCACCTCAAATCTTCTGATGATTTTTTTATCTCAAATTTGATGGAGAAGCAAACTTCATCATGTTTTATGCTTAGGCGTTTGTTTCTGCCAACACTTTGCATTTGTTTTTGTAATTATTTATTAAATATTCTTCACGTTTTGCATTTTGCATATTGTATTTTTTGTTGCTTTTGTTTATTGATTTATCAAATACTGCAGATGGATTACTTGAACACATCACACCCAAACTTTATTGGTGGCAGCAAGGCTGTAGAGATTGCACAACAAGAAGTTAAATCGGCTAGTTTATCTGCTGCAATGAACAGATCTAAGGTTTTAACTTGTCCTTTTTTCCTTTGTACTAATTATCATCCATTAACTGGTGGTAACTGTAATGAAAAGTAGAAAAAGATTCCCTATAGATAGCTACTCTTCTTTCCTTGAAATTGCTCCTGAAGCTGAGTAACTGGCATACTGTCAATTCTACAGCAACAAGCAACAACAATGCCGTTCCTTGAATTTTAAAATCTAATTATTCAGGAACAATTTTTTTTGACAATTTAGTTCCTCAAACTTTTTTTTTTGATAATCAGAATTTGGAAAATTATTGGATTTTCAGCAGCTCAAAGGTCTCTTTGTGAAATGAGGAGAGCGTACACGACTCGCTAGTCTTTTTTACTTTATGGCGTTCCTATGTATTTCTTTTCTCTTCATACTCTTTACTCTCGATTCTTATTGAAGGGCCCAAAATCGTGTTTTTATGTTTTTATCTGTTCAGCAAAATTTGCTTTTTGTCTTTCTTTTTCTATTTTCAATCCAGCACATGTTCCATGTATGTGGCATTCTTACCTTCTCAAGATGCGCCTACCTGTTGTTTCTCTTAGTTATAAAATAATCGAAGAAAAAGAAATGCATGCATAACGCTTTTAGTGGAACACGAGGCAAGGCATCCACAAGACTAGTGCTAGGTGTACTACTCGTTTGGTACAACTCTCTCACTGCAAGAGAGGAGTGGTGGTGCCCACAATCTATTAGTGCAAAAGTGTTTTACATAGGATCCACCTTCTTGAGTCTAGTGGTGTAAAAGTAGTACGAAAAGGTAGTACACTTTGCATTTTCCCTTCCACATCTAAGCTTTTGATCAAACGTTCTAATCCACGTATCTCATCTTATGCACATATCTTTAAGATTAGATCTCCACCATCTTTTTAGAAACTATTTTTCGCACTTATACATGCACGTCACTTAAATCACTGTTTAAATCTCCTTCATCTCGTCCAAGATCACCTCGGTACTGTTGCCGAGACGGGAACCAATATTTTAGAAAGAAAAAAAAACTAATTTCGGAGAACTTTTCCGAGATTCAGCCAAAAATAGGGAAATATCGCCCGATATTCGTGCTTCTTGTATTCGTTGCTTTAATGTTTGAAATAAATGGAATTTTTTGGACCCGTTACCCATACCCATAGTTTTAAAATCTTTTTTTTTCCTTCCAGTGAACGCAAAATTCAAGTAGCGCTTAGTTATATTGCATCCTCTCTTATATTTCTATTACGTCCTACGAACATTTTTTGTGCTTGATTTATGTCTTCATTTGATACCATATTTTATATGATAGGTAACATCTCGAACTTCTAAATTTTTATTATAATTGTAATTTAAAATTATTTATTGAGTGTCTGATAGAATGATACCATCTTTCCGAGATTTCCTCCGTATCTCCTTTCCGAGATAGCGATAGCAATTCTTTGTATTTTTGTACATTAGCCCCTCAAATCCTATTAGTTATGATATAGGGGGACTACTTTTAGCATTTTACATCCATTTAACTGAGCCATATCGGGTTAAATTTGACCTATTCCTGCAAAAAAAAATTTTTGAGGGAATATTCCTGCAATTTTTAATCTCCTTATTCTACCTAATCCTACTTACCCAGTAACTCATCCTCTTTCCCCTTAACCCCATGAATGCTGTCATGACAAGGTAAGTATTACCCAGTTCTTATTCTAATAATCCTAGAAATCTAGAAAATTTTGGAAAGAGAGAGAAGAGGGAGGGCTGGTACGAATTAAAGGGAGAGAGAGATTGGGTGGGATTAATGGGGGGTAGATGAGTTGCAGTCAAGAAATAGGAGATAGGGGTCTTTTAACCTTTGTGAAATAGCTGAGAGATAATGATGTAAAACTAACCCTAAAATAGAGAATTTCCAAGATTCTTAATGGATTAATTTTACCCATACGTAGTGCGGATCAAAGTTAAAATTTTTAAACAGTTAACCGGTGTGATATAATAGATAATAGAGCAGTAGAACACAAATATTTAAAAGTGGAAAGAGTATACCGAGGGTTCGAAGACTCAGCGGAGATCTTAGGTTGAGCAGCAGCGAAGAGCACAATAGAAGCAGCAATGGCAGCAAGAGAGAGGGGCTCGGTAGCAAGAGGAGCAAGGGCCAAGGGGCGGCAGACGGCGACGAGTCTGGGCGAGGGCGTCGACGACTGGGCGGTCGACTACGGCGCTGGTCGTCAATTGGAAGGGAGGAGCAGTAGGGGGGTTTCGATGTGGGGCGGGATTTGGGCTGATGGTGGAGAATGGGGAAGAGGGTCGGGGTGTAGTGGCACCGACGAGGGGGGGCGAACGGAGGATGGGGATGGAGTTGATCGGGAGTGGTTGCCGGAGTTGAACGGGGAAGGTGATCGGAGAGGTGGGTTCTTGGGATTTTTGGTTGGGATTTGGGGAAGGAGCACGGTGAGGGAGAGAAGGGTGTTGGATTTGGGGATTTAGGATTTGGGTAATTTTATTTAGGGGATTTTAATTTGGGGGTAGATTTTAGAGTTAATCACTAACCCTAAAATTGTATTAGGATTTATCACAAACCCTAATAATTGAATCTCAATTGTATCACACAAAAGAGACAGGAAGAGCAAAACTCTATACAATAATTTTTTTAATCAAGAATGACATATCTTTCTCATTAATCTCAGGGCCTTTAAATAGGCTCAAAACAAATCTTTATACAAATCTCAAAAAGATTCTAAAAATCTCAAAATTTTTCTAATGCAAAAAGAAAGATTACATATAGCTATAATTGCCAAAAAAAACAAATATGGTACTGAAATAAAATACTAAATTAAATAGAATTGATGTCCTCATCATTCTCTACGGGTGGAAGAGAGCTCGACCCACTCGAGTCAAAACAAGTGATCCTGTCATGGTGCTCCAAAAGATCTGGATCCAGTTGCGGGAGCTCGTCACGATCACTGCAAGTGTCATCCGATTTTGGCTTGTTCTTCCACCTCACAAAATATTTGTGCATACCACCATCTCTTGTAGAGATTATCGGATCATCTAAAATATTATTCAATTCTTCTATTCGTGGGTAAATAGTATCAGGTAGGGGGAAAATGTGGTAATCTCACTATTAGGCTGCAGGGTAGGTGCATCTATAAGAAATTTTTTAGGGTTGAATTTTGAGCCTTCATAAAGTACTAGATCCTCAATATTGAAAGTCTTACTTATGCCAAAGCCTTCGGGAAGGTCAACGACATAGGTTTTATCATTGATTGTATGAAGAATCTTAAATGGGCCTACAACACGTATGTTCAAATTCTTAACGGATCCAGATGGAAACCGTTCCGAATGAATCCGAACCATCACTTCGTCACCAACATCAAGAGTTTTAAATTTTCTTCTTGTATCTGTTATTAACGTGTAGTTAAAATTATTTTCATTAATTTCCTTGGAAATTTTTCTATGCAACTCATGAAGGCAGAATGAAAATGTGGATGCAGACTCTGTGATTTTGTGATGTTCTAACACAGGGATAAAATCTATGGGTTGCCAAGTGACTTGGGAAGGAATGGGTGACTCAGGTATACTCAATGGAGGTGACTGGACAGACTGAATACAATTGAGAGACTGGTCATTCTCTTTTTCATCAAAGTCATCACTTATATTAGGTTCATATGTAAACTCATTGTCGGGCTCATCAGCGATGACTGCGGTACCCTCTACTATATTGATCCTACTGGGGCTATGACAGTTGCCAGCAACATGACCATATCCCTTACATTTATAGCACTTAGTGAGAGGATCAATCTTAGAATAGTCTCTTTCAGTGTTCTTACCCATGTTGTCATTTCTAAGTGGATAGGAATTTGAAGTATGTTTGTTTGGGTAAGACTTGTTAGGGTACTGAAGAGAGGATTGCTCAGGTCTAGAGGGATCAGGAGGATTCATTCTGGAGGAATGATGCATCGAATCGCTGGACTCGTAATGGGAACTTGCTTTAAGGGAATCCATATCGAGGACAAGAGCATAAGCTGCCGCTAATGAATCCACATTTCTATGAATTAGCTCGTTCCTCAGATCGGCTCGTAATTCAGCTCTGAACCTAGAGAGAGTTTGTTCTTCACTCTCTTTACCTAAAGTATTGCACCGAATAAGGAAATCATCAAATTTATCAACATATTCTTGTGTGGATTTACTTCCTTGATAAAGTTGGTTCCACGAATCTAGCAATCGGGTGTGGAACTATAACGGTATATATCTCTCAGTGAGCTTCTCTTTCATGGCTTCCCAAGTGGCTATGGGTGCCAGGCCTCGGTCTCTACGGGTATGTTCAAGATTGGTCCAGTGTTGTTGAGCTTTACCCGTCAATTTCATAGTGGCAAATTTAACTTTCAGGGCTTCCCTCATGTCAAACCACACAAAGTAGTGGTCCATCACACGGATCCAATCTAGATAAGCTTGGGGTTCCATGTGGCCTTCAAAATGGGGAACATCATCCTTAATGTTCTTCTTATATTGTTCGTCAGGGTCACGTTCTTGACGTCGATCGTCTCGAACATTCCCTTGAGGGATCTGACGACTGGCATGGAGCTCAGGGACAACGGTTTGATTTAATTCCATTTTCTCAAGCCTCTGATTGATATTGGCAAGAGTTGCTCGAATGGCAGCTAGGGTAGCGGAGATATCAGAGTTGTCCATTTCAGGTTGGGAAAGTCTAGGGCTAGGAAGCACGGATACTCTGCCGGGGATGCGTATCTCGTACCGGATACGTATCTGGTGGGATACTCACCGGATACATACCGGATACGTATCCCATCAATTATTTATATAAAAAAAGGAAAAAAAGATCGGATACTCTGGGGATACTCTCGGATACGTCGGGATACTCTTGGATACTATTTGGATACGCAGAGGGGGTATATATATATATATATATATATATATATATATATATATATATATACCTTCTACTTCTCCTTTCAAATCCTAATTTTATTTGATTAAAATATATTATTATGTTTCATTTGATTCAAAGACGTTGAAAAAATGATAGATGTAGGATGTAGTTTTTGCTATTATTTTGGTTGATTGACTACTTGCTATTATCGTACAAGTTGATGCATCTTTATTCGCATTAGTGTTTGAGTGTTAGATTTCTCTAGGATGATAGATATATGATAATATGATGTAATATTGAAGGGTCTTGGTTGGTTCATGGTTAATACTTATGAAGTTGTGATAGATGTAGTTATGATATTGATTCTATTGAATAGGTTTAAGATTAGCCTACTTTTATTTGAACATTTCGGTATTGGTATTGGTATTGTTGGAAACTTGGAATGATCCATTAGTATGTTTTGTTTAACATCGACTTGTATTAATTTTAATTATCATATTCTTGTTTCTTAATTTTTTCATGTTCGTATTAAATTGAATATTTTAGTTTATTATTTATATATCTATAATATTAATTTTTTAAATTATTTTAATTTAGCGTATCTTAACGTATCCGTATCCTAGTTTTTGAGAAATTGGCGTATCCACGTACCGGATATATATCGTATCGGATACACGTACCCGTATCTGTGCTTCATAGGTCTAGGGTTCCTAATTGGGTGATTTGGAAGGGATAAGAAATGCTCTTCAGGATCTGTGATGGTGCTGCGAAGACGCATTCACCATAAGTGGAAACTAGGGGTCATGTGTGTCCTAATTTTTTTATTTTTTTTATAAATGAATCTGACGTGATCTAAAAAAAAACGAAATAAAATAAAATAAAAGACTCTAAATAATCCTAAATGAATGCAAAAATAATACCTAAATGATGATGCAAGAACTAGGGTTTTAAGAATCTTTGCTCTGATACCAAAATGATGTAAAACTAACCCTAAAATAGTGAATTTTCTTCTTAATGGATTAAATTTACCAACACGTAGTGCGGATCAAAGTTAGAATTTTTAAATAGTTAACTGATGTGATGGATTTTTAAGAACTGAATCACGTTTAACAATCCCAATTAATAATTCCACTCTACAATCAATAATTAAATCTCCAAGTGTCTTAGCAAGTAAAAGATTCAATATTGATTCGTACCCTAATCAAGCAAGTAGAATACTCAATCTCAATTATTTTTATGGACGACAGGCAAATCAGATAATATAATAGATAATAGAGCAGTAGAACACAAATATTTAAAAGTGGAAAGAGTATACCATGGGTTCGAAGACTCGGCGTAGATCTTGGGTTGAACAGCAGCGAAGAGCACAATAGAAGCAGCAATGACAGCAAGAGAGAGGGGCTCGGCAGCGAGGAGCAAGGGCCAAGGGGGCGGCGGACGGCGACGGGTCTGGGCGAGGGCGTCGACGACTAGGCGGTCGACTGCGGCGCTGGTCGTCGACCGGAAGGGAGGAGCAGTAGGGGGTTTTGGTCTGGGGCAAGATTTGGGCTGATGGTGGTAGAATGGGGAAGAGGGTTGGGGTGTAGTGGCGCCGACGAGCGGGGGGGGGGGGGGGGAAGGGGGCGCGGACGGAGGATGGGGATGGAGGTGATTGGGAGTGGTTGCCGGAGTTGAACGGGGAAGGTGATCGGAGAGGTGGGTTCTTGGGATTTTTGGTCGGGATTTGGGGAAGAAGAAAGAGCACGGTGAGGGAGAGAATGGTGTTGGATTTGGGAATTTAGGGTTTGGGTAATTTTATTGGGGGGATTTTAATTTGGGGGTAGATTTTAGTGTTAATCACTTACCCTAAAATTGTATTAGGATTTATCACAAACCCTAATTATTGAATCTCAATTGTATCATACAAAAAGAGATCGAAAGAGCAAAACTAAACACAATAATTTTTTAAATCAAGAATGACATATCTTTCTCATTAATCTCAGGGCCTATAAATAGGCTCAAAACAAATCTTGATACAAATCTCAAAAGATTCTAAAAATCTCAAAAATATTCTAATGCAAAAAAGAAAGATTACATATGTCTATAATTGCCAAAAAAACAAATATGGTACTGAAATAAAATACTAAATTAAATAAAATTGATGTCCTCATTAGATAAATTAACCACCGGGGAAACTGAAAAGGTTTAGTTAGGTCAGATGGATTTTTTTATTTTTTTTAGTCTCTAGCTAAATGAAAGGCTTTGTTGTTGTGGTAGTCTCTAGTTAAATGACCACAGGGGGAAATATGCAATAATTAATAGGATTTGTGGGACTAATATACAAATACAAGATTTAAGTAACCTTGTATGCAAACCCCTCTCTTTTCCTCCTTTTGTTTTACTTCTTTTCCCGTTCCCCAAGTGTCTGTGACTATGGTTGCTACAATTAAAATATTTTGATTAGTTTTTTGGCAGTCGTTGTTTTTACCGTTATGTTTTTGCTAATCATGAACTGTTGTGGATTCAGGAAGGGTTAGATTCTGAGAAGCTTCAATCATCTGAAAGGACGCTAAAATCTCGAGCTGTTCTTGGTCGATCAGGTGCAAATGGGGTGGTGTCTGATCAGGTTCAATGCAATTATGTCCCTTATATGACTTGTGATATAAGGTTTTCATTGTTATATACATTTTCTTTGTATAGGTATTAAACTTAACTCTAAACTTACCCAATTTTTTTCATTAGATATCCTTAAGCTTTGTCTAAACCTATGTAGCACAGGTACTTCTAGCAAGTATCCATACCGATACCAGTCACATGTCGGACACCGACACTTCATGGACACTTGTTAGACATTTCTCATTTGCTCCTCCAAATTTCTAAAGCGTCTTATATGTTGTACACTTAGACACTTTTCTAACATTTCTTAACACAAATAATTAACAATTTTCAAACGCACATTCATATTTCTTATCCTAATCAACTCTAGTTACTTGCATGCACATATCCAATATTAGTGTATAGTGAAGTACTTGTTTAACCCGCATGCAACAATGCATGCGATTTTCTTAATTTATCTACAACTCGTGAAATAGTTATCTATAACAATTCATGGTCCTTTGTGTAAAAATATTGTTCATCCAAACTCGTGAGAAGAGACAAGAGAAAGAGAGGGTGAGATTGAGGGTGTTGTTTACTACCATATTTCTTAGTGTGTGGTGGAGCCACATTGAAGAGAAGGGGGACAGCAGCCCCCTTAATCTGGGAGAAAGCCAGGCCGACATAAGGTTTATCCAAGTCTTAAGAGTTAAACATACTGTTAATTCCCCTCTTAATTAACCCCTTTGAAATGCTAATGTTCCTTTTAATTGACCCTCTGATATGGGTAAAAATAGATTAAAATCGGGACCATCCAAATTGGCCACGGATCTTAAAGCTCTCGGGGGTAAAACGGTAATTTTAGCTACAAGCCCGATGGGATGAGCTGGGCCGTTTTCAGACATATTGACCCAATCCAACATGTAATAGGAACTGTTACAACAACCCTAATGCAAAGGTGCCCAGATCCATCGAATCCAGTTTAAACCCCATATTTCTAGGGGTAAATGATTCTATCCCTCCACCCACAAAAGAATGTTTGAAAGCTCTATCTCTTCGTCAAGATAGAGCCCAGACTCGATCTCCTCATGCGAAAGGGATAACCGGCTTTATCCAAACACCAAAAAGAGATAAATGAATATCTTGAAACTGGCCCCTCTAGGCAACTATATACCTCAAGACCTCAGAAACAAAGTAACAACTCCGCTCTCAAAACCCACAATATCTTTAAGTTTCTGACTTGGGCATCGGAGGGTCTGTTGCCGGGGCCACCCCTAGTGTTTTTAGACTTGTTTGCAGGTCCACGGGAGCAATTTCAGCCGTTCCTAACTATTAGATCTTGGAGTCAATTACAGTTTTTCGTGGTCAACATCGACGAAGAGCGAATGTGCGATCGTTACTGTTTTTTATTTAAAGAATTCACATATCTGTTTACTCCCACACAGAAATAAGTAGCAACATATTGACGCCGTATGTAGGAACACAAAAAAGATCATCCGATCCAACTTCGTCGATCCGAAACTACCTTCTCAATCATGCCTCCAAGAAGGAAGGCGAGGAACGATCCAGCCATCTTCCTTCACCTCCTTCCCTCGAAGAGGGACCACTTCAACAACTTCAACAGGTTCGGCTGTCTCGAGCAGATCAACAACCTTAACCTGAACAGCCGCCTCCCCAACAGGCTCACCCCACGTCCAGAGGGGCTGCGCTGGGGGGCTCCCGTCGAAGCCATCAATAACAGCATCCTCTCCATGACCATATCTCGGTCCATAATTCTTCCACCGACTCGATGGCCTCGCGAGATCCTCAGGGGTCAACCTCCGTCAATTTATCGTCAACCACCAACAAGGGATCGACCTCCGAACCCGTTGTTTCCATTGTTGACCTCCCAGGCATAAACTCAAACTGATTCTCAGACACTGGAGTTTTTAGTCTCAGTCTATGTTCGATCACTCTCTCTCCCAAGTTTTCATCGTATGAATTTAATTCCTCGGTAACTTGAGCAACTTTGTATATCTCCTTTATTTTTATATATAGTTACTAAAATACTCTTTCTCCATTCATTGGCTTCTTAGACCTCAAAATGTCATTAAATAATTTTGTTAGCCAACCCACTCCTATATCCCCAAGACACTTCCAAACTTCAATGGGTGTATCATCCGGTCCTAAAGCTTTTCCTATTTTTATCCTTCCTAGAGCATTTCAAACCTTCGAGGTCCTAATTCTACGGAAAAAACATATGCTCTCGACTTTCCTTCGAGTTCTCTATAATTAAGTTGCCTACAACCTTTTCATTTAATAACTTCTCAAAGTAATTTTGACATCTTTCCGTAATTTTCTAATCTTTTACTAGACTCTTGAATTCTCACTCTTAATACACCTATTTGTATCCAGATCTTTTGTTTTTCTATTCCTTTGTTTAGCAAGCTTATAAATATTATTTTCTCCTTTTATTTCTAATTTTGTGTACGAATTATCATAAGCTTTTTCTTTTGCATCTCTTACCGTTTTCTTGACTTCTTTTCTAACGGTCTTATATATCTTTAAATCCTCTTTATTTCTATTCTTTTGCCATATTTTAAAGGTTGATCTTTCTTCTCTCACAATATTTTGAAGTTTTTCTTGCCACCGCCATGTTTCTTTATTTAGCAACCCTCTACATTTAGATTTTCCAAGTACCTCCTTTGAATTTTCTTTTATCTACGTAGGTATTTTAGTGCACATCATATTTGTCGCCTTTTCCCAATTCCATGATGCTCCTTTTAAGTACTTTCTCTAAAAACTTCTAGTTTATCTCCCTTCAAGTTCCACCACCTAATTCTTGGGTTCCTAGCCTCCTTCCTTGCACATATGTGTTTCCCCATCTTAACATCCAATACCATTAATCTATGTTGTGACATTAAACACTCTCCTGGTATAACTTTACAATATTTACATGTCAAGCGATCCACCTTTCTAGTGATGAAAAAATCAACCTGACTCCTATTTGCCCCAATTTTAAAGGTTATCAAATATTCCTCCATCTTCCCAAATTAAGTATTTGCTAGTATAAGATCATACGAAGCCGTAAAATCTAATGGAGCTTCTCCACCATCGTTCTTATTTCCAAATCCATGTCCTCCATGCACCTTCTCACATTCCATGTTAACTTCTCCTACATGTCCATTGAAATCTCCTCCTATAAATAGTAGAGCTGGTATCGGGTCCTATCGAGTCGGGTTCTCCACTACCCGGACCTGGTACCTCACGGGTCCAAAAATTAGACCCGGACTTGGACTTGCCAGAACCGGGTCCGGGTCCTAGTTAAAAAAAATTACCCGCCGGTTCCGGTAGTTTAGAATAAATATTTGTACTTAAGTATTTTTGCACCCGATACCCTATGATTCTAACAATTTTTGTACTTAAGTACATAAATTAATATTATATTTACACATCTATCATCAACAATTACTTTTATATGTATATTCCTATAACCCTATTATTCAAATTCTATATGTTTGGGGGGGTATTTTTTAACGGGTCCGGGTCCGGGTCCGGCTCGGTTCTATTTTGAGCAGACTTGGACCTGAAAGTGCATCGGATCTTATTTTAGGACCCGGACCCGTATAGATCGGGTTGGTTCCGGTCCAATGTCGGGTCCGGGTCGAGTCCGGAATTATCTCATCCTTATTTTCCCAAAATTTATTTTTAGCTTGTGCATCTAATCCTATTTGGGGTGCATAAGCACTAATGATATTGATTATGTTTCCCCTAATACAAGCTTGGGGTGCATAAGCACTAACCAAGAGGAAGACCAATAGGCTAAAATCTTTCGTCTGAGCAGAACTCCTTTCTCCAAGTCAATCATGGAAGCCCCCGTCTCCGAGACGGACCTTCAAGCTGCCTCATTTCGAGTCCTACAACGGGGAGTGATCTGGCCGATCACATCGAGAGTTTTAAAACTCTCATGATGATCCATCAAGTCTCAGACATGCTTCTCTACAAAAAATTTTCTGCCACATTGAAAGGCCCAGCAAGGGAGTGGTACTCTTGCCTGTCTCCATCCTCCATCTTCTCATTCGATCAGTTTGAATCACTTTTCCTCACCCATTTTGTCAGCAGCCGCCGAATCGAGAAGACAAGTGCATCATTGCTGGACCTGAGTCAGAGAAAAGGGGAACGGCTCGAAGACTTTGTTCGACGTTTCACAGTTGAGTTTCGGTCTATCGCTTCCCTCGATCAAGCAATGGCAGCTGCCGCATTTAGACACAATGTTAATAATGCCGACCTCAAGGCATCCCTTGCCAAGAAGCCTCCTCGAGACTTCTCGGAACTCCTCCTTAGGAATGAGAAGTATATCCCAGCTGAAGGTGCTCTCAAACCCCCTGATCTCAAACCCCCTGATCAAGAAGAGCCCTCCTCCGGGAACAAACAGAGGAGTGCAAACGAAGAAGGATCTCAAAAATTTCAGAAAGACGACAACGGTCTGTGCCGCCCTCCTCGTTTTGAGAAGTTCACACCCCTCAATGCCAGTATATCAGCAGTTCTCATGGAGGTGGACAAGGAAAGGACTACTTCGCACTCTCTCTAGAATGAATACCCCAGTGATGAAGAGAAACAGAGACAAGTGGTGCCCCTTTCACAAGGACCATGACTACGACACAGATGATTGCCTTGCCCTTAAAGAAGAAATTGAAGAGCTTATCCAGCGGGGGCATCTATCCAAGTTCGTCCGAAGAGACAGAGCCGACCCTCCACCACTCCGAGGAGCTAACAAGCGGACAGAGAAGCCCTCTGAGTCCCAAGACTCAGAGCCAGGAGCAGTTATTCATTCCATTCACGGAGGGCCTATATGGGAGAATCAAACTCCTCCCGAAAGGCCTTCATCCGAGAAGTAAATTCGGTTCATAACCTCCCTCCACCCTTGAGCTTCGGAGTCCCAGTGACATTCTCAGACAGAGACCTGGAAGACATCCGAATGCCCCATTGTGATGCACTTGTAATCAGTCTTCACATGGTCAATCACGAAGTGCGCCGAATTTTGGTCGACAACGACAGCTCCGTCAATATTCTTGTAACGCCCCGAATCCCAAATCACTGAGTTCGAGATGTTCTACAGGATCTTTTCACTTTCTTTGAGTACAATTTTACAAGGAAATTCAAACTTTTCTTTTTACATCAGAGTTTACAACATCTCACATTTGAATTTACACAGCGGAAGCAAAAATGTACAACATTTACATAAATGAACTACAACATAATAAACTCTTTATGCATCCATTCCTCTTTACATGTAATTTATCCTGCATACAAAAACTGTGGGTACGTCAGTTTATTCAACCGACGATAATTATACATGGCCATTCTCTCTATGCCAGAAACAGTATAATGAATCTCATTTCTTAACAAAATCACAACTTGTTCATAATAAGCATGTAAATCAAAAAAGGGAACTTTTAAAGATGTCGTGTCGTGATTGTGCACTTAAACCTTAATGCAATTATTTAATCTTCACATGACACTAATGCGCACTTGTTCGAATTCTATGCATCCCATTCTACATAGGTTCGAGGGCAAGCCTCTTAATCGTTCTTCATTTTTGTAGGGTTCAATCCCTCGCCATGATTTACTCTACTTCTGTAATTACAATGAGTATCCTAGATGATTCTATGAGTACAAGCATGTATCCTGGACCCTGGAGGGGAATCCCACGCCATGTCTTGGCTCACCAAGCATGCATTCTGTGGTAAAATTCAAGCCTCCTCCCTGAACACAATCCTCTTGCAGTCACCAAAACATCCCACAAGCGTTACTAAAGTCCGATCATTACTGAGTTGCGCCCGCGCCATGTCTTGACTCATCAAGCATGCATTCTGCGGCTCACACACCCGCACCGTAAAACTCTAGTTCTCATACTTATGTTTTTCTCTCACTTTCATCACCTCCACACTATGTATTAAAGTTACATTAGAATCATGAATAAAAATCAAGCTCTAGAGTTAGCCTCTCCATCAAACCGGACTTATTATTTCATTTCACATGACCAACCTTGGTCTTCTTTTCAATATCATTTCATTTCACTGCCGGGGGAGACTTAGCTACTCTTTCGTTCAATTTCAATTTCACAATTTCTAATTGAGCATCATCAGCTCATAATTCATTTTAGAGTCTCACAGACTTTCTTATCATGATTTTAGCCTTTCATATTTCCATTTAATTCTCAATTCTCATCTATGATTCATTTCACATAATTCATACAGCCATAAACAGAGTCCATCGATTTAAATCATACAGTTCACAACTTCCAACAGCATAACTAAAAATGAATTCAAATATATCAAAGTCCACTCTGTACAGTCGACTTGGAAGAACACCAGTCGACTTATACAGTCACATACAGGCTAGGCAGTTAAAATCGGTTTTTGGAACTAATCGGTCTAAGAGCGATTAGTGATTAATCGGTTAATCGGAAAATAATCGGGGATTAAATCGGAAAAAATGTTATATATATAATTAAAAAAAGATATATCCTCATTATGTAGAAACCCTAAATCCTAACAAAAAATTATTATGAGAATATCAAATAGGAACATATAGTTATAGAAAAGAAAAAAAAGAGTACTTAGTTTGAGCTGAGTTTGAATTTTGGATGTAGGATGGGTTGGGTTTGCCGGTGGGTTCCATCAAACAAAAATAATCGGAGAGGAAGAGCAGTGCGAGCAACAAGAGGAAGAGCAAATGCGGACCAGGTCAAGTATGCGATGGTAAGGGGTAGCGACGACGGTTCGGGTTTCGGTTTGCTTGAGGAAGAAGAGAATCAGTTTGGGTTTGGATTTTAAGATAATCAGTTTGGATTTGGGTTTGCGCGAGGAAGAAGAGAGTGACGATATGTCGAATTTGGGTTTGCACGAGGACCAGAAGCGGTTTGAATTTTAAATTTGGATTTTGAATTTGGGTCGGATTGAGCCCAAATAATGCAAACGAGCATAAAAATTAGAAAAGAAGATTTAATCGGTTAATCGGTCACTTAAAATCGGCCGATTGACCACTAATCGGCCGATTAATCCCGATTAAATCGCTAACTATTGAAATATTATAAATCGCTAAAAAAATAATCGCTTAGCTTCCGATTAGCGATTAATCGGGGATTAATCGGGCGTAATCGGGGATTTTAACTGCTTAGCATACAGGTTCATCATTAATGCTCGGGATAGTCGACTGTTGTACTCAACCAGTCGCCTGTCCCGCAACTTTTCATGTTCACAATATTGTCCTCATGACAGTCGATTGTTCATCCATCAGTCGTCTGTCCTGGAGATTTCAACAGCACAATTCTATGTCCCGATCAGTCGACTTGCTACATGCATTCGGTCGACTGGACAGATCCATTTTCAATTAAAGAGAATATTTATAGTTCTTACATGCACTTGCATCATGATGTCAATTTACCATATACATAAATTCATGTTTCATAAACAGTCTCTTCTTGTTCAGTAACATTACAGCATGAATTTTCAAGTTACTAATATGCTCTTTTCTTTAGGGAAAATACTTTAAACATGCGTTCACATATATTCATACTTTCTTATGATGATGAAGGTATAAATCTCAAGTCATCATACTAGGTTTACATAATAGAATATCTTAATTCATGGAACTTCCAAATAGTCACAATCAGATTGAAGTACCAGTCGACTTAACACAATATCAGTCGACTGTTCCGACAATTCTAAGTTATTAATCACCATTAGTTCTTCTCATTCATTTACCTTCCCTCCATCATATGTGTCATAGGGAAAATATACATTTAATAATCACATCATCATGTCTAGTTGCACACATGTTTATCAGCACATTATGAAAAATAGTGTCTCGTACCAGTCGGCTGGTTCACATGCCAGTCGACTGTACCGACAGTTCCGTTCTCAATATTCATAGCATGTTCAAGCAATTTCTACTACATTCAATTCACTTTTCATAACATGGTAGTATTCAAACAGTCATAGTATAATTTCCTACATTAGAAGTCCTGAGAAACACCCACCTTATATGAAGAAACAATCGAAATCCCGCAAAAGCTCCTCAAGATAGTGAACGCCTTCTTGCTCCTTGCACCTTGCTCCTTTGCTCCACACCGAACCTTCAGATGCTACTCGGCCTCTTCAGCAAAGCACACACACAACTCACAAATACTCTCACTTACTCTTAGAAAATCTTAGTGTAAAAGAGATAAAGAGATGGGAAGGGTATTTATACTAGGAGATAAATAGAATAGAGGGCTAAGATCTATTGGGGAGTTACAAGATCAATGGTTGCGATGCATTAGGGAGTTGAGAAACTACCCACACTCACACACAACCGCCCATGATGGATGCCATTACTCTACCCACAATCCGGCCAAAAGAAAAGTCCTCAATGCACGTGTATGCGAAATGCACGTGCATGCACACCCACACTAATAAAATTGTACAAAAATATAATGTATAAAAGTGTTACACAAAATGGGCTGTAGAGAAATAAAAGGTTAAATTTATGGGCTTAAGTTCATTTGGGCCAAAATAAATATTTTTAATAAGTAAATCAACATTGGGCTTCAAGAAAATGCTTTATAGAAAAATAATACACTTTATTCATCATGTGAAGAAATAATAGACAACATGCTACACAAACATATCATAAATAATCTTATTAAGAAAATCGGGGTATTACAATTCTCTTCTTGGAAGCCTTCTAAGGCCTCGAGCTTTCTTGAGATCATCTCAAGCCTGTCGGGAACACACTCCACGGGTTCTCTGGGGTTCCAGTCTCAATCGAAGGAATAGTCACTCTTGATGTGACCGCAGGAAAAATCCCGACAACCCGGACAGAGGCAATGGACTTCATGGTCGTTGATGTGAAGGTTGCTTACAATGCCAACCTTGGCCGACCAGGCCTAGTAGTACTTCATGTCGTACCCTCAGCATTTCACATGAAAATGAAGTTCCCGACCTCTGTAGGAGTCGGAGAAGTCAAAAGAAGTCAAGAGACTGCTCGAAGATGTTACGCCACTACATGGGGAGCGCAGTCCTCCCACTTGAAACATTAGAGCTCCCCCAAAGGGACGATCAAGTTCTTTCCCGACACTTGCGATACGGTTAAAGCATGTAATAAAGGATAGCACCATTGAAGCAGCCACCTAGTTTTTCTTCCAATAAAACATAGTTTATTTTTCTCGCAAAAATCATTGCATTGTCCTCATACCAGTCCACATGAGTCACGACCGACTCAACTAAACAGCTAGTTCGGAATCCAGCTCTCTCTAACGGCTACTCCCACAGCCGACTAGCATCCAAACAACAAGTTCGGAGTCCAACACTTAGTTCGACGCTACTTTAGTCACTTGCAAACAAGCAAGTGCGGAGCAGCTCACCATTCGAAATTGCTTCTGCCACTAGTTGAAACATCCCAACAAGTTTGGAATCCAACACTTGATTCGACGTTGCTTTAGTCGCTTGTGAACAAGCAAGTGCGGAGTGGCTCGCCATTCAGAATTGCTCCTGCAACTTGTTGAAACTCTCAAACAACAAGTTTGGAGTCCAACACTTAATTTGATGCCGCTTTAGTCGCTTGCAAACAAGCGTGCACCATTTGGAAATGCTCCCACAACTTGTTGAACCGCTCAACAACTCCACAAGAGCGTAGTTCATCTGTTTAAGCCCCCGAGAGACGGAGATATTGCGAACCAGTTTTGACCCCCGAGATGGATGAGTCCTCAATCTATTTCTAAATAGAACTTGTAGGCCTCTGAGTCCTCGTTGCAATGATAGGTCATATGCCCCGATCGAAGCTCTACAGCTCCAAGTAACACCGCAGCAACGTCGGAAGCACGCGAGCATGCGGGTTTGGAGATCGAAGCAACCATTCGAATCCTCTCTAAAATACGTCAAATCACTGACAAGAAAGTTTAGAAGGCAGCCCTTCTCCAAGACTATCTTTATAGCAAACTCCAAGCGGCCACAAATAACTCATCAACTCAAACTCGTCCGTGGAGCTTCTCCCACAACTAGTTCTCCTTCAGGCATCGGGTACGACATCCAACTCTCATCGAGTTGCCTCCACCAACTTGTTGGGCTCAAACAGCAAGTTCGGCATCCATCTCCCTCCTCGGGTCGCCTTTACATACTTGCCGGCGCAAATGGCAAGTTTGGCATCCGCCTCTGATACCACTTTGTAGCGCCCCGAGTTCCACACACTGGGAGCTCGTGACACTTACCCAGAATCTTTACTTAATGAGTACACAACACAGAAAAATTACAGGAAATTAGAAACTTACATTGCACATGGAGACTTTATCCTACACTTGGATACTTTCCGCAACTCGAGTCCCCTGCTCCACGATTAGCGATCCTGCATTAGCAAACTGTGGGCACGTCAGTTGAATACAACTGACGCAACGCGGATGAAAACCACAATCTCCAAAATCCTCAACAATTAATATTTGATGTAGAAGAAAAATGTGAAAGTCAAATGACAAGTGTCGGTGTATGTCATGATCTAGATTCTAATGCACAACTCATATGCACACCATGCTCTTAATCTAATGCAAACTTGATTTGGAAACGTATGCATCCCATACTACATACTCCCCAAATCGAGTTCGTATTCTCCAGATAGTAGGGTTTAATCCCTCGCCATGCATCTTACTCTTGTACTCCTTCCTGTTCCTGACATTTATTTAGTGACAGGTAGAGCTGCAGTAAATACGGTCTATTCCGTCTACTGCATCAGATCGGTGGTCTTTCTCCACTCCCGAAAGTCGGTGATCACCCCGATCTATCGGAACAGGTGGTCTCTCTCCACTCTGCCGGCAGAGTGGAGCGCCTCTACGAACTTGTCATGCTCAAACGATAAGGTCGGCACTACCACCCTCCTTGAGTCGTCTCAACAAGCTTGTCGGGCTCAAACAGAAAATTAGATATCCATCTCCCTCCTTGGGTTGCCTCTATAAACCTGCCGGGTCCAAACGGCAAGTCGGCATCAACTCCCTCCTCGGGTTGCCTCTACAAACTTGTCGGACTCAAATGGCAAGTTACGCATCCATCTCCTTCCTTGGGTTGCCTTTATAATCTACCGGGTCAAAACGGTAAGGTCGGTGCCAACTCCCTCCAAGTGTTGCTTCTACTAGCCTGTCGGGTCCAAACGGCAGGTCGGTGCCAACTCCCTCCTCGGGTTGTCTGTACAAACTTGTCGGGCTCAAACAGCAAGTTCGGCATCCATCTCCCTCCTCGGGTCGCCTCTACAAATTTGACGGGCTCAAATGACAAGTTCGACGTCAAACTTTCCCTTAGAGCTGCTTTCTAAACTCACAAGATCAAATCCAGGAAGGGGCAAGACAAAGAGAGTATGAGTCGAGACTAGAACACTTGAGAAATCCTTATCAACCATCTAGTACAGGAACAAGCTCCCCAGTGACGAAATTCCTCTTCTTAGTCTTTCGGGAACGAATCTCCTCTTCATAGCATCCCATGGAAGCGAAGCTTCTCTTCGTAGCTTCCCATGAGCAAAACCCCTATTCGTGGCTCATCCAGGGCGAAACACCCCTTCATAGCCCCCCTCCCCCAGGGACTAAGCTCCTCTTCGTAGCTTCTCCATGGTGAAGTTCTGTTCGTAGCTCATCTCTTCATTCTTCAACTCCCCGGAGGCAGAGACATTGCGGACCAGTTTTGACCCCTGTGGAGGACGATTCTTCTACCGACTTCTGAACAAGATTTGTAGATCTTCGAGTCCCCTCCAAAACAAGGGTTCATACGCCTCAATCAGACATCTGGAGCTCCGGGAATATCTGGTATACAACTGCAGTGCGCGAGGGCAAAAACAACAAAAAAAATTACGCCGCCAAGCGCATAAAAATTCACGCGCAAAGCGCGTTAAAAAAGAGGAGAGAGATGGCTGAGCTGGGTCCCACATGCAGCAGCGATCCAGGGCGCGCCATGTGCACCCACTGCTGCAGCGAGGGCCCTACGGAGCACTTGCTGTAGCGCAGCGCCATGTGGCAGCGAGCCCCACCGCACTACCCGGTGCGAAACCGAAGAGGAGGCGAACACGGTAGGTCGCTAGCTTTGGCGAATTCTGACCGTTGGATCTCTTCAAAATCCGCACTCGCTTCGATCGACGATGCAAATTATTTTAGGTATTATTTATTATTTAAAATTCCTTTTCTTAAATATAAATTTCTGAAAAACAATTTAAAAATCCGAAATTTATTTTTAAATTTCTAAAAAATAATTAAAAATTCAGAATATTATTTTAAAATTCCGAAAAATAATTATTATTTTAGAATAATTATTTTTAAATTTCGGAAATTATTTTAAAATTCAGATTAATCAATTAAAATTCTAAAAAATAATTAAATTTCCGGAAATATTATTTTAAATTCTGAGAAATAATTACTATTTTAGAAAAAAGATTTTTAAATTCCAGAAATTAATTTAAAATTCGGATTAATTAATTTAAATTGTGAAAATGATTAAAAATTTTGGGGAAAATCCAGAAAATTCCCAAAAAAATCACAAAAAAACCAAAAAATTCTTAAAATAATTCTGGATATTCTATGAAGTCAGATTAACTCCGTTACACCTCGAGCAAGATTCAAACGTCCCCGACGACTCCAATAAGTTTTGTAAACCATTAAATACTGGCGAACTACTCCTCAAAGACTGTGAAACTCAACCTTAGGGAGTGGGGGGTCTGTGATATGGGTAAAAATAGAACAAAATCGAGACCATCCAAATTGGGAACGGATCTTAAAGCTCTCAGGGCTAAAACATTAATTTCAGTAGAAACAGGACCGATGGGATGAGCTGGGCCGTTTTCAGGCCTATCGACCCAATCCAACATGTAATAGGAACTGTTACAACATCCCTAACGCAAAGATGTCCAGATTCATCGAACGCAGTTTAAACCCGATATTTCTACCCACAAGAGAAAGTTTGAAAGCTATATCTCTTCGTCAAGAGAGAGCCCATACTCGATCTTTTCATGTGAAAGGGATAACCGACTCTATCCAAACACCGGAAAGTAGAAATAGATGAATATCTTGAAACTGGCCCTCCTAGGCGATTATATATACCTCGAGACCTCCTGACTGATAGCTCCGCTCTCAAACCCACCTGACTTGGGCGTCGGAGGGTCTGTTGCCGGGGCCAACCCCGATGTTTCAGACTTGTTTACAGGTCCACGGGAGTGATTTCAGTCGTTTCTGATGATCGGATCTTGGAGTCAATTATAGTTTTCCGTGGTCAACATCGACGAAGAGCGAAGGTGTTACTCTTTTTATTTAAAGAATTCACGTATTTGTTTGCTCCCACACAGAAATAAAGAGCAACACCCTCTAAACTCAAAAGATCTTCAAGGCTCTTATATCTTTTTATTAATATCTATCTTAATTTGCACCTATTCTAATTTTCTACAAAACATAATTTTTATGTGACAGAATTGTACGGCTAATTTTTTAGTTTTAATGTTTGATTTATAGTCTTATCCTTAATTTTTAATATTGTCAATTTAATCACTTTTAATGTAAAATTCTTTTGCCTTTAACTTAGTTTTATAATTAAAAAAATAGATCTAGTTAATAGCATAGATAATAATACAAATTGTATCGGATCAAACATGTCAGCATTTTGTCAACAAAAAAAACATGTCATAGTAAGTTCATCAGCAATTCTAAATATTCTTTTCGACTTTGCCCCTCTTATGAAAATATTCTGGCTCCTCCACTGGTTAATGAGGTTTTATTTATAAATATAACTATTAGTGTATATATATGATTAAGTGATTTATTTATTTCTATATTTATTAGTGCAAGTTTGTGAGGAGCAAAGAGAAAGGGTGAGATTGAGGTTGTTATTTACCTTGTTTATTAGTAGATGTTGTTATGAGATTATATTCATTACTACAATTATTAATGTATAATTATTAGGGTATTAGTTAAGGGTATTTCATCTTTTTAGGGGAATGCGGTTTGTGTTCACACACTAAAAGCCTGTTTGCTTAGTTATGTAGTTGATTATCACTTTTTTGGAAATTATATTTTGAATTTTGAATTTTTGATCATGAGCAACAAATTGTGTTGTTCAACGCCATTTTTATTAAAATTGTACATAATTGAGCTAATATTATGTTATGTTATATGATATTATAGCCATGTCCCATGTCCTAGTTTTTACAAATTTAGCATGTCCCGTACCCTCCATGCTTCATAGGTCTAAGCACTTTATTTCTTTGTGCATTACATGCTCTGGGAAATGTTTAGCACACCTTTCACAAAGCTCAAAGCAAATCTACCAAGAGTGCTAAATCAATTTCTGTCAATTTGATAGAAAGCCTCTAGTTGAACCCATACTTATTTCAGGATGTGAATGTCTTAATTTTCATTTGGATTATCTGCAACTGTTACTGATATTAGTTTCTTACCTGTTCTTCTTGGTTTTGGATTTTAAATAGGGCGTTCGATCCAATGTTGAACCTGAACGACCTGTATCAGGGTCAGCTGGTAAGCTAACAATTACAACGATGCATCCTTTTTTCTTCTCTAAACTCTTGTCTGCTTATATATATATATATATATATGGAAAATTCTCCATTGCAAATGCTACCGTAGCGTGCAAACGCGTGCAAACTACCCAAGCCGGGTATATTAAATATGAAGTCGTCGTTTCAAACAACGGCTTCATTATAACCTAGGTCATTGTTTGAAACAACGGCTTTGGTGGTTTGCACGCTACAATAGCGTTTGCAACGGAGAATTCCCCAATATGTGTGTGGGTGTGTGTGTGTGAAAGATAAGGGTTTTTTGAAATTTATGCATTTTTTTAAATTGAAGATAGATAACCTCTACCATTGATGGATTGAGGATGCTGTACTCGTGTTCGTAGACATGAATATATAGATCTTAATCTGCTGTGGTGGATTACCCACATTGATGTTCCAAGGCATGCATTATCATCTATACATTCTGAGACAGATATTGGAAAAATTATCAATCATCAGAAATTGGCAGGCTTTTGGTTTAAAGCATTAGGTGGTTTAAAAATAGATGACTTTTTAAACACCATTACATAAATGTTTATTTTCTTTGATTGATATATTACTGAAAAAACCTCGAGCCAGTTGAGTTTTGCTCATATGCTTTTGTACATCTCTACTATTATAATGGGAAAGGGCCTTAGTGTCAGCGACTGTCATTTTGAAGACAGCACGTGCAGCGCACGTGTTGACAAAATGACCCACTTTGGTAAATATTTTCGGTAGTGGGCCAGTTTGGTAAATATTTTTGGCAGTGGATCAAATTGGGAATTATTTTCTTTTGGGTTATGTCCTAACTTTGGTAAATATTTTCGAAAGTATACCAGATTGGTAAATATATTTCAAAAGTGGATCAGCTTGGAAATTATTTTCTTTTTTACCTTACTCATTATCCCTACAGTTTTTACCACGTGCACGTATGCACGTGTCTAATACTAGTCACTATAAAGCTGTTTGATTACTGATTTGGATAGCTCATAGCCTCACCCTTCATGTAATTGCTGATATTAAAATTCTTTGGTATATCCTTTAAACCACTATGTTTAAGAGTGATCCTCTTCTATGAAGCACAGACGTTTCTATACGGAAGTTGTGTCGTCAGCACTATTATTCAACAAAGATGCCATCTATTGCAATGCAGTATCTGAAAATTTTTTGTTCAGGTGGAATTGTGTGGCATCATCTCCATGGTTCTTAGGCTCTTTGACTTTTGGGAAAACATGTATTTATCATACAAATAGAACAAAAGTTTAATTCATTTTTCTGCCTTCTTGTAGAGTGCATATTGACAATACATCTATAAGAAATCCATGAAAGATCCAAAAGTTCTGGGTTTGGTTGTGTCTAAAAGAAATCCATATTAATATATTATAGACTTTGTTGGTTAATGGCTGCAATTTGCCGTTATTTACCTTTTTTATGTTTCTGGATTGCAAATGTTATAAATCTGGTGGATGATTTTGTAGAAGAGCCCTCCTGTCAGGCCCTCACTTTTAACTTATTTTTATTAACTTCAAGTGATATTAATTTAAATTACTCTTGAGCTATGTTTTTGGTTAATACGAGTCTGTGGACTGTATATGTTGTATTTATAATCGTACTGCATAGTTTATGATGCAAAGTCAGTAAAAAAAATTTAGGAGGTGCAAGTGGTTCAAGTTGGGTTTCGTCAATATTTCGTGGTAGTGAAAATCGTGTACCTGCAAGGGAAAATTCCTCGAACAACACTCATACTCCCCCTCCGGTTCATAACTTGGACCATTCGCTATCTATGATCCAACTGAAAGAGGTAAGCTTCTGTCACAATTACATATTTGACTTTGAAAACTTTTCTTTTCCTCATCTAGCATTCGTCAAGTGACTGTTCGTAACTGCTGTACTTATTGTGTCAGCCGCCAGTTGTCTTGAAGCCTTCAGACCATCAATCGGAGCAGGAAGCGATAGAGATAGCTATCACAAAATTGCTGTTGAAATCATATTATGACATCGTCAGAAAAAATATTGAGGACTCTGTACCCAAGGCAATTATGCATTTCCTGGTAAATATTCTTGTTCCCCCATATATATTCATTATATTTGTTTAACTACATGGATCTTTTCTGTTTCTTTTGTAAGTTGCTTGAACATTCTCATTGTTTACAACTCATCTAGTAATAGCCTTTGGAGTTTAGAATTCATATGTAGTTCTTGAATAGTCAAACAGCAAGTATTTAATGTCCATTTTCTGCATTAAATTTTGAAATTGGAGGAGTGATGCCAGTCTTGTATTGTCGAGCACATTATTTGTGCGGTAATGGTGGTTGTGATGGAGCAACTTGTTAGCTATTGAAGTCATTTAAAATATTTGAATGCTTGTCTTTTTTTCTTTTGGTTTTAAGATAGTAATGCTGGTGTTCCTTGTTCATCGACAATAGAAGATCCAGAATTGTGGTTGAGCAGGTTCTGAATTGAAGCAATATGCAGCCTAAATTACAGTCTTTGTCAACATGACCTGTATTATTTTTTGTTTCCCTACAATTTGGAACTTTGTGGGTGTAAAAGTCAATTGTGAAAAATTTAGATACAGAAGCATTTAACTTCCAAGGTTGGCAGTGTTGACCCAAAATTGGAATATTTGTGGTTAACCATTACATCTTCAACAACAGCTAAACCAGTCGTACCAGATTCACAGGTTTGCAGTACCTTTTGGTTTTTGGTATGGGTACGAGATCGCAGTTAGTTACCTTGAGTGATTCATAGTACGGAGGGGGTAGGATGAGTTGGGACCGTTGTTTGAGTGATATATATACATATTTATGTGTGAGCATATAGAAATAGAGACCTAGAGAAATTAATATATATTGAGGAGAGTTTGAATTAAGCTCATGGTTTAATGAATAAACATATTCATTTTGAAGATATGGAGAAAAGCGTATGTGGATCACCAGTTTAAGAGATCCAGATCGACAACCCACCATAAATCGGATTGCTAGATCCAAATCGTGGTTCACATTGGGGTTGGGAGAACCTGGTAACACTGAGCTGGTTGTATTTTTTGTGGTGCGTGAATTTGTTTTGCTACTTCTACTCTGTTAAGGACCACTTACTCCATAATGTGTGGTCTGTAGGGTGTTCATTTCATAGAGATCTGATAAAGTTTTCCGATATTTTTGGCTGCCTAAGACAAAGCTTTCCTTGGTTCAGGCCTGAAAGTATGTGATGATACACGTACCACTGTGATAATATTCCCTTTCAAGAGTAATATGAAGTTGATCAGTATAATCATGTTGAGTTCATCTATGGGTTCTGTAACTTCTATTTAAGAGGTCTGCTCATGCAATATATTATGGCCTGTAAACAAGCCCTAGTATTGGGGACTAAATATATTTGGGTATGAAGTGGCTCTTTTCATTTTATTATAGTTTAGCAAGATAGCGAAATTTGTTCTGATTGTTGTTCATTATATATTCAATCATGTGCTTCCAATTAGCTTCGTGATACCGTTTTCTTTTCTTTATATCAATACATACCTTGCTACTGACAATAAAATTTGCTTTTAATTCCTAATTATTATGCACTCCTTTTAAGAGTATTTTTCATTCAGCTTTGTTCCTTTGATTGCTTCAAATGAAAATCGTAAGAGCATTCATTGAAATTACTCACAAGAGAAAAAGAGAAGTGCTTTATGTTGGTCCATCTAACAGCTTATATTTTGGTGTTCAGGTAAATCGTACAAAAAGGGAACTGCACAACCATTTCATCAGGAAACTTTACAGGTATGGTGCTAAAAACAAACACTCTTCAATATATTGATACGAGTGCATTTCATTCATATCAAATTTTTATAACCTTTTGTCAGTAAATAATAATAGCTCCATTGTTGCTAACTAAGATATAATAGCTGAATTGGGTAGTGAGGTTGAAATTTATTTCCATTGGTGCCTAACCTTCTAACCCATTTACATACACAAGGGACTGACAGTAGGATAACTATCACACAAGAGATGATGAATTTTATTCTTAAATACTTACAATGACTTGTATCCAAGCAGAGAAAACCAATTCGAGGAATTGCTTAGGGAACCTGATGATGTGATGGCCAAGAGGAAACGCATTCGAGAAACACTTCATGTACTCCAAGAGGCTAATAAGGTTTGTTGCTTTCTGTTTCCTGCCTTTGGAATTACTTTCTCCCCCCCTTTCCGACCAATCCACTCACCTGCACACCGACGGACACACATCCTAATAATGAGCACATGCTCACAAGGTCATCTATACAAAATTACTGCCAAGTGTATCGGCTTACTTTCTTGTTACTTTTGTTTTAATATTTTGCTGTTAGGCATTGGACGAGTTACCACTTGAGGCTGAAACTGCTGAAAAGAGCTACAATCTGGGCATTGATTCAACTGGCCTGTCCAGACTCCACGGGCATCCCTCATCCTTGTATTCAAGCAACAATTTTAGTCCATCGTATACTGTAGCTGCTAATAGACCAAGACATAGGAAGTCGTCTCATTCTGGCGAGCAACCATCAACTTCTTATTCAAGTGGGGATTCCAATGGAAGTGCATTCTATACAGGATTGGGATCATATCCTATAATTGACATTTAGAAACATTGGATGACCTTTATTTTGATATATATATATTTATCTCGTGGCATTGAAGCATACACAAATCAATCATTTTTTTGCTCGCTCATGTATCAAGCACCTGGCTGATGCAAACAATGGTATTAAGCATCGGATATTTGCCTGATTGTAAATATCTCAGTGATTGCAATATTTTTTTTGGCATAATTAATACTTTCAACTGGGAAAATAAATTCCAGCTGTTTCTTCTCCATTTCAGAGGAGTTGTTGCATAAAATTTATGAAATTGTTATACAGAACTGCAACAATCCTTTGACTAGATAAATTATGAAATGTCAAACAATCGACATTTACCCGTGACTTGCAATAAGATAATCTTCTCTTCAATCTAAATATCTTGATGATGTAATTGCTGCTTTGTTGACATTGATTTCTCTCGCATATTGTATCCTCACAAATTGGATCGGATCGGTTGTTGGCGTCACAAAACTGTGAACTAGACTCCTGGACACAAGTTTTCCCATTAATAAATTGATTGACAGTAATGGGTTCAATTTTGGTGGTGGAGAGGAGGGGTGCATCATGACATTATACACGCACAAACTTTCATTCTATCCTGAGAAACTTCGACTCTGACCGTAGAACAGGAATTTCTGATTGGGGCATCCCAAGATTCCTGATAGCTGCACCAGACTACAACACATTAGGACCACGAAAGAAATTTTAGATGCCTTCGTTATAGTTTTATTTTGTACTAAATTGATGCAGAAGCTTTAACAGCTAGCGCGAGCTCTCGCTCTCTCTCTCTCTCTCTCTTTATGTCATGGTAACCTTAGCCTTAGGTTAGTATGCTAGCAAGAATCTAATCCTTGATTAAAAGCAACAAAGAAGCATAGGACATTCATCTTGTTTTGTTTATTCGTAACTGTAGATTTCTATTTGATACAAACAAATTTTGGGAACGACCACAATATCTCTATTCTTTATATTCCAATATTAACTGAATTAATTTGCGTGGTGAACTTGTGTTGCATAATACACGCATTGTGCATATCTTTTGTTAGCTTCTCAAAATGAAAATTTTCCTTTCCGGTGATCATTATTGTGCATTTACTAGATGTTAACGATCACTGCATGCATCAAAGTAAAAAAAAAAAAAAAAACACACACACACACACACACATATATATATATAGAAAATGCTCCATTAAAAACGGAAATGTTGTGAAAACACGTGAGAACCACCTAAACCTTTGTTGGAAACAATGACCTAGGTTATAATGGCCGTTGTTTCCAACAACGATCTAGGCTTGTTTTCACGTTTTCCATGCTACAGTACGTTTTCAATGGAGCATTTTTCATATATATATATATATATATATATATATATATATATATATATATATAAATATAGGGAAATGATCGAGTGAGAACTCTTTTGGTGAGAACCACGTGAGAACTTTTGTTTGGGACATTTGTTGAAAGATCTGAACCGTTCATTTTGATCTACACGACTCAATTAGTCAATTTATGAGAAATCAAGTCATTTGAGATTCGTTTGCCCATGCATTGAAGTGTTACAAATTGTGTGGCTGAAAAATCATTTTTTTTATAGTGACATGATGCATGGACAAATGAATATCAAATGACTTGATTTTATATTTCTAGACTAATTTAGTTGTGTTAAACAATGTGAACGGTTCGGATTATCCATAGGATGGATAGGCATGGAGTTCTCACGGAGCTTATCGTGAGAACGGTTCTCACCGGATCGCTACCCTAGGGTAGCGATCCGGTTCTAGGGTAGCGATCCGGTGAGAACCGTTCTCACGATAAGCTCCGTGAGAACTCCATGCCTATCCATCCTATGGATAATCCGAACCGTTCACATTGTTTATATATATATATGGAAAATGCTCCATTGAAAATGCACTGTAGCGATGAAAACGTGGAAAACCACTTAGGTCGTTGTTTCCAGCAACGGCCTAGGTTATAATGCACATAGGCCGTTGGTTTTCACGTGTTTTCACAACATTTGCGTTTTCAATGGAGCATTTTTCTATATATATATATGAGGACAGTTGCCCAAGTATTTGAGCTCATGAACTCAACTAAACTCGCCGTTCTGTTTCATCCTCGCTATTGAGAAACAACGTGTTTTTTGCTAATTTTTAGTTCAAAATTTTCAAACAAGACTTGCTGTTCCCAACGGCGATGACATTTATACTAGGCTAGCTATTGGGAACAGTGAGTTTAGTTCAAAATTTTCAAAAAAAACTCGATGTTCCCAACAACGATGACACTTACGCTAAACTTGTTGTTGGGAACGGCGATGATGTAGGAAATTTTACAGAGAGTGAAACATTCTGTTGGACTTAGTGAATTTTCGATAAAAAAAAACTCCATGGATTTATTTTTTTTTGAACTAAAATTGCTATTCCCAACAGCGAGTTTAATGTAAATATCCTCGCCGTTGGAAACAGCGAGTCTTCATTTAAAATTTTGAACTAAACTCGATGTTCCAACAGCGAGTCTCGTATAAATGTCCTCGCCGTTGAGAACAGCAAGTCTTCTTTTTAAAATTTTGAACTAAACTTGTTATTCCCAAAAGCGAGTCTAGTATAAATGTTCTCGCCGTTGGGAACACCGAGTCTTCTTTTGAAAAATTTGAACTAAAAATTAGTACTAAGCACGATGTTTCCCAATAGCGATGATGAAACAACTAAATTCAGCATTAAAAACGGTAAGTTTAGTTGTTGAGTTTATGAGCACAAATACTTGGACAACTGATCTCTTTCTTCAAATATTTTCAAAAATTATCTTATAAAAAAAAATTAATTCCTAAATACTACTAGCAAGCAAGAATTTTGAACCATTAAACGATAAATTAAACAAAAGTTAAAAAATATATTATTATTATTAACACGGATATTGATGACATCCACCTTCCCAAGTCCACACCTCCCCCGGGCAGCCGGGCAGCCGGGCAGCCGAGATTCCTTCTCTACAGCTGTGCCCGAAAGGCCGACGGGCAGCTTCATGCCCTCATCCTATCACATCACCCAATTTTGAATCCCATATATACCCTTATTCAATTAACAATATCCCTCAACTTCTCCCTTCAAACAAGTTAGGTACAAAAGTATGATTGAGAGTAGAACGGTCATTTCAAGTGGAATCAAATAGGCTGAGATTGTGATGAGACATCACATCACAATTCTTATCCGTAGATTCTCCGGACAGACAAAGCTTCCGTGATGCTCCCGAATTTTTTCAAATTGACCCACTTTTTGAAAGTATCTACCAAACCAACCCACCTTAACCCACTCGCTATCTTATATAGAGAGTTTAGAGTTTAGTGAAAATATCTTCGTTATTTGAGATAACGAATATATGCTGATGTGTTTTTCTACCACTTGCAGAAAAATTGAAGAAAATATCAAATTTATAAAATGTATGTTCTTAAATAAAAAATACCAAGTTTATACTCGCTATCTCAGATAGCGAGCAAATGTGTTTATACTACATTCGCTAACTGAAATAGCGAGTGTCGATTGGGAAGTTTTTTAAACACTCGTTGTTTCGCTATCTCTCTCACTTCTCTTTTTCAATTCTCCTCTTCATTTATCTCTCTCTCTCCATTTTGGAACTCCAGCCCAATGTACAATTCGTATACGTTAGATGAACCGGACGACTCTTGTGTAACTTGATCTCACGCTTTGTGACATCTTCTTGGTAACATGAATATTAACATTATTGAAGGCATTATTAATGAGTGTGGTACATCCTTACTTGCTAGTTACATTATCGAAGGCATCGTGAACATTAACATTATTAACTAGTGTGATAGCTACATCATCTTCACTGGTGAGTGTGGTGGTGAGTGTGGAGAAGCACATCACCATACACTAGTTATCATCTTCATTAGTGGACCGTTTTGGTAATTAGTTTTGAAAGTGGGTTGATTTGGTAAATACTTTCAAAAATGGGTCATTTTGGAAGGAAAAAATGATGCTCTCATGGGTAATGCTACACCTAATTACAAATCTACTAACTTTTCCTTTACTACATTACTATTAGTAGAGGTCAATAATAGTGTGTCACCTAATGTAGTAAAGAGAAAGATAGTAGATTTGGTAATAGCTATAGCATTACCCTGTTCCCATAAGTAACTCTACATCAATTTTTCTTTTTTCATTTCCATCCACTTTTGGGTGCGCCGGCTTTTAGGTGGTAGTGTTGTTGCAACAAACTGAGATAGTCCGTCCAATACGCATACTCTAAATTTGCACGTAGAGCTAGCAAATAAATTATTAACTAGCACCGTGGTAAAATTTCTTAGAGCATTTGCAGTCGTTTTTTCCAAAAAAATGGGTATATAGTAATTTTGAAAATAGCAATTACCGCATTTCCTGCAGCCGTCTATACTAAAAAAAATGGGTATTTTTATAGACGTAACGAGATATGATATCCCGTCTACATTTTTTTAATTTTTCAAAAAAAAATTGAAACCTAAAAAAAGAAAAATATATTCCCAAACTGTGAAGGACGGGAGATGATATCCCGTCCTTCACTGTTGGCTATTTATTTATTTATTTTATTTTATTTTTATGGAATGGTAGATCACATTTTTTTTAAAAATAACCAACGACAAATCATCTTCCGTCCGACGTAAAACCGGTAAATCATCTTCCAATTTTCAAAATATAGATATTGCTATATTCTTCTCCAAATTTGACAGCCTACTGTTAACAACGCATCCAAAATGAGTATTTGGCCAACAACTGCAGGTGATTTTTGATCAAATTATCCAATTTTTTTTATATTTGGCCAATGACTATAGATGCTCTAGCCTCTCTATTTATTATAGGTTCCTTTTGGCATATAGTGTGGATGCATTGTAGCCGCCTCGAATTAGAGATCTATACTCTTTTTCTTCTCCCCTCACTTTGAGATATAATATGTAATCAGGATGGCAGAATTAGGGTTTATGTTTTATAATAATTATTATTATTAAATTGAAATTAATTATCTCTAGTAACAACTATCAGAGTAGTTATACAATATTATGTTGTAAAAAATACTAATTACCTAAAGTCTATGGTCATTGCAAGAAAATCCCTTAGACAGATGGAGCATAGTGGAAGCAGCCCAGACTGAAGTTGTTTCGGTTGTTTTATGTACTTTCATTTCTGTTGTAGTTTCTACTTTAACGTTTTCTCTATGTGGTTTTATTTTGGGTCGCTGATCAGACAGCCGATCTGTATTATTAGTACTTTGTAATGCTTTATTTCCTTAATCCTCATTAATGAAACAATGACTTCGGTCATCTTTTATCAAAAAAATAAAAATAAAAAAAATCCCTTAGATGATTCTGCTAGAATTTTAACAAAAAAACTCTAAGCGCAAACTTGTCTTCTTACTCCTCCTTCCAAAACTCTAAGCGCAATTTCAATTTCAATTTTATCGGCTATCATATCCTTCAATCTCACAATCTAGGTCTTCAGTCACTCTAAAAACCATGTCCAATGTTGATAACATAGTTTAAAACACAACCCTAATAGAATCACCTTTTAAGAGCATCTGTAGTCGTTCCGACTCAAATTTTGGGTATTTGGCATATAGAAATAGAAAAAATGGGTTTGAGCTGTAGTCGTTTGAATCCAAATTTTAGAATTTAATTTTAAAAAAATGAACGGACGAGGAATGATTTCCCGTCCGTTAATTTTTATTTTATTTTTTAAAATAAAGAAACAACGGACATGGAATCATTTCCCGTTCGTTGTATTTTAAAATAAAAATAATTATTATAATTCCTAATTAATCCCTAAATTACTGTTAAATTAATCCTAATAAATTCTTATTAAAGCTTAAATAAATCTTAATTTTTAATTAATTTCAATTAAAACCTGATTTTTACACATCGAAATAATTATAGGGTGTATTCTATAGATTTTTTTTTCAAACAAAAAGAAAGAAATGGCTGGGATAGGGCTTCATCTCCCATCCCTGCTCATTTTACTATTTTTTTTTAAAAAATGAACGGATGGAAAATCATTTCCTATCTGTCGATTTTTTTTAAAAATAAATAGCTACGGACGGGAAATGATTTCCCGTCTGACAGATTTAAAAAAAAAATACTTAGAAGAGACGAAAGTTCACCTTTCGTCCGAGAACTTTTTTTAACAGACGAAAGATGATATTTTGTTAGCTATATTTTGGCAATTGCCATTTCTTCTTCCAAATATAGCCGACCACTGTAGCTCTAAAACCCAAATTTTTGGTATTTGGCCAACGACTGCAGCGTTTTTTTTTTCTCTTTAAATTTTGCAAAATTTGGGTAAAAAGCCAATGACTATATATGCTCTAAAGGAGGTTTCCCATTTTGGCTGATAAATTTGAGGGTTTCTGATCGCAATTTTTCAGTTATATAGTTCATAGGGTTATCCGCAATTTTTCGATTATTTTTAAAGAGAATGAGAAATATTCGTAATTAACATTATTTGCAAATGAAGAGAGTTGTTGTTAGAATTTAATTTTTCTATTTAGACAAAATCAGTGTCTCTTAAGAGCTTCTGTAGTCGTTGGCCAAATATCCAAAAAATAAATAATTTAGCCAAAAATGTGTTGCCGTCATCGACCAAATACCCATATTTTGGGTTCGCAGTGAATAGTAGCGAATTTTTTCCCAAAACGACCCTTTTTTGTAAAGTTTTTTCCAAACCGTCCTACTTTTTTTTTATTTCCCAAACCGCCTTACTCGGTCTTTCAAAGACCGAGTCTAGTGCAAATAGACTCGGTCTTTGAAAGACCGAGTCTTGCGCTTTGAAAAATCAAAGAGCAAGACTCGGTCTTTCAAAGACCGAGTCTATTTGCACTAGACTCGGTCTTTGAAAGACCGAGTCTTGCGCTTTGAAAAATCAAAAAGCAAGACTCGGTCTTTCAAAGACCGTGTCTATTTGCACTAGACTCGGTCTTTGAAAGACCGAGTCTTGGACTCTTGCGTTTTTAACAACGCAGATCCCCTTTCTTCTTCTTCTCGACTCTTGAGTTTATTTTCTTCTTTTCTCTGTCCCTCAACGAATCCATCGCATTGGCCAATTTTTTGTTCGATTACTCCATTAATCGATCCTTAAACTTCCCAAAACCAATTACTCTCTAATCCGATTTCGATTTTCCCCAATCCTATTCCCCAAATTAGATTATTTCTTAAAACCCTAAACCCCGAATACCCAATTTCATAGACCTCGCCAATTTCGTCTTCGTCTTTGGAAGATTTTGCTTGTAGGATCTTGCTCTTCTCGCCAAATTCGTCTTCGTCGTTGGATTCTCCTACTTGTAAGGTATATTTCTTAAGCTTTTGCTAAGAAAAATTTGTGTTACTGTTGATGCTATTGTGAAGTTGATGAGTTGAATTTGACATTATTGTTGACAATGTAGAGTAGTTATTATTGTTATTTTTAGTATTAATTTTTTTCAAAAAGAAAGAGTTGAAAGAGATGAAGTTGGTGCTATCAACGGCATTGTTATATAGTATTTGTTGAATTCTATATAGTTTTTTGCTAAAATTAAGAAAGAGTTAGAAATTTTAGAATTTGTTGAAGTTGAATTTGTTATATAGAATTCCATATAGGATTTTGAACAAGATCTAGGCTATGTATAGATTTTTGTTGTTTTGAAAGACCGTGTCTAGTTTTTTAATTAGGCGTTGCACCAATAACCTTGTTGAATAGAATTTTGTTGTTGAATCAATGTTGTACTTAGGCATTTAGAATTTTATAGAATGTAGGTTATGTATAGAATTTGTTGAATTTCTTATACTCTAGTTTTTTGTTAAAATTAGAGAATCAACGGCATTGTTATATAGAATTTATTTTTATATCTATGTTATGTGTGGTTAATAACATTTCTGTTGAAATTGTAGGATTTGTAGTCTATTGTAAATGGCATGCACAAGGGGTAACATGGAGGTAGGAGAAAGTAGTAGACCTCCACGTGGCGATAGAGCACGTACTCGCGGTGGACGTGCTCGTGGTCGTGGTCGTGCTCCTACCGAGGCTACTAATGTAAGTAATTAATTGTTGATTCTTATAGAATCGTATTACATGTCGGTCTATTGATGTAAATGTTATTGTTATTGTTGTTTTTTTTTTGAAATGTTCTTAGTTAGTTTGAATGTGGAAGATGATATTAACAACATTGTTGATGTAGTAGTGATGTGGTTGTGTAGTAGTGATGTAGTAGTGATGTGGTTGTGTAGTAGTGATGTGGTTGTGTAGTATTTTGAATGGCATGTACATCAACAATGTAGTAGTGATGTGGTTGTGTAGTAGTGATGTGGTAGTGATGTGGTTGTGATTCAGTTTGAATGGGCATGTTTTCTAATGAAGATTTGTGAAGATGTTGTGATGATTTGTTGTTGTGAAGATTTGTGAAGTTGTTGTGAGGATTGAAGGTTTTTGGATGCTTGTTGTGAAGTTGTTGTGAAGATGTTGTTGTTGTTGAAATTGTGAATTCGAAGGTTGATTTGTGAAGATGATGTTGTTGTGGAAGTTGTGAATTCGAAGGTTGATTTGTGAAGATGATGTTGTTGTGGAAGTTGAAGTAGTTGATTTGAGAAGATGATGTTGTTGTGTTGGTTAAGAAGGAGTTAAAATGTGAAGAAGATGAAGTGGTTTGGGAAACAATCAGCTACTGGCTGTAGCCAAAAAAACCTCAGCTTCAAGACTCGGTCTTTCAAAGACCGAGCTTAATATAACTAGACTCGGTCTTTGTTGCTGATTGCAAACAAGACTCGGTCTTTGAAAGACCGAGTCTTGTTGCTGATTGTTAAAGTAGAGAGAGAAGAAGAAGAAGAAGAAGAAAGGGTTCTGTGTGGTTAAAAATGCCTAAGCACAAGACACGGTCTTTGAAAGACCGAGTCTTGCTCTTTGATTTTTCAAAGCGCAAGACTCGGTCTTTCAAAGACCGAGAGTCTAGTGCAACTAGACTTGGTCTTTGAAAGACCGAGTAGGGCGGTTTGGGAAATAAAAAAAAAGTAGGGCAGTTTGGGAAAAACTTTGCAAAAAAGGGTCGTTTTGGAAAAAAATTCAATAGTAGCCTGCCAAAATTGGGTGAAGAAATGGCAAAAGCCAAAATTTGGCAAACGGAACATGATATCTCGTCCGTGGAGTTTTTTTTTTTTTAAAATAGATTAGACATGATATCCCGTCCGACCGAATTAAAAAAAAAATAAATCAGGAAACTCAAATAGGGAAATCATTAACCGCCCCACTACTTTTCTTTTTATTTTTTTTCCTATACTTCTCAACCTATAGTGATTTTATGGGTACACATCGTCAAAAAAATCCGTAGAAACTTGTATCGGACAGGATATCATATCTCGTCCGATATTTTTTGGAAAAATAAAATAATCACGCACGAAAAATGATCTTTCATCCAATGTTTAAAAGCCGAATTTTGGGTTTTGACGACTACAACTCATTTATATATTATCTATTGCTATATGCCAAATACCCATATTTTGGACGTCGACGACTACATATGACTACATATGCTCTAAATAATTGGGAAAACCTTCTTTATTTCTTCCTATTCAGTTAAAAAAGATTTTAAAAAATAGAACTTTTTCTAAAAAAGTCCCTCAAAATTATTAAAATTTTATATTAGCCTCCCACAATTTACTAATTCTATATTAATCTTTCAACGAACTCAAAAAATAAATAGTGTCTCAATTGTAACATCATAAAAATTATAATGAATTGAAAATACTTTCGAGAATTTTTTTAAGTGGAAGTGTCTAATTATTTCAAAATAATCTTTTTATAATTCTGATCTTATTCTCTTCCAGGCCATTCCACTCAAGATTTTTTTCCCAAACAGAATTTGTTCAAAGACTAGATTTGCCCATGGGTACGTGCCTACGACACGTCTTCGGAACGATACAACATATGAAAGTCTTGTAAACGGTCAAATAACAATTATGTAGCTCGAGTTTGAATAGTAAAACAATAATTAGTTGTAAATAAAAGTCCATGTTTCTATTAGTATATGTTGAAAAATAATGATAGATGGGGGTGTAAAATCCAAATTCTTAAAACTTTGAGTGTAGAAAATGATAAAATTTAACTGTTGGTGAGATATTTGATATTTGATATTTTCAATGTAACATTAGCAATAAAAAAATGCATAGAAAATCTAAAAATCTACAAATTTGAAATCTGAAAAATATAAATTTTTGAGTAAATAGAGAGAGAATGAGAGTGAGAGAGAGAGAAATAAATAAATAAATAAATAAAGGAATTGTTTTGGGGGATTTGAATTTGAGTTTTGTGGAAAAAATTTTGGACGGGAAAATATGTTTTGTGATGTTAGATCCGGACCATTGATTTCAACCCTATTAAAAGAGAGCCACTTGATAGCTTTCTTTGTGTTTTATTATTATATCTATATAATAAAACACAAAGAAAGCTATCAAGTGGCTCTCCTTCAATCCCCACAAAATCAAAGGTCCAGATTTAACCTCATAAAACATATTTTTCCTCCTAAAAGTTTTCCCCCAAAACTCAAATACAAATCCCCCCAAAACAACTTTTTTATTTATTTAACACACACTCTCTCTCTCTCTCTCTCTCTCTCTTTCTCTCTCTCTCTCTCTCTATATACACACACACACACACACACACACACACACACACACACTTATGGGAAACATGGACTTTTATTTACAACCAATTATTGTCATATTATTCAAACTTGAGCTACATAATTGTTGATTCACTGTTTATAAGGCTTTTCAAATGATGTATTGTTCTGAAGACGTGCCGTAGGCACGTGGCCACGGACAAATCTAGTAGATTCATAATTTTCATTGATCAAGGAACTAATAAGCAATTAGTCAATTATGGGGAACTAATATGTAATTGCACTATTTATTAGGGGCCTATGTGAAAACCAATAATATGGAGGTGTCTTTTTGCTGGCATTTCTATCCTCATCCCGTAAACTTAGCCGTTTTCACTCCCTTTAAAAATCCGCCTCCATTCCTCTCTTTCTCTCCATCTCTTCCGCAATTCAACCCATTTTCCAAGGTACAATCCTCCCTTTTTTGTTCAGTTACATGCTTAAATCTTGCTTTCATCTGGGTTTTTCTTAGAATTTGAGTATGTGGTCAATTTGTGAAGAAATGTTGTAAATTGCCCATTTTTTCAATTTTTTTTTTTGATAAAAGAATAATTTCTGTTGTTTAATTGGCAGTTTTGAGCTTACCCAGATATTGGGTTCACTTGCTATGATGGGTTTGGTGAAATATTTTGATGCGGTGAAGTAAAGGAGGGATCTTTGGTGTTTGTTTGATTGTTTACTTATTCATAAGGTTTTGATTCAGTTAATTGGTAAATGTAGAATTAGCAGTTTTGAGCTTGCCCAGATCTTGGGCTATGATGGATTTGGTGATACATGTTCATGTGGTGAAATAAAGGAGGGATCTTTAGTGTTTGTTTGTTTTATTGTTTAATTGTTCATAAAGATTTTTTATTCCATTAGTTGGTTGATGTACAATTTTCTTGTAAGGTTTGCACTTTTAAACTAACACCAGGATTTTTCAATTTTTTGTTTTTGTTTTGGGAGGAAATTTGTTGGTTTTACGAAGTAAAGGAGGAATTTGTTAGTCTTTTAGAGCATCTGTAGTTGTTGGCTATATATCCATTTTTTTGGAAAAAATATTTTAAAAAAATTGCTGTAGTCGTTGGCTATATACACATTTTTTGGGTTTCAGAGGTAAACAGTGGGCTTCTATATTTGGAAGCTGATATAGGATTTTGCAAAATATAGCTGGCCGTTCAATTTATTTAATAAAAAAATGAATCGGGCGAAAAATCATTTTCCGTCCTGTATTTTTTTTTTATAAATATATCGGACGGGAAATGAAATGATTTCCCGTCTGATAAATTTCCTTTTTTAAAAAATTGATCGGATTTCCCGTCCCTCATTTTATAAAAAAAAATATTCAAAGTGCTCGGACGGGAGATGATCTCCCGTCCAAACCAATTTGATTTTTTTTTAATAAAAGAACTATGCCAATATAAATTATTATAGGTATATATTAGGTTTTAATTTAAATTTTATTAAGATTTATGATTTATTTAAGTTGTAATCAGGATTAAATTAAGATTTAGCTAGGATTAAGTTAGGAGTTAATATAGAAAAAAAATTCTTGGACGGAAATTGATTTCCCGCCCGTGGTAAAAAAAAATAAAAAATCCTCATATGGAAAATGATTCTGCGTCCGACACATTTTTAAAATGCCAAAAAAAAATTGGGGACGAGACATCATGTATCGTCTGTCAATGTTTTTAAATGAAAACCCAAATTTTGGGTTTAAACGACTACAATTGAAGCCCAAATTTCCTATTCCTATATGCCAAATACCCAAATTTTGGTTTTGAACAACTACAGATGCTCTTATAAGCCCTAAGTTTATGAAGACTATTTATGAATTTTTCTTCCTCCATGTTTCAGATCTAAAATACTCATCTAAGCTCCCAATTGTGTAATTTTTGCAAGAACATATGTGTGCAATTTTAAGAAGGATTATATAGATATTTGTACTGGTTTTCTTCCTTCTCTTATGCTGATTTTTTTTTTGTTGCTAGAAAACCTTGGACAATTTATGTTAGCTTTATGGGATCTTTAAATATGCAGGCCTGATATACATGTAGATGTAGGCTTCTTAAAGTTCATAGTGCATAGATATGATCATGAATTTGATATTTGTTATTGTTTAGTTGAAAACTTGAAATGAAGAAACTATAAGATGTTGTGAATTATACCAATTTATAGTCACTTCATACTTAATAGTTACACATGTAAAAAATGTAATCAAATAGCCTATGATAACTCGATCATGATGTGCTAACATGCTTTAAATTATATTTACATTATTTGATTGAGAACTGAACAATTTATCTTTGGATTCTGTATTCTAATCATATAATGTGTGTGTATTTTACTCACCGCAGTACTTTAACTTTGCGGAAATGGATGTTTCTGGGGGCTAAAGATTGATGTTCTATGGCCTTAACTGGTTTATAATTTTTCATCACTGTCCTTTAATGCATATAGTTTCCTTTGAATAACTTGTTCATTTGAAAATAATGTGTTACTCCATGCAGATATTGGGGCAATGTGTGGACAAAGCGACGCAAAGGAGGAGGTTGCTATCTACCTTTCAATTGGGAGAAGGATTTCTAACAAAAGTAGCTCTGGTATGGCATATGAACGGGTCCAAACCAAGTCCACAACACTGATAAAATTCACCTCCAATGTTTCCCATTTTGCACCAAATTTCAATACTTGGTCTCTTAAAATCCCTACAAATGACGGATATCACGAATCCCTTTGCGTAGATCTCTGCCATTTATAAATTCCCCCATCAATTTCCTTTACTCTTACATCTACCCAGTTAGAATAAATTTGTGGGAGGATACGCCGGATTGACCCTTTTGTTAGCAAACTTTGAACGTCTCAGTTAAGTAATCAAAGATGTGTTTCACTACTGTTTCCCAAAACAATCGAACTGGTCGTCCAAAAGTTTCTCCAACAATAAAGACTCAAACAAGTGATTTGCACTGCCCCATCTTGCCCGGACTGCCCGATGATGTGTCAAAATTTTGCCTTGCGCTTGTTCCTCGAGATCACTTCCCTGTTTTGGGTACTGTTTGCAAGAAGTGGAGGTCATTCATTCAAAGCAAAGAGTTCATTACTGTGAGAAAGGAGGTTGGTAAGCTTGAGGAATCGATTTATGTTTTGACTGGTGATACTGAAGGAAAAGGAACCCATTGGGAGGTTTTGGGTTCAATAGGCGATGAACACCAAAAGCTTCCTCCTATGCCAGGTTCGGTAAAAGCTGGGTTTGGAGTAGTTGTTATTAATGGAAAGCTTTTAGTTATGGGTGGCTACCCTGTTGATATTGGCACTGGGTGTGTTTCTGCTGATGCTTATCAGTACGAATCTTTTCTTAACAGGTTAGTGACTATTAACTTCCCATTTCCTTTTAGTATTTATTTTTGCCGACTTTTTTATTGTAGAATTAACAGAACATTTATTATTAGTGGAAATTTATTAAGGTCATCACAGTGTTTATATCTCCATTGACATCCTGTTGACAGTCTTCATTTTGATGAAAAGGCTTAGATAGTGACACGAGACAGTAATGATAACCAAGGCCGGAAGTCACTCTTTGGTTTTAAGTTTCAGACCTTCCTTTGGAATTTTTTGTGCCCGCTCACAAGTGTTTAAGGCCTTTGTCTTAATTTTTCTAACTATAGAACTCAAACCCAAAAGTTAAAATTGAATTGTGAGTTAGTCGTCTTCAAAAGCTGTGTGATATAACCAGTATGTCCTATATATCAGCCAACACGGATTACTAAGTGTGTTAGATGGTAGTATACTGGTATTTAGTTACTTTTTTAAATTGCGTGGAATGAAGAAACTTCCTGACTTTAATTTTTAGTTGAGGACACTTTGGCTACAAAGCTAATAAGTTGATTACTTGCTAGACTTGCTGCTTTAAGATAACATTGTTGTTGTTAGCTTTGCAAAGTTTGATGTTTTGAGATTATTCATCTAATCAATCATTATGAACTATTAGTAGCCAGAACTGTATGCATTAGACCAGAAGAACATCTGAATACTGTGTTTTTATCATAATGACTCGAGCCTTAACTTTCATTTCCTGCCTGGCTACATGCCGAACTCCTACAGATAGCATTATCTTTGGTGCCACTTTCATTAATTTGGAAGGGGGGTGTATGTGTATGTCTATGTTTCTTGTAGAGTACCTTTAAAAGTTGCATTCTTGTTAAGTTTTGGATCATCATTCCTGGAATTGAGCCATCATAATATTCCACCACCACTTTTATTTTCTCAGCTGGAGCACACTAGCCAAGATGAACGTGGCCCGCTTTGACTTTGCCTGTTCTGAAGTCAATGGCACTGTATATGTAGTTGGCGGATATGGGTCTGGTGGCGAGAGCCTCTCAAGCGTTGAAGTCTACAACCCTGAGAAGAACGAGTGGACCCTAATCGAAAGCCTCCGCCGCCCTCGGTGGGGCTGCTTCGCCTGCAGCTTTAATGGAAGAGTCTACGTTATGGGTGGCCGCTCCAGTTTCACAATCGGCCACTCAAAGTTTGTTGATGTGTACAGCCCAGGTGATCGAGCGTGGCTTGAGATGAAGAAAGGATGTGTGATGGTCACCACCCATGCTGTTATAGGAAGGAGGCTGTTTTGCCTGGAGTGGAAGAACCAGCGGAAGCTAGCAGTTTTTGATCTGGTCGATCATTTGTGGCACGAGGTCACAGTGCCGCTGACGGGGAGCTCTGCGATTGGGTTTCGGTTTGGGATTGTTGACGGCAAGTTGTTGCTTTTCTCGATGAAGAATGAGCCCGGGTATCACACATTGATGTATGACCCGGAGGGGAAGCCAGGGGCGGAATGGCAGACGACATCCCTCAAGCCTCCAAGGCTGTGCCTGTGCACTGTGACAATTGAAGCCTAGGGTTTTACCGATTATGTGCTGTGTTTCTCTGCTTTTGTGATCCAAGTTTGTTGTGTTGCCTCATTTGCACTGAGAGTTGGTTTTTCCATAAGAAAAAAGTGCATGTGCAACACAGGCAACTGAAACTGGATTACTATGTTCTGGTCTGTGCTGTAAACTGCACACTATTTATTGTGAGTGTTGTGTCTTTCATTTGAACCCGTTATCGGTACCTTCTATTGAGTTGGTTCTTGAAAGTAATTTATACCCGCCGATGGAATTAACTCATAATCTGTAGCCTTTGGGTCAAATTGCCATGTTTATTTCTAGATTATGGTCTATTGTCGTATAATCTGGATACGCATTGTATCCTAGTCGGTACTTTGTGAGTTGTAGATGTCAAACCTTGGGTGCGATTTTGATATGATTCATATTTACATGTTTGAGCAACACGCTGGGTTGCTTCTCGGTTTATAATTATATTTTGGTCTTAAGTAGGCTCGAGTCGTACCAAGTATGTTGTTTGATATGTACAATACACTGTATAAAAGTAAGTTTGAAGCTAAATTCTGCTGTAGATAAACAAGTGTACTGCTTCTAATAAAAGTTTATTACTGGAACTGAAGAGCAATTTCCTGGATGTTAATTGAATTGACAACTTGTATTTGAGACATAGGAGGTGACTGTGGTTGTGGTTTCAATTATTAGTTCTGCCATCGAAAGTAATAACAATAACTATGATAGTGAGACATGTTACGATAAAAACAGGACAGTAATCAGAACAAATACATGATATGGACTCTTCTATCAAGAAGGTTTCGAATGATAGGTACAAATGCATTATATACAAAACAAGATGGTAATTAATAAGATTTCGAATGATAGGTACAAATGCATGAAATGGAACAGATCTATCAATCTACTATATTAGTGTAATTTTTTAAGCATGAATAACAATATACATATAGTTCAAGAACAGAAGATACGATTTTGGACAACAATACGCGATGGCACTATAAATCACTTTCCCGCTGCTATAGGATAGAAAAACCGATTCCATCAGAGATTCTAGAAAGTATACTTTCTGCCGAATTCAGCTCTTATTCATACGACACATTTTAAGGTCTGTACTATGCCTATCAGTCAATTCTTTACCGATATAATGTTCAGGTAGCAATATTGTTGGCTGTTATACTCAAAACCCAAGATTCCCACTATTCCCTTTAGTCCCACATCGGTGGGAAACCTCACCATGTGAGTGTATATATTACAAACCACTCTTTATCCCCTTGTAGTCTAGTGTGGTGTGGAGAGAACCCGTGGGCCACACGCGCGCGCCGCCGCCGCCGCCCGGCCCGGTTCGGTTCGGTTCGGCGCGCGTAGTGGGCACGGGTGTGTGCGCGCCCGCATCTGCGGACACGAATGCCGATCCGAAATTGCTCTTCGGGTTCGGGTTGAGATCCTAAAATTATTTTTGCTGTTTATTTCTTTTCCTTTTGACTAATTCTTCATGAACGTTGGATCAGTTTCTCAGATCCGAAAAAGATGTCTTCTTTTTCTCCAACGTTCACACGTTCATGTATCTATAAATCCTAAACTCCTATTCTTCTCCAACTACTGAAAAAAAAAATACCGCAGCCCACATCAAGTCCACACAGAAACCTTCTCTCCTCTTCGCTGCTTTCGCGATCCGCAACAGCAGCAACCAGTGCCGCTCTTAATTATACTATTATACTATTAAATCATGACTGGGAAAGAAGAGACCGCTTCAGCCAAGCCAGCCAAGTTTGATGGAACCAACTTCAAAAGGTGGCAGAGTCAGATGAAATTCTGGCTCACCACCTTAGGTCTCCTTTCTGCGATTGATGGATCCACACCCAACACGACTGAGTCTGACAAATTTGAGTCTACCAAAGAAGTTTCTGAATCTACCTTGTCATCTCAAACTCCTAAAGAATCCGCTAGTTCCCAAAAACCAAAAACCCCTAAGGAAATAGACTTCCACTGTTTTCATAGGATTCTAAGTGCCTTATCTGACTCCCTTTATGACATATTCTTTGAATATAAAAATGCTAAAGAACTTTGGGATGCTTTAGAAGATGAATATGGTTTTGATGATGCTGGAATTGAAAGATTCAATTCTTCAGCTTTCAATAGGTATTTCATGGTAGATAACAAGCCTATGAATGACCAAATCCATGAATTCCAAGAATATGTGAGGCATATTCAAGCAAAAGGAACAACCTTTTCTACTGAATATAAGATAGCTTGCCTAATAGACAAACTCCCACCTTCTTGGTCTGATGTCAAGAAGGAACTCACTCATACTCAAGGTGAGCTTACCTTTGCCCAAGTCCTAAAGAAGATTAGAACAGAAGAACAACTTAGACTTAGGTCAAACCCTAAAAATGAGTCTAAAGCAAAGGTAAACCTTGTAGTGTCAAACCAAGGCAAATCCAAACCTAATAATCCTCACAAACCTAAGAAAACCTCCTTCAAGAAAAAGAACTTTCAGCCTCATCACCAGAATCACCAAAACCATCAAAACCGCCAACACCAGCAAAACCACAGGACTAGAAACTTCGGTCAGACTCAGGACCAACAAAAGTTCTGTTTGGTGTGTGGAAGAACAAATCATCTATCCTTCAATTGCTTTCATAGGAAGAAGGAACCAATGAAGACTCCTTACAAGGGAAAAGGCTCTACCAAACCAGAAGCCAACATGATTATAAATGGATCTTCTAGTTCCTTCAGGAATCATGTGGAGGAGGCATAACCCTAGGAGATGGATCAACGGCACAGATTGTAGGAAGAGAAAGAATAGACCTGAAGATGACATCAGGGAAAAATCTAGCTCTTCATGATGTACTTCATGTGCCGTCAGTTAGGAGAAACTTAGTTAGTGGTTCCCTTCTTGTAGCGTCGGGTTTCAAAATTGTAATGGAAGCAAATAAAATTGTATTTTCTAAGAATGAATCTTTTATTGGGAAAGGATATGTAAAGGATGGTCTTTTCATTCTCAGCACTATAAATAAAATATCTGATCCTTCTCCTGTTGTTTCAAATATAGAATCTTCCAATGTTTGGCATGGTAGACTAGGTCATGTGAATCTGGGTTCTCTTAAAAGAATGATGAACTTAGATATTATTCCCAAGTCTCCTGTAGATAATAAACACAAATGTGAAATTTGTGTTCAAGCCAAACATTCCAGACTGCCTTTCAAATCTATAGAGAGGAATTGTGATCCTCTAGAACTAGTTCATAGTGATGTTTGTGACTCGAATAGGGTTTTGACCCGAGGCGGTAGGAAATACTTTGTCACTTTTATAGATGACTTTTCTAAGTATTGCTATACCTACCTTCTCAAAACCAAAGATGAAGTTCTAGATAGATTTAAGGTTTTCAAATCCGAAGCTGAGAACCAATTGGAGAAAAAGATTAAGATCCTTAGATCTGATCGTGGCGGAGAGTATACCTCAAATGAAATGACTAACTTCTGTGAAGAACACGGAATAATTCATGAGGTGACTGTTCCTTACTCACCACAGTCTAACGGAGTTGCTGAAAGAAAGAATCGAACTCTATTAGACATGGTGAATGCCATGCTTCTCAGCTCAGGAGCTCCTGATAACTTGTGGGGAGAAGCCTTATTGACAGCCTGTTACATCCTAAACAGGATCCCTAGTAAGTCAAAGGATAAGACTCCCTATGAATTATGGAAAGGTAGAACTCCTAGAGTCCATTACCTTAAGGTCTGGGGATGTCTAGCAAAAGTAGGAATCCCTGAACCTAAAAAGAGAAAGATTGGACCTAAGACTGTAGATGCTGTATTCATAGGATATGCCCTAGATAGCAATGCCAATAGATTTTTAGTGACTCATTCTGAAGTAAATGAAATCTCTAATAATACCATCATTGAAGCTAGAGATGCAGTTTACTTTGAGAATATATTTCCTTTTAAAGATAGAATTTCTTCCAACCCCTCCAGTCATTCCCTGCCTCCTTCTACCAGTTCCCTTTCTCAACCTTCTAGCTCTCAACCTGATCAAGACTCAGAACCTAGAAGGAGCAAAAGAGGTAGGATTGAAAGAAATTTAGGAGAAGATTTCTTCACTTATTTGATAGAGGGTGATCCCTCAACTTACGAAGAAGCTATATCTTCTCCTGATGCACCTTTCTGGAAAGAAGCCATCAACAATGAGTACAACTCCATTATGGAGAACAGTACTTGGCATTTAGCAGACCTGCCTTTAGGTAGTAAACCCATAGGTTGCAAGTGGATCTTCAAAAAGAAACTTAGAGCTGACGGTTCAATAGAAAAATACAAAGCTAGATTAGTAGCCAAAGGTTTCACCCAGAAAAAAGGATTAGATTATTTTGACACCTACTCTCCTATAGCTAGGATTGCCTCTATTAGAACTCTTCTAGCTTTAGCCTCCATTCATGACTTGATAATCCATCAAATGGATGTAAAGACAGCCTTTTTGAATGGAGACCTAGAGGAAGAAATCTACATGGAGCAACCTGAAGGTTTTATTGCTAAGGGTCAAGAAAAGAAAGTTTGCAGGTTAGTAAAATCTCTTTATGGCCTAAAGCAAGCTCCCAAGCAATGGCACAGCAAATTTGATAAAGTGATTTTAGAATATGGCTTCTTACCAAATGAGTATGATAAATGTATATACTCTAAAAATACTGATGGAAGTTGTGTCATTATATGCTTGTATGTAGATGACATCCTTATTCTAGGATCAACACTTGAGTTAATAAATAATACTAAAAATTATTTATCTAGCATGTTTGATATGAAAGACCTAGGAGTAGCTAACCTGATTCTAGGAATGCAAGTATCCAAATCCAAGGAGGGTTATACTCTCTCCTTAGTACATTCTATTGAGAAAATGCTAAGAAAATTTGAGTACTCTGATAAGACACCTGCTCGTACTCCTTTTGACAGTAGTATCATTCTCAAGAAGAATGAAGGTTCACCTGTAGAACAACATAGATACTCTCAAATGATAGGTTCTCTTATGTATATATCAAATAGAACTAGACCTGATATTGCATTTGCTATTGGGAGACTTAGTAGATATACTAGCAACCCAAACCAGTCACATTGGTCAGCATTAGAAAGAGTATTTAGATATCTTAAGGGTACTATAGATTACAAACTTCATTATTCTAGACACCCTGATATCATAGAAGGTTACTCAGATGCAAACTGGGTAACTGATTCACATGATGTGAAATCCACAACTGGATATGTCTTTACCTTAGGAGGTGCTGCAATCTCCTGGGGTTCATGTAAACAAACCATCATAGCTAGAAGTACTATGGATTCTGAAATGATAGCTTTGGATACTACGTGTACAGAAGCTGAATGGCTAAGAAATTTGATTATGCATATACCTGTTACTAATGTTCCTGTTCCTCCTATTTCCATAAACTGTGATAATAAATCTGTTATAGAACTACTAAAGCATGATTCTATGAATGCTAAGATGAACAGGCACCTGCAGCTGCGCTTCAAGTCAATCAAGAGCCTATTAGGCAAATATGTGGTTCTTGACTATATAAAGTCAGAAAAGAACCTTGCAGACCACTTAACAAAGGGTCTGTCTAGGACGTTGATCCTAGAATCATCGAGGGGGATGGGGTTAAGCCCATAAGTAAGTCACCAGCAGTGGCAACCCAACCGAGTCTGACTGGAGATCCCAAGAAGCCGGTTCAATGGGTAGAAACAAGCTGGACTTCGGTGACTATTATGGAACACTGACTCAGAGATTAAATTCTCATAAATTAATGCCCAGGTGGCTGTACGAGGTTGTACAATGATATCCCATCCCTATGGTGACAGTGTTCCTGTGTGATCTGGTTAGGATGAGTTCTAAACTCTTAATAGGTCCAAACATTATTATGTAGGGTTGACTCCGATCACCAACCCTTTGAGGACTTACCTATATGAGAGGTCGTGAAGGCCGCGACTATGGGACAGGGCGGTCCCAGACAACTCTCATGAATATGGAAAAGTGCGCATGGCCATTCAAAAGCGCCACCCGATAGACCCAAGAACCTCTAGCGTACTATGTGTGCTATTTTCTGAATCTGAGTCAAGAAGTCTGATTCAAGGCGTAGTCCATCAAGCACTTCTTCAGACAAAGACAATATTCACTAAGTGAGATTCAAGGCTGTAGTCCATCTCATCTATGCATAGTATACTCTTGCCCAGAACTTCTATATCATTACTCTTTTGTTATCACTGCCTTTGAATCTTGGTTTTGGGGGGGGATTGTTGGCTGTTATACTCAAAACCCAAGATTCCCACTATTCCCTTTAGTCCCACATCGGTGGGAAACCTCACCATGTGAGTGTATATATTACAAACCACTCTTTATCCCCTTGTAGTCTAGTGTGGTGTGGAGAGAACCCGTGGGCCACACGCGCGCGCCGCCGCCGCCGCCCGGCCCGGTTCGGTTCGGCGCGCGTAGTGGGCACGGGTGTGTGCGCGCCCGCATCTGCGGACACGAATGCCGATCCGAAATTGCTCTTCGGGTTCGGGTTGAGATCCTAAAATTATTTTTGCTGTTTATTTCTTTTCCTTTTGACTAATTCTTCATGAACGTTGGATCAGTTTCTCAGATCCGAAAAAGATGTCTTCTTTTTCTCCAACGTTCACACGTTCATGTATCTATAAATCCTAAACTCCTATTCTTCTCCAACTACTGAAAAAAAAAATACCGCAGCCCACATCAAGTCCACACAGAAACCTTCTCTCCTCTTCGCTGCTTTCGCGATCCGCAACAGCAGCAACCAGTGCCGCTCTTCGCGTTTCACTTCGCTGCTTCCGCTTCTCTTTTCCACCGTAGTTCTGGGCAAGGCTAAGTTCGGGTCATCTCTCGAAGTTGTGTGCGGCAACGAGACGCCGGTGATACCGGGGGTTTTACCACTAGGAGCATCTGCGAAGCGTCTGCACATAAGACCGCGGATCAACTCTTAGGGCAGTGCGTATCGCGCGACTTCCCCATAGGCCGGTAAATCAGTTTTATTTATTTTGTTTTGACAGATTAACAAGAAGATTAGGGACAATTTATACAACAATAAGGTTAAATTCTCATGTCTCTAACTCTACTGTAAAATCATTAATAAATTCCACAAAAACAAACAAGATTTTACACTCAGAGAGCTACAAGATACATCTATAAAACTCAAATTTCAGTTAACGGGACATGGTACAAATCTTTACACAAAATTAGGCAGACGACGGGACAGAAAATCAATCAAAAGGGAACGATTATTTATTGATTTAACAAGTGGTTCAAGATTCGAATCAATCGAGAAAGATTATGAACAAGGGTCGGTAATTAATACAGTAGATCAATGAGAATAAGAACTACTTGCAAGAGTTAAAGAAATGCTTGCCTCTTACGACAATCACAACGGGGAAAGAATGACACAAAAAAGATGAAGCGACGAAGGTTACGGCGGCGGCACATGGCAGCAAGACAACAACATCGTAGCAAAAACAGCTACCAATGACATCAAAGAGCAAGAACGGCAGCAAGATGGAGTTCGGGTTTCGATGAGGTGGAGGAGTTGATGTGCTTGGAAGAGTAGCGAGGAGGTTGATGAGAGGTCCGATATGAATGGAGGTGAGGGTGTGGGTTGTTGGTGTGAAGATGGAGGTCGGGACTTGAATGGAGGTGATGGGGTGTTGGGTATCGATGGCGCTTAGCACTGTCACATTTACTCGATACCCGAATCCGACTCGGACCCGGCATTGGATCAAAACCGACTCGATCTATACGGGTCCGGATCCGGGTCCTAAAATAAGACCCGATGCACTTTCGGATTCGGATCCGCTCAAAATAGAACCGATCCGGACCCGTTAAAAATTTTCCCCAAACATATAGAATTTGAATAATAGGGTTATAGGAATATACAAATAAAAGTAAATGCTGAAGATAGATATGTAAATATAATATTAATTCATGTACTTAAGTGCAAAAAATATTAGAATCGTAGGGTATCCGGTGAAAAAAATACTTAAGTGCAACTAAGACCCGGACCCGGTTCGTGCAAGTCCGGATCCGAGTCCGGATAGTGGAGGACCCGACCTGATAGGACCCGATATGAGCTCTTGGCGTTGTTGGGCTTTAAGGAGAGGATGGAGGCAGTTAAGGAGATGAAGAAGACTTCAGGGGATTAGGCTCGTGGTAATCAGGCTTTAAGATGTTATTAGTGGTAATAAATAGAGAATGGGTTTAAAATGGCAGTAAGGAGGAGGTGAGGTTGGGCCGGGTGCTTAGAATTTTAGTGGGGATTAGTTTTTTTTTTTTTTTTTTTTTTTTTTTTTTTTTTTTTGACGACATGGGTATCCATCCGCCTCTTGTGGCACAGACTAATCCCAGGACCCGTGACGGGGTTGTTGCGCAGGCACATTGTCCTACGGCCACGTGGCCACACTCCAGAGGTGTTTAAGGCTCTTTGCCAACCATAGGGCTCGAACCCGGGATCTGTAGGGGAGCACACCCCAAGTCCCGCTTCTAACCACTAGGCCACTTGTGGTGGTTTTAGTGGGGATTAGTTGTTAGTTATGCTGTGAGTGGAGTAGATTTAGTGGAGATTTGTGGGCTAGTGGGTTAGGGCTTAGTGGTTTAGATTAATTGGGTTTCGGGTTTCGGGTTTCGAGTTGGGTTTGAATTATGATTTAAAAGATTTGCAATAGAATTGGACTTGAGTTTGGGTTTGAAGTCAAATAGAAGATGCACAATAGCTGAACAAAATTTAGGCTTTAACACTAATTAACAAATAATTGAATAATTTAGTGTATGCATATGAGTTCAAAGAATTAAAAAGCAGATAGATAATCGAAACAAAAATATACGTAAGAAAATACATATAGGCAGATGAGGGAGTTACATCTACCGGCTCGAAATCCATATGTGAGATTTGTGAAAATTTTATTCTCCCTATTTGGATTCGACCACACTAATTTCGTGCAGGAGTTCCCTGAGATCTCACAGTTTTTCTTGCTCCATATTCTGAGCACTACCGCCGCCGTCAGGAGGCTTTTGGCGGGGATGCCATTTTTGTACCTTCATCACGGTCCAAATAACTCATTTTTTTTTTTGAACTACCACCTCATCAACAATAGGGGCATATTACTGACTTTCACATATGTTGTAGCTTCTATAGGCTTGTTAGTACCAACACTTATAGATTGTGCAGACTGCTCTCTGACAACTTTAGCCACCTTCACTGTAACCTCGCTTGTTGTTGGACAAGGACAAACAGTGACATAATTGCCAATAATAATCGCACATTCTCATATATTCCGATCAAAATACTCCCACTTTCTCATACACAAATTTCTGACATTGGTATGACTTCAAACTCACTCTTAAGTTGCCACTTCTAACCTAAGGCTTGGCCAACAAAACTAACATCAAATGGACGTCCAAAAAACTTTCCAAACAAAGCATGTTTTCGATATGAACGTGGAGTCTGAATTCTCTCTGGATCAAACTCAAGAGTATTAGTAAAAAAACTTCTTGCAACCTAGCAAGCTCCTCGGTAGAGACTCATCGATCCACACGTCTAGATTTGGTATTATGCCTAGGGGTTTTAGCACCCGAAAGATCAGACGCAACAGAACGAGCAACCGAGACAAATTCATGACGACTGGTCTTGAAGAGAAAAGCCCTCTCCGTTGCAGCTGCCAGACCATCATCGCCAATCACGCCCATAGGATTAGTTGCAGAATCATCCTCACCCATCGCCCTCTTGAAAGAAATCCGAAACCGCAACAATCTTTGAGAAAAGTCGCGATCTGGAGAGAGAACCTTGCCGATGGCCGCCATCGTGTCGCAATCAGAAGCCGCATGATCCATATTTCACCAATCTGCATATAACTATATCTATATTTTTTTTAGTGGATGAGTATACTCGGTCCTCATTTTTTGCGTGAATCGGTGTAAATTAGTGAATTAACCTTTTTCCGAACAGCATCTTTTAGTCACTTAACACTAGCATTGGTATCGGGTCGGGTCGGGTCCTTCACTACCCGGACCCGGACCCCTACGGGTCCAAAAAATGGACCCAGACCCGAATCCGTGAGGACCGGGTCCGAGTCATACTAAAATATTCCTACCCGTTCAGGTAGGAGCGGGAGTGTGAGCGGCGAACGGAGGAGGCGAGCAGAAGATTTAGAATAGAGGACAGAAGAAAAATGCATGAGTTTTGAGTTTGGAAGAGGAAATTTTAGAATTGATGAGGAAGGAGGGGAGCGATGAGGATAGAATATTTATTTTTATGTTGATTTTTTGAATTTTTTTAACGGATCCAGATCCGAGTCGGGTCTATTTGGAGCGGACCCGGACCTGGACCCGAACAGGTCGGTTCAAGTCTAATGCCGGGTCCGGGTTGGGTCCGGATCGGTTCCGGGTCTCGGGTATTTATACCATTGCTACTTATTTTTTTTTACGTATTTATACCATTGCTACTTAATACTGCTCAACTCATGGCCCAACTGTGGCCTACTCCCCGCTTAAAAGCCAAACAAATCCCCCCCAAATCCTCAAACCCAAAACTCTCCTCGGATCCCAAATCTCACCGTCTTACCCAAACCCTAAACCTAATGTCGCCAATCTAAACCCTGACCCTAACCATGTTCGGATCCTCCTCCTTTTTCGGCACTCCCTCTTCAACCCCGTCGCTGTTCGGCACTTTTCAGCCAACGCCGGGGTTTGGAACCCCTCAGTCAACGCCCGCGTTCGGAACGCCTCAGTCGACGCCGGCGTTCGGAACGCCTCAGTCAACGCCGGCGTTTGTGACGTCGTTCTTTCCGCAGCAGCAGCAGCAGCAGCAGACGCCGTTCTCGCTGTTTCCGCAGACTCAGCAGCAGCAACAGTCGCAGTTTGGTCAGTCGATGTTTAATGTCGGATTTCAGCAGCCGCAGCAGCAAATTACGACGCAGATGGCTCCGGTGGCGCCGATTACGATGTCACTTGTTGATCGCGATCTCATGGTATGGTGCAAACCCTTGCGCACTAGGTTTCTTGAAAAGAGATTACAATAACTGAATTTGGCGATTGGTTTGTGAAATGAGATGATAGTGAATCTAGATTTGTTGGAATAAAAGATTTCTTGTTAAGAGAGTAGCACTATTTTGCAAAATTTAGAGATACGTATAATTTTATTCTTGCATTTAAGAAGGAAATGTGTATTAGATTAGTCGGGTAATAGTATGCCTTTAGCATTTGGTTAATTTGAAAATGCGATGCAACAGTGTTTGAAATGATTGAATGTGGAATTTTGACCTAGGTTCTTGAAATGCGATAACAGTAACTGTGGATTTATAGGAACCTGAACGAATTATAAGAGTAAGAGATTTCTAGTTACATCAAGAGTTGGGGTATTTTGTGAAAATAACAATAAGCCTAATATTGTTCGAGCTTTTGAAAAGGGAATCCTGATTAGATTAGTTGGGTAACAGTATGACTTTGGCATTTAATTAATTTAGAAAAAAAATTGCAACATTGTTCAGTTTTCTTAGAAGGGGAATCCTAATTTGCGTTCTTAAAATGAGATGACAATAACTTTTGATTTTTGGGAATGTGTGAATTTTGAGGGTAAAAAATAACAGCCCTAGTTCTAAGTTAATTTTGGAAAAACCCAAATTTTCAAAAATTTAAGTAGGGTTAGTTAGAGCTATTTTGCCAATTTGGCAAAATGAGAAGAAAAAGAGTGCTGCACTTGTTTGCTATTTTGCCAAATTTTAGCAAATGAGGAAGAGTAGCTTCTCATATATGAGAAATGGATTTGGCAATTGCCAAATATAGTAGACTGTACATTATGTTTCGTCTCATTTTTTTAATTTTTTTTTAAAGGGATCGGACGGAGCTTGTTGTGTTGTCCCTGAATTTTTTAAGATTAAAAAAAAAAAAAAAAACTATCGGACGGAACAACATGTTCCGTCCTAAATTAAAAAAATAATCCACCGTCGGACGGTACATGTTGTACCGTCCAATAAAAAAAAACAAAAGAAGGGAACGGACGAAACATGTTTCGTCCTTCCATTTCTTTGTTGTAGAAAATTTAATCCAAGTCCATTCCCTCCATTCTTTTCATAAATTGCCAAGTCCAAGTCAAACCAAGTTAAAAACAAATTACATCAAAGTCCAAAGGCTCAAATTATTTTTGTTAAGTTATTTTAATTGGTCGGATATGTTCTGTCCGTCCTTTTTTTTCTCATTTGCCAAATTTTGGCAAACCACGACTGCAGGAAAATGGAATATTTGCCATTTCTCATTTTGCCAAATTGGCAAAATAGCATAAACGAGTGTGGATGCTGTTAGTAGACAAAGTTTGAATTTTGTATCAAGTTAATCCTAAAAAATCGTAAAATTATCTTCAGAATTTTAATAAGGGCAAACCTGACTTTTATCTTGTTTCTTTTGCTTGAATTTTTTGGCAGGCTATTGTAGATGCTTACAAGGAGGAGCCGGGTAACCCGAAATATGCGTTCAGGGTGTGAAGCTGGTCCTTTCTCTCCCATTGTTTTTCTGATTTTTTTCCTCGAGTTTCCTCCATTATATTTGACTTATTGGATTTAAATGATGTGTTTCTTTTTTGTTATTGTAGCATCTGTTGTTCAGTGTGACAGATTCAGCGGCAAGAGTGAAGCCTGTGGGAGTCTCAGATGTAATGTTTATCCACCTTTAATTAAATGCGCTTTGGGTTTAATTTTTGAGTTTTTAAGGGCCTTTAGGAGATTTGGGGTTTTACAGAGTTGATGTAGGACTTTAGTTTGGTCGGTGTTTCAGATAATGTGGGCAGAAGCTATGGGGAAGCTGGAAGGGATGGAGAGTGTGGACAGGGAGAGGTTGTGGCCTCAGCTTGTACAGGGTTTCAAGGATCTCTCTAATCGTCTCAAGGTACCCATATGAAGCACTATTTTATTGGAATTGCTCTCGCTCTTGATTATGATTGCATGTGCTGATCCTTATGATGCTTATGATCACCTTGTTTGTCTTTTAGATATTCTTGGCACACACACCCTAAAAGAGGAGAAAATACAACATATTATTTTTAATATCATCAATAACCAAATTCCCTTCAGAATGAAGTTGGCTATGGAAAACGTTTTAAATCAGTAAAAGAGCTCTATATATAAACCAGTCAATATAACCAATTTTAACTGTATGGGACAGTCACATGCAAGTAAAGGCAGAAGCTGAGCTTCCCATGAAGGTTGGAGGGTTTTAAAACAAGTTGGTGGGTTGATGGAGATAGGTCAATAGAAAAATCAAGTTTTTTTTAGATGATATTGTAAACGAAGTGAACTGAACCAAAGATGGTCGACTTGGTTCTCTGCAGTTGTGAATATTATTTGGTTTGATTTCAATTTGAATACAAGAGGGGAAAACCAATCTAAATTGCTTGTTTGCTCCCTCTTTCAATATTATATGATACTCCACTTAACAAATGGCCAAGCATGTTTATTTGTTATTACTGAGAAAGTTGTTTAGCAATAGAAATGTTTAGGTAAAGGCAACGGATGAGTTTGGTAATGCCTGTTTGGGAGGCTCCAAGATAGGCTTGGCCATGCATCAGGTTCAAGTCATATCCTATAAATTCCACATGTGATTCCACTCAGGTTTTGTTTTTTCCTCTTCGGAATCTAAACCCACTGATCGTGTTTCATGAAGGGTTCGACTGTTCGAGACCCCAAGCTCCTTTTAGGGTTCTAATAAATTTTTTCGTGGGTCATCTTCAGTTCAGATCAGATTGAATTATTAGATTATAAGGTTTAATTACCCACCTTATCCACATATAGAGGATTATAATAGTTTTTGTTGACACAAAGATCTGTTCCTTACTGGCCACACTTTTCTAATTCGTTGTAGGATGATGAGGATCGGGAAAAGTAAAGGGAAGAACTCAGTTTTGAGTTAATAGATGTTGTAAAATTTTGAAGGCCATTAATAGGTTGGTAAAACTTTTACCAACCTTTAAAAGTCACAGTATGTTTAGAGTGATCCACAACTACCATTAAAGTAACAAAACGATTCAATTAACTTACTGACATGAATTTGCAAACTATGAATGTGAAAAGAAGTATTTGAATCAAATTATTAATGAGCTACTAGAAAACAGATTAATACATTGATTCAGAGAACCAGATTCTCATTTGTTTTGATGGGAACCGAAGGAGGGTTTTGGATGTTTGGGGTAGTGTTGCCTAATTCACTAGACCCCTTTACGAATCGCAATCTGGTTCACCCGATCCAATTCGGATTCGTTGGTGATCCGTATCACAATTCTTTGCGAATCCGCATTATATCTTTTTGTCCTTTCTTCATTTTTCTAATCACAATTATGTTATCATGCAATAAAACATAAACAAGAAAAACAAACTAGATCTTATCACAAATAATATAACAACCTCTTAAAATATCAAATATACAACAAGATAAGAAAAACAAGGATATTGATCAGATTAGTACATTTTTAAATGGTTTTTAGTTTGATATTTATCCTTAGATTTGAAGAACACATCTTCACACTATAACAACCTCAATAATCAAAGTGGTTGTTAGATGAGATAGAAACAAATATTTGTTATATGGGTAAGGTAAGGTGAAACTTTAAGGAGAAGAGTCCAACCATAGTGGTAAGGGATCTAGGTGAAGGTCTTAAGAGGGATTTAGTGGAAAGGGGAAGATGAAGGGGGCAATTGTAAGTGGTTCGGGATTTAATAGAGGAAGGTGAAGGAGCTTCTATAAAGGGTTAGGGTTTTAATAAGAGTGTGAGTTGAAGTTCAAAAGAAGAGGTGAAGTGACATGGGATTTATGAGTGTTATTGGGGACTTTAGTTGCGAGATATGTGATAAGGTTGAGTTTTAATGTAAAGTGTAATGGGTGTACTATGAACCAAAGCAGCGAACCAAGTGTACCCCCATGAACCGAGAATTTACAAAGTACCAAACCACGAACTCGTACCACTACTATGAATTGAGCGAATCATGAACTGGTAACATTGCTTTCGAGTCTATTGGGAGGTGCATGGTGAAAATTGGTAACATACAAGTTTGAAGGCATTATAATTTTTAGAAAATTTATTCGATCTTGTGCACTCTTTAATAATATTAAACTCTTTTGGCTACACTCAAAGCATCTCTAGTTTCAGCTTACCCCTTCATAGGTGCTTCAATTCCTTTTGCAACTGGATGAACTAGCAGTCAAGCTTCACATCTTGATTGCCATAGCTTGCAAGTAAGGAAGAGACCAAAACCACAATATTCCCACCGATGAGTTGTGTTCTTGGAGATTATCAATGATTAAAAATGAAAATAATAGTAATTAAGATGTAAAGTAGAAACATAATATTTATGCCGAAGTATGTTTTACTTATAGAGAGATATTACCTGGATTGAATTGGTCATCAATATTAGAACGGTACCATTCCCGACGGACTTTTGACTTAGTTGGTGTATTCTCATTATTGTAAGCTGGTTGAGGCATCTCAACCAGTGTTTTACATGTCTTCGACATATCCGATATATCCCCTGATATCTCAACGATATGCCATTAAAAAAAATTATGTCCTTTTTGAGAAAATGTCCCTGACATATCAGATTGAATCCGATATTTCCCACAATATATTTCTTGACATATCTCCCAACATGTTGATTGTTGAGTTACATGTTCTAAAAGTCACCTAACACATGGTCATTAAGATTTTAGTTTTTCTACTGTTCTATACAATATTGATCCAATAACCTAGTACTGATTACACTAGAAATAATTATGTTTTAGAACTGGGCGTCAAAGCGATCCTTGATTTACCCAATCTACATCCTGAAGTGAATCTCATTCAAAGGTTATCTAGACGTTTAGGTTACAAAGATATGTTTATCCATAATGAGATTATGATATTTACATGTTCACATTCGACTATCCAACGTAAAATAAAAAAATTAACGAATACAACTATGGCTTGCAACATTTAGAACCTTGGTATGTCGTGCTTCATGTATGAATGTACGTGAAATGTGCGTTTGTGTTAGTTATATAATATGTGATAATATTATGCATGTAAATGTTATATTGGTCATATTTAGGATATACTTTTGTATCCTATGCAACAGTCCGGATCTGCTATATTTCCTGATATATCCTGCCAACATGAAAATTCCTGGGCCGATACGACACTGACATCCAACAATTAAAGCCTTAATCTCAAATCTGTTCTCGAACATTATCCTCGGGTGAAAAAGACTGCTACATGTGATGGTAACGCTCTTGGCTGATAAATATTCTTGACAATCAACATCCCTAAACCAATAATACTTATTGGACTGATATGCATCAAGATGCAAATTGAAGTCGAGCCTTCCCTTAGTTTTCCTGTCAATGATCTCTAAGATTGCAGTGTAGCCATCCACTTTATTATTACACGCTACAATAATCTTCCTTGCATCTTCAAACCCACCAACCACAAAGCATGGTTTTAAAGGTTGGCCGATCCTGATCGTTTTTCAAGGGGCTCCGATATTTGATTTTCTTTTTATCTAAGCAATGAAGCTGAAATTGTGTAATGAACATCTTTTCTTGTTTAGCTTATATATATTATCCCTTGTATGTACATAAAATTTGTATTATTTGGTCTCCCCAACCTATTTCTATTGTTCTACCTTTATTTTACATCAATAACTCTGAAACTAATAAAAAGTTCTAGTATGTAATTGAAAATATTAAATTTGTAAAAAAAAAATTAAATCCATAAAAATATTTTAAAAATAAATTATTATTATTTTAAAATAATTTAATTAAAGAAATATATTAGATAAAAATTTTTAGTTTTAAAAATTGGGATAAAAAAATCCGATACACCGATCTGGTCGATTCAGACGCCGATCCAAATATTTGGAAAAACGCAATCCCGCTTCCGATTCTGAGTTTTAAAAGCTTGCCATAAAGCCCATAGAAGGTCTATCACTATCTGCATGCTTCAATAGAAAAAATAGTGAATGACATATCTTCAAAAGCATTTGAGCATCTTTCTAAAATTAGGAGGCCATCACTGACTCAATCTACCATTTGCCTCCTGTTTGTTGTTCTTTAATACTTGATCTCTTGATAGCTTAAGAAGTAAACATAGTGCCCCATTCACCTCTTTAAGCAAGGTGCCTAAAAGTTAAAAATTGGTGAGAAATCTCGTTACACTGGGCCTTACCAACTCACATTCATGGGCAAGGCGATGCATAAGTTTCAAGGTGGAGTCATGTGCATAAATAAAACACTTCAATGCTACACCCTTAGCAATCGTGAGCTTGGACTCAGGCAACTTAGCGATCTCTTTGAACATCAAATCTACAGTGTGAGCTGCACAACTAGACCAATATATATTCGGCCTTGCCTCCTTCAACATCTTTGTACTCATGTTTGTCGAACTATTATCAGTCACACTTGCAAAATGTTTTTCTCAATCCGCTCTTAAATAAAGAGCCCAGTATGCGTGTTTCCCAAAACCTTCTCAGATTTGTTTTAACTTGTGTCTTCCATGTAATCAATGCTTAAATTAAAGACACTTCTTTGTTCCAAATTTGTCCATACATTTGGTTTATTGGAACATCCCCACCTCCCCCAACTTAGCCCATGCTTGGCCGAGTCTTTATAAATATTTGCATTTGTTTGATCAAGAATTGCCTTCCTAGTTGATGTTGGCTAGGTCCTTAGTAAGTTAGTAACTCAACCCTATGACATCCTATAACTTTTAGTGATGTTTCCCATGTAGGACCCAACATAACATGTGAAGGAATTGAATTTACATTTACATAATACCATGTACCCTAAGACCCATGTGGGAAAGAGAGATCCCACATGTTGATGATCGGATCTATCGTTTGATTTGAAGAACCAAGAACTCGAGCCTTTAAACCCGCACCTTTGATCCTTTATCTCAATGTAATTAATAGTTTCTAATGTAATTAATCATCTCCATCAAACTCCAAGCCCACAATCCGTTTGCCATCCCTGTGTACTGCTTCTTGAACCTCTATTTCTGAATTCCCTCTATTGAACACTTGAACTTCTCTTCAGTTGCCTCAAATAGTCCGGTATTTGCTTGCATAAATGCATTGCCTCTTGCGATGCCTTTCCACATTGTTTCACGCAAGGTTTTAGGTTTCACCAGACACGTTTCGGTATCAATTATATCGGACTGGTTTCAACAAGAGATGTAACTGAACTCAAGGGTTGAAATCAGTTTCGTGTAGTTCCTGCCGAACTTCACGTGTCAGTTAGTTTCGGTTCGAAACTTCCACAAAACAATGTTGATATTGTCTTCGGTAGCCATAAAAGAAAAGGAAAAAAAGAAGTCTTCTAAAGTAAAATCAACTTCAGAAGACAACTATAAATCAGATCTTGAGAAGTATTAGGAAGAATGTCATTTATAAAAAGAACAATGGGCATTAGGTATTCTTTTGGAAGTGTAACTAATCCTAATATTTATCATCTTTGCCATTTTCCTCTGCATCTTTATCAGGGACGGAGGAACATAAAGACGTTGTCTATAAAAAGGAAAAGAGTGTTGGTCAGAATCACAAGAGTAAATAAAATTGGTGGCTGTGTTTCTTCAAGAAGGTGTTCAGAGTTGGAGTTTCTTAAAAATATGTAAAAGCTTTTGGCCTGGGCTAATTGTGGTTGGGTTTTGAGTTATCATAGGGCCCAAGGTTGTTTCTGTTCACTTATTTTATCCTATTAGGTTCAGTCTAGTTGCCTAGCAAAAAAATAGGTTTAGTCTAGTTATAAGAGTCTAGTCCTAGACTCCTAATGGGGTGTGGGTTTGGTGTAAGTTTGTTTTTCGTCAATATCATTTATTTCCTGCCAAGTTTTTATTAGTGTAGTTATGATTAGATCTAGTTCTTAATTAAATTCTAGTTATATGACTACTTTTACGTACTACTCATTAATCTATCTATCTATGTGAATACGTAGTTTCTCTACAGAATTAACGAAACTACCTATACTGAAAGTCAGAAAGAAACCGAGCAAAACCAACAGATACGTATCGTTTTAAAAATTCAGAAGTCGATACCGAAACCGAGTTTTGAAACCTTGGTTTTGCATCTCCTGAAATACCCCTAATGTATTACTTGATCCGTTTGATACATCCGCCATATGGAACTCGACAAAATAGACTTACAATCTTCTTCTCATATAAGATTGCCATAGTTCCAATATGGATCAGTACTTAGAGCATCCACAGTCGTGTGCTATTTATGCATAAAATGCATTTTATAGCAAACAACGAGCTGCAGTCGTTTGCTATTTATGCATTTTATGCATAAATTGCTACAGTAGATTGCTATATATGGCACAAGATATAGCTATATGCATAATATACGAAACGAAACATGAAGTTGCGTCCGACGAAAAATAATAATTTTTTAATTCATGAGACGCAACATGAAATTGTGTCCGACGACTTTTTAAATAAAAAAAACATTTAATAAAAATGTTTTTAAACTCAATGCACCTGGGCCTCCTTGGACGCAACATGATGCTGACTTCCGACGGAGGAGCCCACTATTTAATTTTTTTTTATTTAACTTAAATAAAGTTTTTAATTAATAAAAAATCATAAAAAATCCTAAAAATTCGTCTGACGCAACTTGAAGTTCCGTCGCAACTGAAAGTTCTGTCTGAATTTTTTATATATTAAATTGGTAAAAAATACCGATCGACGACTGCAGCACTTTGGCCAAATACTATATGCATTTTTTAAACAATGACGACTGTGGATGCTCTTAACGATGGTTTGTTGTGTCAGACTGGAATTTTTCCTTTACTGTCTCCACTTGCACTTGCGCACATTGTATTTAAAGAGGAGCTGGTCTTAAATAATCAAGAGTCTAAAAGAATTAGGGCAAAAAAAAGTTTCATATAGTTTTTCCTTTTGAAAAGGTACTATAGGCACCCTATTTCATTAACAATAATGTGAAAATGTTGCAATTCTAGTATATATACTTCTAGAAGTATATATAAGTATGTAATAAACAATAAATTAGAGAGTAAAGTGTAAAACTCAGTAAATCGCAACAGCAACTCACTGTTTTGAATTAAAATAGAGAAAACCTCACCCTCTTTTGAACCAAAGACAGTAGGGCTGCTACTATATATTGTTATGGCTTAAAGAGGAATATTTCAATTTAATAAGCTGATGTTTTGGCAGAGAAGTTGTTGTTGTAGGTTCAAAATATTAGCAAAAGGCTGAACAAATATTCATTATCATTAGTTATTAGTTCGCAATTAAATAAAAATCTACTTCCAAACATTAGAAATTTCATAGTGTTTCATTGCTTTCGAAATCATAAGTAGCAAAAGATTTATCCGAAGAATCAAGAACCTTTCACGATTACCTAGTTTTCAAATTATTTGAAAAAACATTGTATTAAACATTCGTACTGTCATGGATTCATTTAAACTGGGAATAACATTTTTTTTAATCGTCTTTTTTTTGAATCGTCAAAATTTAAAAAAATCTAAAAGCTCTGAATTAGTTGAAATACAAGTTGAGAGAGATTGAAGATAACATTACATGTTGGTGAAGTAAAAGTCCAAATCGACGCGCTCAAAGTACCAGTCGGATCGATAAAGGAGACAAGAGCAAGAGATAACGAGAAACCCTTGTTGGGAGTTAAGAGTGCTCTGTGAAATTGTGAAAGGAAGAAATAGGAAATAGTGATTTGGCCTTCCTTTTATATTTAAAATGCACATGGTTTTTGGTTGGGTCTTAAAAATTACTCATATGTACAGATAATGCACGTTGTAATAAATTATTTTAAAAAATAATAATTTATTAAGACGTGCATTATTCGTAAAAATTACTCATATGTACGGATAATGCACGTCTTAATAAATTATTTTTAAAAAAAATAATAACTCTGACATAGTGAGGACTTGAACCTGAAACCTCATTCATATTAGTTATGTACGTACGTCACACGCGTTGATAGATTGACAAATGACACTAAGGCCTTCTCCCTTTAGGCCTTTATAATATTAGAGATTAGAGATTAATGTAGATATACCCAACTATCCACCCAAAGTATGTGTGTATACTTGACAAATATGGGGGTATATTATATAAATGTTTGCATGTTAATGAGGATTTTTACATTTTCAGTTGAGAAAGGCTATTTATGACCTCAATAAAGTCAAAATAGTGAAATACGGAATTTCGTGAGAGCCTGAAAACCGTGGACCAACAAAATATGGCCAAAATAGTGCAATACGAAATTTCATAAAAACAACATGAAAACTGTAGAGTATTGTCCAATAAATGTTGCAAAACAGTGAAATACAGAATTTCGCAAAATTGCCCGTAAAATGTGGACTATTGTTTCTAAAGCTGTGGACTGTAATCCACAAAATATGGCCATAACAGTGAAATACGGAATTTCGCAAAAAAAAAATGACCGAAAATTGTGAAGGATTACCCATAAAATGTAGGCAAAACAGTGAAATACGGAATTTCTTGAAATAGCTCGAAAACACGGAATTTGCAATACGAAAACACAGATTTTGCAAAATTTGTTGAAAATTGTACCTAAAACCCACAAATGTGGCCAAAATAGTGCAATACAAAATTTCACAAAATTTGTCGAAAAGTGGACTACAATAAATTGTGGCAAAATTAGCGTAACATGAATTTTTGCAAAAACGACCGAAAAGAGTATACTAACAATAAAATAGGGAATTTCGCATAAACATCCAAAAAACTATTAACTATAGCCCACGAAGCTTGGCGAAATAGTGAAATATGAAACTATATACTTACTAGCGCACAAAATTTCGCCAAAATAGTGAAATACATAATTTCGTGAATACGGCCGAAAATTGTGGACTATATAGCGCACAAAACTAAACAAAAATAATGAAATAGGGAATTTTGTGAAAAAGACCGAAAAGTGTGGACTATAGCTCCTAATAATATAGCTTAAATAGTGAAATACAGAATTTTGCGAAAACAGGTGAAAGCGGTGGTCTATAGCTTACAAAATCTGGCTAAACAGTGAAATACAGATTTTTGCAAAAATGGCCAAAACTTCAAGCATAAAAGTGAAATATAAATTTCATGAAAGTTGCCATAAACTGTGGACACCACAATCTTGCAAAACAATCCTTCTAGTAAAAAAGATAGGAAAATGAAATACCAAATTTTGTGAAATCACCGAATACTGTGGACTAATGCCCACAAAATCTATTTTTATCAATAAATATGGTCAAAATAGCGAGATACGATATGATAAAAAATAGTGAGATACAAAATTTCAAAATTTCATGAAAACAACCTAAAATTGTGAACTAGCTCACAAAATGTGGCCAAACACAGTGAAATACATAATTTCTGTGAAAACGGCCGAACACTGTGGACACCTACAAAGCTTTTCCAAAACAATCAAATAGAAAATTTTCCGTAAATGGTCGAAAATTGTGGGTTGTAACCCAGAAAATTTTGCAAAAAACTATAGGTTATTTCACGAAACAGTCGAAAACTTTTCCAAAACAGTGAAATACGTATTTCATGAAAATGACTAAAAACTACAAGCTAAAATTGGCCAAAATAGAGAAATGCAGAATTTTGCGAAAACTGTGTACTTAAGAAAATTTGGCGAAATTAGTAAAATATGAAATGTTGTGATAACGGCTGAAAAACGGTGGACCATAACGTGCAAAATATGCCAAGAGTGAAATACTAAATTTTGCGAAAATGCCAGAAAACTATGGACATCTCACAAAATGTGGCAAAAACACTGAAAAATGAAATTTTGCTAAAATGGCAGAAAACCATGAACCATAGCTTTCAAAATCTGGCAAAAATAGTAAAATACGAAATTTCATAAAAATGACAGAAAACTGTGGATTACAGCAAAAAATGTGACTAAAACATTGAAATAAAGATTTTCTCTAATACGGCCGGAAACTGTGGACTATATAGTGTGAACCAAAATAATGAAATATAGAATTTCGCAAAAACTATCGAAAACTGCAGACTATATAGTCCACAAATACGAAATTTTTGTGAAAACAGCTGACGATTGTCCAAGCAGTCAAATATGGAATTTCGTGCAAACATCCGAAAACTGCATTCTATAGCCATAGATGATGGGCAAAACAGTGAAATACTAAATTTTATGTAATCGGTCGAAAACTATGGGCTATATAGCCTACAAAATATGGGCAAAATAGTAAAATACAAAATTTTGCCAAAACAACCAAAAATTGTGGAAGCTCATAAAACTTATCCAAAATAGTGAAATGCGGAATTTCACGAGAACGGTTAAATACTATGAACTGTGGCTCACAGAATGGGGGAAAACAGTGAAATACGAAATTTTATGTAATCGGTCGAAAACTATGGGCTATATATAGCCCGCAAAATATGGTCAAAATAGTAAAATACAAAATTTTGCCAAAACAACCTACTGCTGTGGAAGCTCATAAAACTTATCCAAAATAGTGAAATGCAGAATTTCGCGAGAACGTTTAATACTATGAACTGTGGCTCACAGAATGGGGGGAAAACAGTGAAATACGAAATTTTGCGGAAAAGGCTGAAAACTGTTGACTGGCCACATAAATTGCCAAAACAGTCGATTAGCGTAATTTGTGTAGACGATCGAAAGTTGTGGGACTGCCTACCAAACTTGGCCAAAATAATGAAATTCGGAATTTCATGAAAACGACCAAAAATTATAAATTATAGCACAAAATGTGGTCAACACTGTGAAATACATAATTTATGCGGAAACGGCAAAAAACAGTGGACTATATAGCCCACAAAACTTTGCCAAAACAGTCAGATATGGAATTTCGCTTAAACAGTCCGAAGCTGTGTGCCCTCAAATTTTGGCCAAAACTGTGAAATACGGTATTTCACGAAGTGGTTGAAAACTTTAGACTACAACCCACAAAATTTAGCTAAAATAGTGAAATACGGAATTTCGCGAAAATGACTTGAAACCGTAAACTAAGGCTGCAAATGAACCGAGCTCCTCGACTCGAGCTCGGTCAAAGCTCGGTTCGAGATGAACTCGAGCTCGAAAATCGAGCTTGATAGCCTAACGAGCCGAGCGCGAGCTTGGGATTTTTGTGATTATTAGGCTAAGCTCGTGAGCTACTCGGCTCGAACTCGGTCAAAGCTCGAGCTCGAAAACTGAGCTCGATTGCTTAACGAGCCGAGCTCGAGCCTCAAGATACTCGGCTCGACTCGGCTCGTTTGCAGCCATACCGTAGACCATTGTTACAAAATCTGGCTAAAACAGTGAAATACGAAATTTTGCAAAAATAGTAGAGAAATGTGTACTTTAGCTTCCATGCATGACAAAGGTTTCCAAACGACCAATTGTAGGGAAGTTAGGGATGCCATCCCTAACTACACCAACACCATACATGGTATAGTATGGTGTACACTTCCCTTGGGGATGGCAAATGGGCCGGGTCAACCGCCGACCCGCCTGCGACCCGCTCGAATAACCCAGCCCGCGAAACGGCGGTTCGGGTCGAACCCGTGAACAGTAACGGGTCGACCCGGATCGTGAAAATAACGAATCGAAATCGCTGAACCCGACCCGCGAACCCGCCAAAAATACCCAACCCGCCCGCCAACCCGCGGGTTGCGAACCGTTAGACCCGAACGGGTCAAACGTTCGGCCCGCCCGGGGTCGACCGTTGACCCGCTGGTTTTTTTTTTGTTTTTTTTTGTTTTTTTATTTTTACCCTATAAATACCCCCCAAAATTCCATCAAAAAATTCACGCCTTACTCTCTTACTCTCTCTACTATTATTACTCATTTCTAAGCAATTTGTGAACAATTGAAGTATTGAACAAACAAGTCTTCAAGGCATATACACGATCAAATTCCGATCGTATCGAAATCATAATTCAACGTCTTCAACTCTTCAACTCTCCTCCAAGTGCTCAAGTCTTCAACTCTTCTCCAAGCTCTCTTCAACTCTTTAATTCCGGATTTGAGGATTTCTACTTCTACTTCTATTCTTATTTACACGGATTTTTTTATATACGCGTATCCACGGTGAACGGTATCAAAACTTTATACCTCTCTTCTTATTTTATTTTTGTTGTAGTTATAATTTTTCATATCTTAACCGTTTGTTGGTTTTTTGATCTTCTCTCTCTCAATCCTCTTGTTTTCTAGATTTTTTTTGGAACTCATCGCTCCTACATTGTGTAGTTTTTTTTACATACATTACTACATTATGTCTAGATCACGCGGTAGCGGTCGTAGCCAAAGTGGGCAAGATTCCACCAGCACTTCCCGTAGGTCACCAATTGTCCCACTTAGTGAGTCCGTCGAAGAGTACCATGATCCTCCTACCTAACAATGGGGTACACACGATGAGTTTATGGCAGACATACAATTAGATGAAGAAGAACAACAACCAACCGAAACAACACAATCCCCTGGTGGTAGGAAAAGTATAGGGGAAAGTAGTGATTGGCATAAATTTTACGATTTTATCTCGGACGAAGAAAATTCGGGTATAGGTTTGAAAGTTTGTAAAACATGTGCTAAGCAATACAAATTTAAGAGGGGTGATGGCACCGGAACAATTAAGCGACACATCCTAAATAACCATAAAGACCTTCTTGTTGACCTACCCGGCCAACAAAAAATTCAACCTAGGACCGATCTAGTTGATAGCCACCCTTATGATCCCGATCTTGTTTGTCGGGAAATGGTCCGATTAGTAATAAAGAAAGAGTTACCATTTTCCTATCCCGAGAGTAGGGATTTGGAAAATTTTAATTAAACGGCCTGAAACCCTCATTTTAGAAGAATCCCGAGAAATACTTGCAAATCAGATTGTTTTAAAGTGTACAATGAAATGAAGGACGCTTTGATTGTAATTTTATGGAGTTTAACTTGTAGAGTTAGTTTAACTTCGGATTGTTGGACGGGTGTCAACAATATTCCAATGATGGGAATAACCTGGCATTGGATTGACAATGATTGGATTCTTCAAAAAAGAATCATATCACTTGCCGCGTTGCCCTATCCCCATAGTGACGCTGAAATAGCAAACCGTATTTTAGAAATTTGTGATGTTTTTCATATTCGCGATAAAATTATGTGTATTAGTTTTGATAATGCATCTAACAACAATACATCAATTAGTACTTTAAAATCCGCATTAAACTCTCCATTTGACAATATTTTTCATGTTAGATGTGCATGTCATATTTTAAATTTATGTGTTCAAGATGCATTAAAAATAGCCGATTCATATATACTTAAAATTAGAAATTGTATACATTTTATTACATTAAGTGGCACCGTATTTCAAGAATGGAAAGCTTGGTTTAGGCTAAAAAATGTACCTTTTAGAAAATTTTCAAAGGATGTCAAACACCGATGGAACTATACGTTTGATATACTACATGTTGTTACCGAATATGAAGCATGTATAAATAATTTTTGTCTCGCAAAAAATATGCCAAATTTTTAAATGACTCCCCCGATTGGTTTTATGCCGAATTTTTGTTGAAATTTTTAGAACCTTGTAAAATCGCAACTTCAAAATTTTTAAAATCATATGAATCTATTTCTAGCAGTATTTTTATTTCAATAGTTACTATGATGCAAACATTTAACGAAATGTTAAATGATACTTTTGTTGGTGATATTGTAAAACCTGCATACAAATTTTTTTTGAAGTATTTTAATCCTCCTCCAATGTTGTTTTGTGTTGCAACCGTTATGGATCCTCATATCAAATTAGAAGGTACGAAGAGTTTGATTGAAATGTTTTTTGCATTACTTGGGGAGAATGTAGAAATAGAAATTGATTGCGCTTTCTTTTTTAGTTAAATTTGAATCTACATTAAATAACTTGTATGATTATTATGATAAATATTTTGCTTCTAGTAGTACAACTTCTGTAGTTAGTTCTTCTTCTACTACTTCCAAAGGTAAGGGTAAGAGTAAATTTGATGATAGAACATTTAATTTACTTGCACAAATTCAATCCAAAAAACCTAGGACTAATCAACCAAATAAATTAAATTGGTATAACCAACAAGATTCTGAGTCTTGTACTTCTCCACTAGATATTTTACAATGGTGGAAAGACCATGAACACACTTATAGTATTCTTAAATATATGGCTAAAGATCTACTAACTCCTCCTGTCTCTACAGTTGCTTTAGAAAGTGCATTTTCTTCAAATGGCAAGGTTCTAACTGATTACAGGAATCGCTTGAAGCCCGACTCGTTAGAGATGCTCGTTTGCACAGAAGACTGGCTGAAGGCTGAAGATAGGACACAAGGAAAAACATTATCTACATCCACAAGTGGGAGCACTTCGCCGGAAGAACAACAACTACATCAATAGCAACCAAAATGAAGAATTCAAGACCAACAACAACAAGTCAACAACAACAAATTGAAGGCCATCAACTTGAAGACAATTGCAAATAAATAAAAAAATTGTATTAAATCTTTGCTTGTTATTTCAAATTAGAAAAATTGAAGTAAATTAAAATTGTATATAAGAAATATGTTAGTGTATAAAACAAAATTGTGAAATCTTTATTTCTTATTAGAAATTGTGAAACTTGTTACTTGTATTACTTGAAATCATATGAATAATATTTCAATATTTTTTTGGCAATTTCACTCTTTCAATCTTATTATTATTATTACGATTTTTTAATGTTTATTATTATTATTATTATTATTATTTTAAGTAAAAAAAACCTATCTAAACGGGCTAACCCGCGACCCGACCCGAACCGACCGGGTTGGACCCGAAAGTGTTCACGGGTTGGGCGGGTTGCCATTTCCCCTCTTCGGCCCGCCCCGGCCGGTTAAGCGTCCAACCCGATCCGAACCCGCCCAAGTCAACCTCCAACCCGGGCGGGCCCGGCCCGGTCGGTCCGAATGCCATCCCTAGGTGTAGTGGAGGCATCTCTAATAATAGAGTCCTTGCATATGTATTGATTAGTTTAATTCTCTTTTCCCATACGGTGTCGGATACTTTTTCGAAAACTTGAATTCAAATTTTCGGACAATACAGAAGTACATTGAGAGAATCCAAATTTGACAACGTCTCTCTCGTCTCTGGCGATATCCCCCCCTCTTCCCTTCTCAGCTCAGATCCGGCGTCTAGGGGCTCCCCCTCCCCTCTCTTCCTTCTCTAAAGTTGCTCATCGGTCGATTCCCTCCATACCCTTTTCTTCTCTGCTCAGATCTAGCCGTCTGTTGAAGCTCCTCCCCTCTCCCCCCTTCCTTCCGTCCTGCTGTGTGAGCCGTCGCCCTGGTTTGCTTGCTTTTCCCTGTCTCAGCGCGGCGCCTCTTCCATTCTCCGAGCCTCTTTCTCCAGTCCCGGCCTTGTGCCTCCTCGGTGGGTTCCGGAGGTAGCGGCTTTCTCCTCCACCTCGGTGGCTATTCCCTCCCTATCTCAACACTGCTTCCCCGGTCCAGTAGGGCGATCTCCTCCACCACTGTGAGTATTTTTAATTTTTCTTCTAATTTTCATATAGTCTGTTGTGCTTTTGCTATTGTGATTCTGTGTTATTTTGGGGCGTGTGTTTGTTTCTTTACCATTATTAGAGGTGTCTCTTCTCGGTATTAACTGTGCGTGTTTAAGAATTCGGTTTGCATTGTGCCTCCTTAGGGAGTGTTCTGGCTTATTGCCTCTCCTCCCTTCGGCATTTGATTTTCTATAGCGTTCCACCATTACGCTCATCTTCTTCCTTCTACTTCCCCTCTTTTTTTTAACGAACTGTTATCTTTATTGGGAGTGGGCTTTTCTTTATCTTGGCCCATGGACCTCTCATGGGTTGAGGTAGTGAAAAAAAAAAAAAACAGCTCAATGCTGTAAATTTCCCACTTTGCCATTCTGAGCCCACTAATTTCTCTGGAATGGGCCCAGCCAATCCTAAGAGAAGCCTCCTCGCGAAGCTTCCATCCTTATCCCCCACTTCTATCTCCCGCCCTTCTCATCTAACCTGTTCATCTTCCTCAACTTCTTTCTCGCTCTCCTGCCGATCCTGGCCTTCTTGTTTCCGTTGCCTTGAGCGTGGACACATCAAAGCTTCTTGCCCAAACAAAATGAAATGTCTCTTTTGTCTCGAAGAGGGGCATGCTCAGCAGCGGTGTTTTGCTCTTCAAAAAATATTGGGGCTTCCTGTTGGAACTCCGATCTCCGATCAAGTTCTCAACGCTGTAGACCTCCCTTCTCTTCGCAACAAGATTCCTCCTTCTGCTCCTCCTAAACCTCGTAAGCAGTCTGCTTCCACTAAACCCCCTCTTCTCCCTACACTTTCTTCATCCCTCCGCATTACCGAGCATTCTCAGGATCTTAAGAAGTCTCAGGCTGTCTCTTCTCCTCCTCATCCCGTGCAGCAAATCACCAATGTGTTCGTTCCCAAATCAGTGCTTTCGGATCGTCTGAAGTCTTTCAGTATGTATGGAGCGATTTCTTTCTCAGGTGGTGTGGTTCCTTTCTTTACCCTCAACACTTTTCTTAGCAACTTCTGTAATATCAAGGACTGGGACTGGGTTCTTTACAATTGCTCCAATGGTGACATGGTTATCCGTTGCCCCTCTCCTTCATTACTGGAAGATTTAATAGCGTCTCCTTCTCTAACCATCGGCTCTATCCATCTCTCTGTTCGCCAATGGGTGAAGACTCCGTCCCCTCCTCAGGACTCTGATTGGGTGGATTTCAAGGTTTCTTTAGTGGGATTGCCTCCTTTCTGTGACTCTCCCCACTTGGTTGGTGAAATGGCCAAATGCATTGGGGACTTAGTCAGCATTTCTTCCAAAGCGTGGTTAGCCTCTGGTTCTGTTCAATTAGAAGCGATCTTCCGGTGTAACAAATCGCTTCCCCGTATTGAGGCTTTTTGCTTATCAGACGGTTGTTCCTCGTACTCCGTGTCTGCTCATTACCATGACACTGCTCTTTTAACTTCTTCTCCTATCTCTTCCTTATCGGAGATCACTGCTCCGAGATTTGAAGGCGACCTTAAAGCTTCCTTTCACCCGGGTCAAGCCTCTCCTGTGATTGCTTCTTCTCCTGCGCTGAAAGCTCCCAGAGTGGGCTCTGCGCGCAGCTATATTCCTCACCACCTCAGGCCTGTTTCTCGCCCTCCAGCCCCAAAGATATCTCCTTCCAAAGCGCCTAATTTAGTGTGGATCAACCCTGATACTCTCCCCGCGAAAGGCTCCTCTTCCTCCACCGTTGCAACCCCGAACAAATCTACTTCCTCTCTTTCTCCCCCCAAAATCTTCCAGTCGGCTGCTCCTTCATTGGCGACTCTTCCTGCCTCCTCTTCTTATATTGCTAAGGGCAAGTCTACCTCTTCTCCTTGGCCTGCGTGGGAGGTTAATCCCAATTTCGCTTCGGATTGGGAACAATTCATACAGATTGCCCATTTTCCCACTCCCAAGCGTGCCGAGCCAGCTTTCGAACGAGCCATTCTCAATTCTTCGAAGTCTTCCAAAGCTCCATCTTGGATTGATAAGGATCCCCTGCTACTGGAGGAGGAAGAGGATCTCAATAGAGCCTCCAAAGACAAACAGGTAAGTTTCCCTCTTCTACCCAACCGTTATGCTTTTTTCATTCTTGTCTACGGTTATTGCTTTTTTAAATTACTTCATCTGGCTGTTTTTGTTCATTTAGTGAACAAGTATCCCCGGGACTTTGTCCTTAATATTCCCGCTCAACTTGGTTGTTTGTATCGGCTGCGGTATCTCCCACCCACCGATACTAATAATCATTATTATATTGAGTCTCAGACTCTTTTTTCTCCTCTATCTCTACCTCTTCGCAGCGTTTCTTTCAAATTACCAGTCTCTACCCCGGTCGCTTCTCAACTCGCCATCTCGAACTCTTCCCCCTCTCTCTCCCCGCCTTCTCTCCAGTCCACCAGCTCTTCTCCTCAGGTCTCCTACCCCTCTCAGTCCTCCAATCGCTTTATTAGAGCTAGCGCTCGACTTTTGGCCTTAAAAAAGAAATCCTCTTCGAATTCCGTAGAGCGTTTCTCTAGTGAGTCTTCTTCAAGTGGAGTTCTCTCCCCTCATGCTCTTAAAGCTTCGGTCCAACTTCCTAATCCCAATAATCAGCTCGGATCTCTTTATTTCCCCATTTTCGACTCTCTTTCTGATGGTAACATTGCCTCCCTTGCTCGCGATATGGGCTTCCTCCTCAACCCTTCTGACCCTTCTAGTATCTGCACCATTAGAAATTTGGAACGTCGCAGAGTCATGGAGCTTAGTCAGCCCCATGATTAGCGTCTCCTGGAATATTCGTGGTTTGAATTGCCCGTCTAAACAACGGGCAATTTTCGACCTTATAGCTACTTCCCATTGTGATTTAATCATCATTCAAGAATCTAAATTGGATTCTCCCTCCTCACCTATCTTTAGGAATCTTGGAGGTTCCATTATATCGAAGTGGATTTCTCTTGATGCCATTGGCTCGAGAGGAGGTATTCTAGTCGGTTTCAAAGAATCATCCTTCTCTCTCGTCGCTACTCATCGTCTTAACTTTTTTCTTATAGTTCAGCTTCATTGGTCCCGCTTCAATTGTCCCCTCAATGTCATATCGGTTTACGGTCCTTCCTCTGCGGAGAGAAGGCCCTTATTCTGGGATGAATTTCTATCCTTGCAACCCTTCTTATCTGATCTCTGTTTCCTGTGCGGAGATTTTAACGTCACCCGTTTCGCTTCCGAGAGATCCTCCCCGGGATCCTCCTTTCATCAATCTTGCCTCTTCAATGATTGCATCCGCACCCTGCAATTAGCCGATCTACCGATTTCTGGTATATCTTTTACGTGGTCGAACCAGAGACAACCTCCATCCCTAGCCAAGCTTGATCGTTTTCTAGTATCTCTTTCATGGCTGAACCGCTTCCCCCAGACTTCTGCTCAGGCTCTCCCTAATCCTGCTTCGGACCATTGCCCGATATCGCTATCATCCCAATTCCCTTTCCAACACCAGCACAAATTTCGTTTCGAAAAATTTTGGTTGCAAGACCAGGTTTTTGTTAAGCTGGTGGGGGAATGTCTTGCCTTGATTACAGGCTCCTCCGGTCTGGGTAACATTCTCCTCAAACTCCATGCTATTAAGCACGGATGCAAAATCTGGCGTGCTGAGAGGCACCGAAATACTGTCTTCCTAAAAAATTTTCTTCTCCAATCTATAGATTCCTTCGACAAGTTGGAGGAATCTCATCCTTTATCTAAAGCCGCCCGGGCTGAGCGACTGTCTTGCAAGCTGGACTATGCTAAAATTCTCCAGCAAGATCACTCTATATGGGCTCAAAGAGCTCGTATTAAGTGGTTGCAAGAGGGCGATGCGAACACCGCTTTCTTCCATAACTTTGCCTCTCATAGGCAACGTAGTAATCACATTTCCTCTCTTTCGGTTCAAGGGAGAGAGGTGTCTTCCGTTGGTGATATCCATTCGGAGTTCCTTAACTTCTATAAAAATCTTATTGGTACTAATAAACCTCGTTATATTGAACTTGATTGGGTCCATCTTTATGGTAATCAATCTCACGATCTCTCCTCTCTCGAAGCCCCGTTCTCTTTGGAAGAGATTCATTCGGCGGTTTTTGCTTTAAAAAGCGACTCCGCTCCGGAGCCGGATGGTTTCCCTGCTTTTTTCTATCAAAAATTTTGGCATTGGCTCAAGGATGACCTTTTCAAGTTATTCCAGGACCTCCACCAGGGTCAATTCTCGTTTGATCGCATTAATTACGCTCATATTGTCCTCATCCCTAAAATAGCGGGTGCTCATTTGTTAACCAATTTTAGGCCTATCAGTCTTATCAATACTTCCTTTAAAATAATCATGAAAGTTCTTTCATCTAGGCTAAGTGCCATCATCTCTCCCCTCATTGACTCCGCTCAATCGGGTTTCATCAAGGATCGCTTCATTCTTGATAGCGTAGCCTCAGCCCAGGAAATCATTTCCCATTGTCACAGATCTCGAGAAGAGGGTATCCTTCTGAAACTCGATTTTCAAAAAGCTTATGATAATGTCAATTGGGACTTCCTTTTAGATATTCTTTCCTTTCGAGGTTTTGGCCCCAAATGGATTGCCTGGATCAAATCCAGCCTTTACTCGGGCACCTCTGCCATCTTTATCAACGGCTCAGAGGGCCATCAATTCATGGTGAAATGCGGTCTCCGCCAAGGTGACCCTCTCTCTTCCCTCCTTTTCGCCCTTGTTGCGGTTGTTTTCAGCAGACTTCTTAAGAATGCTTGGCATTCGCACATGATTGAGGGTCTGGGTGCTTCTCCCCTCTTCGAGGGTGTTCTTAACCTTCAATACGCTGACGACACTATTATCTTCTCTAAGCCTAACCTTCACTCTCTTCGTAACCTGAAATTGTTACTTTATTGTTTTGAATTGGCTTCAGGTTTATCTATCAATTTCCAAAAATCCTCGGTGATTTGGCTGAGCGGGTCCCCCAATCGTCAGACAGAGGTTTCCAATATCTTTAACTGCCCCATTGCCAATTTTCCCATCTCTTACCTGGGGATCCCGCTCAGATGGGGTAAACTCCTCAGAGCCGACTGGATCCCTATGATTGATAAAGTCGAGTCTAGGCTTTCTGCCTGGTCAGGCAAACTCCTCTCCCGAGGAGGTAGATTAATTCTCATCAATTCTGTTCTTTCAGCGTTGCCCCAATATCTGATGTCTTTCTTTTTCCTCCCCTCCTGGGTGATCAAAAGGATCGATCAGATTAGGAGCAACTTCCTCTGGTCGGGATCCGCTTCTTATAACCCCGGTTCGCATCTAGCCAATTGGAAAATCGTCTGCTCTCCTAGAGAGGAGGGAGGACTTTGAGTCCTTAATCTTAGAGATCATAACATCGCCCTTCTTGGCAAGTGGATTTGGAGATTCCATCACCTTTATCACCTACCTTGGATTCAATGTATCAAAAATTACCGATCCCCATCTTATTGGTGGGATTTCCCTCCGTCGACCTCTCGTTCCGCCTCTCCATTTTGGAAAGGTGTTTGGAAAGCGTCCAATGCTTTTCTTTGTAGTATATCTCGCTTGTGCGCTGAGGGAACATCAGCGCACTTTTGGTCCGATTTGTGGATCGGTAACATTAAGCTGTCCTCGGCTTTCCCCTCTTTATTTCGTTTGGCCGCGCTTCCCGAGGCAACTGTTGCAGAATCCTATATTGTTATAGATAATGTGAGGCACTGGTCGATTCCTTTCATATCTGAAATCCCTAACCATCTCATTCCGCAATTCAATAACCTCTTAAGTATCCTCAATGGCTATGTTTGGTTTCCTCTAGACGGAATCTCCTGGCGCTGGACGGCGTCGGGTATCTTCACGGTCCGCTCCTTTTACCGTTTCCTCAATTCTAGAGGAACGCGTTCCTTGCTATCGCAGTTCATTTGGGAAGCTAGTGTTCCTATCAAAGTTAAAATTAATACTTGGTTAGCCTTTAACAACAAACTGCTCACAGTCGAGATTCTCAACAAAAGAAACCTCGCCTGGGGGCAACTTTGTCCGCTGTGTGATCAATTCCCGGAAGACATCCATCACCTTTTCACTCAGTGCTCGTTCATTCTCCCTCTTTGGAAGATTGTTACTTTAGCTTGGAATTTGAGAGTTATCCCTCACTCTTTATCTGTGGTTTGGGACCTCAAGCCCTCCGACAACATGTTTCGAAGTGCGTGGGTTTTAACTACTCACATCATCATATGGATCACTTGGATGGAAAGGAATAGTAGGCTATTCCGTCACCATCGCAAGCCAATAGCTGCTATTATAGATGAATTCTTTTTTCTGTTTAATCTCTGGGCTTCTAGCCCCTCCTTCAAAGAGGACGCCGCTCTGGCGTCAGATAAACTTATGCTAGCTTTTAACTGCCTTAAAAATATTCAGGCTTTATAATTCCCCTTACTGTTTTCTGTCGCTTATGTTACTTTCTTTCATTCACTCTTTTTTTGCTTTCTTGTTTTGTCATGCAGGGTTGACTCCTTCCAGGTCTCTCGCGCCTGTTGCTGTTGGTTTTGACTGGCTATCTTCTAGCCGTGTTCTTTTTGGTCCTCTTATGGACTTTTGCCTTTCTGATGGGAAGGGGAGTATTCTAGTTTGGTTTCGGTGTTGGTGGTTACTGGATGTTTCTTCTGTTTTACTGCTTCTGACTGTATAGTCATGTTGGGATTTTTTTGCTACTTTCTACTATTGCTACCTTTTACTATCCATTATCCTGCTCTATCTGGGTTTTATTAGCCCTTTAATCCTCTATATTAGTTAACTTATTGCTATATTTTGAGTTTGGGTTGCTTGTTTAGTTTGAAATTTGTCTGTGCTGTTTGGTTACCTTTGTTTGATCTTATTGTTGCTTTGTTTGTGAGAGCGCGTCATCTCTTTGCTCGGCCTGTGGACTCGGTTTGCAGGGTTATGCCTTGGTCCCGTTGTGGTTTTATCCTCGTGTTTGGGATTCCAACCCATCTTGTTACTGGGGTTGACCTATTGCTCGGTGGGTATATGGTTTGCACCAGTGGAGGGTTCCTCTGTGCTTGTTCCACTATGCTTTTCTCTTCTTCATTTTCCCTGCATGCGCTTACATCCTATTCTGTCTGGCTTTAGTTTTATTATCTCTATGCTCTGTATTCTTTGGGGTGTTGCTCGAGTAGGAGTCCCGATCCTAGCAGGACTGGTGGCACCTTTCATCAGTGAGCGTTCCCCTCCAGCTTGTTGAGTCCGGCTTGCTGTCCTATAGCGCAGTATCTGGGGCATGCTGCTCTGGCGGATTCTCTCCAGTGGGCGTCCCCTCTGATGTTTCGTTATCTGACTTGTATTCTCAGTTTGTTGGATTGATTCTGTTAGCTGTAAATAGTCCTTTATTACTGTGTTTCTTGTTTTACCGCTGGTAAAACCCTATTTGTAAACTATTATTTATTTATTTTATCTGTTGGCTGGAGTCTCTAGACTCTATCCGTTTCATCAAAAAAAATTCTCTTTTCCCATACGGGCCTGACTATCTAAACGGAAAAAGGAAAAAAGAGAAAAAAAAAATGAAAATTATGGCGATTTAACCCTTTTACTTAGCATGTTAAAGTTTTAAGTTGATTACAAACAAACTGAGAAAGTTATGTGGTTGGATAGGACAATGTTATGGTTTTTACCACCATCATTTCTATTTACTTGTTCAGAAAAAATGGAGCTTGATATTTGATTTGGTCACTGAACTGAAATCAACACTTCAAATGATGTTACACTTTTTGTTACAACTGTGAACATGAGAGAGGCTTTCCATATATCCGAGAAGGTGAGTTAGGCAACTCAACCCTCGGTATGCATTATTTGAAGAAGCAGGATTCCATCACAGAGGCTTTCAATTGCTTGGTGTTCGTCCAATTGGACGCTAATCTTAGTTCTTCACGGAGGTTGATTCAGCAACCGTTGTTCTTTGATTGATTCGTAGTTCTCAATGAAAAAGTGTTTCCTCATCACCAATCCTCTTAACTCAAACGGTCAAAACCCTTTGCAATCTTTCTTTTCTCATGGAACCAAAATTTATGAGTGTATCTCTATTCTGTATAAGTTGTTTCATAAATTACATGTGCAATTGTTGGTTTTAAATTGGAGAATTTTATCAATTGTGAAAAACCTAATTAGCTGTTTATTATGTAGTACAGTTTTGTTACGCACACATTGGATGCTGATCAATTCATGGAAGTACTTGTGAGCTAAAGCATATTGTTTTTATTTGAGTTGTTTTTCCAAATAAAATATGATAAGTATCACCTGAGAGAACCATTATTTTAAGAATGTGATGTCAATCATTGCCACCAAAAACCATGTCACCTCTATTGTGGTTCAGTTTTTTTGTTTTTTTTTTTCTTTTCTTCTCTTTTTATTTTTATTTTTATGAAATATATCGCCAATCAAGTTTTCCAATGGTGTTTCATAATGTTTAATAAAACATATGTTTAACTGCAGCTTCAAGATGAAGTCATTGTGTCGGATGAGGAGAGGCTGCGAACGACACAATCCAATGTCAAGCTGGTCTGTTTTGTTCTTTCTTCTGTTACCACACTTGACAATTGCCACCTTTGGTCTAAAAAGAATGATTTTCTTTTAAAAATCACAGCTTCAAAGACACTTTCAATCAGATACTCTTCCCCGGATCCAGAGGTTGAAACACAAAGAGCAAGCACTGCAAAGTCGGCTCATAAGGGTGAGAAAGCTCTCTGCTTCACTTTTTCTTTTTTGGAATATTATATTTTAAAAGGGGCATAAGATGAATTTCTGACTTGATCATTACATGGCTGGTTTTGGAAAAGGTAATGAGAATAGTGGAGGCATTGGAGGGTAAGGGATTTCGGATGGGCCTCACAAAAAATGAAATTGATTTGTACGAGAAGTTGTCTGAAATATTTAGAAAGGCAAGTTCCTTTCATTTGCCTCACTCTGGGTTATATGACTTTGATTCAAACATTAAGGTGGTTGTGCGGTGACATGCAGTTGAAAGGACCAGCTTCAGAATTACCCAAGAGGGTTCATAATCTGCTATCTATAACTCGTGCCAATGCTAATGTCGGTGTTGGTTCGACCTATCTCCCAGCCTCTGCCATAATACAGGAACAGAGCCTCACCGAGATGCAAGAGGTGAGGAGAAACTCATTGTTAGTTTAACACTAGCAATTTGACTATGGCTATTCTTGATATTCAATTAATTGTGCTATCTGAATTATTCCTTTTTTCGGTGCTTAATTTCAAAACTCATGAAAACTATATCATGTTGCAATTTTATTTTAAAGCTTATAATTTGGAATGATGGAATTCATTGCAACTTAAATTGTCATAATTAGTGGTTTATAGTGATATATACCATTCCCTTTTTCACTGCATTCAAAACGGGCAGCAATGTTGTGACACGTCACTTACTGGAGGTGATAAATGTTTACCGCTGGATGAAACTTGCCATTTTGAATGGGAAAAGCTCCTGCAAACATAGGTTTACATAAACTGGCCTCTCGGGCCACCTAAACGTGATTTGATCCAAGGGTGAGAGGCAGGATTAATAGGGAGTCCTATATACCCATCTCGCTAGTACTTATTTCTGTTAAACCATGTTCGTGTGTCAATGATAGCATCTCGTTTGTGTTCGTTAAAAATCCGGTTTAAACATTTCCTCATATTGTAATTGTACTCTTTTTCTTAATTACAGGTTCTACAGCACCAAATGGAAGCCTTTTCGAAGTTAGCAAATGTATTGAAGAGAGATAGCAGGGACCTGGAGATTATGTCCGAGGGAACTGACGTCGTGGATAGAGCTGGAAGGCAAACTTTGAAGACGTAGCAAACAAAAATTCTCCTTCACCGAATATCTCGGATAAGAGATTTTACCCACTACAATTTGTCTCATTGACAAAATTGCCCGCGTAAAATCGGCTGCTTCTAACAGTGGATTGAATTGATACTGTAATTCTCCAAAGTCATAGATCCAGTTGGTAAATGCAATATGCGGCATGTAAGTTTGTAATATGTTTTGAGAAAATCCTGTATTTTCTTCCGCAGTTCTAGTCTGTGTCAGTTTCCTTCTACTTCAGTGCATAGTAATATGGATCTGATGGACGGACGTTGACCCTTCAGTGATATGCAGGTGCTCAATTGTTCATGATAGCGATTATTGTGCATTTTTTGTCAAATATATACTAGTATTTTGATAAGAGTCGGAGGATTGTCACGTGTAATTTACGTGTTAAGAAATAATTTTGGAGTTGGACGTGTGTTGCACGTAATTGGTAAAATTATTTTGAAGAAAACGCTATAATTTGTACGTGCAATGCACATGTTTATAAGTAGAATTTGAGTTGTACGTATGTTACCGCTGATTTCGGTGTGGGGGTAAACAGATAGAATTTGTGAGTCCGGGAACAACCTGAACAGTTGACTCAGCCTTCTTGCTCCTGTCGCGACCTGCAAGGAAGTGCGAAATACCGGGGTTGATTCCGGCGATGCACCCTCCGACGCTCTTGTCAGTAATCAGAAAAAGATTAAGAAAGAGCTTAAGTGGTGAAAAAGTGATCAACCTGGTCTTGGTGGTAGAGGGGTCGTATTTGTAGTCGTCTTTGGAACGGTTAGGGACCTGATTTCCTGCTTAACAGCAAGGAGGAAAATCCTCCCATTCTGTTTTGGGAAATCAGCCCATGATTTCTGGTGGGAGCAAATCAGGGCTGTTGATTAGGCTAAATCATGGATCCTGATTTGCCCCTTGTTGATTTGGGTTCGCCTTGGGTCGGGACTCGAACCCAACAGGTGTGGATCCGCTCGCGGGTTATTGGACTGTGAGAAGAAGATTCAGTACCCGCCTTGGATCCACTTGAATGTGAAATTACCATTTTACCCCCGAGCATCAAGATTCGTGCCCAATCTGGACGGCTCCGATTTAACCCCATTTTTAGCCATATCACGAGCCCCCCACTCCTAAAGACTGAGTGTGATCAGACTTTGAGGAGTAGTTTAACTGTTTTAGTGGCTGGTGGAGTTGTATCGGAGTCCAAATGTGGGATCTTGAATTTAGAAGGGGGTAGTGAGGTAATTTTTTGATGCCGCTTGCTGTTCTCTGGTCACATCGGGTATTTGAGGGTTTTTATCTATTTTTTCGGACTATTTATTTAATTTTGCGACGTGTTCGCTAATCGTTCGGGGACCTTTAACAGTACATTCTAGGCAATAATTGTTCGTTCAGGGGTTCGAAAATGTGCCCCCAAATTTCTAATTATTTTCCAGAATTTTTAGTTAATTTTCCCGAATTTTTAGCAATTTTTTCGCAATTTTTAAATAAATAAAACGATTTAAATAAATAAAAAACGATTTAAATACCGATTGATGACGTGGCTCGATCTGAGCCGTTGATCATGGACGAGCACGAATTTCAGAAAGATCCGACGGCTGTTACCGCTCGGCAGCGCTTTTCTCCTTTACGAGCTCGGAAAGGCACTTGCTCGGCTGCCGACCGGAGGTAAGGGGGTTCGGCGGGCCGAGCGACGTGACGCAATCTGAGCTGTCGGATGTTGGAGCGCATCCCGAGGCGGGCGCAGTTCTCAAGAAAACGCTATCTTGTCCTTTAGCGCACGTGGCGCAATCTGGGCCGTTCATCATTAGGAGCGCGAATTTCTGAGAGATCCAACGGTCTAAGTAGCTCGGTGTCTTTTTTCTCCGTTTACCAGCTCGGGAAGGTACTTGCTCGGAAGCCGACCGAGGAAGTGTGGCTTTGGTCGTCCGAGCGACGTGGCGCTATCTGAGCTGTTGGATGTTGGCACGCATCTCGAGACGGGCGCAGCTCCCAAGAAAACACTATCTTGTCGTTTAGTGTCTTCGGAGAGATCTGGGCCGTCTGATCGAGATCAGGCGCAAAAGCTGAGGAGAAAGTGAGTTTTCTCCGTTTACAGGCTCGGGAAGGCACTTGCTCGGTGGCCGACCGAGGGCCTGTGGTTTTGGCAATCCGAGATGACTCTATTCCCAAGGGTATTAATGGTGCTTCGGGACTTGCGCGGCGTTCCGCCTTCCCAAGGTCATTAAGGATAACTCCCTCAATTAATACGCGGCGTTTCAACTTCCGAGGGTCATAATGGCTGGTTCTTGGAGGCAGGCTATAAGTACTCCACTCCCTTTGTCATTTCAGTCGCAGCAATGTTGAGTTTTAGACCTCGGTGGTGTCTGCCTTGGGTAGCCTCTCTTTTGAGGTCCGGAGGGGTGGTTGCTCTTCTGCCTGGTTTTTCCTCTGTTCCTGACGGCCCCAAAGTGGATGTCAGGAGCGGGGGGGAACGAGGCAGTAGTGGTGACGACCGTAGTCCGGACCCGATGGATGAGTTACTTCGGAAGGACGGGTGGTCGTTCTTCCACCAAGATCTTCTGCCTTCCCTGTTTGCTCCGCAACGGGTGTCGGGGTCGGCAGAGATCGTGGTGGGAGAGGTGATCATCCATGTCCGAATCCGAGGGGTGAGCTTGTTCGGAAGGACGAGCGGTCGTTCCGTTACCATGATTTTTCCGGACCATCTGAGCTCGTTGTTAGCAACTGTGAAGGCGCGGTTGCCAGAGTCCTCTGCCAGGCCGAGCATTCCAGTTGCAAACAACTAGCTCGGGATGGTGCGCTTCTCCACCATGAGTTGTGGCTCGGACTTTCGGACCGTCTGAGCTCGTTGTTGGCAACTGTGAAGGCGCTGTTGCCAGAGCCCTCTGGCAAGCCGAGCCTTCCAGTTGCCACAAACTAGCTCGGAATGGTGCGCTACTTCTGATCTCTGAGTGTTGATGGGCCCCCTCCCATCTCTGTCTTCCTTCCGGGCTGATGGCTTCTGGATGTCATCCCGGAGGAGTCAGAGATGGGGGGAGTGCCGATCTGTTTTTGACCGGGGCCCGTGGGTCGGCGGAATACCGACTGAGACACGGGACCTGGGGGGCGCTCGCCGAGGGCGGTGCCTTAAAACTTTGAATCAAAATTTTTCCAGGTTCCTCTAGACATAGGTGGGGCGTCCGAGGGTTCAATCGTCCGAGCGACGTGGCGCGCCCTGAGCTGTTGGATGGTGGCGCGCATCTCAAGACGGGCACATTTCTCAAGAAAACACTATCTTGTCGTTTAGTGTCCTCGGCGAGATCTGGGCCGTCTGATCGAGATCAGGCGCGATTCTTGAGGAGAAAGTGAGTTTTCCCCATTTGCGAGCTCGGAAAGGCACTTGCTCGGATTCCGACCGGACCCTGTTGCAGACAAGTTCGGTTTGCTTGTGGCTCGGATTCGGATCCCCTGGAGCCGAGCTAGTTGACTTGGTGATGGAGACAGTGGTGATGAGCCTTCGCGACGTTTCGAGAGCAGCCCAGAAGTCGCAAACTTTCGTTTGGAAGTCCAAGGGACGTTCCATTTTTACTATAAATCTTCACCCCCCCTTAGACCAAGTCTCACTTTTCACTTTTACTCTCTCTCTTCAGTTTTTACTTTGCTTCGAAGTTTTTAGTTCTCTGGTGGCGTTGCTAGCTGTCGCGGTAGCGTTCCTTGTTTCCAGCGAACTTTCCGACCGCACCTGTCACTTCAAGGTCAGTCTCTTTCCCTTCTCTTTTAGGAAAAATGGTTAAGATTTCGGATGAGACCCCCGCCTCGGAGCAAGCCGTTGGCCGAGGGGATAAAGGGAAGGGAGTTGTTGAGCCGAGTGAGCAGGACGTCGTTCGTCCGGACAAAGAGGGCGAAGTGGCCGAGCTACCCGAGGAAGTCGTGGCGGAGTCCCGAAAGGGTAAAGGCGTGGTCACGATAGTGGAAACACCGAAGAGAGCGGGGGCGTTCGGTCGGCAGCCTATCGCCCTGTCGAGTGTGGGAGGCGTCCGGGACTACGCCGAGGATACCTTGGAGAGAGTCACCCAAGGTACGGCTAAGCTGGTGGAGGAGAACGAGCCTAGGGAGCTGTCTGAGGTGGACCATAGGATCTCGACTCTTACCGAGATCGATCTTCGTCTGATCCGAGAGGGTTTCCGGATCCCGCTTGAGTATGTACTGTTCCTCCCTGGGCCGGGATTCCGAGCCAACACAAAGTCCTCGTCGGACGTGTGCGTCTTTCCGGTCGACTCCCTTATTGCCGGACTCCGCTTTCCCCTCCACCCGTTCGTGGTTGAAGTCCTGGTCTGGTACGGTTTGAGTCCCGCCCAGCTGATGCCGAACACACGGAGGCACGTCGTGGCGTTCGTCCTCCGATGCCAAGAGGTCGGCGCCAAGCCGACTATGTTCCTCTTTCGGAGTCTCTTCCGACCTTGCCAGCCGAGGCGGGACGAGCAGAGGTTTTTCCTTTCTCCTCGGACAGGCGTGAAGTTGATCGAGAATCCGGACTCGATCAAACATTGGAAGGAGAAGTACTTCCTCGTCCGAGCCCTGATGCCGTGGGTGATACCGACGGTTTGGGCAAAGGAGGGTCTGCCCAAGCGGACCAAGAGGGAGGCACCGCTGAGTGATGAGGAGGCGGAGGTCCAGAAGAAGCTCCTCGCCCTGCCGGTGCTAAGCTAGAAAGATATTACAGAGGAGCATCTGTTCCGTGGGGGTCTCAGTCCGATCGACCCTCGTATGCTTCTGGTATTTATATTCTTTGTTTAAAGTTCATGAAAATTTTTCTAAGTTTTTTCATTCGGCTTTTGTAGAGACGATGAAGCTTGATTACAAGGCTCTGGTGGCGAAGGGCAGGTCGGAGCAGGAGAAGAAGAAGAGGCCGGCGGTAGGGGCTCAGGACAGCCGAGCCTCGAAGAAGCCCTCGGTGGCGAAGCTCGCCGACCAGCCGAAGGTCATGGTCCTCGAGCAGGGGGATGTTATGATCCTCGACCCTCCGACCTCGGATGCGCCGGTCCTCGACGCTCCGACCTCAGATGTGCCGACACCGATCTCGAAGGGAGATACTCCCGGCTCGTCGAGCGGTGTGTTCGGCGCGAAGGAGGCGTTGTCCCTCCAAGTTCCGCCCCTTACTGCCGATGCGGAGAAGATCTTGACCGAGCGTCATAAGCAGATCTTCATCCCCGACTGGCAGGTGATGAACGTCGACGGCTTCTTGGGCGACGGGAACATCTGCATGGAGGCGGTGAGGCACCTGCCGACCCCGAAGGATCGAGCGACCCTGAAGGCCGGGATGGCAGGGGACGCCATAATGCAGATTGCTCGGAATACTATGTCGGTAAGTGGGCCGAACTCTCCTTCATCCAAATTTCTTCCTTAGAATTTTTCTAAGTTCTTGGATTCGGATTTTAACGTGTTGTTCTCTTTCAGACTCTCTGCCACTTCAACTTCCTGGTCGAGGAGTTGGCGAGCAAGGAGCAGGAGAAGGAGCGGGAGAGGGCGGAGCGCGTCAAGGTATCGCAGCAGCTTGATGCCGAGCAGCTCCTCTCGGCGAAGAGGGCCGCCGAAGTGGGGGGGTTGGAGAAGCAGCTGGCCGACGCCATTCAGCTGTCGAAGGACACGGCGGCCAAGCTTGAGGCCTCGGAGAAGGAGGCGGCCGAGCTGAAGGATACGGCGGCTAAGCTCGAGGCGTCGGTGAAGGAGGCAGCCGAGCTGAAGGAGGAGCTGGCCAGGGCTCGGTCGGAAGCGGAGAAGGCTCGGAACAGGGCCGAGAAGATCAAGGCCAAACACCTCAGGAAGGTGAAGAGGGTGAAGAAGGCCGTGCAGGAGGAGGCCGCGCAACACATGCTCCAAAACATGGTGGATGCCTATGGTCGGGCCTTGCAACATGTAGCCGCCAAGAACCCGGGCTTCGACACGTCCTCCTACAACTTTTACGACCCCGTGGAAGGGGAGGAGGGTGTCCCCGAGGGGTTGCTCGACCCTGAGGGTGAGACGGAACCCGTCGGAGACCCATGGGAGGCCGAGGCTGAGGACGAGGAGGAGGACGACTCCGAGGAGGAGAGCAGGAGCGAAGGCGGAGGCGGGGGCGATGGCGAGGACAAGGCCGGGGGGTCGACGGACCCGAACGACGAAAAGGTCGACCCCTGACTCGATTGTCTTTTTTCTTTTTTATCTTTTTTTGTAAGCCTAACTGCGGACTGGCCACCGCTATTGTAGAACTTTCTCTTTTAACTTGAATGAAAAATGTTTTGTTTGGCCGAAATTTATCCAAGTGTTGAGTCTCGGATTTAGTGTCTGATTTGGCGTAAATTTCTTCAAGTGTTGGGCCTCGAATTTATCTCTGCTTTTCAGGTGAGATTCGGTCCGATCACGGAGGTTGTATACCTTCGGAAGGAGCTGACAAAAACGAAGGGCGAGCTCTTTCAGAGCCGGCAGAATCGATTTATCCTGCTCGGCAGGCTGGAGGAGACGAAGGCAGCTCTGCGGAGGTACTGTCGCGAGCTGTGGCAACTGCGGAAGTACCCCCCAGCTCCTTGTCCCGAAGGCGAAGTCGAGAGGCTCCGTAGAGAGCTCATTGCTGTCGAGCAGAAGAATGACGACCTTTTGGCCGAGGTCCAATACTTGGAGTTAGCGGAGAAAGAACGCTCGGCGGCGGAAGAGAAACTGACTTCCGAGCTGGAGAAGACGTCGACCGAGCACAAGAGGCTGTCGGCCGAAGTCGATAGGCTCAGAAGGATCACGATAGATAGGGGGATCGAGGTCACCCATTACCGACGGCTTGCGACCGATAGTGCTAACGCCTCGGGCTCGTCGAAGGTCCCTCGACCGAAGAAGTTGGCGAAGGACGACGCCTTGAGGGATAGAATCATCGAACTGGAGGAGGAGGTGGCGTCGCTCAAGCCCCTGCCCGAGAGAGCCAATGTCTGGAGCACATCGTGTACCCGCGAAGAGAGTGAGAGAGGGATTACATTTTATGAGCTTGCGACACGCTTGCCCTCGGTCAGACGGAGTCCAGCCGACGCCCAGAGTAGTGCGGCCGTTTCGTCGAGCGGGGCTTCGGTCGGCGCCGCTGTTAGGACTAGCAGTGAAGGGGGATCGCGCTTCGTTGGTTTAGGGTCGAGCTCGGAGGGCAGGCCTCGTCGTCCTTGCGTTTCCCTAAACCGAAGCATTCCCCTTCCGAAGAGGCCCTGATCATGTCGTTTTCCATTTTTGTTGGTTGTTGTAAAAACCTAATTGTGGGGTCGGTTCGGCCGTCTGTAACACTATCATGTCTGAATGCGAATCTTTTTGGAAAATTTTCAAGTGTTAGACTTCGGCAGTGTATTGAAATTGTGTTATTCGTTTTCCCTTCTTTTCAGCTCGTGGTGACGATCCATGGCTCAGATTCCGAGCGTTCGAATGATGACTCCGAATCCGAGGCCACTTCTGGGACGGTGGTTCTGAGCCCTAGGAGCGCCGATCTGGAGCTATGCCGGGCTGAGAGTGAGCGGGCCCACCTTTCGTCCGTCCTCGACCTTCGGGAAGCTGAGATCCAACGCTTGGAGAATAGGATCGTCGAGCTGAGCCCCGTAGGAGGGGATGAAGACTCGCAAACAGCATTCAGCAACGCTCTTCGGGTTAAATGCATTCGGCACAACCAGTCGAAGATTATAGCCGAGTGGGATGATTTGCTCTCGGAGATTCGGCACTTGCAGGCTGTGATGGCGAAGCTCCGGAGGGGCGCAGGGGAGCTGCCAGCCGAGGAGGACGAACAGTCGGCCGAACAGTCTAGTGAGGATGTTTCCATATGAGAGACAAGTGTAGTAGGTCGGGCGTTGTGTGTTTTGTTTGCCAACACTTTGTAATGGAATGTTTTGTATTATGTGCCGACCATTAATAAAATTCCCTTTCATTGCTCTGCATATTTGTCTTTGCTTATGACTGTGTTGGTCGTGCCGAGATCTTTGAACCGAGCGTGTTAGTTTAACCGAACGGGTCCCCATGAGCACGGTATTTTGTCGTTTAGCGACTCCGACACGGTACGGTACGAATTCCTAGGCGGCTCTGCCCCCAAGAAAGTGCTATTTTGTCGTTTAGAGCAGGTGGCAAGATCTGAGCCGTCTGATCGAGATCATGCACGAAAGTTGAGGGGAAAGTGTGTTTTCTCCGTTTACAAGCTCGGGAAGGCACTTGCTCGGTGGCCGACCGAAGACGCAGGGCTTCGGCCTTCGGCAGCTGGGCAGGATCGCTCGGACTACGTGGTCGAACGAAGGTCTGGCATCGATCTACCGGAGTAGTTTGGATGGACCGGGAACCAAGTGTTGGCTCCCGGGACCATCGTTGGAGCTCGACGGTTGTGGGAGCAATTCCGAACGGCGATCTACCCCTGGCTCGTCCGAAGGCGAGCCGAGGAGGTAGAGTCGAACCGAGTGTTGGACTCCGAACCATCTGTGTTTGTTCAACGGCTGTGGGAGTAATTCTGAACGGCGATCTACCCCTGGCTCGCTCGGAGGCGAGCCGAGGAGGTAAAGTCGAGCCGAGTGTTGGACTCCGAAACCATCGGTGTAGTTCAACGGCTGTGGGAGCAATTCCGAACGGCGATCTACCCCTGGCTCGCTCGGAGGCGAGCCGAGGGGGTAAAGTCGAGCCGAGTGTTGGACTCCGAAACCATCGGTGTAGTTCAACGGCTGTGGGAGCAATTTCGAACGGCGATCTACCCCTGGCTCGTCCGGAGGCGAGCCGAGGAGGTAGAGTCGAGCCGAGTGTTGGACTCCGAAACCATCGGTGTAGTTCAACGGCTGTGGGAGCAGTTCGAGACGACGGTCTGCCCCTGGTTCGTCCGGGGACGAGCCGAGGAGGTGAGGTCGAGCCGAACGTGGACTCCGAACCATTGGTTGAAATCGCAACTTAAAGAGCAGATGAAAAGAACGGAGAGAAGCATATAAATTCATAAGACCGAAAGGAGCTTTCTTTATTAATTATTGACGGCGAACCGTTTTACATAGTACAATTCGTGGAAACAGGTTACAAGTTAAAGGAGAGGAATGGTTCGACACCTCGGATTACTCAGGGAGGCGCCGGAGCGCTCTCTTGGTATTTTAGGAGGTGGTCGGCATTCCAGGTCCTCGGAAGCTCTCTGCCTTCCATGTCTTCAAGACGGTATGCCCCAGGCCGAACAACTTTTGTGATCCGGTACGGCCCTTCCCAGTTCGGAGCTAGCTTGCTCTTCTGACTGGGGAGGGATATGGCTAGCTTTCTCAAGACCAAATTTCCTTGCTTAAGGTCGGCGGGTCGGACCTTTTTGTTGTACGCTAGCTCGACCCTTCTTCGGTAATTCTGCTGCCGAATCGATGCCCTTTCCCTCAGTTCATCTATCAGGTCCAAGTTTCCTCTGAGGTCCCTGGCATTCTGTGCTTCGTCATAGGCTGTGAGCCGAGGGGAAGGTATTCCGACCTCGAGAGGTATCACGGCCTCGGCCCCATAAGTAAGATTGAAAAGGGACTCTCCGGTGGGCGTCCGCTTGCTCGTGCGGTAGTTCCACAACACATTAGGGAGTTGGTCGACCCACAAACCTTTCGAACATTTGTCCAACCTTTTCTTGATGCCTGCGAGGATCTGCTTATTAGCATTCTCGGCCTGTCCGTTCGACAGGGGGTGTGAGACGGACGAGAAACGCTGCTGGATGACGAGGTCATCGCATAGAGCTCGGAATGCCGTGCCCGTGAACTGAGTCCCGTTGTCCGTCACGAGGACACGGGGGACGCCGAACCTGCAGATGATGCTCTTCCAGAAGAACTGAACCACCTTGTTCTCGGTTATAGTGGCGAGGGGCTCGGCCTCGACCCACTTGGAGAAGTAGTCGATGGCTACGACCAAGAACTTAAACTGACCCGGAGCCGGAGGGAAAGGCCCTAGTAAATCCATCCCCCACATTGCGAAGGGGATAGGACTTAATAGGGAGGCGAGGTTGGCCTGAGGGAGACGTCGGATGCCGGAGTGTCTCTGGCAGGAGCTACATTGCCGAATGTGTCGCTCGGCGTCTTGAAGGAGGGTCGGCCAGAAGTACCCATAAGTCAAAGCTTTTCGGGCCAAGGATCTAAATCCCGAGTGCGCCCCTCCGATGCCTTCGTGGAGCTCCTGTAGGGCATATTCGGCCTGATCCGGAGAGAGTCTCCTTAGGTACGGTCGGCCGTCTATTTGTGAGAAAGAGCGTTTGTATAAGACACCCTCGATCAAAACATAGCGCTCGGCCCGAGTTCTCACTCGGCGTGCCTCCTTGGGATCCGAGGGCAGAACCCCGTCCCTTAAGAATTCTACCAGTGGCTTCATCCAATTGTCCTGCAGCATGACCGGCAATGACTCCACCGAGCTAGGTGTCTCGTCTTCGATGCTAGGCTTAGAGAGGACTTCGATCAGTACGGTCTGTTCGAGACCTTGCAGAGAGGACGAGGCCAATTTGGAAAGAGCGTCGGCCTGTGAGTTCTCTTCTCGGGGGACGCGCTGGATGAGCGCCTCCTCGAACCGACCCATAAGGGCCCGAACTTTAGCAAGGTACTTCACCATCCGCTCATCCCGAGCCTCGTATTCGCCTAAGACTTGGTTCACGACGAGCTGGAAGTCGCTGTGGATTCGGAGGCGCTGCGCCCCAGCACTTTGGGCAAGTCCGAGGCCAGCAATGAGCGCCTCGTACTCCGCTTCGTTGTTCGAGGCCTTGAAGTTCATACGGATCGCGTACTGGAGGACGAAGTCGTCAGGGCCATTCAGAATGATGCCAGCGCCGCTTCCTTCATTACATGAGGACCCGTCCACGAATACTGTCCAAACGGGGGGTCCGTTCGGGATGTGTTCGACCTCAGGGATAGTGGACTCCACGATGAAGTCGGCGAGCGCCTGCGCCTTAATTGCTGTCCGGGGCTGGTAAGTGATGTCATGCTGGCTCAGCTCTATGGACCACTTCATTAGCCGACCCGAGGTCTCGGGCTTGTAGAGGATCTACTTTAGAGGTTGGTCGGTGAGGACGACGGTGGAGTGGGACTGAAAATATGGCCGAAGCTTCCTCGCCGCCATGACCAGAGTGTAGGCTATCTTCTCTATCCTCGGATAGCGGAGCTCGGCGTCCCGAAGCACCTTGCTCACGTAGTAGATAGGCCTCTGGGCCCGGTCCTCCTCTCTCACTAAGACAGCACTTAGGGTCTGCTCGGAAGCAGCCAAGTAGACGAAGAGAGTCTCGCCCGGGACTGGTTTGCTGAGCAGGGGGGGTTCACCAAATAGGCCTTTAGCTGGTCAAATGATTCATATTGTGGCTGGCCCCATTCAAAACCCTTAGCCCCCCTGAGTGCTTTGAAGAAGGGAAGGCACTTTTCCCCCGACTTCGAAAGGAACCGGCCGATAGCAGCGAGCCGGCCGGTGAGCTTTTGCACCTCCTTGATGTTCCGAGGCGGAGCCATGTCTAATATGGCCTTAATCTTCTCGGGATTAGCTTCGATTCCTCGTTGGCTTACCATGAAGCCGAGGAATTTTCCCGAAGAGACCCCGAACGCACACTTGTTCGGGTTCAGGCGCATGCTGTGCCTTCTCAACACGCCGAAGGCCTCTTGGAGGTTGGCCACATGATCTGTGCCTCGGACGCTCTTGACGAGCATGTCGTCAACGTACACCTCCATGTTCTGGCCTATCTGGTTCTGGAAAACCTTATTGACGAGGCGTTGATAGGTGGCGCCTGCGTTCTTCAAGCCGAACGGCATGACCCGATAGCAGTAGAGGCCTTGGTCGGTGACGAAGGAGGTCTTCGGAATGTCCGGAGGGAACATTCGGATTTGATTGTACCCCGAGAAGGCATCCATGAAGCTGAGGAGCTCATGGCCCGAGGTGGCGTCGATAAGGGTGTCGATGTTCGGGAGCAGGAAGGGATCCTTCGGGCACGCCTTGTTCAGGTCGGTGAAGTCAATGCATATCCTCCACGAGCCATTGGACTTCTTGACCATTACAACGTTCGACAGCCACTCGGGGTAATTTACCTCCTGTATGAATTTGGCCTTTAGAAGTTTATCAACCTCCTCCTTGATGGCCTGCTGTCGCTCGGGAGCGAACTTTTGCCTCTTCTGCTGGACCGGTTTGCACTCCGATTCGACACTTAGGCGATGGACGAGGAGCTCCTCGGAAATGCCGGGCATGTCCGCGGCCGACCATGCAAACAGGTCACGGTTGTCCCGGACGCATTTAATCAGGTCCGAACACAGTGCGGTCGGCAAGGATTTGCTGATGAGGAATTTCCGGCTCGGATCCTCTTCCGAGAAGAGCACTTCTTCTAACTCGTCCGCCGGCTCGGACGTCTGGCGGGCCTTCGGCTCGGGGATTTCCAGTGTCTCGAGAGAGAGCACTGGTCCCCCGGTGGAAGTCATGTAGCACTTCCGGGCTGTTTCCTGGCTTCCCCTGACTTCCCCTACTCCCGACCGAGTGGGGAACTTCATTTTCAAATGATATGCCGAGGGGACAGCTTCCAGGGCGGCTAGGCCGGGTCGGCCTAGAATAACATTATATGCTGCCGGGACGTCGACGACCATGAAGTCCATCGGCTCGGTCCGGGTAGTAGGGGTGCTTCCCGCAGTAACGTCTAGGGTTATCACCCCTTCGACAGTTACCGGGACCCCCGTGAACCCGTGGAGAGTGTAACCGGCCGGCTTGAGACGGTCTCGGGACAGCTGCAGGCCTCGGAAGGCCGAGAGGAAAAGGATATTGACCGAACTCCCGTTGTCCACCAAAATCCTCTGCACCTTGAAGTTGGCCATGCGGAGGTCGATGACGAGGGCATCACAGTGTGGGGTTCGGACCCCTTCGAGGTCGGCATCGGAGAAAGATACAGGGACGCCGAGACCTTTGGGAGGAGGAGCACTGTGAACCGAGTTGACCTCTCGGATGAAGGCCTTCCAGGAGGTATTAGAGGAGCCCCCCATGGGGCCTCCATGGATCAGGTGCAGAATCCTTTCCTCCTCGAACTCGGGTGTTTCCTCGCGCCGCTCGGAGCGCTTGTTAGCCCCCCGAGCCGGAGGAGAATTGCGATCCGCCCGATCGTTCGCCTTCACGAACTTGGCTAACTGCGCCCTGCGGATGAGGGCTTCAATCTCATCTCTCAAGGCCCGGCAGTCGTTCGTGCCGTGCCCGTGGTCTCGGTGGTAACGACACCACTTATCTTTGTTCCTCCTCTTTGCCGGGGTGTGCATCCTTGGAGCTGGAGGGATGACCCCCTCCTTCTCCACTTCCATCAGGATAGTAGAGACGTTGGTGGTGAGGGGAGTGAACTTCTCGAACCTGGGGGGAGCGCGACGCTGACCACCATTGTCCTTCTGAGCTTTCTTGGACCCTTCTTCCCCCGTCGCCTTCCTCTTTGAACCTGCGGAGGGCCCTCCGAAGCTCGGAAGGGCTTCAGCCTCCTCTGCTCGGATGTACTTCTCGCACCTCAGGAGGAGGTCGGCAAAGTCATGCGGCGGTTTCTTGGCTAGGGACAATCGGAGGTTGGCGTTGAGGACGTTCGACTGGAACGCCACGGTTGCCACCGACTGGTCCAAGGAGGCGATAGACCTTACTTCTGCGGTGAATCTTTTCACATAGTCCCGCAGCTTCTCTTCCCTTTCCTGCTGCAGGTTCAGCAGGGACAGACTTGACTTTTCGGCTCTCCTGCTACTCACGAAGTGAGTGATGAACAGTGTTTCAAACTGCTCGAACGAGAAGAAGGAAGAAGATGGAGGTGGGGGTCGGGGTTTCTCATCGACTGGGTGTGAACGGGGAGGAGAAGGGGATGGAGAAGGAGGAGGCCGGGTGGGGTGTGGGGGTTTCATGGGTTCGGTTTGGGAATGAACGGGAAGAAGAAGGGAAGAAGAAGGAGAAGAAGGAGAGAGAGAGAAGGGGGTTTTTGTAAAAATGGGAAAATAAACAATAATAGATGATAAATATCTAGGGGAATGTTTCATATAAGCCCTCTAACTTCAATACATTTCAAATAAAGCCCAACTCTCTATTCTAATAATTCCAAATAATACAAAATACATTAAAACTACTTTGTAGATAATCCGTATAAAAATAATTTAATCTTGAAAATAATAATAAAATAAAATAAACAATAACGGATATTTCTTAATTAAAATAATAGTTATCAGAAAATCCATGATCGCGCGAAATTCTCAATCGCACACACATTTCGATGCAAAATAGTCATATGCTATTTTTCGGGTCGTTACATCACTCCCTCCTTAGAATCGTTCTGTCCTCAGAACGCTGCTAGTGGAGAGGAAGACAACCACAACATCAATGGTTCACGAGACATTTTCCCGAACCATCTCCAGTTCCTCGAGTGATATTCTTGAAAACTGGTCTTCTACCAAGTTGAACTGTTGTCCTTCAGCCTTCTGGACAGACCCACTATGAATTTAATGCTGACACTCCTCTGCTCCTGCTCTGGAGTAGACAATGGCTGCATTACCTTGCTCTATCCTTGTCTACAAGTGTTGTTGATTTACTCCTTGGTTACGACTCCTGTTGATTGGTGACCACTCCCTCCTTAGAAAGGACGAAGTCATACATTGTCGCTTCAGCCCCTGAGTCACTCCTCTTGGTGACCTTGCTGAATTGTTAACACGGTTGCCCTCTGTCTGAGCAATATCTCCTCCTTGGTGTGCTCCTAGTGGCGGCTTAATCATAAGCTGATCTTAGAGAACTCTGCCGCTTCAGTGCTCAAATCTCTGTATTTCCTGCCTAAGCCTTCTGACTTGCTCACTTGGACTCGGTTGCAGCTCCCATAGTGCCAAAACTGAGCTCTAAACTTGAGTAATCACTCTAATACTGGCTTGATTGACCTCATCATCTAGCTTCCTGCGTCCTTCACGGTCTTTGGCTGAGGTCAATTCTTCACTGATCTCGATCTTTTGCAGTTCAGCAGTCACTCCCTCCTTAGAATAGGGCATGGCCTATAATCATTACTTCAAACTTCCAGGATTCTCTCCTGTAATTTGTCCGAAGCTGATGCTCCAGATGGTGTATTCAAACAAACCAAATCTAGAGTTGCCTCCCGCACATATCTCAACACTTGAAAAATAGTTCGGACAAAAGAATGTGATGAACCACAATTGAACAAAACAGTTGTATGGATTCCATATATATATATAAATCCAACTGGTTACGAAAGTGTTTCATCATACCTTACTTCTTAGTCCAAAATAATTTCCAAAAATACAACTTTTAACTTAGTTGCAGTTCTATAGGCACATACCGGTATTAGCACTCCTGCCTTCTACAGCTTGCTGGTAGTAAGTGCGAACTCTACCCTCGGTGAACAGGCTCCTTTCCTTTATTGTTCATCTTCGAGGTTGATCTGCCGTTCCTCCGGTGAAGCTGGGGAACATCTGGTTGGATACGACCAATCCTTCCACATTGGTAACATGTACGGGTATCTATCTGAGTGTCCTTCCTCGAACACTGGTTCTTGAGATGGCCATGCTCACCTCATAAAAACAACTTCCTGAGCTTCCTCATTTTCCGATGTATGCTGGCTGTGCCGCTGTGTGTTGATCCATACTTAGTCCTTACGGTGGTGAAGTCTCCTTGGCTTCTCGCTCAAGATTATCGGATCATCCAACGATATCGGTTCACTCTCTTCCATCAACACCTCCTTGGTTAGGACATCCTCGAACATCATTCATGTGCTTAAAGGATGGTAACACATATACTGGAATTAGCCCAGGTATAGAAAAATTATAAAACATAAGTTGAAGGAACCAACAATATGAATTATAACCATCTACAACTAACTAAAACCCAACTCTTAAAAGGCATTTAAGTTTAATTTTCCTACTGTGTCGGACTGTAAATTGAAGTCAGCTCTGATACCACTTGTAACGCCCCGATCTCCCCGTCGCTGGGAAACCGTGACACATGCCAAGATCTTTCCTTCAATTAGTCTCGAGACACAGAAAAACTGGAAAATTTAAAAACTTTTCTTCAACACAGAGTTACTACGCAGTAATTACAAATATCAGTTTGTAATACCAAACTGTACTGCCTGCCCCTTTTCTTTTCTTTTTTGACTCCAAAATCAATTCTTCCAATTTCTATATCACTTTAAACATAAACTAAAATAGTTATGATTCAAAGAAAATTTGGGCAGAGTCTCCCTTGTATTTTTTGCCCAAAACACAGAAAAGCTTACGGAATTTTGCTCTAAATTCCGTAGCTTACATCACAGGCAATAATAATATGGGCTCCCCAGGCCAAAATGAGCATCATCACACAGGCAATATATATATATGCTCTGGGGGCCAAACTCATAACGGTTTAACAAATATCAATTAAAAAGCATAAATCCTTTTGAAAACGTAGTAAGTTTTTAGAAAATAACCTGTAAAAACCTACCACGACGCCCGGCACTCCACAACGAAATGGGTACGGGTCGAAACCATATCCTGCTGCCTCACACTATGCTCTTCCTCATCATTCTCATACTTATACATCAAAAATACAATTTAAAGCATAAATCTTTACTATTTACAATTAAAACATAACAACAAATTATAACTGGAGCTCCACTCCACGGAACCTGTACCTACACCTCACCTCTGCACTGCTGAGGACCTGTAACAGTAGGGACCTAGGGTAGCCCAGGGACTCCCTAACCCCCAAACACTAAGGGGTTAGCCATTTCTGGTGTGAGTATAATTTATTAAATAAGTAAATAAATTAAACTTACAAGTAAAAACATAACGAACTCACAATTACCAAGATAAACAAATCTTACTTGGCATCTGAACATGTAACATCATAAATGAGATTTTTCATCAAATACTCTCTGAGTCATCACCTGTATGTATATCTATACCCGCTCATAACATACTTATATTTAGTAACCCTTTGAATAACCACCCATAATACAATATGATTTTGTTTCCTTATCTCATGTATCCCATCATAAACATATGCCTTCATCCTCATACTACCACATTCATTCATGTCCAACCTCACATCTCATTTCACCTTACCATTTACTTGCATTTTATCACAATACACCCCATATCCCAACATAGTTTGGTAATAACACAATCACATCCCAAGCCCATAGCTTGGTTATTAATCTACTCCAACTATCACACTCGCAATTTATCTCGAATGGAAAGGACACGTGTACATATAATTTGTGCCAGTGTATGTTATGACTTAACTCTAATGCAAATTACCAATACAATGATACTCTTATTCTAATGCAAGATTACTAATGCGATGATGCTCTTATTCTAATGCCAGCAAGTCTCCGAAGCAACATGCAGCCCATAAATACATGCGCCCCATCTCAAGCCGTTTCTCCATATATAGGGATTTGAACCCGCGTTATGAATTTCTAATTGTACACAACCTGTTCCTGACAGATACTACATGACTGATGAGGTTGCACATGTGGTCAAGTCCCACCATTGCAGTAGGCTCATGGTGTCTATGTTTGCCACTACTACCCGGTACACCGGACCTCACTCAAAAACCAGACGAACACAGGGTCTTCCGAGCCCCTAACTCATAGACCGCTATCTATGGCCTGTTCGCTTCCCCCTGGCCAAGGACCCGACGAAGTTCCGGGGTCCATCCCCCTAGCTCCGCCCGCCTTATCATGGCACTTCAGGAATTAACAGCGCGCGATACGCATCCCGTGCTCCCAACTCGTGAGACGGCACCGTACGTATCCCTTTGACGGGAAGGTACAACCCAATATCACCACCTAAGGCCTGCTTCGAGGGACAAGTTGGTCGTAAGGCGCTACCTACAACCAACTCCTCTCTTTCGGCAAAGGGTCGAAGTAAAATGATCTTTATAAGTCACTACCTTAATGATGTTCCTAATCCTGAACAATCCTAGGAATGACAACATTACACAACATGCTAGGTCTTAAATTAGACTTCGCAAGATAACTCTATTAGGCTGCTCAACCTAAACTCACCAGAATCCCTCAGGATCTGGTTCATGGCCTATCGATCCAAGACCCCGGCAATACGAACGCATTCGCATGCTACTACCTGAACTTGGATTTCGTCACACTCCGGTCCGCAATCAACCAACGGTTAAGATCTGACGGCACCCACGAAGTGACTCGTCCACAGTCCCTTAGGAGTAAGCTAAACACACGTCTTGATGGTCGATAGCCCTAGGACGATGATATCACCCTAGACGAGCACAACAAACTGCGTATTAGCTAAGAAGCTACATACGAGTAACCAAAAACACATACGAGCTAAACAGCTACGTATGGGACCAACAGCTACATACGGGCCAGTCGAGCCGCGTATGAGACAACAACATGCATACGAGCCAAATAAGCTCTGTATGAGACCAACATCTACATACGGGCCAGTCGAGCCGCGTATGAGACAACAACACATACAACAACCATACAGGTAATCAAACCTAGAAGCAATCAACTGTGCTTACTAGCAAACTTGATCTTCTAAAATTAGAAGTAACAAAAGAATCTACTATAATCAACCTAGCATGGGTTTCTTCTAAAATCAACTCATCATGGCATACCTACTATAATCGACTCAAACATGAGTTTCTTTCTAAAATCGACCCAAACATGATATTCTACTACAACTTAACCATGGGTTTCTTTCTACAACAATTCAAGCATGGATCTAATACAACTCAAGCATGGTAGTCCTACTTACTAACTCAAACATGATAAGTCAACTAGAATGTCACATAGCATGAATGGGTTCTTTTTTTTTTTTGACATAGACAACACTCATCTTTATGTTATTTTCTCAAGTTCTACCATTCATACTTTTTATAGGATCCCTTTGATCCATAAATTTATAACAATACTTTAGTTTATTCGAACTTCTTCAAAACATCCAAATACGTATATAAACCATACACCCATATTTGATATCATCATCTAAATATAACTCATCCATTATATAGGTTTTTATATACTCAAAATAGTTAATTTCACCATATTTTTACAATCACAAAAATACGTAAATAAATCGATACTTACTTATTTCTTTAAACCACGAAAATATATAACTAATATAACTCACATATTCTTCAACCCACAAAATATAAAATAAACCAACTCACATATATCTTTAAACCATGAAAATATATAAATAATATAACTCACCGCATTTGATATCATCATATAAAAATAACTCGTTCCCATATACACAAATATATAAACAAACTAACTCACTTATTTCTTTAAACCATAAAATACACAAATATATAAACAAACTAACTCACTTATTTCTTTAAACCATAAAATACACAAATATATAAACAAACTAACTCACTTATTTCTTTAAACCATAAAATACACAAATATATAAACAAACTAACTCACATAATACATATGATAAATCATACTCACATAATTTTTAACACACCAAAAACACATAATAAATTAACTTACAATTTTCCGCGAAGATCCGAAGCGCCATGCCACTTCGCCTCCAAAGTCGCAATATATCCTTCCGGAATCCAATCGAAAATCCGACAACACCACCATGTAGAGAATCCCTCCATTAATCTAACCCTCAACTTAATTCGAAATTGACGAAGAAATGGAGGTGGATTTTGAGGTGGGGAAGAGAATCGTTGATGGGTTCTTTGGGGTTTTTTGGATCGGAATGGAAGGAGAACGAAGGACGAAGGAGGAGAAGAGAACGAAGGTGGGGTCGGGGTTTCTTCGATCGGTCGGCGCGGACGAACGGGGGGGAGAAGAAGGGTGGTCGGGTTCTTTTGGGTTCGGCATCGAACCAGGAAGGAGAAGGGAACGGGAAGGAAGAAGATGGAGGTGGGGGTCGGGGTTTCTCATCGACTGGGTGTGAACGGGGAGGAGAAGGGGATGGAGAAGGAGGAGGCCGGGTGGGGTGTGGGGGTTTCATGGGTTCGGTTTGGGAATGAACGGGAAGAAGAAGGGAAGAAGAAGGAGAAGAAGGAGAGAGAGAGAAGGGGGTTTTTGTAAAAATGGGAAAATAAACAATAATAGATGATAAATATCTAGGGGAATGTTTCATATAAGCCCTCTAACTTCAATACATTTCAAATAAAGCCCAACTCTCTATTCTAATAATTCCAAATAATACAAAATACATTAAAACTACTTTGTAGATAATCCGTATAAAAATAATTTAATCTTGAAAATAATAATAAAATAAAATAAACAATAACGGATATTTCTTAATTAAAATAATAGTTATCAGAAAATCCATGATCGCGCGAAATTCTCAATCGCACACACATTTCGATGCAAAATAGTCATATGCTATTTTTCGGGTCGTTACATCACTCCCTCCTTAGAATCGTTCTGTCCTCAGAACGCTGCTAGTGGAGAGGAAGACAACCACAACATCAATGGTTCACGAGACATTTTCCCGAACCATCTCCAGTTCCTCGAGTGATATTCTTGAAAACTGGTCTTCTACCAAGTTGAACTGTTGTCCTTCAGCCTTCTGGACAGACCCACTATGAATTTAATGCTGACACTCCTCTGCTCCTGCTCTGGAGTAGACAATGGCTGCATTACCTTGCTCTATCCTTGTCTACAAGTGTTGTTGATTTACTCCTTGGTTACGACTCCTGTTGATTGGTGACCACTCCCTCCTTAGAAAGGACGAAGTCATACATTGTCGCTTCAGCCCCTGAGTCACTCCTCTTGGTGACCTTGCTGAATTGTTAACACGGTTGCCCTCTGTCTGAGCAATATCTCCTCCTTGGTGTGCTCCTAGTGGCGGCTTAATCATAAGCTGATCTTAGAGAACTCTGCCGCTTCAGTGCTCAAATCTCTGTATTTCCTGCCTAAGCCTTCTGACTTGCTCACTTGGACTCGGTTGCAGCTCCCATCGTGCCAAAACTGAGCTCTAAACTTGAGTAATCACTCTAATACTGGCTTGATTGACCTCATCATCTAGCTTCCTGCGTCCTTCACGGTCTTTGGCTGAGGTCAATTCTTCACTGATCTCGATCTTTTGCAGTTCAGCAGTCACTCCCTCCTTAGAATAGGGCATGGCCTATAATCATTACTTCAAACTTCCAGGATTCTCTCCTGTAATTTGTCCGAAGCTGATGCTCCAGATGGTGTATTCAAACAAACCAAATCTAGAGTTGCCTCCCGCACATATCTCAACACTTGAAAAATAGTTCGAACAAAAGAATGTGATGAACCACAATTGAACAAAACAGTTGTATGGATTCCATATATATATATAAATCCAACTGGTTACGAAAGTGTTTCATCATACCTTACTTCTTAGTCCAAAATAATTTCCAAAAATACAACTTTTAACTTAGTTGCAGTTCTATAGGCACATACCGGTATTAGCACTCCTGCCTTCTACAGCTTGCTGGTAGTAAGTGCGAACTCTACCCTCGGTGAACAGGCTCCTTTCCTTTATTGTTCATCTTCGAGGTTGATCTGCCGTTCCTCCGGTGAAGCTGGGGAACATCTGGTTGGATACGACCAATCCTTCCACATTGGTAACATGTACGGGTATCTATCTGAGTGTCCTTCCTCGAACACTGGTTCTTGAGATGGCCATGCTCACCTCATAAAAACAACTTCCTGAGCTTCCTCATTTTCCGATGTATGCTGGCTGTGCCGCTGTGTGTTGATCCATACTTAGTCCTTACGGTGGTGAAGTCTCCTTGGCTTCTCGCTCAAGATTATCGGATCATCCAACGATATCGGTTCACTCTCTTCCATCAACACCTCCTTGGTTAGGACATCCTCGAACATCATTCATGTGCTTAAAGGATGGTAACACATATACTGGAATTAGCCCAGGTATAGAAAAATTATAAAACATAAGTTGAAGGAACCAACAATATGAATTATAACCATCTACAACTAACTAAAACCCAACTCTTAAAAGGCATTTAAGTTTAATTTTCCTACTGTGTCGGACTGTAAATTGAAGTCAGCTCTGATACCACTTGTAACGCCTCGATCTCCCCGTCGCTGGGAAACCGTGACACATGCCAAGATCTTTCCTTCAATTAGTCTCGAGACACAGAAAAACTGGAAAATTTAAAAACTTTTCTTCAACACAGAGTTACTACGCAGTAATTACAAATATCAGTTTGTAATACCAAACTGTACTGCCTGCCCCTTTTCTTTTCTTTTTTGACTCCAAAATCAATTCTTCCAATTTCTATATCACTTTAAACATAAACTAAAATAGTTATGATTCAAAGAAAATTTGGGCAGAGTCTCCCTTGTATTTTTTGCCCAAAACACAGAAAAGCTTACGGAATTTTGCTCTAAATTCCGTAGCTTACATCACAGGCAATAATAATATGGGCTCCCCAGGCCAAAATGAGCATCATCACACAGGCAATATATATATATGCTCTGGGGGCCAAACTCATAACGGTTTAACAAATATCAATTAAAAAGCATAAATCCTTTTGAAAACGTAGTAAGTTTTTAGAAAATAACCTGTAAAAACCTACCACGACGCCCGGCACTCCACAACGAAATGGGTACGGGTCGAAACCATATCCTGCTGCCTCACACTATGCTCTTCCTCATCATTCTCATACTTATACATCAAAAATACAATTTAAAGCATAAATCTTTACTATTTACAATTAAAACATAACAACAAATTATAACTGGAGCTCCACTCCACGGAACCTGTACCTACACCTCACCTCTGCACTGCTGAGGACCTGTAACAGTAGGGACCTAGGGTAGCCCAGGGACTCCCTAACCCCCAAACACTAAGGGGTTAGCCATTTCTGGTGTGAGTATAATTTATTAAATAAGTAAATAAATTAAACTTACAAGTAAAAACATAACGAACTCACAATTACCAAGATAAACAAATCTTACTTGGCATCTGAACATGTAACATCATAAATGAGATTTTTCATCAAATACTCTCTGAGTCATCACCTGTATGTATATCTATACCCGCTCATAACATACTTATATTTAGTAACCCTTTGAATAACCACCCATAATACAATATGATTTTGTTTCCTTATCTCATGTATCCCATCATAAACATATGCCTTCATCCTCATACTACCACATTCATTCATGTCCAACCTCACATCTCATTTCACCTTACCATTTACTTGCATTTTATCACAATACACCCCATATCCCAACATAGTTTGGTAATAACACAATCACATCCCAAGCCCATAGCTTGGTTATTAATCTACTCCAACTATCACACTCGCAATTTATCTCGAATGGAAAGGACACGTGTACATATAATTTGTGCCAGTGTATGTTATGACTTAACTCTAATGCAAATTACCAATACAATGATACTCTTATTCTAATGCAAGATTACTAATGCGATGATGCTCTTATTCTAATGCCAGCAAGTCTCCGAAGCAACATGCAGCCCATAAATACATGCGCCCCATCTCAAGCCGTTTCTCCATATATAGGGATTTGAACCCGCGTTATGAATTTCTAATTGTACACAACCTGTTCCTGACAGATACTACATGACTGATGAGGTTGCACATGTGGTCAAGTCCCACCATTGCAGTAGGCTCATGGTGTCTATGTTTGCCACTACTACCCGGTACACCGGACCTCACTCAAAAACCAGACGAACACAGGGTCTTCCGAGCCCCTAACTCATAGACCGCTATCTATGGCCTGTTCGCTTCCCCCTGGCCAAGGACCCGACGAAGTTCCGGGGTCCATCCCCCTAGCTCCGCCCGCCTTATCATGGCACTTCAGGAATTAACAGCGCGCGATACGCATCCCGTGCTCCCAACTCGTGAGACGGCACCGTACGTATCCCTTTGACGGGAAGGTACAACCCAATATCACCACCTAAGGCCTGCTTCGAGGGACAAGTTGGTCGTAAGGCGCTACCTACAACCAACTCCTCTCTTTCGGCAAAGGGTCGAAGTGAAATGATCTTTATAAGTCACTACCTTAATGATGTTCCTAATCCTGAACAATCCTAGGAATGACAACATTACACAACATGCTAGGTCTTAAATTAGACTTCGCAAGATAACTCTATTAGGCTGCTCAACCTAAACTCACCAGAATCCCTCAGGATCTGGTTCATGGCCTATCGATCCAAGACCCCGGCAATACGAACGCATTCGCATGCTACTACCTGAACTTGGATTTCGTCACACTCCGGTCCGCAATCAACCAACGGTTAAGATCTGACGGCACCCACGAAGTGACTCGTCCACAGTCCCTTAGGAGTAAGCTAAACACACGTCTTGATGGTCGATAGCCCTAGGACGATGATATCACCCTAGACGAGCACAACAAACTGCGTATTAGCTAAGAAGCTACATACGAGTAACCAAAAACACATACGAGCTAAACAGCTACGTATGGGACCAACAGCTACATACGGGCCAGTCGAGCCGCGTATGAGACAACAACATGCATACGAGCCAAATAAGCTCTGTATGAGACCAACATCTACATACGGGCCAGTCGAGCCGCGTATGAGACAACAACACATACAACAACCATACAGGTAATCAAACCTAGAAGCAATCAACTGTGCTTACTAGCAAACTTGATCTTCTAAAATTAGAAGTAACAAAAGAATCTACTATAATCAACCTAGCATGGGTTTCTTCTAAAATCAACTCATCATGGCATACCTACTATAATCGACTCAAACATGAGTTTCTTTCTAAAATCGACCCAAACATGATATTCTACTACAACTTAACCATGGGTTTCTTTCTACAACAATTCAAGCATGGATCTAATACAACTCAAGCATGGTAGTCCTACTTACTAACTCAAACATGATAAGTCAACTAGAATGTCACATAGCATGAATGGGTTCTTTTTTTTTTTGACATAGACAACACTCATCTTTATGTTATTTTCTCAAGTTCTACCATTCATACTTTTTATAGGATCCCTTTGATCCATAAATTTATAACAATACTTTAGTTTATTCGAACTTCTTCAAAACATCCAAATACGTATATAAACCATACACCCATATTTGATATCATCATCTAAATATAACTCATCCATTATATAGGTTTTTATATACTCAAAATAGTTAATTTCACCATATTTTTACAATCACAAAAATACGTAAATAAATCGATACTTACTTATTTCTTTAAACCACGAAAATATATAACTAATATAACTCACATATTCTTCAACCCACAAAATATAAAATAAACCAACTCACATATATCTTTAAACCATGAAAATATATAAATAATATAACTCACCGCATTTGATATCATCATATAAAAATAACTCGTTCCCATATACACAAATATATAAACAAACTAACTCACTTATTTCTTTAAACCATAAAATACACAAATATATAAACAAACTAACTCACTTATTTCTTTAAACCATAAAATACACAAATATATAAACAAACTAACTCACTTATTTCTTTAAACCATAAAATACACAAATATATAAACAAACTAACTCACATAATACATATGATAAATCATACTCACATAATTTTTAACACACCAAAAACACATAATAAATTAACTCACAATTTTCCGCGAAGATCCGAAGCGCCATGCCACTTCGCCTCCAAAGTCGCAATATATCCTTCCGGAATCCAATCGAAAATCCGACAACACCACCATGTAGAGAATCCCTCCATTAATCTAACCCTCAACTTAATTCGAAATTGACGAAGAAATGGAGGTGGATTTTGAGGTGGGGAAGAGAATCGTTGATGGGTTCTTTGGGGTTTTTTGGATCGGAATGGAAGGAGAACGAAGGACGAAGGAGGAGAAGAGAACGAAGGTGGGGTCGGGGTTTCTTCGATCGGTCGGCGCGGACGAACGGGGGGGAGAAGAAGGGTGGTCGGGTTCTTTTGGGTTCGGCATCGAACCAGGAAGGAGAAGGGAACGGGAAGGAAGAAGATGGAGGTGGGGGTCGGGGTTTCTCATCGACTGGGTGTGAACGGGGAGGAGAAGGGGATGGAGAAGGAGGAGGCCGGGTGGGGTGTGGGGGTTTCATGGGTTCGGTTTGGGAATGAACGGGAAGAAGAAGGGAAGAAGAAGGAGAAGAAGGAGAGAGAGAGAAGGGGGTTTTTGTAAAAATGGGAAAATAAACAATAATAGATGATAAATATCTAGGGGAATGTTTCATATAAGCCCTCTAACTTCAATACATTTCAAATAAAGCCCAACTCTCTATTCTAATAATTCCAAATAATACAAAATACATTAAAACTACTTTGTAGATAATCCGTATAAAAATAATTTAATCTTGAAAATAATAATAAAATAAAATAAACAATAACGGATATTTCTTAATTAAAATAATAGTTATCAGAAAATCCATGATCGCGCGAAATTCTCAATCGCACACACATTTCGATGCAAAATAGTCATATGCTATTTTTCGGGTCGTTACATCACTCCCTCCTTAGAATCGTTCTGTCCTCAGAACGCTGCTAGTGGAGAGGAAGACAACCACAACATCAATGGTTCACGAGACATTTTCCCGAACCATCTCCAGTTCCTCGAGTGATATTCTTGAAAACTGGTCTTCTACCAAGTTGAACTGTTGTCCTTCAGCCTTCTGGACAGACCCACTATGAATTTAATGCTGACACTCCTCTGCTCCTGCTCTGGAGTAGACAATGGCTGCATTACCTTGCTCTATCCTTGTCTACAAGTGTTGTTGATTTACTCCTTGGTTACGACTCCTGTTGATTGGTGACCACTCCCTCCTTAGAAAGGACGAAGTCATACATTGTCGCTTCAGCCCCTGAGTCACTCCTCTTGGTGACCTTGCTGAATTGTTAACACGGTTGCCCTCTGTCTGAGCAATATCTCCTCCTTGGTGTGCTCCTAGTGGCGGCTTAATCATAAGCTGATCTTAGAGAACTCTGCCGCTTCAGTGCTCAAATCTCTGTATTTCCTGCCTAAGCCTTCTGACTTGCTCACTTGGACTCGGTTGCAGCTCCCATCGTGCCAAAACTGAGCTCTAAACTTGAGTAATCACTCTAATACTGACTTGATTGACCTCATCATCTAGCTTCCTGCGTCCTTCACGGTCTTTGGCTGAGGTCAATTCTTCACTGATCTCGATCTTTTGCAGTTCAGCAGTCACTCCCTCCTTAGAATAGGGCATGGCCTATAATCATTACTTCAAACTTCCAGGATTCTCTCCTGTAATTTATCCGAAGCTGATGCTCCAGATGGTGTATTCAAACAAACCAAATCTAGAGTTGCCTCCCGCACATATCTCAACACTTGAAAAATAGTTCGGACAAAAGAATGTGATGAACCACAATTGAACAAAACAGTTGTATGGATTCCATATATATATATAAATCCAACTGGTTACGAAAGTGTTTCATCATACCTTACTTCTTAGTCCAAAATAATTTCCAAAAATACAACTTTTAACTTAGTTGCAGTTCTATAGGCACATACCGGTATTAGCACTCCTGCCTTCTACAGCTTGCTGGTAGTAAGTGCGAACTCTACCCTCGGTGAACAGGCTCCTTTCCTTTATTGTTCATCTTCGAGGTTGATCTGCCGTTCCTCCGGTGAAGCTGGGGAACATCTGGTTGGATACGACCAATCCTTCCACATTGGTAACATGTACGGGTATCTATCTGAGTGTCCTTCCTCGAACACTGGTTCTTGAGATGGCCATGCTCACCTCATAAAAACAACTTCCTGAGCTTCCTCATTTTCCGATGTATGCTGGCTGTGCCGCTGTGTGTTGATCCATACTTAGTCCTTACGGTGGTGAAGTCTCCTTGGCTTCTCGCTCAAGATTATCGGATCATCCAACGATATCGGTTCACTCTCTTCCATCAACACCTCCTTGGTTAGGACATCCTCGAACATCATTCATGTGCTTAAAGGATGGTAACACATATACTGGAATTAGCCCAGGTATAGAAAAATTATAAAACATAAGTTGAAGGAACCAACAATATGAATTATAACCATCTACAACTAACTAAAACCCAACTCTTAAAAGGCATTTAAGTTTAATTTTCCTACTGTGTCGGACTGTAAATTGAAGTCAGCTCTGATACCACTTGTAACGCCTCGATCTCCCCGTCGCTGGGAAACCGTGACACATGCCAAGATCTTTCCTTCAATTAGTCTCGAGACACAGAAAAACTGGAAAATTTAAAAACTTTTCTTCAACACAGAGTTACTACGCAGTAATTACAAATATCAGTTTGTAATACCAAACTGTACTGCCTGCCCCTTTTCTTTTCTTTTTTGACTCCAAAATCAATTCTTCCAATTTCTATATCACTTTAAACATAAACTAAAATAGTTATGATTCAAAGAAAATTTGGGCAGAGTCTCCCTTGTATTTTTTGCCCAAAACACAGAAAAGCTTACGGAATTTTGCTCTAAATTCCGTAGCTTACATCACAGGCAATAATAATATGGGCTCCCCAGGCCAAAATGAGCATCATCACACAGGCAATATATATATATGCTCTGGGGGCCAAACTCATAACGGTTTAACAAATATCAATTAAAAAGCATAAATCCTTTTGAAAACGTAGTAAGTTTTTAGAAAATAACCTGTAAAAACCTACCACGACGCCCGGCACTCCACAACGAAATGGGTACGGGTCGAAACCATATCCTGCTGCCTCACACTATGCTCTTCCTCATCATTCTCATACTTATACATCAAAAATACAATTTAAAGCATAAATCTTTACTATTTACAATTAAAACATAACAACAAATTATAACTGGAGCTCCACTCCACGGAACCTGTACCTACACCTCACCTCTGCACTGCTGAGGACCTGTAACAGTAGGGACCTAGGGTAGTCCAGGGACTCCCTAACCCCCAAACACTAAGGGGTTAGCCATTTCTGGTGTGAGTATAATTTATTAAATAAGTAAATAAATTAAACTTACAAGTAAAAACATAACGAACTCACAATTACCAAGATAAACAAATCTTACTTGGCATCTGAACATGTAACATCATAAATGAGATTTTTCATCAAATACTCTCTGAGTCATCACCTGTATGTATATCTATACCCGCTCATAACATACTTATATTTAGTAACCCTTTGAATAACCACCCATAATACAATATGATTTTGTTTCCTTATCTCATGTATCCCATCATAAACATATGCCTTCATCCTCATACTACCACATTCATTCATGTCCAACCTCACATCTCATTTCACCTTACCATTTACTTGCATTTTATCACAATACACCCCATATCCCAACATAGTTTGGTAATAACACAATCACATCCCAAGCCCATAGCTTGGTTATTAATCTACTCCAACTATCACACTCGCAATTTATCTCGAATGGAAAGGACACGTGTACATATAATTTGTGCCAGTGTATGTTATGACTTAACTCTAATGCAAATTACCAATACAATGATACTCTTATTCTAATGCAAGATTACTAATGCGATGATGCTCTTATTCTAATGCCAGCAAGTCTCCGAAGCAACATGCAGCCCATAAATACATGCGCCCCATCTCAAGCCGTTTCTCCATATATAGGGATTTGAACCCGCGTTATGAATTTCTAATTGTACACAACCTGTTCCTGACAGATACTACATGACTGATGAGGTTGCACATGTGGTCAAGTCCCACCATTGCAGTAGGCTCATGGTGTCTATGTTTGCCACTACTACCCGGTACACCGGACCTCACTCAAAAACCAGACGAACACAGGGTCTTCCGAGCCCCTAACTCATAGACCGCTATCTATGGCCTGTTCGCTTCCCCCTGGCCAAGGACCCGACGAAGTTCCGGGGTCCATCCCCCTAGCTCCGCCTGCCTTATCATGGCACTTCAGGAATTAACAGCGCGCGATACGCATCCCGTGCTCCCAACTCGTGAGACGGCACCGTACGTATCCCTTTGACGGGAAGGTACAACCCAATATCACCACCTAAGGCCTGCTTCGAGGGACAAGTTGGTCGTAAGGCGCTACCTACAACCAACTCCTCTCTTTCGGCAAAGGGTCGAAGTAAAATGATCTTTATAAGTCACTACCTTAATGATGTTCCTAATCCTGAACAATCCTAGGAATGACAACATTACACAACATGCTAGGTCTTAAATTAGACTTCGCAAGATAACTCTATTAGGCTGCTCAACCTAAACTCACCAGACCCCTCAGGATCTGGTTCATGGCCTATCGATCCAAGACCCCGGCAATACGAACGCATTCGCATGCTACTACCTGAACTTGGATTTCGTCACACTCCGGTCCGCAATCAACCAACGGTTAAGATCTGACGGCACCCGCGAAGTGACTCGTCCACAGTCCCTTAGGAGTAAGCTAAACACACGTCTTGATGGTCGATAGCCCTAGGACGATGATATCACCCTAGACGAGCACAACAAACTGCGTATTAGCTAAGAAGCTACATACGAGTAACCAAAAACACATACGAGCTAAACAGCTACGTATGGGACCAACAGCTACATACGGGCCAGTCGAGCCGCGTATGAGACAATAACATGCATACGAGCCAAATAAGCTCTGTATGAGACCAACATCTACATACGGGCCAGTCGAGCCGCGTATGAGACAACAACACATACAACAACCATACAGGTAATCAAACCTAGAAGCAATCAACTGTGTTTACTAGCAAACTTGATCTTCTAAAATTAGAAGTAACAAAAGAATCTACTATAATCAACCTAGCATGGGTTTCTTCTAAAATCAACTCATCATGGCATACCTACTATAATCGACTCAAACATGAGTTTCTTTCTAAAATCGACCCAAACATGATATTCTACTACAACTTAACCATGGGTTTCTTTCTACAACAATTCAAGCATGGATCTAATACAACTCAAGCATGGTAGTCCTACTTACTAACTCAAACATGATAAGTCAACTAGAATGTCACATAGCATGAATGAGTTCTTTTTTTTTTTTGACATAGACAACACTCATCTTTATGTTATTTTCTCAAGTTCTACCATTCATACTTTTTATAGGATCCCTTTGATCCATAAATTTAAAACAATACTTTAGTTTATTCGAACTTCTTCAAAACATCCAAATACGTATATAAACCATACACCCATATTTGATATCATCATCTAAATATAACTCATCCATTATATAGGTTTTTATATACTCAAAATAGTTAATTTCACCATATTTTTACAATCATAAAAATACGTAAATAAATCGATACTTACTTATTTCTTTAAACCACGAAAATATATAACTAATATAACTCACATATTCTTCAACCCACAAAATATAAAATAAACCAACTCACATATATCTTTAAACCATGAAAATATATAAATAATATAACTCACCGCATTTGATATCATCATATAAAAATAACTCGTTCCCATATACACAAATATATAAACAAACTAACTCACTTATTTCTTTAAACCATAAAATACACAAATATATAAACAAACTAACTCACTTATTTCTTTAAACCATAAAATACACAAATATATAAACAAACTAACTCACATAATACATATGATAAATCATACTCACATAATTTTTAACACACCAAAAACACATAATAAATTAACTCACAATTTTCCGCGAAGATCCGAAGCGCCATGCCACTTCGCCTCCAAAGTCGCAATATATCCTTCCGGAATCCAATCGAAAATCCGACAACACCACCATGTAGAGAATCCCTCCATTAATCTAACCCTCAACTTAATTCGAAATTGACGAAGAAATGGAGGTGGATTTTGAGGTGGGGAAGAGAATCGTTGATGGGTTCTTTGGGGTTTTTTGGATCGGAATGGAAGGAGAACGAAGGACGAAGGAGGAGAAGAGAACGAAGGTGGGGTCGGGGTTTCTTCGATCGGTCGGCGCGGACGAACGGGGGGGAGAAGAAGGGTGGTCGGGTTCTTTTGGGTTCGGCATCGAACCAGGAAGGAGAAGGGAACGGGAAGGAAGAAGATGGAGGTGGGGGTCGGGGTTTCTCATCGACTGGGTGTGAACGGGGAGGAGAAGGGGATGGAGAAGGAGGAGGCCGGGTGGGGTGTGGGGGTTTCATGGGTTCGGTTTGGGAATGAACGGGAAGAAGAAGGGAAGAAGAAGGAGAAGAAGGAGAGAGAGAGAAGGGGGTTTTTGTAAAAATGGGAAAATAAACAATAATAGATGATAAATATCTAGGGGAATGTTTCATATAAGCCCTCTAACTTCAATACATTTCAAATAAAGCCCAACTCTCTATTCTAATAATTCCAAATAATACAAAATACATTAAAACTACTTTGTAGATAATCCGTATAAAAATAATTTAATCTTGAAAATAATAATAAAATAAAATAAACAATAACGGATATTTCTTAATTTAAAATAATAGTTATCAGAAAATCCATGATCGCGCGAAATTCTCAATCGCACACACATTTCGATGCAAAATAGTCATATGCTATTTTTCGGTTCGTTACATGCTGCTTGGGAGGAGGAGGTGGGACCTGCTGGGCCGGCGGAGGGAGGTCGGACTGAGGAATAGGATTGACTGGGACTTCATTCGCCGGGTCGGCGAGGTTGCCCACACGGTTCGACCCTCTGGATCTGACCTTCTTCGGCGGCATGACTGCAGAGGACGACGGAGAATGGGCTGAGGCTGTTCGTGTGGTTTTCCCACAGACGGCGCCAATCTGTTACCGCTGATTTCGGTGTGGGGGTAAACAGATAGAATTTGTGAGTCCGGGAACAACCTGAACAGTTGACTCAGCCTTCTTGCTCCTGTCACGACCTGTAAGGAAGTGCGAAACACCGGGGTTGATTCCGGCGACGCACCCTCCGACGCTCTTGTCAGTAATCAGAAAAAGATTAAGAAAGAGCTTAAGTGGTGAAAAAGTAATCAACCTGGTCTTGGTGGTAGAGGGGTCGTATTTGTAGTCGCCTTTGGAACGGTTAGGGACCTGATTTCCTGCTTAACAGTAAGGAGGAAAATCCTCCCATTCTGTTTTGGGAAATCAGCCCATGATTCCCGGTGGGAGCAAATCAGGGCTGTTGATTAGGCTAAATCAGGGATCCTGATTTGCCCCTTGTTGATTTGGGTTCGCCTTGGGTCGGGACCCGAACCCAACAGGTGTGGATCCGCTCGCGGGTTATTGGATCTGTGAGAAGAAGATTCAGTACCCGCCTTGGATCCACTTGAATGTGAAATTACCATTTTACCCCCGAGCATCAAGATTCGTGCCCAATCTGGACGGCTCCGATTTAACCCTATTTTTAGCCATATCAACGTGCAACATGTGTATGTTTAGTGTTAAAAAAATATTGTGAAATTGTTTTGCACGTGCGTTGCACATTTTAAATAGGTAATATTTTTTTTTATTTCTTTATTTTTGTTGTAATTAATAGAAGAGTTGGAGTTGCACGTGCAATACACGGGTGTGTATGTTGACAACATTACAACTTTAATTCTCCCATTATAATATTAGAGATTCAGAGAGTACTTGCTGTCTCTTATTGCCATGATCTCATCAGATATTTATATGACCATATCAACTAGTGCTACCTTGTGTGCAAATTTGCACAGATTAAAATAATTTTTGAGGAACTAATAAAATTACATGAAATTCTAAAATTTAGAGATCGTATCTTAATTATTTCAATCACAATATAATTAAAAGATGACAAATTTAATTCGTACTTTCAAACTAACCAACATTATTTTGTATTTCTATTTAACTGAAAGAAAATGAAAAAGAAATCGAATAATTACCGAAGTTGGGCTATAGCTATTCTCAGACTCCTTGATGTACTATGCTATCTCTATCTCGACTGCATGGATCTTGACAACCTTTCTTCTCAAATCAAACATTTTCTATCAAATCAAATATATTCAAGATCAGAAACATGGGAAATAATTGATAAGTAGCTATATCAAAAAATGACATATATATAGATTAATTCATAGGCATTTTCTCGGTGTCGGTTAAGCTGAGAAGGAGATGCGACAACTGGGAACACGTAGTGACGACCGTATACGGGCCATATGACTCTAGATTACGGAAGGATTTATGGAAGGAATTGGATGTTATCAGAAGAAGATGGGATCGCGCATGGGTGGTTGGTGGTGACTTCAATATCACCCGATTCCAAGATGAACATAGAGGGAGGGGCCACAGCCGTACTAAACAGGAACTGTTCAATAGAACCATCGACGATTTAGATTTGATGGAGCTAGAGATGGTAGACAGAAAATTTACTTGGTCGAACATGCAATTATGTCCAACCCTAGCGAAACTAGATAGAGTTTTGGTGTCCTCCGACTGGGAGGATGTCTTCCCCTTTACAAAGGTGAAATCGGCGGCTCGCTATACATCAGATCATCTGCCCTTGATCATAGATTGTGAGGCGATGTCCAAGAGGACGTATTTTCCTTTTAGATTTGAAAAATCGTGGACCACTTGCGAAGAGACGCGGGAACAGATTCAGGAGTCATGGAATCGAACGACATCTCAAACTTCGGCAGTGGGAATATGGGTAGAAAAGACAAGGCGGTTAAGAAGGGATCTAAAGGGATGGGCAAAAGTTAAATTTGGAAGCAATAATTCAAGACGAGAGGCGATTGGACGCAGGAATCAAGAGTTGGAAATTGTACAAGAAGAAAGGGACCTACTGGCATCAGAGAGAGACGAATTAGCAAGCGGGAGGTTGGAGCTTCAACACTTAAGCATTATGGAGGAGATGCACTGGAAGCAACGGTCAAGAATCCAATGGCTGAAGGAGGGAGATGCAATTACAAAATTCTTCCACAAAGTGGCTAACGGAAGGAGAAGACGCAATCACATTACAGGGCTAGAGATAGACGATGTGTGGAATGAGAATGAAGAACGGATTAGAGCTCACCTAGAGCAGAAGTACCAAGATTTGTTAGGACAAAGAGATCGAGATAGAAGTTGTCTCTCACCGGACATGTGGAGCCATTCAAGGATAGACGGGAGCGACGGTCTGGAAAATATATTTTCAGAAGAGGAAGTCAGGAATGCTATCAACAAGTTGGGTCAGGACAAGGCACCGGGACCGGACGGGTTTCCAATATTTTTCTACAAGATATATTGGGAGATCATCAAGGAGGACTTCATGAAGATCGTCACTGACTTTCACGGGGGCACGGCGAATCTTGAAAGGTTAAACTACGCGTCCACCATCCTCATTCCCAAGAAGCAGGAGGTCCGCAAGGCAGAGGATCTACGCCCGATAAGTCTATTAAATGGTTCTTTCAAGATTATTACAAAAGTCCTGGCTGAGCGCTTGGCACCAAACATGGAGGACGTGGTCGCTACGTCCCAGAGCGGCTTCATTCGCGGAAGAGATATCATGGACAGCATAGCCGCCGCCCACGAGGCAGTATTCAGAGGACACAAAGAAAAGGCAGACGATTTCCTATTTAAAATCGACTTCAAAAAGGCCTACGACTCGGTTAACTGGGAGTGTCTAGACGAGGCACTTAAGCTCAAAGGATTTGGCGTCAAATGGAGATCATGGATGAAGCATTGCGTCCAAGGAGGGAAGTCACGAATTATAGTGAACAATTGGCAGGGCAAAGAAATAAGATGCAAAAGAGGCCTTAGGCAAGGAGATCCTCTATCTTCGCTTCTTTTTGCTATTGTGGCAGACGGCTTGGCCGAGATGATCAGGAGAGCTCAGGAAAGCAACGACATTAAAGGCATTCAAATCAAGGGGATAGAGAGGCCAACTGCCATTCTTCAATACGCGGACGATACCCTATTATTCGGCAGAGCAAACACGCAGGAGGTCGAGGCCATCAAAGCGGCACTTATTTGTTTCCATAGCTGGTCAGGACTGGAAATAAACCTTTCTAAGAGTAGTATCACCCCAATTAGCGATCAGGTATCAACCCCTATTCCCCAAATTGCGGGAAGTCTAGGGCGTCAGACATCCGTGTTTCCGATCAAATATCTTGTAATGCCAATCAGGCCAGGGAAGCTACTCAGAGAAGATTGGTCACCCCTTATTGACAAGATAACTAAGATGTTGGCAGGGTGGGAGAGTAAATACCTTACGTTAGGCGGGAGAATCGTTTTGCTAAACTCGGTGCTAAGTGCAATTCCCTTGTATCTTATGTCTATTTACGAACTTCCTAAGTGGGTGATCAACAAGATAGACAAAATAAGAAGGCGTTTCCTATGGAAGGGCTCCGGTGAAGGAAACAAAGGTTTTCACCTAGTTAAATGGGGAAGAGTGTGCAAGAGAAGAGAATTCGGCGGTCTGGGAATTCTAAATCTGCAAGAGATGAATCAGGCTTTACTTAGCAAATGGTGGTGGAAAATCTACAAAAAAGGGAAAGGGTGGTGGAACTTCTCTTTTGACCGGTATCGTAAAAGGAAAAAATACAGGTTCGGTGGCCGGAGCCGCTTTGGCAAGGTCTCTTACTTATGGAAGGGAGTGGCGAAGCAGGGAGACATCTTCACCACCAACACTACTTGCAAGGTGGGCAACGGAAAGGCCACTAGATTCTGAAAAGACAAATGGTGCAGGAACAGAGCACTGAGATATACCTTCCCAAAGGCAGCGGAGAATGCAGTTAATCCGGACGCCTTAGTTGCTGACGTATGGAAGAATGAGAGGCTGTCCATTACTGTATCAGGAAACTTGAATTCAGAAAGTAACGAGCAGTTTGAAGAGCTTAACAGGTACATACAAGTGGAAGGGGGACAATTGAACAACGACCTCGATGAGCGATGGTGGAGTCTCGACGAATCTAAGCTTTTCTCGGTAGCTTCAATGTACAGGTGGTTAAACGACGGAGGGATAAGGTGCTCGGTAGAGAACGTCATTTGGGGTACACAAGCGCCTTTGAAAGTTAAGGTGTTTTGTTGGCTGGTTCATAACGATGCTATCTTAACGAAAGTCAACTTAAAAAAAAGAAACATGCAGATCGACGTTTCATGCGCTCTATGCTTAGCAGCAGAAGAGGATACGAATCACCTTTTATTCACTTGTAATAAGGCGGCTCTCGCATGGGAAGTAGTTTGTAGGGGTTTCGGGTGTGAGAGGTTCCCCACTTCATCCGCAGAAGTTTGGGGAACATGGAGAGAGAGTCATATTAGACGTGTCGATAGAGGTGCATGGGATATATCAGTAGCGGCTACCCTTTGGAGTCTATGGCTAGACCGAAATGACTTATGTTTTCGTTCATGCAACTATACATTTTCTACTTCGATGCATAAAATCTTTCGTTTCATTTATGATTGGGCAGGTTTTGTGGGTGCAAGAAAGAAACTAAGGATGGATTCAGATGGCTAGTTCGTCAGACTGGGAGGAGGGCGAGTTCGCCTTCAAGATGAGTTAGGAGGTTATTAGGTGGCTACTTCGTGTTCAGTCTATGATGTATCTCTTTCTCTTTATTATTGTATTTTGGTTGTACTTTGGGGATGGGCTCGGGGGAGCCGTCGATGTTGTTGGTTGTATTTTGGGAGGGGTGCTGGGAGTCGCCCTTATCTTTGTTGTTATTCTGTACTACTCTGCTTCATTAATGCAGCATTAATGAATCGATGACCGATGAGTCATCTTTTATCAAAAAAAAAAAAAAGACATATATAGAGATTAACAAATTCACAGTTTCAAACCAATATCATTCTATATTTTTTATTCAATTGAAGGGAAACCCTATAATTCTCGATGTGTGTAACTTTTCAACAATATTGCACATAATTTTCAAAAAATAGAAAATAGAAAAATCATTTATGAATAATTCAACTAATAATTACATCTATACAATATTACGCAATTTCTAAGGTTTGATTAACAGATACGATTCCACTTCAAAGTTTATGCGGAGAAATAGTGGGGGATTGCCTCCTTATTTTTTTGGTTTAAAAAGAAAAATTGAGAAAAATCCTTGTACCAAAAGTGATCTTAGGACTTAGGATAATATATTGTATAAATGAGGAATGTAAAACTAACTTCTAATCTTAGTGTCGTGAAACTAATATTATCTTCTATATGTTAGATATATTGTATAAATGAGGAATGTAAAACTAACTTCTAATCTTAGTGTCGTGAAACTAATATTATCTTCTATATGTTTGTGCAAGCCTTCATAAAATATTTTAACAAAAGATAGAATCAAAAAATCGAAAAATCGAAAAATCAAAACAATAATTAATCAATGCAAAAAATCATGTCATTAAAGACTCCAATACACTGACCAATTTTAATGGGAAAAAAGGTATACCCTTCAGCACTTGAGTAAAACATATAATAGTATATAGATTGTCGGGAAAAAAACTATAGTACTACATGAAAACTGAAATCATGTATATGTTAACTCTAGAAAAATTGTGTTCATTAAAAATGATATTTCTAAAGATTATATGCTAACTTCCCATTATATGACTTCTTTTTTATTCAATTCCCCTTAATCCAACCTCATTTAGCTTCATAAATAAGTAGGTCAACAATCATTGTATTTTCTAGGAGACATAGAAACATGAGCACTTTGCAAGTAAAAAAAAAGGAATAAGTCAAAGAAATGTAAACAGAACATAAGACTGAAATATAATCATAGGCAAAGAAATGTCCCCTTCACACATCAATTTCAAATGGGAGCGACCTCATGTCATTAGACCATCTGCAAAAAAGGAAGATATGCAAACTTTGATTTTGATCATCAATCAACAGAAGTAATTAAAGCTTTGACAAACAATGATGATCAAAATACCAAACTGGAAGATGGCTGTAATTGAATGTTACTATTTCACTGCTTCTTAACAAAGAAAAAAACACATGAAATTAACATTATGAGAAAGTGGAGTAAGTAATAATCATAATGAGAACACATACAGACAATCAAACAAAATGAGCGAAAAGTATAATCAGCATTCAAGTAAACCTAAGAATAAATCCATAAACAAAAAGAAAGAGAGGGAGATAGACCTAAGGAAGTTAGAAGAAGGCGGGAGTTTTTTTTGGGGGGGGGGGGGGGGGGGGGGGGGGGGCGAGTTAGGGGATGGGGGTAGGTTTGGGAAGAGCCACGGAATTTTGTGAGATTGGAAAAGTGGGAGAAGAAGAGACTTTGTTTGAGGGATTGTGGATTTTACTTTGTTTTTTTTAAAAATAAAATCGTGCGTAGTGCACGTGTTAGTTAAATAAGAAATCCCTATTTTTCCTCTCATCTCTCTATTTCAAAATAGAGAACTGGGAGAGCGTGTAGACTCTCTCTCCTATTAGTATAAGATATAGATATAACGCTATTAAATAATGCAAGGACAAGTATCTTTCATTGCTAAGTGAAAAATTGAGATTATCAAAATCATTCGAAAAGATGAACTTTGTAGAAATTCAATATTCTTTTTAAGTTGGCCAAATATGGTGGACTATAGTCCATAAAATCAAGTCAGAATAATGAAATTCAAAACAACATCAAATTTATCAAAAGTGCATTTTATTCCACAAAATCTAGCCGAAAGAGATTATTTAGAATATACTTAAAGGGCAAAATTTTAAAAAACGTCACAATAATTTGACGCTGTTTAAAAAAATGTCACAAAACTTTGACTTTTTAAAAAAACCGCACAATGTTTAACTTTCAACTCACGGAGTTATCCAACCGTTAACTGGGATAATAGTTATGTGATGTTTTTTTAAAACAAATGGGAACTTTTGTGATGTTTTTTAAAACAGAATAATAGTTATGTGTTGTTTTTTTAAACAAAACAATAGTTTTGTGATGTTTTTTTAAACATTACGTATAACCCAGTTAACGGTTGGATAACTCCGTGAGTTGAAAGTTAAACATTGTGCGGTTTTTTTAAAAAGTCAAAGTTTTGTGACGTTTTTTTAAACAGCGCTAAACTATTGTGACGTTTTTTTAAATTTAGCCTACTTAAAATCGGTTGAAAATGATGTACTGTAGCACAAAATCTTGCTAAATTAATACATAGAATCTCAAACTAGGTCCAAAACGGTGGGCTATACAGCCCAATTTTTTTTTTCAAAGCAGTGGAATTCAGAATTTCACCAAATCTGTCGAAGACAATGACTAGACAATAGAATTTGATAGAAATAGTGAAATTCAAATTTTTGTCAAAATTAGTGATAATGGTGGACTATATAGCTCTCCAAATCGGGCAAAAACAATAAATACCAGAATTTCTAAAATTACCCGCAGAGAGGTGGACTAATTAGCTTATTTTAAGAATATCTTATAAAATATGTGAAATATAGACTTTCTTAAAATAACCTGAAATAGTGGACGAATTTTCACAAAATCATCGAAAATGGCATACTATAACTCAGTGAAATTTAATATTTCTCAAAATCGACCAAATTAGTGGAATATAGCTCACAAAGTGTGTTCAAAATAGTGAAATACGAAATTTCACAAAAAACGGCCCGAAAACTATGGACTATAGAACATAAAATGTGGCCAAGATAGTGCAAATTTAGTGGAAAACTATGAACTATAGCACTATAGCCCAAAAATTGTGGCTAAAATGGTGAAATAAGAGATTTTCTAAAATTGGCTGAGAACTGTGGACTAGCCACAAAAAGTGGCAAAAAAAGTAAAATATAGAATTTCGCAAAAAATGCTCGAAAATTGTGGGCTACAGCCGCCGAATTGTGGTCAAAATCTTTAAATATATAATTTTATAAAATTGGTCGAAATTGTGGAATCCACAGAATGAGACCAAAATAGTAAAATATAAAATTTCACGAAATTGGCCGTAAACCGTGGACTACACTCCACAAAATGTATGCAAAATAATAAAATACATAATTTTATGAAAATAGCCAAAAACTATGGACAATTGCCCAAAAAAAGTGGCCAAAACAGTAAAATACAAGATTTTTAAGAACTTGGCCGAAAATTATTGACTATAGTCCACAAAATGTGGCAAAAAGTGTGAACTACAGAGTTTTGCAAAATGAGACGAAAACTGTGGGCTATATAGCACACAAAATGGGGCCAAAATATCAAAATACAGAATTATACAAAAATGGACAAAAACTATGGAATTTATTTCACAAATTGTGGTAAAAGTAGTGAAATACAAAATTTCTAAAAAATGCTGAAAATTATGACCCACAAAATGTGATCAAAACAGTGAAATACGAAATTTTACAAAAAATGGTCAGAACATGTAGACTGTAACCCACAAAATATGGCATAAATAATGAAATATGAAATTTCATGAAATTGACTGAAATTGTGAACTTTATCCCCCCAAATGTGACAAAAATAGTGATATACAAAGTTTCACAAAAATAGGCTGATAATTGTGGACAACATGATAAAAATATGCAAAAATAGTGAATTAAGGAATTTTGAAAAAAAAAAAAACCGAAAACTGTGGAGTGCCCACAAAATGTGGCAAAAAGTGTGACATATGAGATTTCGTAAAAACGGCCGAAAACTATGGACTAGCCCACAAAATGTGGACAAAATAGTGAAATACACACTTTTGCAAAATTGGACAAAAACTGTGGATTATAGTCACAAAAAATAGTGAAACGTGTAGACTATATAGCCCACAAAATGTGGCCAGAATAGTAAATTACATAATTTTACGAAATTAGCCAAAAAATATTGACTGTAACCCACAAAATGTAGTTGAAGCAATGAAATACGAAAGTTCAAGAAGTAGGCTGAAAACTGTGGAATATGAACCAAAATGTGGCTAAAATAATGAAATATGGAATTTCGTGAAATTTGCTAAAATTGTGGAATATATTTTCCAAACTGTGCCCAAAATAGTGAAATATTGAATTTCATGAAACATGCCGAAAAATGTGGACTCCGAAACAGTGAAACACAAAATTTTGCGAAGATGGCTGAAAACAGTGGACTCTATCTTACAAAATGTGGCAAAAATAGTGAAATATAGAAATTTCCAAAATTGACCGAAAATTGTGGACTATAGCATACAAAATGTAGCCAAAATAGTAAGAGATGAAATTTCGTGAAACACATTAAAATGATGGACTATAGCCCACAAAGTTTGGTCAAAATAGTAAAATACGGAATTCCAAAAAACAGCCGAAAAACTATAGAGGATAGCCCACATAATGTGGCGAAAACATTAAAATAGAGATTTCAAGCATTTGGCCGAAAATGTGGACTATAACAACATAAACGTGACCAAAATAGTAAAATACAAAATTTCATGAAATATGTCGAAAATTATGGACTATATAAACCACAAAATGTGGCTAAAATAGTGAAATATAAAATTTTGAAAAAAAAAATGTCTGAAAACTCTGGGCACATAAAATGTGGCCGAAATTGTGAAGTACAAAATTTTGCAAAAATAGGCCAAAAACTGTTAGAGCACACAAAATGTGATCTAAACTGTGAAATGCAGCAAAAATGACCAAAAATTGTGGAGAATAGCCCACAAAACTGGCCAAAATTGTGAAATACGTAATATCGCGAATACGGCTGAAAACTGTGGACTATATCCCACCAAATGTGACTAAATTACAGAAAATAGGGATGTTCTCAAATTTGACCAAAAATTGTGGACTACCCACAAAATTTGGCCAAAACATTGAAATACAAAATTTTGCTAATTGGATGAATACTTTGAGTATAGTCTACAAAATGTGGCTAAAACATTAAAATACAAAATTTTGCAAAATTGGCCGAAAACTGTTGGCTATAACCCATAAAATTTGACCAAAACAATGAAATATGAAATTTCAAATAGGTTGAAACCGTACACTCCGAAACTGTGAAGCACAGAATTTTGTGAAGATTGTTGAAAACAGTCATATAAAATGTGGCAAAATAGTGAATACGGAAATTTTCAAAATTGACCGAAGTCAGCGCACTATAGCATACAAAATGTAGCGATAACAGTGAAATATGAAATTTCCTGAAGTACATAAAAATTATGGACTATAGCCTAAAAAATTTGGTCAAAACAGTAAAATACAGCATTCCGAAAAATGCCGAAAAACTATAGATGATAACCCACATAATGTGGCTAAAATATTAAAAATATAAATTTCAAGAATTTGGCCAAAACTGTGGACTATAACCACAGAAACGTGACCAAAATAGTAAAATACAGAATTTCATGAAATATGTAAAAATTCTGGACCATATACCACAAAATATAGCTAAAATAGCAAAATATAAAATTTTGAAAAAACTTCCGAAAATTGTGTGCACATAAAATGTGGCCAAAATTGTGAAATACAACATTTCACAAAATAGGCCAAAAACAGTTACAGCATCCGAATTCTGGCTTAAACAGTGAAATGCAAAATTTTGCAATAATGGCCAAAAACTAAGGGTGGCAATTGGTCCGAACCCTACCCGGGCGCCTAGGTCCGACCCAATAATTAGCGGACTTGGGCTAATAATTCTCATTTTGGGTTGGGCTTAGGCTTAATTTTTTAGGCCCGAGGAAATTCGAGCCGGGCTCGGGCCCAATCAAATTTGATGTGTATATTTTTGTATACAACATGTATATTTATATATGATTTTTTTAGAAAGAGAATATTTATGTAAATAAGTTGAAAGGAGTATTAAAGTTTATAGATAGAGAAATTATATTTTGCTTATAAACTTAAATGAAATTAGACAGATTAGATGTGAATTACTCAAAAGTTTATATTATTCCTATTATTGTTATTTTTTTATCGTATATTATTCTTGATATAGTTTTATTTTATGAGATAGTTATATATTAGAACATGCATAAGTAGTTCGAGCTTAGGTCTGAACCTATTTTCGGGCCTAATTTTTAAAGCTCAAAGAATAGTCGGGTCGGGTTTGGGCCTATGTTTTCAACTTTGGGTTCGGGCCTATAAGTGTCCGACCCAAACCCGACCCGTTGCCAGCCTTACCGAAAACTGTGGAGAGCCCACAAAAACTGGCCAAAAATTGTGAAATACGTAATATCGCGAAAACGACCGAAAACTGTGGACTTATAGCTTACAAAATGTGACTAAAATAATGAAATACGAAATTATCAAAACTGACAAAAAAATGTGGATAGTCCACATAATGAGGCCAAAACATTGAAATACAGAATTTTACAAAATTGGCCAAAAACTGTGGGCTATTACCCACAAAATTTGACCAAAACAATGAAATATGAAATTTCACGAAATAAGTTGAAAATTGTGGACAGTAACCCACAAAAGATTACCAAAACATTGAAATATGTAATTTCATGAAATTAGCCGAAATTGTAGATTATAGACCATAAATGTGATGAAAATTGTGAAATACAGAATTTCGTGAAAATAGGACGGAAATTGTGAACTAGCCCACATAGTGTGGCCAAAAAAGTGAAACACGAAATTTCACAAAATTGTTCGAAAACTATGGACTATAGCATAAAAAAGTGGCAAAATTAGTGAAATACAAAAATTTTAAAAAATGACCGAAAAGAGTGCACCACATACAAAATGTGGCCAAAATAGAGAAATACCGAATTTTGCAAATAATCGCCGAGAACTGTGGACTGTAACCCACAAAATGTGGCCAAAATAATGATATACAAAATTTAAAGAAATTGAGGACCATATCCCCAAAAATGTGTCAAACGTAGTAAAATAAATAATACGACGAAATAGGCTGAAAATTGTGGATTATACCTCACAAATTGAGGACAAATCAATGAAATATGGAATTTCGCAAAAAAGACTGAAATCTGTGGAGGCCAAAATTGTGAAATATGAAATTTCGTGAAAACGACTGAAAACTATGCCACATAATATATGGCCAAAACTGTGGAATACATAATTTTACGAAATATGGTGAAAACTATGGACTATAGCCCATGAAATGTGGCTAAAATTGTGTAATACTGAATTTGTCTAAATCACTCGAAAACTGTGGACTATATAGCCCCAAAAAAGTAGCAAAAATAGTGAAATACATAATTTTGCGAAAATAGCCAGGAACTAAAGATTATAGGCAACAAAATGTTACTAAAATAGCGAAATACATGATTTTGCAAAATTGATAAGACAGTGGACTATATAGCCCACAAAATGTGGCCAAAATACTAATATACAGAATTTCATGAAATAGACCGACATGGTGGATTACAAAATGATATCAAAATAATGAAATACAAAGCTTTTAAAAAATGGTCAAAACTGTGGTGAGTAACCAACAAAATGTGGCCAAATCCATGAAATATGCAATATAGCAAAAACGACGGAGAACTGTGTAATATTTCACAAAATGTAGCTATAATTGTGAAATATGAAATTTCATGAAGTTGACCGAAAATTAATGACTATAGCTCAAAAATTTGGTCAAAATCGTGAAATAAAGAATTTGGCTAACTTGGCCGAAAAGAGTGGACTACGTAGAATATGTGGCTAAAATAGTAAAATACAAAATTTCACAGAAGAGGAAAAAGAAGAGGAAGAAGAACCAAAATATCCAGAAAATGGGCAAAAACATTGATATACAGAATTTCGTAAAAATGACAAAATTGTGGACTGCATCCCACAAAATGTTGCCAAAATAGTGAAATACCAAATTTCGCAAAATAGCCTAAAATCTATAGACTATAGCCCACAAAATGTAGCAAAGACATTGAAATACGAAATTCAATGATTGACTGCCCCCAAAATTAGACCCAAATAGTGAAATCTAAAATTTTGCAAAATAGGCCGATGAACGATGGTGGACTATATAGTACAAGATAAGGCCAAAACATTGAAATGTAGACGACCACAAAATGTGGCCAAAATAGTGAAATATTGGATTTTGCAAAATTGGCCGAAATATGTGGATTTTAGCCCACAAAATATGGAAAAAATAGTGAAATATTGAATCTCGTGAAATTGGCCGAAGTTGTGAACTATCAAAAAATGTGGACAAAGTAGAGAAATTAAGGAATTTCACAAAAGTAGGCCAAATAGTGTGAATTATATAGTCCACAAAATTTGGCAAAAATTAGTAAAATACGAAATTTGTGAAGCAGCCCGAACTATAGCCCACAAAATGTTGCTATAACATTGAAATATAGAATTTCATGAAATTGGAAGTTGTGGATTTAGCACCCAAAGTTTGACCAAAATATTGAATACGAAATTTTGCAAAATTGGCCAAAAATTGTGGATTATAGCGCAAAAATTAGGCCAAGATAGTGAAATACATCACAAAAATGGCCAAAAATTATAGACTACAGCCCACGAAATGTGGCAAAAATACTTAAATATAGAATTTCACAAAATTGACCAAAAATTGTGGACTATGGCCTAAAAAATGTGGCAAAAATAGTGAAATAAAAAAATTTAATGAAATTGACAAAAAACGTGGACTGTAGCCCCCAAAATGTAACCAAAATTTTGAAATATAGAATCTTGCGAAATAGACCAAAACTGTGGATATAGCTCACAAAATGAAGCCAACACAGCGAAATACAGAACATTGCAAAAATGGTTGTGGAGCCCACAAAATGTAGACAAAATATTGAAATACAGAGTTTCATAAAATTGGGCAAAATTGTTGACTAGCCAACAAAATATGACTAAAATAGTGAAATACATAATTTTGCAAAATTTGCAAAATTTGCTGTGGAGCCCACAAATTGTAGACAAAATAGTGAACTACAGAGTTTCATAAAATTGGGCAAAATTATTGACTAGCCAACAAAATGTGACTATGAAATAAATAAGTTTGTCGAAATTGGCCAAAAACAATGGAATATATAGCCTATAAAATGTGGCCAAAATTATAAAATATGGAATTTCGCGATAACGTCCGAAAACTCCGGACTATAGCTCAGGAAATGTGCCAAATCGTATCTATTAAAATCGGCTAAAGAGAGTGCAAATGCCCATAAAATGGCCAAACCAGTGATATATTTAGGTCGCAAATTTGGTGAAATTTAGGTCACAAAATATAGCCAAACCAGTGTAATATCCAATTTATCAAAATTGGCTAAAATATTGGACTGTAGTCCATAAAATGTGGCCAAAACAATACTGAATTTCAGAATTATAAAAAGAAATGACGAAAATGATGGATTATTATTGGCTAAAAATGTGGCCAAACCAGATGAAATTTCATATTTCCAGAAATCGGCTAAAAAAATGAACTATAGCCCACAAAATATGGCCAAACACGTGATATTCAAATTTTTTCTCAAAATCGACAAAAAACGATGCACAAAATGTGGCTAAACATTGAAATTTCGTATTTCTAAAAAATCTGTTAAAAATAGTGGATTATAGCCCAGAAAATATGGCCAAAACAGTTATATTCACAATTTTCAAAAAAACTGACAAAATGGTGGAAGCCCACGAAATGTGGCTATATCAGTAAAATTTTGTATTTCTTAATATTAGCTAAAAACCATGGACTACAACCCATAAAATATGGCCAAAACAGTGATATTCAGAATTGTCGACGGATCGACAAAAATGATGGATTATATCCCACAAAATGTGGCCAAACCAGTGCAATTTTGTTTTTCTAAAAATCTGCTAAACATAATAGAATATATCTCATAAAATATTATCAAAATAGTGATATTCATAATTTTTAAAAAAATCAACCAAAATGGTGGATTTTGTAGCCCACAAATTTTTGTCAAACCAATAGAATTACGTATTTCTCAAAATGAGCTAAAAATTGGAAACCATAGCATATGAAATATGACCAAAATAGTGATATTCAGAGCTGTCAGCCCCAAAAATATGGCCAAATGGTGATATTCAGATTTTTTTCACAAAATCGACAAAAGCGGCCCCAAATGTGGCCAAATCAGCAGGACATTGTTTTTTTTTTCCACTCTAAAAATCTACAAAAAATGGTAGATTGTAGCTCATAAAATATGCCAAAACAGTTATATTCATAATTTTCTCAAATATGAAGAAAACGATGGACTACCACCCACAAAATGTGGCCAAATAAGTGAAATTTGGTATTTCTCTAAACTGACTAAAAACAATGGACTCCTGCTATAAAATATTGTCAAAAATAGTAAGTTATAGCTAACAAATATGGCCAACACGCCGGGAAAAAAAACATTAACATTCAGATTTTTCTCAAAATATCAGTGGAGTTGTCCACAAAATGTGGATGAACCAATGAAATTCAAAATTTCTCAAACTTATATATGAATTCACATGCATTAAATTGAATATGGATTCTTCCCCGGTATAAGTACCTCATTGTTTTTTTTTGTGATGAATATAAGTGCCTCATTGTTAATATCTTTTAAGAATGGAATATGATGAGTATAGTGATCATATTAAATACAATCAGAAAAGGGGCAGCCACCAACTCTGTTGCAAATTAATGTTTTCCATTATTGAACATGAGTGAACAAGACAAAAAACAGCCACAAACTCTTGCATTGATTAGCCTTGAAATAGACTCTCTACAGCATCCACACCAACATCTATGCACTAATCATTTGGGTTGCTATATATATATATCTCTTGCATTGATTAGCCTTGAAATAGACTCTCTACAGCATCCACACCAACATCTATGCACTAATCATTTGGGTTTCACACCAACATCTATGCACTAATCATTTGGGTTTATATATATATATATATATATATATATATATATATATATATATATATATATATATATATATATGGGAAAAAGGGGTATGAGCAACTTGCTCATTTAGTAAAGAGTAATGCTAGAGCCACTACCAATTTCACTACATTTCTCTTCACTATCTTAGGTGGCACACTCCAATAGGTAAGGGATGATAGAGTAGGTGGGAGAACTCTCAAATAGGAGTATGCCACCTAAGGTAGTGAAGGAAATGGTAGTTAAATTGGTAGTGGCTAAAGCATTACTCTTTAGTAAAGCCACTTGATAGAACGGTTCTCACCGGATCGCTACCCTATATATAGGTAAATGATCGAGTGAGAACTCTTTTGGTGAGAACCACGTGAGAACTTTTGTTTGGGACATTTGTTGAAAGATATGAACCGTTCATTTTGATCTACATGACTCAATTAGTCTATGTATGAGAAATCAAGTCATTTGAGATTCGTTTGCCCATGCATTGAAGTGTTACAAATTGTGTGGCTGAAAAATCATTTTTTTTATAGTGACATGATGCATGGACAAATGAATATCAAATGACTTGATTTTATATTTCAAGACTAATTTAGTTGTTCCCAACAACGGCCTAGGTTATAACCCCAACAACGGCTTAGGTTGTTTTCACAGATTCACAACATTTGTGTTTTCAATGGAGCATTGTTTTATATATAATATAGACTTTATATTATATATGTATAATGAGAAATGTTCCGTTATGCACTAGATTTTCGTGTGTACTTGTGTGCACTCGGCCTTCCCGCATTCGTATCGACAATACGAACCGTTCACATTGATCTACACATCTAAATTAGTCTAAATATGTAAAATCAAATCATTTGAAATTCATTTGCCCATCCATCGTGTGACTATAAAAAACAACGATTTTCAGCCATACAATTTTGTAACATTTCAATGGATGAGCAAATAAATTTTGAATGATTTGATTTTACATATTTAGACTAATTTAGATGTGTAGATCAATGTTAACAATTCGGATCGTCGATACGAAGGTGGGAAGGTCAAGTGCACACAAAGGCATAGTGCACAACGGAACATTACTCTATGTATAAGAGATATAATAGATAGATATGTATATTGGCTAAATTAAAAAAAACCCCACTGAACTTTGGGTCATTTTAAAAAAATCGAACTAAGTTTTTTTTACAAAAAAAAAACCGCACAAAACTATAGTTTAAAAAAAACCACTTTAACGGAGTTAGTTTCATTAGGCTAAATTAAAAAAACCCCTTTCATCTTTCATTTATGTTTAGAAAAATATCACTTAACTAATCAGATGTTTAAATAAACCCACTGAACTAAACCTAACCCTAACCCTAACCCTTACCCTAACTCTGTCAGTGTGTGTTTTTTTAAACTATAGTTTTGTGTGGTTCTTTAAAATTACAAAAAAACATAGTACAGTTTTTTTTAAAATAGCCCAAAGTTCAATGGGATTTTTTTAAATTTAACCTATGTATATTATATGTACATATAAATGTGTAAGAAAAGAAGAAAAAGTATGGTAATATGACATGATATTGCCATTTGGGTCGTCAAATTTGTCCCCCAAAATGGCTATTTCAAAATTTAGCCATCCAAATGAGAGGTTAGCATGGAGAAATTTTGCAATTTGGATTGTTAAATATAAAAGTGACTACTTAAATGAAAGGTTGGTATAAATACTAAAACAAAAGCCACTCCAAATTACAGAATGAGAATATGATTGATGGGCCATATTCCCAACACTGAAGACACAGAGAAGCATTCAATCACATATATATTCTCACTTCTCAATCAATTATCAAAGAGAAATTAGGTACAACCACCATGCTCAGCTAATTGCCTGTTAAGAGCTTGGAGCCAATATGTTCATTTCAGAAACCTGAGTCCAAGACAGATATGTCCACAGAATATGTGCAAGTTGTTTGTATTCTAGCCATAAAGCCAAGATTTTAGTCGTAGCAAGTAATAAAAACCCTCAAATGTACATATATAGAAACAGTAGGCATAATGGAAAGACCCTATACAACTTGCATATATATCCCTTTCATCTTCATCGAAAAACATACTGAATTAAACCAAAATGATAGCTTAGCATAATAGTAATACACACCTCCTATAATTAGCAGCTCTCAGTGCAGAGGGCTCACATTCTGCTTCATCCTCTCATTGAAGCTACTACGATTTGAGGTGGTGAATCCTGGAAAGCAACATGGCCAGGCCCTCGCGGTTCTCTCTTTCCTGCGATTAGAATCTCTGCTAGGAGTCACTTCACTGCTCCAAACTGAGTTAGTTCCAGAGAGATTCGGGCTTCCTTCAGATGACCTTGAAGGTTTATCGCCATCCGGCTTTGTTTCAGATTCACCATTTTGCTCATTCTCTTTTAAGAGGTCAAAGAGTTTCATCTTTCTATCAGTTGGGGATGGTTCAGATTTGGCATCGGGTGGTGTGGACAGAAAGAGAGATTTGTTCAGTCGAGGTGTTCCTGGTGTGAACTGATAGTTTGGAGTACTACCTCGAGATGGAGTAAAATCTGCAGTTGGAAAGGATAATGGATGTGCATGATGCAATCATTTCAAACTAAGGATGATAACAAACAATGCGCTTTAACACATTTCTCACCTCCATTCACACTGAAGAAATCGTCTTCACAGTCAGAATCTAACCACGCCTTGGTGTCAAAATAGATTTCCCCTTTACTGTCTGTAAATGTTAGTTATTTACCCAAAGTTAGAAGGTGGCAAGCTAGCGCATGAAACAAATTTATTCCTTATACATAATCTGATCATGCAATAAAGAAGAGTTAAATAATGAATACACAATATAAAAAAATTGAGGCATTCAAACAAAAAAATCTAGTAAGAACTTGCTTCATTAAGGGGTGGTTTGGATGGATGTAAATGTGTTGCAAAAAAGTAATTCCTGAGGGAGGGGGGGGGGGGGGGGGGCACTTTAGCAGTGCTTAGGTTAGATGTAGTTGATTATTTTTGGAGCATTACTGTGGCTAGCTAGAGTAATGCACAATTTGTAAAATTTTTTCGGTCTTGCTTGTTTTAATTAATTGGTTAGTTAAGTTTAAACTCTAATTAATTGAGATTAATTTCAAGTCAAACAAAAAAGTCAACCACTATTTTAAATTATTTTCTGTAGAGTATTACTACAACTCAACCAAAGCTAATCTTTCATAGAAAAACTATTACAGCTACAGTAAATCTACATCCAACTAAAGCTATGTTAAGAAATCAAATCCAATGGTTTACTTTCGTTACAGTGTTCCTCCCTCGCTAGAGTAAATCTACATCCAACCAAACTGTTAGGAAAGTTATGGGCAGAAGTTATCACACAACTAAAGTGAAATTGAGAAAGTGCCAAATAAGGTGGACACAAATATTTTATGTGGAAAATCCCCAAAGGAGACGGGGTAAAAACCACGGAAAATATAGTGAGATTTTAATATTAAATATAAGGAGAGTACAATTTTTACTCTCTTATAATAGGAGAAACACTCACAATTTGAGAAAAAATATAAGTATACAAATTATCTCTAAGGGGACACAATTTTATCTCTTTTGAGAACACTCTTGTACAACTCTATTTACTTAATCCCTCACTCTTTCTTTTCCTTCAATCCTCACTCAACTCGACATCCTCCTCTTCCCGATGCCTTCTTTACATAGCTAAGGAAGGAGGGTATGGTTGTATTTTTTTTCTTTTCATTTCACACTCGATTTGTCAAGGAATGCGGCTGTCGTCACCGAATTCGGTGCCGACTCTCCATTTTTTCAAAATAGGCAGGTGTGGTGGGGCCCTTGCCCACCATTGTTGACATTCTTCCACTTTGAGACTTGATAGAGGATTAATCATGTCTCCACACAATCCTTTATACGTTGCCATTCTTATGCTGCTTACGTTACTACTAGGCTACACGAGGATCTACACAATTCGAACTTGTCAGTGATGACTGACTTGATCATAACATCTGCAGGATTCTCGTTAGTGTGAATTTTGTGCATATCCACACTTTCTTTCTCCGCTACTTCTCGAACGAAGTGATACTGGACTCTTATGTGCTTTGTTCATGAATGAAAGGCTGGATTCCTTGCGATGTGCAAGGCACTCTGACTGTTACAAAATAGAACAATATTCTCATACTTGTGCCTGAGCTCCTCCAATAACCTTTGAATCCAAACTGCTTCCTTGCAAGCTCCTGTAACCGCCATATATTCTGCTTGTGTTGTAGATAGATACACAACAGTTTGTAATTTCGAAACCCAACTTACAGTTCCTCCTGCAAGTGTAAACATATAGCCCTCAGTGGATTTGCTTTTGTCGAGATCTCCTACAAAATCTGAGCCCACATAGCCTCTGATGGTTAATTCTGATCCTCCATAACATAATGCAGCATTTGAGGTTCCTCTAATGTATTTCAGATTCCTCTTTACTGTGCTCCAATGCACTCTACTAGTATTCGTCATATATCGACTAACTGCTCCCACTGCTTGTGCAATGCCTGATCTTGTACATATCATAGAGAACATCAAACTTCCCACTGCGGATGCATACGGTACTCAAGACATCTCCTTCCTCTCTGCTTCATTGCCAGAACACATCTTGGAGGATAACTTGAAATTAACAGGAAGTGGGGTAGAAATTGGCTTACAATCTAGCATATTGAAGCGCCCCAAATCTTCTTGTTACTTTTGTCTCGGTGAATCTGCATCCCAAGAATCTTGTTTGTTGGTCCCAAGCCTTCATGTCAAACTCCCTACCCAACTGTGCCTTTAATTCTTGGATTTGATCTTTGTTGGGGCCTGCTACCAACATGTCATCCACATACAACAATAGGATAATGAAGTCTTCCTCACCATCAAACCTTTTGTAATATGTACAATGGTCTGAACTGAGTCTATTGTATCCAAGACTAATAATGAAGAAATCAAATCCCATGTACCAACCTCGGCACCTGTTTAAGACCGTATAGAGCTTTGTTCAACCTGCAAACCAAGTTCTCCTTGCTTGTTTCAACAAAACTATCTGGTTGGAGCATATAAATTTCTTCTTCAAGATCTCCATGAAGAAAAGCAGTCTTCACATCTAACTGCTCTAGATGTAGGTCAAATGTAGCACACATCGCCAAAACTACTCTGACTGTCGTGAGTCGAACCACAAGTGCAAATATCTCATTGAAGTCAATACCTTCTTTCTGAGCATATCCTTTTATCAATAATCTTGCACGATACCGCTCCACTTGGTCATTACCATCACGCTTGATCTTGTAGACCCATTTGTTGCCGATGACCTTTCTTCCTTGTGGTAGCGTAACAAGATCCCATGTCTTGTTCTTGTGCAGAGCTTCAATTTCTTCCTACATTGCTGCCATCTACAAGGATACATCCGAGCCTTTGATTGCCTCCTGGAAAGATGATGGCTCTCCACCCTCTGTTAAAAGACAATATGCAACATTACTCTCTGTAACATACTCTGGGTGCCATGATGGCGGTCTTCTCGCACGAGTTGATCAGTGAACTTCTGGAGCCTCGAACTCGACTGGTTCTTGTACCTCGTGCTCTGGTGCTGCTTCAGAAGAAACTAGATCTTCATCTGGTTTATTTTCCACCTGAACTGTAGTAGTCTCTGGATTGACCTGCTATTGTTTCCATCTTTTTTGTGTAGCTGATCTTCTACAAAGATCACATCCCTGCAGACAACAACCTTGTAGGTAGTAGGATCCCACAGGCGATACCCCTCCTTCACACCGTCAGCATACCCTAAGAACATGCACTTCCTGGATTTTGGATCTAGCTTTGTTCTTTCTTGGGCATTGTATATCAGTACACGAGACATCCGAAACCAATGTAAACTAAAGTAATTCACCGGCTTTCCAGTCCACGTATCCATCGGTGTTTTCAACTCAAATACCATTGATGGCAACCGATTTATGACATAACAAGCGGTTTTGGCTGCTTCTACCCAAAAAGAGTTTGGTTGACCTGCAGTCCGCAACATAGCTCTCATCCTTTATGTAAGAGTTCTGTTCATCCGCTTTGCCACGCCATTTTGTTGAGGTGTGTATGTGACCGTGAACAGTCTTTTGATACCTTCTCGCTTACACAGTTCAAGAAACTCGCCATCTATATAGTCCTTTCCATCATCTGTCCTCAAGCACTTGATCTTCTTTCCAGATTCAAGTTTCACTTGTGCTTTGAAGTCTTTAAACACTGGAAACACATCTGACTTCTTCTTGATTGGATACACCTACAATCTCCTGGAGTAATCATCTATGAAAGACACAGTATTTTGCTCCTCCTAGGGACATTTCTGGTGATTCCCATACATCAGAATGAACTAAGTCTAGAATGCATTTACTCATGGCTTCAGACCTGCTGAACTGCAATCTATGCTGCTTACTTGTAACACAATGCTTACAAAATAGTAAATTTGCCGATTTGAGCCGTGGAAGCAACTTCCGGTCGGAGAGAATCTTCAAACCACGTTCGGACATATGGCCTAGTTTAAGATGCCACATCATTGTCGATTCTTCTCCCTTGCTAGTCGATGTGACAGACACAACAGCTTCCTGCAGTGTTTCTCTATTAAGCATGAATAGATTTGCTGCAATCTTTTTTGCCTTCATGACCACAAGCGCGCCTCTGACAATCTTCATGACCTCATTTTCAACATGGGTCTTACATTCAAGACTATCTATTTGTCCCAAATACAATAGATTCTTCCTCAAACCCTTCACGTGCCGTACCTTCTAGATGGTGCGAACCGTACCATCAAACATTTTGAGCTTGATAGTACCAATACCAGCAATTTCTAAAGCATGAATATCAATAATGGTGGGCGAGGGCCCCATCACACCTACCTATTTTGAAAAAATGAAGAGTCGCCACCAAATTCGATGACGACAGCCGCATTCCTTGACAAATCGAGTGTGAAACAAAAAGAAAAATAAAGAAAAAATTACAACCAAACCCTCCTTCCTTGGCTATATAAGGAAGGCATCGGGAGAAGGATGCAGAGCTGAGTGAGGATTAAAGGAAAAGAAAGAGTGAGGATTAAAGAAAAGGAAAAGAAAGAAGGATAAAATTGTCTCCTTAGAGATAATTTGTATACTTATATTTTTTCTCAAATTTGTGAGTGTTTCTGATGAGGACATCGGTTCCAGACGATTTGGGCGTTTCTATCAGCGCAGGCATCGTCTTCATCAGCTGTTTTATTCAGTTTAGGACTTTTATTTTATTTCCATTTTTATGTAATCTTTTTTGTAATTTTTAGATTTTGAGAATATTTTGGAGATGTGTTTCAAGATGTAATTGAGCCTATTTAAAGGCCCTGAGATGAATGAGAAAGGCATGCCATTATTGATCAAAAAAAAAAAACCTGTGTTGAGTTTGCTCTTCATTTTTTTCTCCTTTGTGTGATACAACTGAGAGACAAATTAGGGTTTGTGATAAATCCTAATCTAGTTTTAGAACTAGTGATTAGTTCTAAAATTTATCCCCAATTAAAAAAAAAAAAAATCCCAATACAAATCAAAATCCCCTAATCCAAACCCTAATTCCAAATAACCAAACCCTAATCCTAATCCTCCCCCATCAGCCGCCTCTTTCTTCTCCTTCTTCTTCATCACCCCAAACCCGTCGTCCTCTTCTCCACTCCATCCCCCAACCTTCACGCCATCTCCTCCTCCCTCTCTCGCGACCCCACATCCCCCGGCGACCAAATCCCTCACCACTCCCTCCTTGCCGTCGCCCCCATCGCCGACGCCCGCCTTCACACCCACCACCGCGACAGCCTCCACCCCTCTCCTCCTCCCTCCTCCAATCCCGAACCCCACCACAACTCCCAACCCATTACTCATCATTCTCCACCTCCCTCCCTCACCTTCGCCCGGAGCTCTGACCACGCCAGCCATTCGCCGCCGCCCATTCGCCGTCACAGCCGGCGACCAGTCCAGCTTCCCTGGGCTTCGTTGCTGACTTTGTTGCTGACTTTGCTTGTTGAGGTGCTGACTTGGTTGCTGAGTTGCTGAGATCTGAGTTGCTGCCCAACTCCGAGATCTACGCAGGATTTCTTCACATTCGGTAATATCTTTTCATTATTAAGTATTTGTGCTTTACTGCCTTATCATCTAGTTTATTATCTGATTTATCTGTCGACCACTAAATAATTGAGATTGAGTGATCCACATGCTAGATTAGAGTACAAATCGATATTGGATTTATTACTTGCTAACATATAGGAGTCTAATTATTGATTGGGGTGGAATTATTAACTGGAATTGTTAGCATAATTCAGTTCTTGAAAATCCATCAAACCCGTTAACTGTTTTAAATTTCTAACTTAGATCAGAACTTTCATGTTGGTAAAATTAACCCATTAAAATTCTTGGAAAATTCTCTATTTTAGGGTAGGTTTTACATCATTTTGGTATCAGAGCAAAGGTTCTTAAAACCTTAGTTCTTGCATCGTAGGCATCATTTTGCATTCATTTAGTATCGTGTAGTCTTTTATTTTATTTTTATTTTATTTTAGTTTAGTCTAGAATCATTTAAAAAAAAAAAAAAAAAAAAAAAAAAAAAAATTAGGACACACACGGCCCCTAGCTTCCACTGTTGGTGAATGCGTCTTCGCAGCACCATCACAGACCCTGAAGAGCCTTTTCTATCCCTTCCCAATCACCCAATTAGGAACCCTAGACTCCCCAGACCTGAAATGGACAACCCTGATATCTCCACTACCCTAGCTGCCATCCAAATAACTCTTGCCAATATCAATGAGAGGCTTGAGAAAGTGGAGCTAAATCAAAACATTGTCCCTGAGCTTCATGGCCATCGTCAGATCCCTCAAGGGAATGTTCATGACGATCGACGTCAAGAACGTGACCCTGACGAACAATATAAAAAGAACGTTAAGGCTGACGTTCCCCAATTTGAAGGCCACATGGAACCCCAAGCTTACCTTGATTGGGTCCGTGCCATGGACCACTATTTTGTGTGGTTCGACATGAGCGAAGCCCTTAAAGTTAAATTTGCAACTATGAAATTAACGGGTAAAGCTCAACAGCATTGGACCAATCTTGAACATGCCCGCAGAGGCCGAGGCCTGGCACCCATAGCCACTTGGGAGGCCATGAAAGAGAAGCTCACTGAGAGGTATGTACCGTTGTCGTTCCACACCCGATTGTTAGATTCGTGGAACCAATTGTATCAAGGAAGTAAATCCACCCAAGAATACATTGATAAATTCGATGACTTCCTTATTCGGTGCAATGCGCTAGGAAAAGAGAGTGAAGAACAAACTCTCTCTAGGTTCAGAGCTGGACTACGAGCTGACCTTAGGAACGAGCTAATCTATAGAAACGTGGACTCAATAGCGGCAGCCTACGCCCTAGTCCTCGACATGGATTCACTTAAAGCTAGTTCTCATTCTAGGTCCAGCGACTCGAGAGATCATTCCTCTAGAATGACCTCTACTGACCCACCTAGACCTAAGCCTCCCTCTCAGCACCCCAACAAACCTTACCCTAACAAACCTAATGCAAATTTTAATTCACATAGAGATGAACATAAGGGTAAGAACACTGGAAGAGATTACAGTAAGATTGACCCTCTCACTAAGTGCTATAAGTGTAAGGGCTATGGTCATGTTGCTAGCAACTGTCCCAGTCCTAGTAGGATAAACATAGTAGAGGGTACCGCTGTCATTGCTGACGACTCAGACAATGAGTTTTCTTATGAGCCTATCGAAGGCGATGACTTCGGTGAAGAAGAGGATGACCAGTATCTCCACTGTATTCGGTCTATCCAATCACCTCACTTGAATGTAGTTAGATGTGCTTTGTCCCAACCAAAAGAAGAAGATGATTGGAAGCGCACTGCTATATTCCACACCTTTACGACTATAGGTGGCAAAAACTGCAAGGTGATTGTTGACAGTGGGAGCTGCGTCAACGCTGTCTCTTCTGCGGTCTTAGCAAAGACCGGACTTAAGGCTGAACCCCATCCACGCCCATACAAAGTATCTTGGATTGATGCAACAGCACTCCAAGTAACACATCGATGCTTAGTCCCTGTGGACTTCAAAGCTTACAAAGAGGAAATTTGGTGTGATGTGCTTAAAATGGATGTGGGTCAAGTCATTTTAGGGAGACCTTGGTTATACGATCACGATGTGACTATATATGGTCGATCCAACCAATGTGTGTTCCAGCACGATGGACTAAAAATAAAGCTCATTCCCGTGAGGCCACGAACTAGTCCAGCTGAAACAACACCGGCTCCCTCGAGAAAGGGCAAGGAGGTAACGTATATGGGTGAAAAGGAACTTACAAATGAAATTGAAAAGGGGGCTACCATTCTTTTACTCACAGCGAGAGAAGTCCCTAAAGATCCTAAGTCACTCATCCCGCCCCAAGTTACTCCTGTCCTTCAGGAATTTGCAGATGTGTTTCCTGCTGACCTCCCCAACCAGTTGCCCCCATTGCGTGACATCCAACACGCTATTGATCTGGTTCCGGGAGCAAGTCTTCCCAACTTGCCACATTATCGGATGAATCCGACAGAGCATGCTGAGTTGAAACGGCAAGTTGATGAGTTATTGGCAAAGGGCTTCATCAGAGAAAGTTTAAGTCCTTGCGCTGTCCCTGCTCTATTGACGCCAAAGAAAGATGGAACTTGGCGTATGTGTGTGGACAGCCGTGCCATAAACAAGATCACGGTGAAATACCGTTTTCCCATTCCTCGTTTGGATGACATGTTGGACATGATGTCAGGTGCCACAATTTTTTCCAAGATTGATCTTAAGAGTGGCTACCACCAAATACGTGTTCGTCCTGGTGATGAGTGGAAGACCGCCTTCAAGACGAAGGATGGCCTGTACGAGTGGATGGTCATGCCATTCGGAATGACAAATGCCCCGAGCACGTTTATGAGAATCATGACGCAAGTACTCCGTCCCTTTATGGGCAAGTTCCTTGTGGTGTACTTTGATGATATCCTCATTTACAGCCGATCCGTTGGGCAACATCTTGACCATTTGAGACAGGTCTGCGGTGTTTTGAGGAAGGAACAGCTTTATGCTAATCCTACCAAATGTACCTTCCTCTCCGATCAGACTATCTTTCTGGGATTTATTGTGTCTGCCAGAGGAGTATCTGCTGACCCAGAAAAGATACGAGCTATTACAGAGTGGCCTGAGCCCCGCAATATTCGTGATGTGCGGAGTTTTCACGGCCTTGCCACCTTTTACCGTCGGTTCGTGCGAGGATTTAGCACGATCATGGCTCCGATAACCGACTGTTTGAAGAAAGGTGAGTTTGTCTGGTCGAAAGAAGCCACGAATGCCTTCGAAGAGATCAAGAAGAGAATGACTCAGACACCTGTCATGAGGTTGCCAGATTTCACTAAAGTCTTCGAAGTAACATGTGATGCTTCTGGTATTGGTATAGGTGGAGTCCTCAGTCAAGAGAGTCATCCTGTTGCTTATTTCAGTGAAAAGCTGAATGAAGCAAGACAAAAATACTCCACCTATGACAAGGAGTTCTATGCGGTCATTCAGTCACTTCGCTATTGGCGACATTATCTCCTGCCGCAAGAATTCGTTATCTTCTCAGACCATGAGGCCTTAAGATTCCTTAATTCTCAACAAAAGTTGAATCCGAGACATGCTAGATGGGTAGAGTTCCTACAGGAATATTCATATACCATTAGGCATACGAAAGGGATTGATAATAAGGCCGCGGATGCGCTAAGTCGTTGTTACATGATCTTGTCTGCTCTGCGCACCGAAATTATTGGTTTTGAGAGATTGAGAGATGAGTATGCCTCCTGCCCAGATTTTCACGAGATCTACACCTCTTTGAAGGAAGGCATAACTCGAGTGATAGATGATTATTTCTTGAAAGATGATTATCTCTTCTATCGCTCCAAACTGTGCATTCCTAGTACATCCTTACGAGAGTATCTTGTTTGGGAATTGCACGCTGGTGGCCTTGCTGGACATTTTGGGCATAGCAAGACCATTGATGCTGTGGAACATAGGTTTTACTGGCCGAAGCTAAAGAGAGACGTTGTGAGACTTGTTAACAGATGTCACACCTGTCAACTTGCCAAGCAACAAAAACAGAACACAGGCCTGTACACTCCCCTACCTGTTCCCAGCCGCCCTTGGGAAGACGTGAGTATGGATTTCGTGTTAGGCTTACCGAAGACACAAAAGAAACACGATTCCATTCTTGTCGTCGTGGACCGTTTTTCTAAAATGGCCCACTTCCTCCCGTGCTCGAAAACTTTTGATGCATCCCGTGTGGCTCAGATCTTCTTTGATAATATTGTGAAGCTACATGGGTTGCCAAAAACCATTGTGTCTGATAGGGATGTGAAATTCACGAGTTATTTTTGGAAGACCCTATGGCACAAGTTAGGTACAAAATTAAAGTTTTCGTCAGCGTTCCACCCACAGACAGATGGACAGACTGAGGTTGTCAATCGGAGTCTTGGCAATCTCTTACGTACTCTTGTGGGAGAGAACTTGGGAACATGGGATTTGAAATTAACGGTTGCTGAATTTGCATATAACACATCTAGGAATAGAACCACTGGCATGAGTCCACACGAAGTTGTACACGGTTATCGTCCTAGGCAGCCTATAGATCTTGCCCCCATGTTAGAACATCACCGAGTCTCTGAGTCTGCATCAGCATTTGCATCCCGCATTCATGACTTGCATAGAGAAATTTCCAAGAAAATTAATGAAAATAATTTTAACTACAAGTTAAGAGCTGATATTAGAAGGAAATTTAAAACTTTTAATGTGGGTGACGAAGTGATGGTTCGGATTCGTCCGGAACGGTTCCCAGCGGGATCCGTTAAGAAATTGAACGCACGTGCTGCAGGTCCATTTAAAATTCTTCATAAAATCAATGATAATGCCTATGTTGTTGACCTCCCCGAGGGCTTTGGCATCAGTAAAACTTTCAATATTGAGGATCTAGTACCCTATGAAGGCCCAGAATTTAACCCTAGAAATCCTCTTATAGATGAGCCTACCCTGCAGCCTACTGGTGAGATTCCCCCATTACCCCCACTACCAGATACTACTTACCCATCGACAGAAGAGTTGGATAATATTTTAGATGATCAGATAATCTCTACTAGAGATGGTGGTATTCATAGATATTTGGTAAGTTGGAAAGACAAGCCGGAGTCGGAGAACACTTGGATAGATCGCGGAGAGCTCCAGCGCTTGGATCCAGACCTCTTGGAGCACTATGACAGGAGGACTGGTTTTGACTCGACTGGGTCGAGCCTTCTCCCACCCGGGGAGAATGATGAGGACATCGGTTCCAGACGATTTGGGCGTTTCTATCAGCGCAGGCATCGTCTTCATCAGCTGTTTTATTCAGTTTAGGACTTTTATTTTATTTCCATTTTTATGTAATCTTTTTTGTAATTTTTAGATTTTGAGAATATTTTGGAGATGTGTTTCAAGATGTAATTGAGCCTATTTAAAGGCCCTGAGATGAATGAGAAAGGCATGCCATTATTGATCAAAAAAAAAAAACCTGTGTTGAGTTTGCTCTTCATTTTTTTCTCCTTTGTGTGATACAACTGAGAGACAAATTAGGGTTTGTGATAAATCCTAATCTAGTTTTAGAACTAGTGATTAGTTCTAAAATTTATCCCCAATTAAAAAAAAAAAAAATCCCAATACAAATCAAAATCCCCTAATCCAAACCCTAATTCCAAATAACCAAACCCTAATCCTAATCCTCCCCCATCAGCCGCCTCTTTCTTCTCCTTCTTCTTCATCACCCCAAACCCGTCGTCCTCTTCTCCACTCCATCCCCCAACCTTCACGCCATCTCCTCCTCCCTCTCTCGCGACCCCACATCCCCCGGCGACCAAATCCCTCACCACTCCCTCCTTGCCGTCGCCCCCATCGCCGACGCCCGCCTTCACACCCACCACCGCGACAGCCTCCACCCCTCTCCTCCTCCCTCCTCCAATCCCGAACCCCACCACAACTCCCAACCCATTACTCATCATTCTCCACCTCCCTCCCTCACCTTCGCCCGGAGCTCTGACCACGCCAGCCATTCGCCGCCGCCCATTCGCCGTCACAGCCGGCGACCAGTCCAGCTTCCCTGGGCTTCGTTGCTGACTTTGTTGCTGACTTTGCTTGTTGAGGTGCTGACTTGGTTGCTGAGTTGCTGAGATCTGAGTTGCTGCCCAACTCCGAGATCTACGCAGGATTTCTTCACATTCGGTAATATCTTTTCATTATTAAGTATTTGTGCTTTACTGCCTTATCATCTAGTTTATTATCTGATTTATCTGTCGACCACTAAATAATTGAGATTGAGTGATCCACATGCTAGATTAGAGTACAAATCGATATTGGATTTATTACTTGCTAACATATAGGAGTCTAATTATTGATTGGGGTGGAATTATTAACTGGAATTGTTAGCATAATTCAGTTCTTGAAAATCCATCAAACCCGTTAACTGTTTTAAATTTCTAACTTAGATCAGAACTTTCATGTTGGTAAAATTAACCCATTAAAATTCTTGGAAAATTCTCTATTTTAGGGTAGGTTTTACATCAGTTTCTCATATTATAAGAGAGTGAAAATTGTACTCTCATTATATTTAGAGAGAATGTGTTGTAATCCCTTCTTCAATATTAAAATCCCATTACCTTACCTATGGTATTTACCCCATCTCCTTTGGGGGTTTTCCACGTAAAATACTTTTGTTCACCTTATTTGTCACTTTCTTAATTTCACTTTAGTTGTGTGGTAACTTCTGCCCATAACTTTCCTAACATTGGCATCAGAGCTTTGGTTGCGGGGTGTGAAGCATAAATGTCGACTACAACAAAGTTCGATGTTGAGAAATTCAACGGGAGTAAATTCTCATTGTGAAAAATGCAGATCAAGGTAATCTTGAGGAAGGGCAATTGCATGGCAGCAATTAGCGATAGGCCTGTGGAGATCACTGATGACGGCAAGTGGAACGAGATGGATGGCAACGCAATTGCCGATCTGCACTTGGCACTAGCTGATGGTGTGCTACCCAGTATGGCGGAAAAGAAGACAACAAAGGAGATTTGGGATACTTTGACGTGTACGAGGTCAAATCACTTCACAACAAGATCTTTTTAAAGAGGAGACTATACACTCTTCGATTGGCGGAAGCGACACCAGTGACCGACCACATCAACACCCTGAATACTCTATTTTCGCAACTTACATCAATAGGTTGCAAATTAGAGCCAACTGAATGTGCGGAGCTTCTACTTCAAAATCTACCTGATTCGTATGATCAACTCATCATCAACTTGACGAACCATATCCTGACGGACTATCTAGTTTTCGACGAAGTTGCAGTTGTTGTTCTGGAAGAAGAGACCAGGTGCAAGAACAAGACAGACAGGAAAGTTCGCAGCAAGTGAAAGCTTTGATGGTGATGAGAGGGAGACCAACGGAATGTGGTCCCAGTGAAAGTCAGAATCATGATAGATCAAAGTCAAGAAGTAAGAAGACCTACAAGTGCCACAACTGTGGCAAGAAAGGGCACTTCAAGAAGAATTGTTGGTTCAAGAAGAAGAGTGGAGACCCTGAGTCATCAAATGCTCAAGGAAATGTGGCGAGTACCCGGTATGATGGTGAAGTTCTATACAGCGAGGCAACAACAGTGGTTGGAGGCAGAAAACAGTTCTCTGACGTCTGGTTACTAGACTCAGGAGCAACAAGGCACATGACTTCCCAGAGAGAGTGGTTTCACACATACGAACCAATCTCAAGAGGTTCTGTATACAAACCACCCCTAAATGCAACTTCTACGAACTTTCACTTTAACTATTAAAATATTATCCACAAAAGGAAGAACAGACTATTCCATAAACTACCATTTGTGACATAACAGGACTGTATAAGATAGAAAGTTCATGATAGCTTATGGAAGCGAAATACATAAACCTACCTCTCCACACTTTCATTCTTTCTGAATAACAAGAAATGGATAACTTGATCTATCGAAAGATACTCAACACTATTTGAGTACTTCTCAATCAAGGATAAAATAAAAGAGCTACAGGACATAAGTGACAAATACAAGGACCTCATATTCCAGCTAAATTGCCCATTTCAATGAATCTTTATGAACTCCTTCAAACCAAAAAAAAAAACAAAAAATGTATGAAGACATTAACTTACCTGACAAATAGGGGGGAAAGAAACTGACATAACACAAACAGCCAAAAGCAACATACAGACAATATATCACCCATTCGCAATGAGAGTGACACTACCATTAGTGATAATAGTTCATGGATGTGCAACAACTCTGGGTTCTAAATACAGCTCATATTTGACTGATTGTTATCTTTAGAAAGAAGGCACCCTTCCCTTAATTGATTTCTAATCCTACATGAATGGAGAAGCCAAGACTTCAAAGTTTTAGTAAATATTTTACATCAGTGAAATTAATTTCACGCAAACTCATTATACAATTTTTTTTTTTCAACTTTAAGGATCCAGTGAAAATTGTACAACCAAATAATTGACGGGGAGTACAATATTTATAGAAATTGACTCAAGCTTGCTCTACCCCTTATTTTTTTCTGAAAGATTTGTTATAAATAATTATTGTTTCACTTTGACATAATGGTGCAAACATCGAACAAATTGATGAATTTGATAATCAAATTAACGAAGCTATTAAGACGATGATAAAACATACTTAAACAAGGCAAAAGAGAAGAGTACTTAAGACTAAAACTAAAGTTGATGGGAGATATTATTCATGGATAGTTCTAAAATAAGTTAAGTAATCTCCCAGTCACTCGGTTATGCAAGATAATAAGGCTAAACTATTTTTAAATTTTCATTCTGCCAGATTAGAACCTACATGACTACATCCATACTCAAATTTCCATGAAAATACAACAGCAATCAACAAAGAATCAAAGATATAACATAAAAGGATTAGCATACAAAACATTGTTGATGGTTTACGATAGCCAACTAGCTTCCTTCTGAAACTAACATTATCAGACAAAGCTGAGACATAATGAGCTTCTCATTATATAAACTTGGATCGATATCAATATCACGAGCGATATGATGAAAGGAAGTATATAGATGGAATGCTTATACTATATATAAATCTAAGAAGACAAAGCAAACAAGTAAGAAACCGGCTTCCACCTAAATGCTCTAGATATTTTTAAAAACAACAACAAAGTATGTATTTTTAAAAGCACACATACAGATATGTAAACTAGAGAAGGATTATATTTAATTCTGTTGCAGAAGAATTACTATAATAATCAATTGTATTTATGAAGTTATACAATATACAAACTTATAACAAAATTTAGATTGATAAATTATTAGAAAAAGAAAAAATAATACTCTATAAAATACCCGAAGAAAAAATGTACAAATTAATTACTGCAATTATTGCGCCTCAAAGATAAGCTTAACCAATTTTCCATAAAGAGAGGGAAAAAAAGGATAAGCCAGACCACGATAAATCCAATATGACAAACAAACCCGTGCATCACTTACACATAATTAATGCTAGTAATCTGCACATGCGATGCACTATCTATATATATTTTTTAATTTAGTAAATAATAAGACCTAATCTAGCCTCGAACCCGAGACCTCTCTTTACTCATCACTAACTCTTTACAAATTACCCCTATAGGCACAAACTTTTATTTCATATGAGTACACTTTTATAAATAATTATGTAGTAAATAAATTTGAACTTTGAAGGTATTATGATAACTAACAACAGTTGAGTAAATGAATGGTCAATATGACTCCCACTTAAAATGAATGGTTGAGATTAGATGGTTGAATACAGGGCCGGCCCAACACTTAAAGAGACCTAAACTGAACTCCAAAATGAAGCCTTTTAAAAGCTTATAATAATATTTTGTTAAAATTAATATATTTTTATTTAAATGTTATCTTTTGGGCCTTTTGAGATGCAAAATCATTTATTATATTATTGTAATCAATTTTGGACTTTTTGATATGTGAGGAGGCCTTTATTTTTTGGATAATTTTTATTTTGGAGGCCTAAAGCCTAGCTTTGGTTACTTTACCCTTGGGCTGGCGGCCCTGGTTGACTATCTATAAATTATAGGTTGTCTACAAATGACAACCCCAACTCTCCCATTATAGTATTAGAGATTAAGAAGGTCTGAGGTTCAAGGTCAGACTATAGGTCGAAGTTTTTACATTAATTTTTTTTATTAAGACGTGCACCGCACGACGTGTAAATTACTAGTAAATATGAATTGAACGTATTTGTAGTAAGTATTGTGCTAATTCTCATCTTGACAACTCCCCAAAAATTCAACCATAAATGAAAATTTAAAGTCTATCTACATAATTCCATCAAAAAAAAATAGCACTTCAATCTACTACTAACTCAATTTACGAGAAGAAATAATTGCAACACAAAAACCCAAATAGATAATATAATATAAAATGGATTCAAAGAAAGAAAGGGAGTAAAAGTTGTACCAAAATCGGAGTAGCCAAAACCAGAGTCGTTGGTCTTAGGATCAAATTCCCGAATTGGGTTCTTCTCCTTCGTAGGCGTAGAAAGGAAGAATCTTTTTGCCTTTGAACCCAAACCCAAGTTGAATCTCATGGTGGAAGGCCAAAAACCTCTGATCTTTCTCTGCAAAATTTTGAAGAAAGACTGTGCAGGTTGAGAGAGAGATGTAGTTGGTTTTGAAACAAACAAACAAATAAATAAATAAATAAAAATGGATGAATAAATAAAGGAAATGGTAGGACTCACTGGATTGGTACCGAGTGGAGTGGGTCCCACTACAAATTAGATATTTTAAGAAAAATAAAATTGGATTTATTTCCTTGAGAGAATATATTTTGTGCTTATTTTGGGAAGTTGTTTTTTTAATTATAAGGCATTATTTTCATATATGTGAAGGTTTTCTGGAATAATATATCTAATTGATAATTTTAGATCTTGACGAATATTATTTGCATATACTAGTAATATAGCGTGCGATGCATACATATTAATTTTTTTAAAAAAATTTAAAATAAGAATTCTGATTTACACGATGCGGTACATATCTTAATAAATAGGATTATGTATTTTTAAAGGTAAATGTGAAGACTATAATGGGAGAGTTGGAGTTGCACATGTGTTGCACGTAAATAGGTAGATTTACAACTCAAACTCTTCCATTATAATAGTTATTATATATTGTACTGTAAATAGATAGATAAATAGATAGTAATTTACACGTGTGATGCACATTTAATATATTTAAAAAAATTAAAGTAAAAAATATCTGACGTTGTGAGGACTCAAACCTGAGGCCTCATTCATATTAGTTATGCACGTGCAATACACATGTTGGTAGATTTACAAATGATAAGGCATTCTCCCATTATAATATTAGAGATCAGAGATATGTGAAGGTTTTTCTGGAACAAATATATCTAATTGATAATTAGATCTTGACTAGAGCTGCAAATAAGTTGAGTTACTCGCGAGCGAGTAGCTCGAGCTCGGTCAAAGCTCGAGCTCGATGGCTTACTGAGCCGAGTTCGAGGTTGGATTTGTTGTGATTTTTAGGTTAAGCTCGCAAGCTACTCAGTTCGGCTCAATAGCTCAAACTTTATATTAGGTATGCACTGGTGATGCACTACAAATATTTGTATTTGTTTGTCTATACATATTTGTATTTGTTGAATATAATTTGAACGTGTACTACACATGTTTGTTTGATTACAAAATTAGGGTTTGTTTGATTATAAATTTCTAACTCTCCCATTAAAATAGTAGAGATAGAGATAGAGATTACAAATTAAAATAATTAAGGTAGAAGAGATTTCTCATTAATTATTTTCAAAGTGGCTCTCGACTATGAATTGTACTCATTGCTATTAAATTATAGAATACGAAATCTAGATTAGCACTCTATGAGATTTTCCTAGATTGTCACCCATTTGGCATGCTTTTCTCCACCGGACGCATGATCCACATTGTTCAATACGATCTTAGTATAGAAACATTAATAAGATGACTTGATACATGAGTAATACATGTTCAAACCTCTTGAATTTACATATTATATATTTTATGACACGGAGATCATATTGAACGATGTGAATCATGGACTACTTGGAGAAGAGATTTGTGCCTAATGGATGGGTGACACAAAAATTTCCTAGAGTGCCACTCCAGATTGCTTATTCTCATTAAATTAATAATCATTTGTTATGGCTTATTTTAACTCAAATTTTTAGATTTAGGCAAAGACTGATGGATGGACTTGAATTATGTTATAAATGGTTACAACCCTTTTAAAGAGACTGTAAATTACTACCAATTATTTGGGATTTGCACACATAAAATTATTTTCTCATGGCTCTTCTTCTTTGACCGGTAGTTGCAACATACATGTGAGTTACAAAAAAGTTTGCAATGCCATAAGAAAAAATGTTGGACTTGTTAACAACAGGTGCATTTAAAACTGTTCATATTCTTGAAGCAGTTACAGTCACCTTGACTGTATGCATTGAGATTGCCATGCAATTAAATATGTAAGTAGGTGCATATGCTTTCTGTTCAAAATAAACTGCAGTATAATAATGTTTTGTTATCTGTGATTTTATTGGAGGATGGAAGTGATTAATTAGATATAATGGCTATAAACACCAAACATGGTGATTAATTAGGGGTCATCTCTAAAGTTTCTTTGCTAATTATCAATTAACAAGCATATATATATAAGCATGCATCAGTCTTGGTGGGCCTGAAAGATAGCAGATTGACATCCAAATTGCATTATTAATACATCATCAATACAATGACATTCTTGTTTCTTTACTTATAATAATACTAATTTGTTCTCTGATTAGAAGTTTACAACATTATTATAAGGATTAAAAAAAAAAAAACCATTCATGTAGGGAATATGGATACATCAATCTACATGATTGGAATCTACAAAGTTTTCTACGCATATATTCTGTGTAGTTTAGTCTGCATACTATTTTACTCTGCTACTTTATGGGTTACCTTTAATCGACCATAAACGCATCTGGCCAATCTAAGCACTGTAGGATACATATGCTATGAGCATCCTTTAAGAGCTGTTTGATTGCATCAGTATCTGTACCCCTACATTTAATTAGAGGTATCCAAACTTTAAACATCACTTAGATGAATTAGGGAGTTATGCATGATGGTGGCTTAAACTGAAAAAACCTACCTGATAAATGCATCTGCCTTTTCAAAGCTTTGGAGAGGTAATACTACTAATGCTGTATCTTTAAAATACTAAAGTTTGGTTCCATCAACTATTTTCAATCATTGCTATGAGTCCATTCTGTATCATATTGGCATGGCAATTAGGTATGGTGGTGATAACACCTTTTTATGTGCAGGGTGATTTACTTTAGATAATTAAGTTGTACTGAGTAAGTAATATATATATTTTTATTGACTACCAAACTATATAGGTACATTATCTACAGAACTATTAAGGTAGCAATGAATAAGTATATTCACAGTTGGTGCCAATCTTTGCTAGCTCCAAAAAAAAAAAAAAAAAAAACAGACTGTCAATCTTTGAATGCTGTTTCTCCACCTGTTTCTTCTTATTGCACACATATATATATATAGTATATTATACGGAAAGAAAGATGTCCCCACAACCCCACTACCTTTGGCAGTTTCTTCCGGCTAAGCCAATCAAATTTGGTTATATGGAGGCAATCGAGTAAGAACTGTTCTTACGATAAGCTTCGTGAGAATTCTATGCATAGATATTCTATAAATGATCCGAACCGTTAACATTGTTGAAGTGGACTAAATTAGTCTAAGAATGAAAAATCACGTCACTTGGAATTCATTTGTCCAGGCATCATGTCATGACAAAAAAAAAACGATATTGAGCCATACAATTATTTACAACATTTGAGAGCTCACATCGCTAGACCAATTTAGTCATGTAGATCAAAATAAGCGGTTCGGATCATTAAAAGAATGTTATCATTTGGTTCACACCGGATCATTTGCCTACATATATATATATATGAACTAATTCATTTCCTTGATGCCTTGTTTTCCTATAGTGATTGTGAAAATTGTTAGACAGTTTTTTCATGATTTGGATTAAGAATAATACATAAAATTACTTAAAATGTAATTGTACATCAAGGATTGATTAAGAAACTAACCTTGTATCATGATTAGCAGAATGCCAACAAATTTTGGGGCCAACTTTCCAAAAAGTTAGGCCATAAATCTTTGCATTTAAGTGTTGAAGAGATCTCATTCTCTTGGTCCATACGGCTTTAATTTGAGAGTAAGCTGATGGGCTGTCTGATATTCTCTTGGTCCATATGTCACCTCTTATTCTGAAGTCACCTACACACAAAAAACCAAGGTAAAAATCAATGTCATAATTTGCATTGAGCAAAATAAAATCTGGGATAATTTAGCCAATGTCTCATTCAAAATATAAAAACTAGTATATACTCCCACTATTTTAAAAAACTAAGAATTACCCTCAGTTTGGACGGAACCGTTAAAATCCCAATTAAGTGAACTCACGTGCGTCACACGTGATATGTAAAATGACCTAAATACCCATGATAAAATGTATTTTAGCAAATGCCCTCATTCAGAATGTGGAAACTAACATATACCTCCACTATTAAAAAAAAAGAGATATTTAAGCAAATGCTCTCGTTCAAAATGCGGAAACTAACATATACCCCTACTATTAAAAAAAAACTAAGAAATACCGTCAGTTTGGACGAAATAGTTTTAGGGTTTTAAATAGTATATAATATGTGTTTGTTGTTTTGATAAAAAAAACATCAATGCTAGCATCAATGCTTTGTTTCCACATCTTAACTTGGGTATTGTTGAAGATGATGCACAACCTAGTGTGATAGTATGTAATACCATATTAACAAAGTTCGTGAATAATTCGTTAAATTCGCAAATTATTCACGAAAAAATAATTTGCCGAACATATCACGAATTATTTGCAGATTTGCATTCAATTCCCGCAGTTCGCGAATTATTCATGAAAATCACGAATTAAACGAATGTTTCGTGAATAATCTGTGAATTGAGCAAATTATACAAGAAATATTTATGGATTTATATATATTTTTACTTAGATGATGAGTACTAACTACTTAGATACATTAAATTTTGTATTTCTTTCTTCCTGAACTTTTGCCGAATTTTTTTTCTCCAAATTTTCCTGATTTTTGTTGATTTCCGTATATTAAATCTTGTCGAAATTTTTATAAACGACGAATTTGTGACTATGGATATTACACAAGTTAGTGTTGAGCCCATTGTGAATGAAGATGATGGAAATGATGAAGCACATTTTAGAGTGGAACAAGAGACCACACAACCTGTTGTAATAGATGATGGTACAAAAGCTGGTGATGATGCACAACAATCCGTTGTAATAGATGATGGTTTTTGTGTTTTTTGGAGTCAAAATATGACGTAGAACCTTTTTCCATTACATTGTTATCATCAGTACAGGAAGAAAGTTGTTCAGACTGAGTAACAACACATAACACTCATATTTTTTACAACACATAACACTGAAATAGTTGGAGTATATGCTAGTTTTTGCATTTTGAATGTGGAACATTTGCTGAAATATCCCAAATATTGTTTTTTTATATAGTGGGGGTATATGCTAATTTCTACAATCTGATTGGGGGCATTTGCTAAAATATATTTTATCCTGGGTATTTAGGTCATTTTACTTATCACGTGTGACGTACATGGGTTCACCTAATGGGGATTTTAACGGTTCCATCCAAACTGAGGATATTTCTTAGTTTTTTAAAATGGTGGGGGTATATACTAATTTTCACATTTTGAACGGGAATATTTGCTAAATTATCCCATAAAATATCTGAGAAAATAGTCAAGGAGCAGCAGAAATATAAACCACATAACTAAAAAAAAGACAACATAGACTTGTTTCAAAGCTAAACAATTGGCTTCCTTCACCATTTTGCTTCCCCACACAAGTCACCGCTAAGAAAGTTTAGGAGTAAAGCTTCTACATTCCAATTTCCTACTACACAGACACATGGGAATCTTGTTCTTTGCACATGAGCATTCATACAACCTGTATTCAACTGCTTTAATTTTAAAAAAGTGTGCAACTCAAACATGAATCGTACAATTTTGCACATGAGGTAGGCTCTCTTCTAAGGATTTACAGTAAGAATTCACCTTATGAGCATTCAAACAATTGATAATGTTACATTATAAACAGAAAATAGGGAAAAAAAGAAATTTAATGGAAAAACCACTTTAGCTTGATTTACAGCTAATTCAGCGGAGCAGAAATACTCCTGGTATCAGAAGCTATGCAATCAATTAATTTTATTACACTAAGAAAACTGCAAAACTGGAAGATGTATTATATAAGGGCGCCGAAATCCCCACAAGAGCACTGGCCATCCCTGAATCTGTGAAGTCGCTTACTATCGCGAACCACAATTTCCCTTCGAGTCAACAGTGAAATGTATTTGACGCAGCTATGACAATCCCTACACATTGTAATGTTCTTCACAACTCGCACTGGTGCGCCTTCAGGCAAATTCAACAGCCCGAAAGCAACTGCTACTTTCTCACTATGATGAACAGCTGAACCAGATGCCTTCTCGTCTATTTCTGACGACACCTCCAAATTCTTGTAAGGAACATATCCTAACCCTTTGGCTTTCTCAATCAAACTTTCCAACAATTCATATATCTTGTCGCTCTGATAAAGTGTTCTATCATCTGCACGAAAGAAATGAACTTTTTCTTTGACTGTAACCCAGCTTCGATCTCTGACGCTCCCAATCTTCTCATCCTTCATCACCTTCCTCACTTTTGCAACATCTTCCCATCTCTCTGATGATATATAAAAGTTCAATAACAATACATAGGTCTCAATAGCTTTTGGCCTGAGCTCTAACAACCGTTCAGCTGCATAGAACCCTAGATCCAAATTCCCATGGCTCCGACACCCCGCAATCAAAATGGACCAGATGATTTCATTCGGTTGGAATGCCATCTTGTGTATGAACTCAAAAGCATCATCCAATCGACCCAATCTCACATACATATCGACCATACAAGCGAAATGGTCCATTACAGGTTTAATCCTATACTCATCAATCATCATGTTAAAATAGTAATTAGCCTCTTGGACTAATCCGGCATGGCTACAAGCAGAGAGAACACCGACGAAGGTCACCTGATTTGGCCTCACACGCGTCAACCTCATGTCCTCAAAAAGTGCAAGGGCTTCCCTGCACCGCCCGTGCTGAGAGAAGCCTGTGATCATTGAAGTCCACGAAACCAAAGTCCGATGTGGCATCTCAATGAAGGCTTTGCTTGCATTCTCAATGCACCCACACTTGTTGTACATATTCACTAATGCACTACTCACAACAACATCAGATAAATACCCGCTCTTTAAAGCTTGGGCATGGATCTGCTCTCCTTGTTCTAAAGCTACCAGACTGCTGCAAACACTTAACACACTCGAGAAGCTGAAGAGGTCGGGTTTGGATCCAGAACGGGTGAGTTTGAGATAGAGATTGAGAGCCTCTAGCCCACATTGTCTCGCAAAAGTATCATCTTGTGAAAGGGCCATGATTTGAGAATGGCCAGCGATCATTGCATTCCAAGTGATTAGGCTGATGGTCCTCATCCCAGCAAACAATCTTCTGGCCTCGTAGAGATTGCCGCATTTGAGATACAGGTACATTATGGAATTTCTCACAGGGAGATGGAATTCACACCCAAACTTGATGCAGAGGGAATGGACCTGCCTAAACAACAATTTTATTAGAATTGCTAACACAAAATAGCTAAAATGAATAAAGTAGCTAAGATGAATATTGAAGTAACATTGAAAGAAAAGTAGCAGTTTGCAGAAGAAAGAAGAGCAAAAAAGGTGATTCCATGGTGGTTGGAGTTATTAGTTGACTATCTTAAATGTTGTAATATAAGCCATATCTAGTCTAAACAAAATTTAATTGATCACGGCGAACAAAATTCACGGCGAACAAAATTTTTTAGGCAACAATCAGAAGATTAATTTGAATCTAAGTTGAAATTAGATTACTGTAAGAATAATAAACTAGGGGTAAGAAGTGGGAACACATCTAACATCAATTCTGGATAGGGTTGTGATTGAATTTAGCTAATTAAGCCAAGTCTTGCTCAACCTTGTTGAGTTCTAAATGCGGAATAACTCACTAACGAGATGCAAAACAATAGAATTAAAAGCAAGAGAACAAAAGCAATCAAAAGCAACACACAATATTTTTTCGAGGTTCACCCAATGCAGTGGCTACTTCCCCGCGCAGAAGTACTCCTGCAATTTCCACTAGAAATATGAAGAACAAGTTTACAATCTCTGAAGATCTCACCCCAAGGTGTAGGGTTTTTCTCTATCTCCCTCTCTCACTCTGACGGCTAATCGATCTCTCCATTCTAATAGAATTCTCTTTTTCTTAACCCTAAAGTCGTATTCAATACAAGATATATAGGTTTACATCAGATTAGATCTCAGTCGCAAATCAAACAGCGCTGTGCGGTCAACCACAACTAGCCTTCGAGTGTACATGGATCCAACAAAGAGCAGGACGGTCGACGGCTCATTTCCTTCGAGTGTACAAGGTACCAACAAGAAGCGAGACGGTCGACTGTGCGGTTGACTGCACAGCTTTAGACTTTAGAGACTGTGCATGTTGGTCGACTGTGCGGTCAACTGCGCGGTCGACCGCACTTTTTTGCCTGCAGCTGCTGGCTGCTTGCTCCCACTTCGACGCTTCTTCTCGTTAATCTTATTCAACTCATTATCGTGTATTGGATCCAGAAACCCCAACAAACCTCCCTAGAAGAATTACTAGCCATCTAAATATAGCTCAATTATATTTCTAAGCAATACATCCTGGCTTGACTATTATGGAATTATGTACGAGAACTAGTACAACCAAATTTAGTGTAATAGAGCACCAAATTTGATAATTCACCAGAATTATTTAGAACCACTCTTGAAAAAGCTCTGCTTCATGAGAAGGAAAAACTTTGAGCATGATTTCTCAGGTCCATAAAGTAATTCTTTAATATCGATTGAAATTTACAGTTGAGCTGCAATCAAGCTAATTATAAGTTTGGCAACGCTTTATAGCTGTTTTAAGCAATGATAATGGTGCATAGTTATTATACGATCCAGCCATAATCCTAATGACGGCCTATCTCATAAGTAATTTTTTCGTATTGTACAAAACTATTGAGCTGAAATACCAGTGGTCGTAATTTTTATAGCTTGATATGAAATATGAATAACTAACCAGAAACAAATAACTCTGTATACTTTCCATGGCTAGGTTTTTTGGCATTTATTTTAATTTAAACTATCATTCAAAGAGTTTTATACTCAGTCCACCTCATATGAGCAGATGAAAGCTTTCATCTCAACAGCTCAGAAACAAAGGGACTTAAACATGCAGGTCTAGAATGAATCAGTAAGCAAATCTCCAATCCCCCGCGTCATAAATTCTTAAAGAAGAGCTCATACCTGCTTCCCAATGTTGAGAGATGGCCCCACACAGCACAGGCTCATCACACTAGTCAACGTGAACTCATTTGGCTCCACATTCTCCTTCAACATTTCAACAAACAATCCCAAACCCAACTCAGTGTCACAGTTATCCCCACATGCAGACACAATTGTCGTCCAAGATATCACATTCTTCTCTAAAATCCTCTCAAACGCCTTCACCGCCAGCTCCAACCTCCCACATTTCGAATACAAGCTACACAACGAGTTCCCAATACTAGTATCCAACTCAAGCCCATACTTCACCAAATACCCATGAACCTGCTCGCCCATCTCAACCCAACGTAAAGAAGTGCACGCATTTACCACTGACCCAAGAGTATAGTTAGTCGGATAAACTCCCGACTCCAACAACCGTAAAAACACCCCGACACCCAATTTGGGTTCTGAGTTGTGGACATAACCATTAATGAGGGCAGTCCACGTGACGATATTCCGCTGAGGCATTTGATCAAACAGCTTCCGGGCATGTTCAGTGGAGCCACATTTCATATATGAGTTGAGTAATGAAGTTGAGATGAAGACATCTTGGGTTGTGCCAGTTTTGACAATGTGGGCATGGATGGATTCTGCCATTGAAAGGGATTTGAGCTCTGCGCATTGCTGAATGAGGGGCACAAAGAAGGCCGTTTCAATGTAGGATTCTTTCGGGTTGGGAGGGAATGAAGTCACCACCTTATCAATGGAGAGCTTTCTGATGTCTGGTTCTGTGTTGGGGACAGTGGCAGTGACAGCAAGTGAAGGGAGGGAAGCCATGAAAGTAGAGAGAGAGAGAGAGAGAGTGAGAGAGAGATTACATTACATTACAGTGTGAGTTGGTATGTGTCGTTTGAGAAATCTTGTCTATTGAGTTTCATCCATATAAATGGGATAAGGATTTATAGGGTGCGTTTCTTGTGGTGTGGAGGTGTTTGAGGGTAAAACCAAATCCAAAAACATATATTTGAAAATTGAAATCTTTAAAGCATTTTCCCGCAAAATGGCGAAAATATTGGTAAATTTGGAGAATTTATTATGCAACTGCAATGTTTGATATTTATAATAAGACTAGTAATTTACACGTGCGATGCATGTCTTAATAAATATAGTATTTTTTGAGAAAAAATTCAGACGTAGTCTGGATCTGAATCTAAGATCTCTTTTATAATAGTTATGCACGTGCGTTGCATACGTTGGTAGATTTACAAATAACACTAAGGCCTTCTCCCATTATAATATTAGAGATTAGAGATTCATAACTAAGTTCCGACAAAACCAATATCATATTTATATATAAAACTAAGAATAAAAATAAACACAAAAGAAAAGAAAATCCTATATACGGGAAAGTTGGCTAGAATGTGGGTTAAAGTTCGAAATTCACTATTATGACTATATTTTTGTTGGGTTTATGTCTTGCATATTATGTTCGATAAAAAAAGAAGATGGTGGATGCGAGAAAGAGGTCGAAGCGTCGATGAAGTAGAAAAGCAGCAGCAACACAACAACAAAACAATAAGGCAGTCAACTGTGCACATTGGCGGTCGACTTGTTGTGAAATCTAGTTACCTAAATAAATAAATAAAACTAGACACAAATTATAAAAACCTCACAAGTGCACGAATCGTTTGAAGAAGCGTAGCGGCAAGCAAGGGTCGATCCCACAGAGATTGTAGATTTCAACTTACTAATCAATAAAACCTAAGAAAATACCAATCATAAAGTTTTGTTCTAAAAGTCTAAAAGAAATGAAAAGATTAAAACTAAATTAAGAAGTGTCACGATTTGAGTCACTAATATCTATTTAAGTAGTTGGGCATTGATTTCCACCTATAGTCAGTAATGCGAAGTTATCCACTACTCTTGTTACTCATGTTTGTTCCCTTCAAGGGCATGGTATCTACTCCTCAAAGTACTGTTTCCCTAAGCCAAGAACTAGGCATGGTATCTACTCTAATTCGTTTCTTTCATCAAGTGTTTAGCATGGTATCTACTAAGTTGTACTCGAAGAAAACATAAGATCAGTGGAAACGAACAAACACTCAAAGTTCTAGAAATTGGTATCAGATCTAGATCCCTCAAGTTGATTAAACCAAGAACCCCTAGAGATTCCTTTGTTACAGGTTATGAGCACAAGATACGGGTCGTCTCAATATGCTCACATAACAGATTCAGATCTACAATACACAAACTTATAATCCCAGGTTCGGATCAGTCGACTGGCTGTCACTTCAGTCGACTGCAGTCTACTGGCTGTCACTTCAGTCGACTGCCCTAGGTTTCTGAACTAGTTTGATTACTATAAATCTATTCCAATACTCTCAGATTCAATCAATAAGCAATAAAGTAGCACTTAGAAAAATATAAGCATCACATGACTACGGTTTCAATCTACCCAACTATTAAATTAGTTGCACATAATACAACCTTTATTGATTAATATAATAGAGTTCATGACTACAATGAAAATAAAGAGAAGAATAGAAGAACACTGATTTGTATGATATTGATCTTGAGCCCAATCAGCAATCGTCTTCCTTCTTTGATGCTAGCTGTTGATGGCCTTTCTTGGTCGGTCCAGCCGTCTTGAGATATTCCGAGCATCCCCCTATCCCCTGTATCTTGGTTGGTATTTATAGAACACAGCTAGAGATTTAGGGTTTTTACTCTTTTGCATAAACGCCCTCTTCTTTTATTTATTTCTTTCCTTATCTGATTGGCGATATATATATCTTTCTCTTTTCTTCTTTCTTTCCGTATCTGCTTTGATTTGTATTTGGATTTGGATGAATCTTTAATTATCTTATCTGTTGACTCTGCTGCCGATCAGTCGACTGGTGTTGGAGATAAGTCGACTGTGTCGAGACTTTAGTAGTTTCATGATTCATCAGCGCAGTCGACTGTTGTTAGAGGAGTCGACTGTGCCGAGCAGCTTCAGCTTCTCTGTCCAGTCGCCTGTTAGCATAATCAGTCGACTGATCTCTTCAGTTCCTTATGTGTCATCCTTGAAATCCTGAATTTGCTTCGTTTCGCACTTTTATGCTGTTTCCTGTGGAAAAGAGAAAATGAGAGTAAAATACCATATATAGAGCATTTAAATGTCTAATTGCACTAAAGTTATTGCTCTAAAATGTGAATAATATTGTGTTCATCAAATACCCCCAAACTTAGATTTTGCTTGTCCTCAAGCAAAGAGTGAATTTATGAACAAGGGAATAGTAATAATAGACTCAACTATCAGACCAAGAATTCTCATGAGCATCAAAGTACATTGTATAAACAATTTTAGATGAAGTAAAACTAAGCATACCCACTTTCTCCAGTGCAATTGTTTAGTCATAATCCCCAGACTCAATCATATTTGTCATGCAATTAATGTAAGTATAGTATGCGACTACTCAATATGTGATTATCTCCTCTTCTCTACTACAAACCGAGTAGCAAACTAGAGTTTTTTTTTTTTTTTTTCATAGTCTCTTCTCTAAAGTGGTCACTTGCCTTTTGACGCGAATGCAAAACATTTGTGATGAATCCACCCGGTTACTCAACAAGTCACAAACTTTAAAGTGCTTTGCATACTCATATTTCAAGTTGCCGTTTGACGTAAAGGTAAACATTGGTGATGAATACCCCTAGTTACTAAGCACTCAAAACATTGGAGTATATTGACTTTATTCAAATATATATATATATATATATATATATATATATATATATATATATATATATATATATATTATTTTTTTTTATCACTCTATTTACTTAAACTCAATTTAGGACTAGATCTAAAGGAATAATCACCAGAAAAAGGTATCACATTTGTTTATTATGTATAATCGCATGACTTATATAACTTTGTAGGGAACTATGAAACTCAACAATCCTAAAGTAAATAAGTATCCTTCTTCTTACTTTATAAGAAATTGTTTATCCTAAAAAAAAAAAATTCAAAAGACTCTATATAACTAAATACCCCTAATACCCCCAAACTTAGATGGAACATTGTCCTCAATGTTCGCACAAAAATTTAAAATAAATAAATAGGCATGTGTTACCATCTAGTAAGGAGAGTAAAAATAACTAAAGGAAAATAATAATGATTAACTGAAAGAAAATAAAGGAAAAGTGTAAATACTCCCCTGAAAAATTGGGTTGCCTCCCAATAAGCGCTGTGTTTCTTGTCTTCAGCTAGACTTGATGAGTTGTGCCATGTATTGAATGACTCGCGGCTCACAACTCATCTTATTATAAGGTTTCCCCCTCTGCCCATTCACCTTGAACGTTTGATTTTTTCGTCAACGCTCTATGTGGGGAAACCTCTGCAACAATGTCTGGACCGTACCATCTTGACATAAGCTTGTCTGCAAGGGTCCACCTTAGTGCACCTTTGTGATTTTGCAAAACTCCCTGCAGCCTTGCTTCTTCGTTCATCCTGAAATTTGCAGCAACCGTCACAGGTAATGTCTGATTGTCCCCCAAATATTCCTGTATTAGCTTCAAATGGTCATGTGGTGACCGCAGCTCCACTGCTGGTGTCCTGGTAACAGTCGACTTGTGTTGTTCATCAGTCGCCTTGTCGTGTTCATCAGTCGACTTGTCATGATCACCAGTCGACTTATCCTGGAAAACACAAGTGTTATCAGATACCAATTTTTCAAATGCAAGTGCAAGCTTACCTGGATATGATGTTGGAGGTTCAAGGTGATGTACTGTCTCTGCAATCATCCAGTCGTCGTATTCCATTTCAACTTGCAATAGTAGTGGAGGGTGTGCAATTGTTGCTGGTAATGGATCAACACTATGCTCCTGCAATGTTTGGTCACAAATTTCCTGAACCACATCAACATTATAACATTCATGATCATCGTGGGGAATTTGTGGTGCATCAAACACTTTAAACTCAATCTCTTCCTCTAGTGTTGTCCTTAATTGGAGCTGTTCTTGTCCTCTAGGGTTGGGTATGGTTCGCGATGGAAACTCTCCTGCCTTTCTCTCACTTAACTCCGTAGCAATCTGACCAATTTGAAATTCCAATTTTTGAATGGCCTGTCTTTGTTGATTGCTTGTTTGTTGTTGCTGTTGGAGTAGTTGAAGAATGGTGGTTTCGAAATCCAACTTCGTCTGTTCTTGTGCTGGCTTATCATACCCATTCCCACCTTGGAACTGCTGCGTATGTCCTGGTGCGAATTGATTGCCTTGATGGTTTTGCCACCCTGGGTTATACGTGTTTGAAAAAAAATTGTTCTGGGGCGGGTACATTCCCTGTTCTTCGTAGTTTGTGTGCTCCTGATCTGCGAAAGAAAACATGGGACATGAATTAGTTGTATGGTTAGATTGAAAACAATTTGCACACATTTCTTTTGGTTGGTTTTTTACGCCACCCAAAGTTGAATTCACAAGCATATCAATCTTTTTGTTTATGGTTTCCATTTCTAATTGCATGTTATTATTATGAGAAATTTCGTGTACTCCCTGTTTTCTTGAGATGTTCCTCCTTGTTGAGAATTGTTGTGAGTTCTCGCTGAGTTCTTCAAATAGCTCTATGGCCTCCTCAGCACTCTTCCTCATCAACATTCCATTGCAACCTGCATCTACAATTGCTTTGTTAGCGTCATTTAAACCCTCATAAAATGATTGTACCTGGTCATCCTTAGGTATGTTATGCGTAGGACACTTGAAAAGCCTGTTTTTGAAGTCCTTCCATGCCTCGAAAAACAAGTCATCATCCTTTTGTTGGAAGAGTAGAATCTCCCTTTTTAGTTGTTTGGTTTTCTGGGCTGGAAAGAACTCTTTCAAGAATTTTGTCGCTAATTGTTCCCATGAATTAATTGATCCTGGTTCCAAAGAATTATACCACAACTTAGCATTAAGTTTTAAAGAAAAAGGAAACAAGATTAACCTGATTTGCTCAGGGGTAAGCCCTTGGATGCTTTGTGTCCTGCAAAGATCAAAGAAGTCTTGTAGATGTAGATGCGGATCTTCGTCTATTCTGCCAAAGAAGTGGGGCACCATGCTAAGCAATTGAGGAGACAGATGCATATTCCCTGTGACTTTGGGTTGAAAAGCTATGCAAGAAGGGTTCTCAATATTCTTAGGAATGAATTTGTCTTGCATTGGTACTCGGTTTAAAAAATTTTCACCCATTGTTGCTTTTTGGAAAAAAAATCCTCTGGACAGTCGACTGATCCTTGGGGCAGTCGACTGGTCTGCCTGTGCCGAATGTAACCTGAAAGAAAATGTTAGAAAAGAAAAGGAAGAAATAAAATAAAATAAAAAGAAAAAATTTTACTGATTTGTAAGTTAGAATACTAGACAATCCCCGGCAACGACGCCAAAAACTTGTTGTGAAATCTAGTTACCTAAATAAATAAATAAAACTAGACACAAATTATAAAAACCTCGCAAGTGCACGAATCGTTTGAAGAAGCGTAGCGGCAAGCAAGGGTCGATCCCACAGAGATTGTAGATTTCAACTTACTAATCAATAAAACCTAAGAAAATACCAATCATAAAGTTTTGTTCTAAAAGTCTAAAAGAAATGAAAAGATTAAAACTAAATTAAGAAGTGTCACGATTTGAGTCACTAATATCTATTTAAGTAGTTGGGCATTGATTTCCACCTATAGTCAGTAATGCGAAGTTATCCACTACTCTTGTTACTCATGTTTGTTCCCTTCAAGGGCATGGTATCTACTCCTCAAATTACTGTTTCCCTAAGCCAAGAACTAGGCATGGTATCTACTCTAATTCGTTTCTTTCATCAAGTGTTTAGCATGGTATCTACTAAGTTGTACTCGAAGAAAACATAAGATCAGTGGAAACGAACAAACACTCAAAGTTCTAGAAATTGGTATCAGATCTAGATCCCTCAAGTTGATTAAACCAAGAACCCCTAGAGATTCCTTTGTTACAGGTTATGAGCACAAGATACGGGTCGTCTCAATATGCTCACATAACAGATTCAGATCTACAATACACAAACTTATAATCCCAGGTTCGGATCAGTCGACTGGCTGTCACTTCAGTCGACTGCAGTCTACTGGCTGTCACTTCAGTCGACTGCCCTAGGTTTCTGAACTAGTTTGATTACTATAAATCTATTCCAATACTCTCAGATTCAATCAATAAGCAATAAAGTAGCACTTAGAAAAATATAAGCATCACATGACTACGGTTTCAATCTACCCAACTATTAAATTAGTTGCACATAATACAACCTTTATTGATTAATATAATAGAGTTCATGACTACAATGAAAATAAAGAGAAGAATAGAAGAACACTGATTTGTATGATATTGATCTTGAGCCCAATCAGCAATCGTCTTCCTTCTTTGATGCTAGCTGTTGATGGCCTTTCTTGGTCGGTCCAGCCGTCTTGAGATATTCCGAGCATCCCCTATCCCCTGTATCTTGGTTGGTATTTATAGAACACAGCTAGAGATTTAGGGTTTTTACTCTTTTGCATAAACGCCCTCTTCTTTTATTTATTTCTTTCCTTATCTGATTGGCGATATATATATCTTTCTCTTTTCTTCTTTCTTTCCGTATCTGCTTTGATTTGTATTTGGATTTGGATGAATCTTTAATTATCTTATCTGTTGACTCTGCTGCCGATCAGTCGACTGGTGTTGGAGATAAGTCGACTGTGTCGAGACTTTAGTAGTTTCATGATTCATCAGCGCAGTCGACTGTTGTTGGAGGAGTCGACTGTGCCGAGCAGCTTCAGCTTCTCTGTCCAGTCGCCTGTTAGCATAATCAGTCGACTGATCTCTTCAGTTCCTTATGTGTCATCCTTGAAATCCTGAATTTGCTTCGTTTCGCACTTTTATGCTGTTTCCTGTGGAAAAGAGAAGATGAGAGTAAAATACCATATATAGAGCATTTAAATGTCTAATTGCACTAAAGTTATTGCTCTAAAATGTGAATAATATTGTGTTCATCAACTGCCCATGCTCTCGGGTTTGGGAAGACTTGACCACGGTTGACTGCCACTATGGGCAGTCGATCAAGCAACGACAACAAGCTATTGGACTGGGTCTTGGGGATCTGTTTCGGGTTCAATAACCTCTTCAGGTTAGATTATACGGCTCGACGATGCCTTCATTTCGTTGGCGGAAACGATCCCTAACCACTGGGAATGAATTCTTTTATCTTTCTGCAGCAGATCGAAAGTCCCCGCACAAGATATTATAGCTAATTCTTACCGTATGGTTATCTCTTCATGAATATCAAACGGCTATTGTATCAAGATATCAAACTTTAGTTTCTCTAGATCTCTATATATTATGGTTATCTCTTCATGAATATCGGACGAATATTGTATCAAGATATCAAACTTTGGTTTCTCTAGATCTATACATATTATTGTAACTGGTCTTCTTCGAGAGGTAAGAATGAATACTTCACTGAAGAGGGTCTGAGAGGTTTTCCAATTGTAAACAACTAGTATCTTCTGGCGAGGCTTGAGAGAGGGTCGTGGTGATAGTTGTAACTTTCATATCTTCTCTTGTTGAATATCATCTCAGTTATTTCTCCCCCGGATTAGGGTTCACCCAAACCGGGACAAAATTGTGTGCTTTGGTGTGTTTGGTTTGGTCTATTATTTTGCTTGGTGGTTGTCCACAATGATCGTGTCGCATAAAATCAACATGATATTCCTAACAATTGGTATCAGAGCTTTCGCACAAATCCTACCAATTTTGTGGGTTATATAACTTATAGTTCGGAGTTTGGTTTGGTTTGCGAAATTCTATATTTCACTATTCTAACCTTATTTTTGGGTTATAGTTCACAATTTTCAGATGTTTTCACAAAATTTTATATTTCATTGTTTTGACCACATTTTGTGATGTATAGCCCCTCATATTTTAGCCGTTTTTGTGAATTTTTTTATTACTCATATAGCCAGATTTTGTGGGCTATAGTCCACGGTTTTCGGCTATTTTTACGAAATTTTGTACTTCACTATTTTGGTCACATTTTATGGGTTATTATAATCCACAGTTTTCAGCAATTTTCGAGAAATTCGATATTTCATTTCTTTAGATATATTTTATGCTATTGTCCTCAGTTTTTAGTCGTCTTGGCAAAATTATGTCTTTCACTGTTTTAGCCATATTTTCAGCAATAGTCCAGAACTTTCATTCAATTTTGCGAAAGTCCATATTGTACTATTTTTTTTGCTAAAATACGGAATTTCGATAAAATAACCCATAAAATGAGACCAAAGCAGTGATATACAGAATTTTGCTAAAATGCCCAAAAACTGTGGACTATAGCCCAAAAGGTGTGGCCAAAATATTTGCGAACTTGGCCGAAAGCAGTGGACAATATAGCCCACAAAATATATAGCCAAAAAAGTACAATAAGGAATTTCGCGAAATTTGTCAAAAACTATAAACTAGCTTATAAAATGTGCCCTAAATGATGAAATAAGAATTTTTCCAGGACGGCCAAAATTGTGGACGATAACCCAAAAAATGATCCACAGAGTTCTGCCAATTTCATTAAAAAAAATTGTATTTCAATCATTTGGCCACATTTTATGAGATATATTCCCCCATTTTGGATCAATTTCATCAAATTTCATACTTCATACTTTTGGTCAAATTTTCTGAGCTATATAGTCTACAGTTTCAGCCAATTTTTTAAATTTTCATATTTCACTCTTTTGACCACATTTTGTAAGCTAGTCTACCGTTTTGGTTAAATTAACTGAAATTATATATTTCACTCTTTTGGCCAAATTTTGTGGGCTATTAGAGTCCACGATTTCGGCCAATTTCACAAAATTTTGTGTACCACTCTTTTGACCACATTTGGGAGCTATAGCCCATAGTTTTCGGCCAATTTGGTGAAATTTCGTATTTCAATCTTTTGACCACATTTTGTAGATTCCAATCCACTGTTTTGATTGAATTCATGTTTGTATGTCACTCTTGTGGCCACATTTTGTGGCTATAGTCCCCATTGTTTTCGCCAATTTCATGAATTTTGTATTGCACACTTTTGTGACTTTTATTGGGCTATAGTCCACAATTTATGGCTAATTTCGTGAAATTTTGTATTTTACTATTTTTGCCACATTTTGTGACCTATATAGTCCACAGTTCAGCCAATTTTGGGAATTTCAGATTGCATTCTTTTGGCCACATTGTGTGCTATAGTCCAAAATTTTCTGCTCAATTTGTGAAATTTTGGATTTCACTCTTTTAACCACATTTTGGGGACTATAGTCCACAGTTTTAAGCTAATTTCATGAAACTGTGTATTTCACTATATTTTCCACACATTTCGGTCAAATTTGTGAAATTCTGTATTTACCTCTTTTGGCTAAATTTTGTAAGCTATATTCCACAGTTTTGCGAGCAATTTTGTGAAATTTTGTATTTCACTATTTTGTCCATATTTTGTGGGCTATAGTCCACCGTTTTCGTGAAAGTTTGTATTTTACTCTTTTTGCCTCATTTTGTGGGTAATAGTTCGTAGTGTTCGACAAATTTTATGAAATTTCGTGTTTCACGTGTTTGCCAAATTTGGTTCAATTTCATGAAATTTTGTACTTCACACTTTTGGCCACATTTTATGAGCTATATAGTGCACAATTTTCGACCAATTTTGCGAAAGTACGCATTTCACTCTTTTTGTCACTTTTTTGAGGCGATAGTCAACAATTTTTTGCCAATTTCGTGAGATTTCGTATTTCTATAGTCCACCGTATTGGTTCAATTTTTTGAATTTTTTATTTTACTCCTTTTGCCACTTTTTATGGGCTATATAGTCCACAGTATTTTATCAATTTCATGAAATTTTGTATTTCACTCTTTTGGCCACATTTTGTAGACTACAGTCCACCGTTTTTGTTGAATTTCTTGAAATTCTGTATTTCACTCTTTTTGCCACATTTTGTAAATCCACGATTTTTTTGCCAATTTCGTGAATTTCGAATTCAATCTTTTGCCACTTTTATTCAGCGATAGTCCACAGTTTTCGACCAATATCGTAAAATTTCATATTTCATTGTTTTGACCCATTTTGTGAGTTATAGTCCACAGTTTTCAGCCAATTTAATGAATTTTGTATTTGACACGTTTGACCACATTTTGTGGATTATTGTCAATAGTTTTCGACCAATTTTGTGAATTTCGTATTTCACTCTTTTGCCACTTTTATTGGGCTATAGTCCATAGTTTTCGACCAATTTTATAAAATTTCGTATTTCACTCTTTTGGGCCGATTTTGTGAGATATAGCCCAAAGTTTTCGGCAAATTTCGTGAAATTTCGTATTTCACTCTTTTGGCCACATTGTCAGTGTGCTAAGTCCAAAGTTTTCAGCTAAATTTATTAAATTTCAGATTTCACTCGTTTGGTCACATTTTGGGGACTATAGTCCACAATTTTTAGCCAATTTTGTGAAATTTTGAATTTTACTTTTTTGCCACAATTTGTGTGCTATAGTATAGAGTTTTTGCCCAATTTTGTGAGAATACGTATTTAACTCTTTTGGCCAAATTTTGTGGCTATAGTCCACAGTTTTCGATCAAATTCGTGAATTTTAGTATTTCACTTTTTTGCCAAATTTTGTGGCCTATATTCCACACTATTTACGGTGAAATTTCGTATTCCACTCTTTTGTCCACATTTTGTGTCTTAAAGTCCACGGTCTTCGTTCAATTCCGTGAAAGTTGGTATTTCACCATTGTGGCCTCATTTTGTGGACTATAGTCCGAATTTTTTTCCAATTTTGTATTTCCCTCTTTTTGGCCAAATTTTATGAGCTATATTCTACAATTTTGCGAGTAATTTTGTGAAATTTTGCATTTCACTATTTGTCCATATTTTGAGGGTTATATAGTCTACCATTTTGGTTCAATTTCGTAAAATTTCGTATTTTACTCTTTTCACCACATTTTGTGGGCAATAGTCCGTAGTGTTTGGCTAATTTTATGAAATTATGTATTTCACTCGTTTGGACATTTTGTGTGAGATAGTCCACCGTTTTGTGAGTAAATTCGTAAAATTCATATTTTACACTTTTGACTACATTTTTTGAGCTATAGTCCATTATTTTTGAACAATTTTAAGAAATTTCGTATTTCACTCTTCTGGCCACATTTTGTGGCCAATAGTCCATAGTTTTCATCCAATTTCATGAAATATCGTATTTAACACTTTTGGCCATATTTTGTGAGCTATAAAGTCTACAGTATTCGACCAATTTCATAAAATATTGTGTTCTATAGTCCACATTTTCCAGTCAATTTCGTGAATGTTTGTATTTCACTCATTTGGTGACATTTTGTGTGCTAAAGTCCACAGCTTTCAGTCAATTTCTTGTAATTTCATATTTCAATCTTTTGGCTACATTGATACTCTAGTTGTTAGGGAAGCGCCAGAGTCAGCGCTGAGCTCCAGCAGCTGGAAGGTTGCAGAGGTCTTGAAGGCAGGGACCCCCTCCTTGCGACCTGACGCCCGGGAGATGGTGGGCAAGAGGGGGCTAAGGCCTTTCACCCCGGACTGGTCAGTGAAGGAGAGCGAATCACTGGCGGAGGGCCCGATCTCGGTCGAGGTTGTAGATAACCTCGCCACGGCGCGCGACCGATCCATCTTGGCAAAAGTGATCGAAGACCGTGAACTATAGCCCACAAATATGAGTTAAATACAAAATTTTACTAAAGCGATCGAAAACTATGCACTACAGGCCATAAATGATGCTAAAACAGTCAAATACAAAATTTCACGACAATGACCGAAAACTGTGGAATATAACCCACAAAATGAGGCCAAAATAGTAAAATAGGAAACCTAATGAAAGTGATTGAAAACAATCTACTATAGCCCACAAAATGAGGGAAATAAAAAATCTAACCAAAGTGGCCGAAAACTGTGGGCTCAAATGAGGCTAAAACAGTCAAATACAAAATTTCACGTAAATAGCCAGAAATTATGGACAATAACCCACAAAATTAGGCCAAACCAGTAAAGGACGAAATCTCTTGAAAGTGATCGAAAACAGTGTACTATATCCCACAAAATGTGGGAAATAAAAAATCTCATGAAAGTGGCCGAAAACTGTGGAATATAACCCACAAATGAGGCTAAAACAATCAAATACAAAATTTCACGAAAACGGTCGGAAACTATGGACTATAACCCACAAAGTGGGTGCCAAAACAGTAAAATACGAAATCTCATGAAAGTGATCGAAAACATTGTACTATATCCCACAAAATGTTGGAAATAAAAAATCTCACGAAAGTGGCCGAAAACGGTGGACTACAGCCCTCAAATGAGGCTAAAACAGTCAAATACAAAATTTCACGAAAACGGCCAAAAACTGTGTACTAAAACCCACAAAGTAAGGCCAAAACAGTAATATACGAAATCTCATAAAAGTGATAGAAAACAGTGTACTAGCCCACAAAATGAGGGAAATAAAATATCTCACGAAAGTTGTCAAAAACAGTGGACTATAGCCCACAAATGAGGATAAACAGTCAAATATAAAATTTCACGAAAATGGCCTGAAACTGTGGACTATAACCCACAAAATGAGGCTGAAATAGTAAAATACGCATGAAAGTGATCGAAAACAGTGTACTATAACCCACAAATTGAGGTAAATAAAAATTCTCTCCAAAGCAGGCGAAAACTGTGGACTAGAGCCCACAAATGAAGCTAAAACAGTCAAATACAAAATTTCACGAAAACAGCCGTCAACTGTGGACTATAACCCACAAAATAAGGCTAAAATAGTAAAATACAAAGTTTCACGAAAATGGCCGTAAACTATGGACTACAAACCACAAGATGTGGCCGAAACTGTAAAATACGAAATCTCGTGAAAGTGATAAAAACTGTGTACATAGCCCACAAAATGAGGGAAATAAAAAATCTCACGATTTTGGCCGAAAACTGTGGACTATTAGCCCACAAATGATGCTAAAACACTCAAATACAAAATTTCACGAAAACGGCCAGAAACTGTGGACTATAACCCACAAAATGAGCAAAAAAAGGGAATAATGGTATAGCAATGAATTCAATGGATCAATAGGAATCAATAACATGGCACGATAATCAATAATCGATATCACGGTAATCGATACAATGGCCATAAACTATGATTCAATATTTGATAACAATAATCAATGATTAATAACAATAACACTTAGCCAATATTGGATATCAATAGGAACAATGAGGAATAATATGCAGTGTTGATTTGGTGTAAATCCTTAAGTCTATTATCATTTTAATCCTAACTACTGCATCCCATACTAGGGGTTCGATGCATACAATCAATGTCGTTTTAGACTTAAGTTGAAGATTCTATAGATCATGTACTCGGCAACGATAATCAATATTGACCTTTCGGTGCATGGTACGGTCATCGGCAACGATACAATATACGGTAAATTGGGTTACCGTTGTAACCACAATCACACGATAAAACAATAGCCGGAATGGTAATTAGGGAAACATGGGCCCCTCCTCCGAATACATTCACTACATCATCAACTACTCCATTCAATCCCTTAAACCCCGGTTTGTTAATTATTTTATCAATTCAACAATGCAATATGCGATCAAGAGGCATGAGATGAACAATAGTATCAACAGGGAAACAATAGGATGATAACTTGAATTAGACAATTAGAATGATGACAATACATACATTAATTTATGCAATATTACGATATAGGAATAATTATTATAGCTATAACCCACAGTTTTCGGCAAATTTGGTGAAATTTCGTATTCAACTCTTTTGGCCATATTTTGTGTGTTCACATTTTTCGGCCAATATCGTGAAATTTCGTATTTCAATCTTTTGACCACATTTTGTAGATTCCAATCCAGTGTTTTGATTGAATTCATGTTTTTATGTCACTCTTGTGGCCACATTTTGTGGCTATAGTCCCCATTGTTTTGGCCAATTTCGTGAATTTTGTATTGCACACTTTTGTGACTTTTATTGGGCTACAATCCACAATTTATGGCCAATTTCGTGAAATTTTGTATTTCACTCTTTTTGCCACATTTTGTGACCTACACAGTTCAACCAATTTCGGGAATTTCGGATTGCATTCTTTTGGCTAGATTGTGTGCTACAGTCCAAAATTTTCTGCTCAATTTGTGAAATTTCGGATTTCACTCTTTTAACCACATTTTGGGGACTATAGTCCACAGTTTTAAGCTAATTTCGTGAAATTGTGTATTTCACTATATTGTCCACACATTTCGGCTAATTTTGTGAAATTCTGTATTTACCTCTTTTGGCTAAATTTTGTAAGCTATATTCCACAGTTTTGCGAGCAATTTTGTGAAATTTTGTATTTCACTATTTTGTCCATATTTTGTGGGCTATAGTCCACCGTTTTCGTGAAAGTTTGTATTTTACTCTTTTTGCCTCATTTTGTGGGTAATAGTTCGTAGTGTTCGGCAAATTTTATGAAATTTCGTGTTTCACGTGTTTGCCAAATTTGGTTCAATTTCATGAAATTTTGTATTTCAAACTTTTGGCCACATTTTATGAGCTATATAGTGCACAATTTTCGACCAATTTCGTGAAAGTACGCATTTCACTCTTTTGGTCACTTTTTTGGGGGCGATAGTCAACAAGTTTTTGCCAATTTTGTGAGATTTCGTATTTCTATAGTCCACCGCATTGGTTCAATTTTTTGAATTTTTTATTTTACTCCTTTGGCCACTTTTTATGGGCTATAGTCCAGAGTATTCTATCAATTTCATGAAATTTTGTGTTTCACTCTTTTGGCCACATTTTGTAGACTACAGTCCACCGTTTTTGTTGAATTTCATGAAATTCCGTATTTCACTCTTTTTGCCACATTTTGTAAATCCATGGGTTTTTTTTGCCAATTTCTTGAATTTCGAATTTCAATCTTTTGCCACTTTTATTCGGCGATAGTCCACAGTTTTCGACCAGTATAGTAAAATTTCGTATTTCACTCTTTTGACCCATTTTGTGAGTTATAGTCCACAGTTTTCAGCCAATTTAATGAATTTTGTATTTGACACATTTGAGCACATTTTGTGGATTATTGTCAATAGTTTTCGACCAATTTTGTGAATTTCGTATTTCACTCTTTTGCCACTTTTATTGGGCTATAGTCCATAGTTTTCGACCAATTTTATAAAATTTCGTATTTCAATCTTTTTGGCCCATTTTGTGAGATATAGTCCAAAGTTTTCAGCAAAATTCGTGAAATTTCGTATTTCACTCTTTTGGCCACATCTTCAGTGTGCTATGTCCAAAGTTTTCGGCTAAATTTATGAAATTTCAGATTTCACTCGTTTGGTCACATTTTGGGGATCCACAGTTTTTAGTCAATTTTGTGAAATTTTGAATTTCACTTTTTTGCCACAATTTGTGTGCTATAGTATAGAGTTTTCGCCCAATTTTGTGAGAATACATATTTAACTCTTTTGGCCACATTTTGTTGCTATAGTCCATAGTTTTCGATCAAATTTGTGAATTTTAGTATTTCACTTTTTTGCCAAATTTTGTGACCTATATTCCACACTGTTTACGGTGAAATTTCGTATTCCACTCTTTTGGCCACATTTTTTGTCTTAAAGTCCACGGTTTTCGTTCAATTCCGTGAAAGTTGGTATTTCACTATTGTGGCCTCATTTTGTGGACTATAGTCCGCAGATTTTTTCCAAATTCGTGAAATTTTGTATTTCCCTCTTTTTGGCCAAATTTTATGAGCTATATTCCACAATTTTGCGAGTAATTTTGTGAAATTTTGCATTTCACTTGTTGTTCATATTTTGAGGGCTATATAGTCAACCATTTTGGTTCAATTTCGTAAAATTTCGTATTTTACTCTTTTCACCACATATTGTGGGCAATAGTCCGTAGTGTTTGGCTAATTTTATAAAATTTTGTATTTCACTCGTTTGGACATTTTGTGGGATATAGTCCACCGTTTTGTGAGTAATTTTGTAAAATTTGTATTTTACACTTTTGGCAACTTTTTTTGAGCTATAGCCCACAAATGAAGCTAAGCAGTCAAATACAAAATTTCACGAAAACGGCTGGAAACTATGGACTATAACCCACAAAGTGGGCCAAAACAGTAAAATATGAAATCTCATGAAAGTAATCGAAAATATTGTACTATATCCCACAAAATGTAGGAAATAAGAAGCTCACGAAAGTGGCCAAAAACTGTGGACTACAGCCCTTAAATGAGGCTAAAACTGTCAAATACAAAATTTAACGAAAACGACCAAAAACTGTGGACCAAAACCCACAAAATAAGGCCAAAACAGTAATATACGAAATCTCATAAAAGTGATAGAAAATAGCGTGCTAGCCCACAAAATGAGGGAAATAAAATATCTTACAAAAGTGATCGAAAACTGTGGACTATAGCCCACAAATGAGGATAAACAGTCAAATACAAAATTTCACGAAAACGGGCGGAAACTGTGGACTGTAACCCCAACATGAGGCCAAAATAGTAAAATACGCATGAAAGTGATCGAAAATAGTGTAGTATAACCCACAAATTGAGGTATAGAAAAATTCTCTCCAAAGCAGGCAAAAACTGTGGACTAGAGCCCACAAATGAGGCTAAAATAGTCAAATACAAAATTTCACGAAAGCGGCCGTCAACTGTGAACTATAACCCACAAAATGAGGCTGAAACAGTCAAATACAAAATTTCACGAAAACGGCCGTAAACCGTGGACTACAACCCACAAAATGTGGCCGAAACTGTAAAATATGAAATCTCGTGAAAGTGATAAAAAACTGTGTACATAGCCCACAAAATGAGGGAAATAAAAAATCTCACGAATTTGGTCGAAAACTGTGGACTATAGCCACAAATGATGCTAAAATAGTCACATACAAAATTTCACGAAAACGGTCGGAAACTGTGGACTATAACCCACAAAATGAGCTAAAAACAGTAAAATACGAAATCTCATGAAAGTGATCGAAAACAGTGTACTATAGCCCAGAAAATGAGGGAAATAAAAATTCTCACGAAAGTGTCCGAAAATTGTGGACTATAGCCCTCAAATGAGGCTAATACAAAATTTTACGAAAATGACCGGAAACTGTGGACTATAACACACAAAATGGGGCTAAAATAGTAAAATACGAAATCTCATGAAAGTGATCAAAACAGTGTACTATAGCCCACAAAATGATGGAAATATAAAATCTCAGGAAAGTGGCCGAAAACTGTGGACTATAGCCACAAAATGAGGCTAAAATAGTCAGATACAAAATTTTACGAAAACGGCCAGAAACTGTGGACTATAATCCACAAAATAAGGCCAAAATAGTAAAATAAAAAATATTATGAAATCGATCAAAAACAGTGTACATTAGCCCAAAAAATGAGTCAAATACTAAAATTTACGAAAGCGGTCGAAAACTGTCGACTACATACGAAATCTCACGAAAGTGATAAAAAACAGTGTACTATATCCCATAAATGAGGGAAATTAAAAATCTCACGAAAGTGGCCGAAAACTGTGGACTATAGCCCACAAATGAGGCTAAAACAGTCATACAAAATTTCACGAAAACAACCAGAAACTGTGGACTATAACCCACAAAATGAGCCCAAAACAGTAAAATACGAAATCTAAGGAAATTATTGAAAACAGTGTACTATATCCCACAAAATAAGGGAAATAAAAAATTTCACGAAAGTGGCCGAAAACTGTGGACTATAGCCCACAAATGAGGTTAAAACAGTCAAATACAAAATTTGACGAAAATGGCCGGAAACTATGGACCATAACACCCAAAATACGGCCATAACAGTAAAAAACGAAATCTCAAGAAAGCGATAAAAAGCAGTGTACTATATCCCCCAAAATGAGAAAAATAAAAAATCTCACGAAAGTGGCCGAAAACTATGGACTATAGCCAACAAATGAGGCTAAAATAGTCAAATACAAAATTTCATGAAAACGGACGGACTCTGTGGACTATAACCCACAAAATATGGTCTAAACAGTAAAATACGGAATCTCAAGAATGTGATCGAAAATAATATACTATATCCCACAAAAGGAGGGAAATAATCAATCTCACGAAAGCAGCTGTAAATTGTGGACTATAGCCCTCAAATGAGGCTAAAACAGTCAAATACAAAATTTCATGAAAACGGGAGGAAACTGTGGACTATAACCCACAAAATGGGGCTAAAACAGTAAAATATGAAATCTCCTGAAAGTGATCGAAAACAATGTACTATAGCCCACAAAATGAGGGAAATAAAAAATCTAACGAAAGTGGCCGAAAATTGTGGACTATAGCCCTCAAATGAGGCTAAAACCGTCAAATATATAATTTCACGAAAACGGGCGAAAACTGTGGACTATAATACACAAAATAGGGCTAAGGCAGTAAAATTCGAAATCTCATGAAAGTGATCGGAAACAGTGTACTATAGCCCACAAAATGAGGGAATTAAAAAATCTCACAAAAGTGGCAGAAAACTGTGGACTATAGCCGTCAAATGAGGCTAAAACAGTTAGATACAAAATTTCACGAAAACGGCCGGAAACTATACTATAACCCACAAAATAAGGCCAAAACAATAAAATACGAAATCTCATGAAAGTGATCGAAAACCGTGTACAGCCAACAAAATGAGTCAAATAATTTTTTTTACAAAAGCGATCGAAAACTGTGGACTACAGGCCACTAATGAGGCTAAAACAGTCAAATACAAAATTTCACGAAAATGACCAGAAACTGTGGACTATAACCGACGAAATGAGGCCAAAATTGTAAAATACGAAATTTAATGAATATGATCGAAAATAGTGTACTATGCCCACAAAATGAGAGAAATAAAAAATCTAACCAAAGTGGCCGAAAACTGTGGACTATATAGCCTACAAATGAGTCTAATACAGTCAAATACAAAATTTCATGAAAATGGCCGGAAACTGTGGACTACAGCCCACAAAATAAGGCCAAACCAGTAAAATACAAAATCACTTGAAAGTGATCGAAAACAGTGTATTATTTCCCACAAAATGGGGAAAATAAAAAATCTCACGAAAGTGGCTGAAAACTTTGGACTATATAGCCCACAAATGAGGCTAAAACAATCAAATACAAAATCTGACAAAAACGGTCGGAAACTGTGGTCTATAACGCACAAAGTGGGGCCAAAACAGTAAAATACGAAATCTCATGAAAGTGATCGAAAACATTGTACTATAGCCCACAGAATGGGGAAAATAAAAAATCCCACGAAAGTGTCCGAAAACTGTGGACTATAGCCCTCAAATAAGGCTAAAACTGTTAAATACAAAATTTCACGAAAACGGCCGGAAACTGTGGACTAAAACCCACAAAGTGGGGCCAAAAGTGTAACATATAAAATCTCCTGAAAGTGATAGTAAACAATGTACTATAGCCCACAAAATGAGGGAAACAAAATACCTCATGAAAGTGGTCGAAAACTGTGGACTATAGGCTACAAATGAAGCAAAAACAGTCAAATAAAAAATTTCACGAAAACGACTGGAAACTGTGGACTATAACCCACAAAATGAGGCCAAAATAGAAAAATTCGCATGAAAGTGATCGAAAACAGTGTACTATAACCCACAAATGAGGCTAAAACAGTCAAATACAAAATTTCACGAAAACGGCCGTAAACGGTGGACTATAACCCACAAAATGAGGCTAAAACAGTCAAATATAAAATTTCACTAAAATGGCCGTAAACTGTGGACTATAACCCACCAAATGTGGGCAAAACAGTAAAATACGAAATCTCGTGAAAGTGATAAAAAACTGTGTACTATAGTCCACAAATGAGGATAAAACAGTCAAATACAAAATTTCACGAGAATGGCCGGAAACTAATGACTACAACCCACAAAATGAGCCAAAAAAGTAAAATACGAAATCTCATTAAAGTGATTGAAAACAGTGTACTATAGCCCACAAAATGAGTCAAATACAAAATTTTACGAAAGCGATTGAAAACTGTGGACTCCATGCCACAAATGAGGCTAAAACTGTTAAATACAAAATTTCACGAAAACAGCCCGAAACTGTAGACTATAACCCACAAAGTATGGCCAAAAGAGTAAAATATGAAATCTCATGAAAGTGATCGAAAATAGTGTACTATATCCCACTAAATGAGAAAAATAAAAAATCACACGAAAGTGGCCGAAAACTGTGGCCTATAGCACACAAATGAGGTTAAAACAGTCAAATGCAAAATTTCACGGAAACGGCTGGAAACTGTGGACTATAATCCACAAAATAAGGCCAATACAGTAAAATACGAAATCTGATGAAATTGATCGAAAACAGTGTACTATAGCCCACAAAATGAGTCAAATACAAAATTTTACGAAAGCGGTCGAAAAATGTGGACTACATAAGAAATCTCATGAAAGTGATAAAAAACAGTGTACTATATCCCATGAAATGAGGGAAATTAAAAATCTCACGAAAGTGGCAAAAAACTGTGGACTGTAGCCCACAAATGAGGCTAAAACAGTCATACAAAATTTAACGAAAACAGCTAGAAACTGTGGACTATAACCCACAAAATGAGCCCAAAATAGTAAAATACGAAATCAAAAGAAAGTGATGGAAAACAGTGTACTACATCCCACAAAATAAGGAAAATAAAAAATTTCACGAAAGTGGCCAAAAACTGTAGACTAGCCCACAAATGTGGCTAAAACAGTCAAATACAAAATTTCACGAAAATGGCCGGAAACTGTGGACTATAACACACAAAATAAGACAAAAACAGTAAAATACGAAATCTCAAGAAAGTGATCGAAAACAGTGTACTATATCCCCCAAAATGAGGAAAATAAAAAATCTCACGAAATTAGCCGAAAACTGTGGACTATAGCCAAGAAATAAGGCTAAACAGTCGAATACAAAATTTCACAAAAACGGACGGACTCTGTGGACTATAACCCACAAAATTAGGCCTAAACAGTAAAATACGGAATCTCAAGAAAGTGATCGAAAATAGTGTACTATATCCCACAAAATGAGGGAAATAATCATTCTCACGAAAGCAGCCGAAAATTGTGGACTATAGCCCTCAAATGAGGTTAAAACAGTCAAATACAAAATTTCATGAAAACAGGTAGAAACTGTGCACTATAACCCACAAAATGGGGCTAAAACAGTGTTGCCGCTAAATTTGGTGTGGGGGCAAACAGATAGTATTTGTGGATTCTTATGGAACTGAATAGTAAACCTGTATACCTATTCCGTCGGAGTTTGACGCCGACTCCTGCCGTACACCTGCAAAAAGTGCGAGACACCGGAGTTGTTCCCGGCGACGCACCCTCCGACGCTCAAGTCAGTAATCAGGAAAGATTATGAAAGAGCGCAAAAACTGGAGAAAGATTGATTACCGCTCAATGGAGATGGATGGGGGGTATTTATAGGCGCCGCTGGGATCAGATTAGGAATGTAATCCCCCTGTGGTTAAGGAATGTAATCCCTAATCCCCAGTGAAGGGATAGATATGAATCAAGGCCGTTGATTAGGATTTAACCAGAAACCCTAATTCTATCCCTTCTGGACCGGGTTTGTTGCGGGTTGAAACCCGCACCCAGTTGAGGTGGATCCGTTTGCGGGTAAGTGGGTCTTCGGGGAAGATAACCAGTACCTGCTTCAGACCCGTTGGTAGGTGAAATTACCATTTTACCCCTGAGCTTCAAGATTCGTGCCCAATTTGGACGGTTCCGATTTAACCCTATTTTTAGCCATATCATGAGCCCCCCACTCCTAAAGACTGAGTTTGATCAGCCTTTGAGGAGTAGTTTAGCTATTTTAATGGCTAGTGGAGTTGTATCGGAGTTCAAATGGGGGGTTTTGAATCTAGAAGGGGGTAGTGAGGTGATTTTTCAGGCTTGTAAGCTGTTCTTAAGCTTCTCTGGATGTCTGGCGGTTTTTATCTGTTTTTTTGAATTATTTATTTAATTTTGCGATATGTTAACCAGTCGTTCGGGGGCCTTAATAGTACATTCTAGGCGATAATTGTTTGTTCAGGGGTCCAAAAATATTTCCCCGAATTTATAATTATCCTCTAGAATTTTCAGTTAATTTTTCTGAATTTTTAGTAATTTTTTCGCAATTTTTAAATAAATAAAACAATTAAAATAAATAAAAACTAATTTTTAATACCGATTTATGGCATGGCGCAATCTGGGCCCTTGATCAGTGCCGAGCGCGATTTTCTGGGCGATCAGACGATCCGCGCTCCTCGGCAGATAGTTTCTTCATGTACGAGGGTCGGTTCCTCGTCTCCTCGGCTCGGCTGCTCGGCGCCACGCTCGGAATCAGCCGAACTACGTGGCACGATCCTGAGCATCCATCTTAGCGCGGATCCCCAAAAAATGCTATCTTGTCGTTTAGTGGACGTGGCAAGGTCTGAACCGTCCATCATGACGAGCGCGCTTTTTGGCGAGATCCAACGGCTGAGGACGGTCGGCAGGTTTTTCTCCATATTCGAGGGTCGGTTCCCCGTCCCCTCGGCTCGGCAGGTCGGCACGTAGCTCGGAATCAGCCGAACTACGCGGCGTGATCCTGAGCATCCATCTCAGCGCGGATCCCCAAAAAACACTATCTTGTCGTTTAGTAGATGTGGCAAGATCTGAGCCACCCATCATGACGAGCGTGCTTTTTGGCGAGATCCAACGGCTGAGGACGGTCGGCAGGTTTTTCTCCATATTCGAAGGTCGGTTCCTCGTCCCCTCGGCTCGGCAGGTCGGCACGTAGCTCGGAATCAGCCGAACTACGTGGCGTGATCCTGAGCGTCCATCTCAGCGCGGATCCCCAGAAAACACTATCTTGTCATTTAGTGGACGTGGCAAGATCTGAACCGTCCATCATGACGAGCACGCTTTTTGGCGAGATCCAACAGCTGAGGATGGTCGGCAGGTTTTTTCTCCATATTCGAGGGTCGGTTCCTCATCCCCTCGGTTCGGAGGCTCGGTGCCTTTAGCCGTGGTATGGAGTTAGACGTTTTGAAGTGTCTTGGCTTTGAAGCATCACCACCCTTCGACCCAGTGGCTCGGCTGCTTAGCCATGCTGTTCAGTAGCTCAGCTAGGCAGACCGGTGGAAGGCGGCTCGGAAGGTACATGTGGTCAGATATGGAGCGTCCATCATTGCGTGAATCACGAGGGTTGGATTCAAATCACGAGAAAACATTATCTTGTCGTTTTGTGAGCGCGGCGCAATCTGAACCATCCATCGCGTCTTGACACGAATTTTGGAGAGATCCGACGGTGATTTGTCCTCGGAAGGATTTTTCTCCATATATGAGGGTCAGTTCCTCGTCCTCTCGGTTCGGAGGCTCGGTGCCTTTAGCCGAGGTATGGAGTTAGACGTTTTGAAGTGTCTTGGCTTTGAAGCGTCGCCACCCTTCGACCCAGTGGCTCGGCTGCTTAGCCAAGCTGTTCAGTAGCTCGGCTAGGCAGACCGGTGGAAGGCGGCTGGGAAGGTACATGTGGTCAGATCTGGAGCGTCCATCATTGTGTGAATCACGAGGGTTGGGTTCAGATCACGAGAAAATGTTATCTTGTCGTTTTGTGAGCGTGGCGCAATCTGAACCGTCCATCGCGTCTTGACATGAATTTTGGAGAGATCCGACGGTGATTTGTCCTCGGAAGGATTTTTCTCCATATATGAGGGTCGGTTCCTCGTCCCCTCGGTTCGGAGGCTCGGTGCCTTTAGCCGAGGTATGGAGTTAGACGTTTTGAAGGGACTCAGTAGCTCGGTTGCTCAGCCAGGCTGTTCGATAGCTCGGCTTGGCAGACCGGTGGCCGAGTCGTGGACTTAAGTGATTTAAGGGATTTTTGCTTTTCGAAACGTCGCAACTCTCCGCTTGACGCTTTGGCTTCTTAGTGGGCTTTTTAGATTCCCAAGGAGGCCCAACATCATACTGGGGTTATAAGCTCTCACTCCCCCACCCCCAAGTTCATTTCACCTTTTTACTCCAAACTTTTACTTTCACTCTCTGCGCTCTCTGCTAGCGGTGACTTTTGCTCCGAGGCGGTGACGTTAGCTGTCACGTGGGCCAGGCAATTTTCGGCAAGCTTATTCCGACCGTGAACGTCACTTCAAGGTCAGTCTACTTGCCTTAGCTTTTTTATAGAGATGTCAAGGGTGAACTCGGGGAGTGAGGCCTCGTCCTCGGCCGATAGTGGTGCCGAGGAGAGGAGGCAGACGGAGATCCGAAGGAAGGGGAAGCAAGTAGCCGAGCCGTCGGTGGCCGAGGTGAGGAAGGAGAAGAAGAGGAGGGTAGTGGCCCAATCTCCCGTGGTCGAGGTGATTGGGGAGAATCCGAGGCAAGCCCCCGAGACGGGCCGATACCCTTGTGTACTGTCCGGGCACGCTGGGGTTAGGCAGTACGAGGGCGACCTCATGAAGAAGGCGATCATCGGCCAGTCGGAAGTTTACGAAGAGAATAACCCGGTTCTGACTACCGAGGCAGATGAGATTGGATCGGTGCTATCCGAGAGGGACCTCCTTCGGATCAGAAAGGGGTTCGCGATCCCTTCGGAGTACAAGCCAATTCTCCCCGGCGCTGGGATGCGGGCGAACTCCAAGATGTCGTCGTCGGATATGTGCATGTTCGACTACGACTCTCTGAACGCTGGACTGCATTTTCCGCTGCATCCCTTCATTCTCCAGGTCCTCGGATGGTACTGCCTCGCGCCGACCCAATTTATGCCGAACACATGGCGTCATGTGAACGCCTTCCTACTCCAGTGCCGCAACGCCGAAGTCGAGCCGGACCTGACGGTCTTTCGAAGCATGTATCGGATAAACCGGATGCACAAGACCGAGCATCGATACTACCTGGCGCCGAGGAAGGGTGTTCGGATCATAGAAAACCCGGACTCGATCAAAGGCTGGAAGGAAAAGTTCTTCATATTGAGGGAGGCGTCGATGCTGCAAATTCCGAGCCGGTGGAAGCCAGAGGTGCCCAAATTTGCGAGGGCCGACCCGGAACTGAACACGGCCGAGGAGGAAGTGGCGAGGAAGATCGTAGCCCTCTCGATGTTGAGTTGGAGGGAGATGACCGAGGATGCTGTACGGGTCAGGCCTTAGTCCGATCGATCCGAGTACGCTCCTGACATCTCGTATTATATTTTTTTCTAAGTCTTTAGCTCGCTAGACTCAATTTGTTTGTTGTTTGGTACAGAAGCGCCGAAGATGGACTTCAATGCCATGATGAACGAGAGGGGCAAGGTGGCTGATGGTAGGAAGAGGAAGAGGCCGAGCACGACCGCCTCGTCAGGTCGGCAGCTTAAAGTTGCTTCGACTATCGCTCCGCCTCCCCTGGTCACTGAGGTCCCCTCGTCGACGGTGGTCGTTGTCGAAGAGCCCTCAGCTCCCGTTGCTTCTGCCCCGGTCAGAGGGGGCCTTCGACGTCTCGGCTGCATTGTCGCTTGAGGCTCCGCCGTTGACCGCTCCGACCGAGGAGATCTTGACCGAGCAGCACAAGCAGCTGTTCGTTCCGAACTGGCGAGTCAAGAATCATGATGGATTCCTCGGAAACTCGCAGATGTCGATACAGGTCGTCAAACACCTGGCGACCCCGAAAGATCGAGCCGCGCTGAAGGCGGGGACAGTCGGCGACGGTACCTACGAAGTGGCTTGGTCGCTCGTATCGGTGAGTTTCTCTTGATAATTTCTTCAAGTTTATTACTCGGCCCTTATCTTGTGCTCACCATTGTTTTGTCTTCACAGGCCACCTGTCACTTCAGCCATCTCCTTGAGGCGTTCGCCGAACAGGAGAAAGAGTTGAAGGCCGCCAGCGATAAGGACAGGGCGAAAAAGGTGAAGGCGGTTCGGCAGCCCGAAGCAGAGCAGAGGTGAGCCGAGGGCTTGGAGGTCCAGGTTGCCGATCTTGAGGCCGACCTGGAGCGAGTCAAGGGGCGGCTTGCTGAGGAGTCTGCCAAAGCCGCCAAGGCTGTCGAGGATCTGGCGGCGTCGGCGAAGGCTCTGGCCGAGGTGAAGGCGGAGAAAGAGGCCTTGGCAACGAAGATCAAGGCTGAGGTCGAGGCCGAGGCGAAGAAGCACATGGCCTCGAACATGGAGAAGTCTTACCAGAGGTCGCTCGACCATGTTCAGGACCGCATCCCGGGCTTCGAGCGGGTCGGCTACAGATTGTGGCCGGGGTCCCCCTCAGACGGCGAGGAGGAGGGAGGCGAAGGTGATGAGGGAGAAGGCGACGACGACGAGGAGGAGGTCGCCGACGCTTTGGTGACAAACCCCCGGGCTGAGGTGAGGAATGAGGGGCCATCTGGCGAAGCGCCTGTGGTCGAACCGGTGACGCAGGTGGACCCCTGATCTCCTCGTCTTTTTGTAATCGTTGTTTTCTTTTTCAAAAAATGTAAGCCTTTTTGCGGACTGGCCACCGCTCCTTTTTATGAATGAAAATTTTACTTCAAACTTGTCCAAGTGTTTGGGTCGGTGTGTAGTTTTCCAATTGCGATGTTCTTGTATTTTAGATCCTCGATCACACCCCAAATACCACAGCGGCTCGGCGACGTGCCGAGCTGTTCAAGCAATCTCGCGAGGCTCGACTCGTGGGTGAGATCGAGCTCACCAGAAGGTTGATGTTCAACGTGGAGAAGAAGAACAGCGAGCTTCTGGCCGAGGTGCACCATCTCCAGATAGTTGGGGAGGAGCTCTCGGCGAAAGAGGCAGAGCTAGCCTCGGTGTTGGCCGAGCGAGATGAGCTCGAGAAGAAGGTCGAGCAGCTGCAGAGGGTCACAGTTGACAAGAGCATCGAGGTGACCAACTTACGTCGCATTATATCTGACAGCGCTGAGTACCCCGGTTCGGCGAAACTCCCTCGATTCATGATAATGGTTAAGGATGGCACTCTGAAGGATAGGATCGTTGAGCTCGAGGAGGAGGTGGCTCGACTGAAGCCTCAGCCTGTGAGAGCTAATGTCCGCAGCACTTCTTGCACTCGCGAGGAGAGAGAACGGGGGATCACATTTTACGAGCTAGCGACTCGTGGCCAAGTTATTGGTCGGACAGCGGCCGACGCACAAAGCGGAGTAGCTGTTAGCTCGAGCGGGGCTTCGGTTGGAGCAACCGTTAGGGTTAGTGGCGAGGCGGCGTCCCAGTTCGTCAGCCTAGAGACAAGCTCAGAGGTGAAAAGACGGAAGCCACGGTTGTCTCTGAATCGGAACGTCCCTGTTCCGAGGAGGCACTGAACGAATGGCGTCGAGCCTTTTACTTCTTGCATCGTCTCTGTTGTTGTAATAACATGCCTTGTAATTTATTTAGTTGCTTTCCCGCTGTAACTGTCTGCCTTGTAAATTTACCAAGTGTCTTAATAAAATCGAGGCTGTTTTGTTCATCGTTGTGCCGTGGTCGCCTTATTCTTGACGCCAAACCATAAGGACCCATAGTTGTCTTCTTTGTAGGTTTTAGCCGCGGAAGTTTGGTTTTTCGCTCGGAGTATATCGTGGTGACTGTGCGCTTCGAGGTGCGATAGCTCGGACATCAGATTCTGGCCACGTGGTAACATCCAGACGGTCGATCGTGATCGTGGTACATATCACGGGGTGGGAGGCCCGAGTTCCAAGAAAACACTATCTTGTCGTTTTGCAGACACGTGGCACGATCAGATCCGTTCATCACGTTCTAGCACGCATTTTGAGATAATCCAACGGCAAAATCGGTTCGGCAGAATTTTTCTCCATATACGAGGGTCGGTTCCTCGTCCGCTCGGCTTGGGGTTTTGAGTGAGCGCAGTTCAGCCGAACGATGGATTCCGAACCACCGTTAGAGTTGCTCGATGGTCGTGGGAGCAGTTTCGAACGGTGACCTACTTCTAGCTCGCTTACGAGCGAGCAGGCGAAGTAGGGTCGAGCCGAGTGCTGGACTCCAAACCATCGGTAGAGTTGTTCAACGGTTGTAGGATCAATTCCGAACGGCGACCTACTTCTAGCTCGCTTACGAGCGAACTTGCGAAGTAGGGTCGAGCCGAGTGTTGGACTCCGAACCATCGGTAGAATTGTTCAACGGTTGTGGGAGCAGTTCCGAACGGTGACCTACTTCCAGCTCGCTTACGAGTGAACTTGCGAAGTAGGATCGAGCCGAGTGTTGGACTCCGAACCATCGGTAGAATTGTTCAATGGTTGTGGGAGCAATTCCGAACGGCGACCTACTTCTAGCTCGCTTACGAGCGAACTTGTGAAGTAGGGTCGAGCCGAGTGTTGGACTCCGAACCATCGGTAGAATTGTTCAACGGTTGTGGGAGCAATTCCGAACGGCGACCTACTTCTAGCTCGCTTACGAGCGAACTTGCGAAGTAGGGCCAAGCCGAGTGTTGGACTCCGAACCATCGGTAGAATTTTTCAACGGTTGTGGGAGCAGTTCCAAACGGCGACCTACTTCTAGCTCGCTTACGAGCAAACTTGCGAAGTAGGATCGAGCCGAGTGTTGGACTCCGAACCATCGGTAGAATTGTTCAACGGTTGTGAGAGCAATTCCGAACGGCGACCTACTTCTAGCTCGCTTACGAGCGAACTTGCGAAGTAGGGTCGAGCCGAGTGTTGGACTCTGAACCATCGGTAGAATTGTTCAACGGTTGTGGGAGCAGTTCCGAACGGCGACCTACTTCTAGCTCGCTTATGAGCGAACTTGCGAAGTAGGGTCGAGCCGAGTGTTGGACTCCGAACCATCGGTAGAATTGTTCAACGGTTGTGGGAGCAGTTCCGAATGGCGACCTACTTCTAGCTCGCTTACGAGCGAACTTGCGAAGTAGGATCGAGCCGAGTGTTGGACTCCGAACCATCGGTAGAATTGTTCAACGGTTGTGGGAGCAGTTCCGAACGGCGACCTACTTCTAGCTCGCTTACGAGCGAACTTGCGAAGTAGGATCGAGCCGAGTGTTGGACTCCGAACCATCGGCGGAGTGAAGAGTAAAAGCAGAGAGATGTAAGCAATTTTTACAAGTAAAATATGAAAAAACTTTCTTTATTGATGACTAATGGCCGGCTGCTTCTAAAGTTGCGAGCCGTTATTACAAGATAAAAAAAAATCATTACAAGTAATAGGAGAGGAACGGTTCGACATCTCAAAGTGCTTAGAGAGGCGTTGGTGCTCTCTCTTGGTACTTTAAGAGATGGTCGGCATTCCATGTCCTAGGGATCTCCCTGCCTTCAAGGTCTTCAAGCCTGTACGTGCCGGGCCGAACTTCTTTGACGATCTTGTAACGTCCCTCCCAGTTCGGAGCGAGTTTACTCTTCTGGCCGGAGAAAGAGATGGCTAACTTCCTGAGGATCAGGTCTCCTTCTTTGAGGTCGGTAGGACGGACTTTCTTGTTGTATGCCATCTCGATCCTTCTTCGGTAGCTTTGTTAACGAATGGTCGCTCTTTCTCGGATCTCATCTTGTAACACCCCACAAAATTTAAATGACAATTTTGCCCTCGGGTGTTACGCACGTGCATTTTGTACTATTATTGACTATATCCATAACACATTTTGATAGGTATTTTGAATTCTGATTATTTATACAATCTCGTATTCTTAAAAATCCTATTTGAGACAACTCAAATGCTAAATTTCAATTTTCGAGTTTTTACGTGCTTTTTACGTATTATCGATGCACGTGTTGATTTCGGGTATTCCACCGTTACGTGTAAAGTTTTCGATGGGTTTCAATTATTTATTTTTATAAACATGTTTAAATTCATTTTTTTGTAAATAGAATTCAATTTTTGTCTATTTTAATTAAAATGAATTTCTACGTGCAATACACGTGTTTCCTGTACGTTTGAGTACATTATCATATATGTATATTAAATATACTTTTATGTTGCATTCCAATTAATTATAAATATTTTTCAGGATGATAAAGTCAATTTTGTATTTTTGAGATTTTACGGGGACGCACGTATTTCGGTGCACGTGTTAAGCATGTTATTCTTTCAAAATGAATTTCATGAAATTGTGAGTGTCTAATTTAATTGTGCATGAAAAATATAATTTTAAAGTTAATTTTATATATCTATTACATATATAAATAATTGTTTTAAAGAGATTAATTAAATAAATTATTTTGTACACAAAGTACGTGCACGTGCATACGTGCGATGTGCATAAATTTTGGGGCCGGGCTGTTTTAGAAGAGGGAAAATTCTGAAGTTTGATTTTGAAAAGAGGGAGGGAAAACAAGTTTTAGATATGGGGTTAGTGGTGTTCATGTGGAAGGTAGTTATACTAACTACCCTACTACTCTCTTATAAAAATACCCCCTTAATCTCTCATTCTCTCATCTCTTCTTCTCCTTCTCTCCTGCCCATTCCGAAAGCAAAGCTCCAAACAAACCAGCATAGCCTTGTCCATTTCCCCACCTAATCACCTATTTCCACTTGCCTATATACATATACGTACTAATGTATATATATGTACATACATAGTATGTGTATATGAAAGAAGATGGGAGTTGTTCTTGATGTTGCCAAATGGAGATGGAGATACTCACTATTGCTGACCGGAAGGATGTGGGAGGCTTGCTTGGAGGCACGGATTTCGAGGAGGTTGCAATTGGAGTTTTCTTTAGGAGCTCCTAATTCTAGGAGTTCATTTGAGTGCAAATCTTCAATTTAGGTGGGTGTTTCTTAAATGCTTTCTAATTTAAGAGTAGAAATTTGCATGATAGATGATATATAATTTATCTGGTTGAAATTGAATTGATTGCATGCAAATTGATGTGGAAATAAATCGTTAAATCTTGATTGGTGTGGTAGATGCAAATTGCTATTCTATTTTCTAAATGATTATGATTGCTAGTTAAATTGCTAGAATTGAAGTGATTGCACGAAATTGATGCATGTTGAGACATGATTAGAATAATGCAAACATGTTGTTTGTTGAGAATGTGGCAAAGAAGTGTGATTATAAACTCAAAATGCTATTTATACAAGTATAGAGATTTTTGTAAAGTGATTTTGATAAAAGAAAACAGTCTATTTGAAAAATTGATTGAATATATGTTTTGATGCATTTTAAGGATTTCATTTGAAAAATGAGAAACTTGAGAATTGGATAACATATATGATATTGTTTTTAAAGGGAATATATATTCTGGAAATAATTTATATTTTGTATATGGAAGTACAAATCGATTAAAAGGTCGAAGAATATATGCAAAGATGCAATTGGTGAAGTTGACAGTCGACTGACTACCTTCCACAGTCGACTGGCAAGTGTAAGAATTTGGATTTTCGTCGGCAGGACAATCGACTGACTACTTTTACAGTCGACTGCTGCTGTACTGAATTTTGGTGTTTGAGTTTTCAAAGTATTTGCGGAACAGTCGACTAATACTGTCACCAGTCGACTGAACCGACTGTGTATTATTGATGTTTTAAAGTTTTGTAAAACAGTCGACTGATTCCTTGTCAACAGTCGACTGAACAGACTGAGATGTTTTGATATTCACTGAACAGTCGACTGATACTGTCACCAGTCGACTGAACCGAACTGTTTATTTTGATTTTGAGTTTGCATTTGATTTTGACAAATGAAAGTTAAATAAGTTGAATACGAGATTTTATGATTATTAAGATTTGATGAGTTTTATTGTGAAATGCACACAAGGATGTGAAAGTTGAAATTGATAAAGAGATTCTAATTGAATGGTTCTCATGTTATGAGATTATAAAAGAAATGTTTTGAGAAAGAGTTTGTGAACAAAAGAAATGGAATTATTATTGGAGATTGATTATGAAATATTGTTGATCTCTAGAAAGAGATAGTTGTTGGAATCTAGAGGCTAGACGAGACCTTAGTGACCGGCAGTTCTATTTATGATTTGAGAGCTAACCGTTGAGGGTTGAGCGTCTCTTGAGAAGTAGCCAGGTAGGCTGACTGTCTCTGTTGTTGATTTAAGTCCGGTAGGGTAAGCTAGCTCTAGGTTATGATGATTTTCTTTTTAAAACAAACTTTGTAAGGCTGTGATGGAAGTGAGAGAAAAACATGGGTATGAGGGCCATTGGATGGGTGTTGTGAGGGTATGCACAGGCTGTCTTCACGATGCGTCGTGACATGACGTGGATACTACTCCAGAGTACCATCCTGGTAGCAATGCTTGTGGGATGTTTGATGACTGCAAGAGGATCGTGTGCCATGAAGGAGGCTGAATTACCGCAGAATGCATGCTTGATGAGTCAAGACATGGCGCGGGATTCCCCTCCAGGTTTTCTGTACATGTGCTTGTAATCATAGAAACATCTATGATACTTACCGAAATTACAGAGAGATAAATAGGGAAGACGTGATGAAAGTGAGAGAAAAACACGAGTATGAGAACTAGGGTTTACGGTGCGGGTGTGTGAGCCACAGAATGCATGCTTGATGAGTCAAGACATGGCGTGGGCACAACTCAGTAATGATCGGACTCTAGCCACGCTTGTGGGATGTTTGGTGACTGCAAGAGGATCGTGTTCAGGGAGGAGGCTGAATTGCCACAGAATGCATGCTTGATGAGTCAAGACATGGCGTGGGGTTCCCCTCCAGGGTCCAGTGCACGTGCTTGTACTCATAGATCATCTAGGATACTCACCGTAGTTACAGTAGTAGATTAAGTCATGGCGAGGGATTGAACCCTACAAAGATGAAGAACGATTAAGGGCTTGCCCTCGGACCTATGTAGTATGGGATGCATAAAATCCGAACAAGTGCGCATTAGTGTCATGTAATATAAATAACTGCATTAAGGACTAAGTGCACCGCACGACACGACATCTATAGGATAGTCCCTTGTAGTTCTGTTTGTGATCAAGTTTGTGTTTGCTAAAGTATTTAAGAATCGTTATACTGTTTCCGGCATAGAGAGGATGGCCGTGTATAATATTTCATCAGTTGTAAGCAACTGACGCGCCCACAGTTTTATATGTAGGGTATGGAGTTACATGAAGATATAAAGATGATTTGATGCTGTTGATTACTTAAATGTTAAAGTTGTAACAATTGTACATTCATTATTGTTGTATTTTATTGATTCCGCTGCGTATTGATGTAAAAGACTCTGATGTAATCATTGTTGAAATAAAAGTTTTAAATTCCTTGTAAAATTGTACGAAAGAAGTGAAAAGGTCCTGTAGAACATCTCGAATTCAGTGTATTTGGGATTCGGGGCGTTACACATCTATCAGGTCTAGACTTGCTCGGAGCTCTCTGGCGTTTTGCTTTTCTTCATAAGCTATTAGACGAGGAGAAGGTATTCCGACTTCTAGGGGGATGATGGCCTCGGACCCATAGGTGAGATTAAATGGGCTCTCTCATGTGGGGGTCCGTTTTGTGGTGCGGTAGTTCCACAGCACGTTGGGAAGCTGATCGACCCATAAGCCTTTGGAACACTTATCTCTAATGCCAAGAGGATCTGTCGGTTAGCATTTTCGGCTTGGCCATTTGACTGAGGATGAGAGACGGAGGAGAACCGGTGTTGGATGGCAAGGTCTTCGCATAGAGCTCGGAAGGCAGCCCCGGTGAACTGGGTTCCGTTGTCTGTTATTAGGACCCTAGGGACGCCGAATCGGCAGATCACGCTCTTCCAAAAGAACTGAACAACCTTGTTCCCGGTGATCGTGGCCAAGGGCTCGGCCTCTATCCATTTTGAGAAGTAGTCGATCGCCACGACCAAGAACTTGAACTGTCCGGGAGCCGGTGGAAATGGCCCTAGTAAATCCATCCCCCACATTGCAAAGGGGATCGGACTTGATCGGGAAATGAGCAGAGCTTGTGGGAGGCGCCGGATGTCGGAGTACTTCTGACAGGAGCTGCACTGCCGAACGTGCCGTTCGACGTCTTGTAGGAGAGTGGGCCAGAAATATCCGTAATTCAACACTTTGCGGGCTAGTGCTCTGAAACCCGAATGTGCCCCGCCGATGCCCTCATGCAGTTCTTGCAGGGCGTAGTCGGCTTGACCGGGGGAGAGGCATCTCAGGTACGGCCTGCCGTCTACCTGTATGAAAGAGTGTTTATATAGGATGCCTCCGATCAGTGTGTAACGCTCAGCTCGGGTTCTTACTCTTCGAGCCTCCTTGGGATCCTCGGGGAGGAGTCCGTCCCTTAAGAATTCGACGAGGGGTTTCATCCAATTGTCTTCGAGCAGGACAGGCAGCGACTCCATAGAGTCGGGAGTTTCGTCCTCTATACTTGGCTTTAGAAGGACTTCTATCAAGACGGTCTGCTCGAGACCTTGAAGGGAGGAGGAGGCTAGTTTGGATAGGGCATCGGCCTGAGCATTTTCTTCTTGAGGGATTCTTTGGATGAGGGCTTCTTCAAATAGTGCCATGAGGCTCTTGACTTTGGCTAAGTATTTAACCATCCTGTCATCGCGTGCTTCATACTCGTCGAGGACCTGCTTGACGACTAGCTGAGAGTCGCTAAAGATCCGGAGGTGTTGGGCCCCTGCATTTTGAGCCATTCCAAGACCGGCTATGAGTGCCTCGTATTCTGCTTTGTTGTTCGAGGCCTTGAAGTTGATACGAAGGGAGTATTGGAGGATGAAGTCATCTGGGCCTGCCAGAATGACCCCTGCCCCGCTTCCCTCATGGCAGGAGGATCCATCCTCATAAACCGACCAGACGGGTGGTCCCTTCACTTTTTGGCTGGACTCGGAGATGGTACTCTCAACTATGAATTCTGCTAAGGTCTGAGCCTTGATCGCGATCCGAGGCTGATAAGTTATATCGTGCTGGCTCAGCTCGATAGACCATTTCATAAGACGACCGGAGGTCTCTGGCTTGTGGAGCACCTGCTTCAGCGGCTGGTCGGTAAGGACGACCACCAGATGGGACTGAAAGTACGGGCGAAGTTTTCTCGCGGCCATCACCAGGGCGTAAGCCATCTTTTCTATTCTCGGGTAGCGGAGCTCGGCATCCCGAAGTACCTTGCTCACGTAGTAAATGGGCTTTTGAGCCCGGTCTTCTTCCCTTACCAAAACTGCACCGAGGGTCTGCTCGGAGGCTGCCAGGTAGAGGTAGAGGGGTTCACCAGGGATCGGTTTGCTGAGGAGAGGGGGATTGACGAGGTATGCCTTGAGCTGGTCGAAGGACTCCTGTTGCTGTTGTCCCCATTCAAAACCTTTAGCCCTTCTGAGGGCCTTGAAGAAGGGGAGGCATTTCTCCCCGGACTTCGACAGAAAGCGCCCTATGGCGGCTAGGTGGCCTGTTAACCTCTGGACTTCCTTAACATTTTTGGGAGGGGCCATGTCTAATATGGCCTTGATCTTCTCAGGGTTTGCCTCAATTCCTCGTTGGCTAACCATGAAGCCGAGGAACTTTCCTGACGAGACACCGAATGCACACTTGTTCGGATTGAGTCTCATGTTGTGCTTTATCAAAACATCAAACGCCCCTTGGAGGTCGGTTACATGGTCAGGACCTCGGATGCTTTTCACAAGCATGTCGTCAACATACACTTCCATATTACGGCCGATTTGAGCTTGGAAAACCGTGTTGACGAGGCGCTGGTATGTGGCTCCGGCATTCTTCTGACCGAAGGGCATGACCCTTTAGCAATAGAGGCCCTGGTTGGTCACGAATGAGGTCTTTGGGATATCCGGAGGGAACATCCGGATCTGATTATAGCCTGAGAAGGCATCCATGAAGCTGAGGAGTTATGTCTCGAGGTGGCATCGATCAGAGTGTCAATACTCGGAAGAGGAAAGGGATCCTTGGGGCAGGCCTTGTTGAGATCAGTAAAATCAATACAAATCCTCCAAGTCCCATTGGACTTCTTTACCATTACCACATTTGACAACCACTTGGGATAGTTCACCTCTTGTATGAACCGGGCCTTCAAGAGCTTGTCCACCTCCTCTTTTATGGCTAGCTGGCGCTCGGGGGCGAACTTGCGCCTCTTCTGCTGAACCGGTTTGGACCCCGGAATGACGCTGAGGTGGTGGACTAAGAGCTCTTCGGAAATTCCGGATATGTCTGCAGCTAACCAAGAGAAGAGGTCTTGGTTCCTTCGGATGCACTGTATAATGTCCGAGCATAGGGCAGACGGGAGGGTCTTGCTAACAAAGAACTTGCGAGTTGGATCCTGCTCAGAGAAGAGCACTTCCTCCAACTCATCCACCAGCTCGGACGTCGGTCAGGCAGCATCTTGGAGGATTTCCAGAGTTTCTAAGGAGAGGACTGGTCCGAGGGTAGAGGACATATAGCACTTACGGGCCGTTTCCTAATTGCCCCTTACTTCCCCTACCCCGACCCGGGTGGGGAATTTCATCTTAAGATGGTATGCTGAAGGAATGGCTTCCAGAGCTGCTAGGCCGGGTCGGCCTTGGATGACATTGTAAGCTGCAGGGACATCCACAACCATAAAATCCATCGCCTCCATTCGGGTAGTAGGAGTTTTGCCAGCGGTTACGTCGAGGGTGATTACCCCTTCAATAGTCACTGGCACTCCCGTGAACCCATGGAGCGTGTATCTGGCGGGCTTGAGTCTATCTCGGGAGAGCTTTAGGCCTTTGAAAGCGGCGAGGAAGAGGATGTTAACGGAGCTGCCGTTGTCTACTAGGATCCTCTCCACTTTAAAGTTCGCCATATGGAGGCTGATGACGAGTGCATCACAATGAGGGGTGCGGACACCTTCAAGATCTTCGTCTGAGAACGTGACGGGCACTCCGAGGCCTTTGGGAGGAGGGGTGGCTCGGACCGAGTTGACTTCTCTTATAAATGCCTTCCGAGAAGAGTTTGAGGAGCCCCCATTGGGCCCCCATGAATGAGGTGGAGGACTCGCTCTTCCTCGAAGTCGGGCGTCTCATCTCGTTCCGGGCGCTTATTAGCCCCCCGAGGCGGGGGAGGAAGTTCGGCTCGGTCCTTTCTTACGAACTTTGTCAGCTGCCCCCTCTGGATAAGGGCTTCTATCTCATTCTTTAGGGCCCGACAATCGTTGGTGTCGTGGCCGTGATCCCGATGATAACGGCACCACTTCTCTTTATCCCTTTTCTTGGCAGGAGTGTTCATCCTCGGAGCAGGAGGCATGATCCCTTCCTTCTCAACTTCCATCAGAATGGTAGAGACATTAGTGGTGAGGGGAGTAAACTTCTCAAATCTGGGGGGAGGTCGGCACTGGCCGGCATTATCCTTCTGGAGCTTCTTGGCTCCTTCCTCTTCTGTTCCCTTTCTCTTAAACCCGGAAGAAGACCCTTCCAAGTTGGGGCGGTGCTCGGCTTCTTCGGCCCGAATGTACTTTTCACTTCGGAGGAGGAGGTCAGAGAAGTTCTGTGGGGGCTTCTTGGCGAGAGAGGAGCGGAGGTTGGGATTAAGGATATTAGACTGAAATGCCGCTGCAGCGACCGACTGGTCGAGGGATGCTATAGACCTGGCTTCAGCCGTGAACCTCTTCACATAGTCTCTCAACTTCTCACCCTTCTTCTGGTGGAGGTACAGTAGCGAGATACTGGTCTTCTCAGTTCTACGGCTACTTACAAAATGGGTGACGAAGAGGGTTTCGAATTGCTCGAAGGAGAATATTGAGGAGGGGGCAAGGCGAGAGTACCATTCTCGAGCTGGACCCTTGAGAGTTGCGGGGAAGGTAGGGCATCGGAAGCTTGGTGGATGAGCATTAGGGTCTTGAAGCTCTCGATGTGATCGACGGGGTCAGTCTCCCCGGAGTAGGTCTCAAATTGAGGAGGCTTGAAGCCGACTGGCACAGGTGCATCCATTATGGTTCGGGAAAAGGGAGGTCTGCTAGGACGAAGGGTCCTTCCTCTAAGCTCCTCTTCTCGGTCCAACTGACCCAAGCGCCTCTCCATCTCATGGAGACGGCGGTATACAGCGTTATCCCTTCGACGGTAATCAGCCGAGCCCCTAGACTCATCTTCGTACGAGGGAGAGCGGGGGCTACGGCGTCGGTAGCTCCTGGAGCGATGAGGACTTGGAGTATCCGGGAGTTGCTAGGAGCGGGAGGAGGAGTTGGGGATCGACGGCGAGGACTTCGAACCGGAAGAGGAGAGGGAATCTTTGGAGCATTAATGTTAGGACGGAGATTGAGAGCTTGCAGGACGGTCGCTTGGAACTACTGGAACTCAGCACGAGTGATGGGTGCCTCATCGTTCCTCGGCTGTTGCCGACCTGCAGGGGAGTGTGGTATTCTTCTGTGATGCTCAGGGGACTCTCTCCGCCCCCTTCGGACAGGGGACCTTCTGTATTCTCGGCGGCGAGGAGATCGCTCATCCGGACGGTGTTGGCGGGAGGTTCCCTCTCGGGCCCGCTTTTCATCCAGATGGCGGTGAAGATCCTCGTCCTTCTGCCGGTTGAGGACGGTGTTGTGGAGACGGGAAGCTCGGGGATGATGGGAGGCCATAGAGTCCGAAGAGGCATTGTGGATGGAGATGTGGTCCGGATGGAGTGGTTGTTTCTGCGGATTGGGACCCCTAGGAGGTTGCTGGTTCTGCAGAGGAGGCAGGTCCTGTTGGAGTGGGTCTTCCGCTGGAGGAGGAAGTTGCCCTTGCTATTGAGCGGGCTGAGGAGGAACTTCCTGTTGCTGATCGGGGTTGGGTCCTCGATTGGACCCTCTGGATCTGACTTTCCTAGGAGGCATGGCTGGAGGAGATCTGTCCAACGGGAAGAGGGGAGGTTTCTATTCGTTAGTTTCCCACAGACGGCGCCAATCTGTTGCCGCTAAATTTGGTGTGGGGGCAAACAGATAGTATTTGTGGATTCTTAGGGAAACTGAATAGTAAACCTGTATACCTGTTCCGTCGGAATTTGATGCCGACTCCTGCCGTACACCTGCAAAAAGTGCGAGACACTGAGGTTGTTTCCGGCGACGCACCCTCCGACGCTCAAGTCAGTAATCAGGGAAGATTATGAAAGAGCGTAAAAACTGGAGAAAGATTGATTACCTCTCAATGGAGATGGATGGGGGATATTTATAGGCACCGCTGGGATCAGATTAGGAATGTAATCCCCCTGTGGTTAGATAAGGAATGTAATCCCTAATCCCCAGTGAAGGGATAGATATGAATCAAGGTCGTTGATTAGGATTTAACCAGAAACCCTATTTCTATCCCTTCTGGACCGGGTTTGCTGCGGGTTGAAACCCGCACCCAGTTGAGGTGAATCTGTTTGCAGGTAAGTGGGTCTTCGGGGAAGATAACCAGTACCTGCTTCAGACCCGTTGGTAGGTGAAATTACCGTTTTACCCCTGAGCTTCAAGATTCGTGCCCAATTTGGACGGTTCCGATTCTCCTCATTTTTAGCCATATCAAATAGTAAAATACAAAATCTCACGAAAGTGATCAAAAACAGTGTACTATAGTCCACAAAATGAGGGAAATAAAAAATCTCACGAAAGTGGCTGAAAATTGTAGACTATAGCCCTCAAATGAGGCAAAAACAGTCAAATAGAAATTTCACGAAAACAACCGGAAACTGTGGATTATAACCCACAAAATAAGACCAAACCAGTAAAAGACGAAATCACATGAAAGTGATCGAAAACAGTGTACTATATCTCACAGATTGAGGGGAACAAAAAATCTCGCGAAAGTGGCCGAAAACGGTAGACTATAGCCGTCAAATGAGGCTAAAACAGTTAGATACAAAATTTCACGAAAACGGCTGGAAACTGACTATAACCCACAAAATAAGGCCAAAACAATAAAATATGAAATCTCATGAAAGTGATCGAAAACCGTTTATAATAGCCAACAAAATGAGTCAAATACAAAATTTTACAAAAGCGATCGAAAACTGTGGACTACAGGCCACAAATGAGGCTAAAATAGTCAAATACAAAATTTATGAAAACGATGAGGCCAAAATTGTAAAATACGAAATTTAATGAAAGTGATCGAAAACAGAGTACTATAGGCCACAAAATGATGGAAATAAAAAATCTAACCAAAGTGGCCGAAAACTGTGGACTATAGCCTACAAATGAGTCTAAAACAGTCAAATACAAAATTTGACGAAAACGGCCGGAAACCGTGGACTATAACCCACAAAATAAGGCCAAACCAGTAAAAGATGAAATCTCTTGAAAGTGATCGAAAATAGTGTATTGTATCCCACAAAATGAGGGAATTAAAAAGTCTCACGAAAGTGGCGGAAAATTGTGGACTATAGCCCACAATTGAGGCTGAAACAGTCAAATACAAAATTTGACGAAAATGGTCGGAAACTGTGGTTTATAACCCACAAAGTGGGGCCAAAACAGTAAAATATGAAATCTCACGAAAGTGATCGAAAACATTGTACTATAGCCCCCAAAATGAGGGAAATAAAAAATCTCACGAAAGTGTCCGAAAACTGTGGACTATAGCCCTCAAATGAGGCTAAAACTATTAAATACAAAATTTCACGAAAACGGCCGGAAACTATGGACTAAAACCCACAAAGTGGGGCCAAAGGAGTAACATACGAACTCTCCTAAAAGTGATAGAAAACAGTGTACTATAGCCCACAAAAGGAGGGAAACAAAATATCTCACGAAAGTGGCCGAAAACTGTGGACTATAGCCCACAAATGAGACAAAAACTGTCAAATAAAAAATTTCACGAAAACGGCCGGAAAGTGTGGACTATAAACCACAAAATGAGGCCAAAATAGTAAAATATGCATGAAAGTGATCGAAAACAGTGTACTACAGCCCACAAAATGAGGTAAAAACCAATTCTCACGGAAGCGGGCGAGAACTGTGGACTATAACCTACAAATTGAGGCTAAAACAGTCAAATACAAAATTTCACGAAAACGGACGTAAACTGTGGACTATAACCCACAAAATGTGGCCGAAACTGTAAAATATGAAATCTCGTGAAAGTGATCAAAAACTGTGTACTATTGCCCACAAAATGAGGGAAATAAAAAATCTCACGAAAGTGACTGAAAACTGTGGACTATATTCCACAAATGTGGCTAAAACCGTCAAATACAAAATTTTACGAAAATGGAAACTGTGGACTATAACCCACAAAATGAGACAAAAGAAGTAAAATACGAAATCTCGTGAAAGTGATTGAAAACAGCGTACTATAGCCCAGAAAATGAGGAAAATAAAAAATCTCACGAAAGGGCCGAAACTGTGGACTAAACCTCAAATGAGGCTAAAACAATCAAATACAAAATTTCACAAAAATGGGTGGAAACTATGGACTATAACCCACAAAATGAGCCCAAAACAGTAAAATACGAAATCTCATGAAAGTGATCGAAAACTGTGTACTATAGCCCACAAAATGAGTCAAATACAAAATTTTACGAAAGCGATTGATAACTGTGGAATACATGCCACAAATGAGGCTAAAACAGTTAAATTCAAAATTTCATGAAAACGGTTCGAAACTGTGGACTATAACCCACAAAATGGGGCCAAAAGAGTAAAATCCGAAATCTCATGAAAGTGATCGAAAACAGTATACTATATCCCACAAAATGAGGGAAATAAAAAATCTAACCAAAGTGGCCGAAAACTGTGGACTATAGCTCACAAATGAGGCTAACACAGACAAATACAAAATTTCACGAAAACGGCCGGATACTGTGAACTATAAGCCACAAAATAAGGCCAAAACTGTAAAATACGAAATCTCATGAAAGTGATCGAAAATAGTGTACTATATCCCACAAAATGAGGGAAATAAAAAATCTCCCGGAAGTGGCCAAAAACTGTGGCCTATAGCGCACAGATGAGACTAAAACAGTCAAATACTAAATTTCTCAAAAATGGCCTGAAACTGTGGACTAAACCCACAAAATTGGGCCAAAACAGTAAAATACGAAATCTCATGAAAGTGATTGAAAACAGTGTACTTAGCCCACAAAATGAGGGAAATAAAAATCTAACGAAAGTAGCCGAAAATTGTGGACTATAGCCCTCAAATGAGGCTAAAATAGTCAAATACAAAATTTCACAAAAACGGGTGGAAACTGTGGACTATAACCCACAAAATGGGGATAAAACAGTAAAATATGAAACCTGATGAAAGTGATCGAAAATAGCGTACTATAGCCTATAAAATGTGGGAAAGAAAAAATCTTACGAAAGTGGCCGAAAACTGTGGACTGTAGCCCACAAATGTGGCTAAAATAGTCAAATACAAAATTTCACGAAAACGGCCAGAAACTGTTGACTATAACCCACAAAATGAGCCAAAAACAGTAAAATATGAAATCTCATGAAGTGATCGAAAACAGTGTACTATAGCCCACAAAATGAGTCAAATACAAAATTTTACGAAAGCGATCGAACATTGTGGAATATAGGCCACAAATTAGGCTAAAAGAGTCAAATACAAAATTTCACGAAAATGGCCCGAAACGTTGGACTATAAACCACAAATTGGGGCCAAAAGAGTAAAATACAAAATCTTATGAAAGTGATCGAAAACAGTTTACTATATCCTACAAAATCAGGGAAATAATAAATCTCACGTAAGTGCCGAAAACTGTTGACTATAGCACACAAATGAGGCTAAAACAGACAAATACAAAATTTCATGAAAACGGTCGGAAACTGTGAACTATAATAACCCACAAAATAGGACCAAAATAGTAAAATACGAAATCTCATGAAAGTGATCGAAAATAGTGTACTATATCCCACTAAATGAGGGGAAAAAAATCTCACGAAAGTGGCTGAAAACTGTGGACTATAGCGCACAAATGAGGTTAAAACAGTCAATTACAAAATTTCACGAAAATGGCTGGAAACTCTGGACTATATAACCCACAAAATTGGTTCAAAACAGTGAAATACGAAATCTCATGAAAGTTATCGAAAACAGTGTATTATAGCCCACAAAATGAGGGAAATAAAAAATCTCACGAAAGTGGCCAAAAATTGTGGACTATAGCCTCAAATGAGGCTAAAACAGTCAAATACAAAATTTCACGAAAACGGGCGGAAACTGTGGACTATAACTCACAAAATGGGGCTAAAACAGTAAAATACGAAATCTCATGAATGTGATGGGAAACAGTGTACTATATCCTACAAAATGATGAAAATAAAAAATCTAACCAAAGTTGCCGAAAACTGTGGACTATAGCCCACAAATAAGGCTAAAATAGTCAAATACAAAATTTCACGAAAACAGCCAGAAACTGTGAACTATAACGCACAAAATAAGGCTAAACCAGTTGTCATGCCCTGCTTCCCAAAAATACGACATACGAGTACATGACATTGGCCCAGCGAATGACAAACGTCACCCATAAGCTGTTTATCCGATTAACTCAACAATATAATCAATACAGAACTATTGTGCAGGCAATAATAATAATCTCATGAACAGTAATACTTGAAAAGAAGTAATATATAATATCCAAGTACAATAATAACCCAACATCTAGAACAATTAATAGCAATATTCGGGTCAAAGGCCCACAATACAATGAAATAACAATAGTTCAATAATCAAGTCTTCATAACAAAACAATAATTTATTAAGCGGCGATGCCATCAATTTCTTCACCAATGTTGTACTCCCCATCCATCAGGCAATTCTCCATCAACACCTGTAAACACTTCATCTAAAAGAGGCAATTTTTTTTTCTTAGAGCAAGTCATAGACATCAAGTAGAGAAAACAGGGAACAATGGAATAATGGTATAACAATGAATTCAATGGATCAATAGGAATCAGTAACCTGACACGATAATCAATAATCGATATCACGGTAATTGATACAATGCCCATAAACTATGATTCAATATTCGGTAACAATAATCAATGATCAATAACAATAACATTTAGCCAATATTCGATATCAATAGGAACAATGAGGAACAATATGCAGTGTCGATGTGGTGTAAATCCTTAAGTCTATTATCATTTTAATCCTAACTAATCCATGTACTACTGCATCCCATACTACAGGTTCGATGCTTACAATCAATGTCGTTTTAGACTTAAGTGGAAGATTCTATAGATCATGTACTCGACAACGATAATCAATATTTACCTTTCGGTGCACGGTACGGTCATCGGCAACGATACAATACAAGGTAAATTGCGTTACCGTCGTAACCACAATCACACGATAAAACAATAGCCGGAACGGTAATTAGGAAAACACGGCCCCTCCTCCGAGTACAGTCACTACATCATCAAGTACTCCATTCAATCCCTTAAACCCCAGCTTGTTAATTATTTTATCAATTCAACAATGCAATATGCGATCTAGAGACATGAGATGAACAATAGTATCAATAGGAAAATAATAGGATGATAACTTGAATTAGACAATTAGAATGATGTCAATAATTTATTGGGATCATGCAATGCAACATACATATAATAATTCATGCAATATTACGATATAGGAATAATTATTATATTAAAAATCTAAACTATGAAATTCTGGACAGCAAGAGCAGTGTGTACAAAAAGGCAGTTTTCTGCTGTTTCAGATATCGAAAAGTGAAACCGTTAGAAGTTCTAGAAACTAGACTTCCACATGGTTCCAACGCATATTTAAAGTTCAAAATTAGATAACAGTAGATAGGTCAAACACAACATTCTTTACAATTTTTATGTTCAGGTAGAAAATCGACATCATGTTATTATAATTTTAGAAACAATAAAAACTCCATAATTAAATCATTAAAAATATTTTCTGGACTCTTAAACATGATCACTAACAAACTGGAGAATTTCAGATGAAGATCTTATCATTTGGTCAGCCTATTTACTGTTTATGCATGCAAGATACAAGAATCTGAAAATCTAAAAGTAAAAACACAACTGTAGTAAAACGGGCATAACTTTTGCTACGCAACCCAGAATTCAAAAATTCAAGATGTTCTGGAAACTAGAAACATAAGGCTACAATTAATATTCAGAAAGTATTTCATTTTAAGATCGTTTACTGGTTCAAAAACAGCAGTCAACATACAGGCCAGCAAGCAATATATAGGTTTTAGGTAATTTTCATGAATAATTTAATTTAAACATGATGGGTATCGATTCTTTAGTCAATAAATTGTATAATCAGCATGATGGGTGTCAAAACATGACGAATAAGAATAAAATCATATGCATACACTAAATCATCATCGACCAAACAACAAACAATCAACCAAACATACAACCTAGTAGTTGTTTCTACAATAATTAATTGTGTCATGATTATACGGTTAACCCTATTATCAATTCTACATGAATGCATGAAAGATCCAATCTTTAGAGTCAAAAGTGGCACGATGTAAAGAATATTCGGGTTAGCTCGTGTAAACCCTCAGTAGACCCATCGAAGAGATGAACAATGGATAATACGATAACAAAGAGATCTACTTGCAAGTGTTTCAAAAAAACTTGAATTTGATACATTTACAATTCAAGAGGACGGTGACTTGCCTGTTAGATGGTTAATTCGAATATAATAGAATAACGGGATGAGAATACCCGGCGACGAACCATGAACACGTGCGAGCTACATGCAAAACACACAAAACGGCAACACAGCAAGACCAATACACCGGATCCCTTCTCAATCCACACAACAACAAACACAACCTCCTTCCTCAACACAAACACAGAACACTGAGATTGAGATCCCCTATACTCCAAACAGCAAACACCACACCTTCCCACCCTCCTTCTTCACCAACGCGACACACACACACACACACACAGAGAGAGAGAGAGAGAGAGAGAGAGAGAGAGAGAGAGAGACTGCGGAAGGTGAAGACAGTGACTGCGTCAGTCACAATGAGGGCGGCGATGACTGGCGACGGCGGCGCTACGATCGAGAAGCGACAGCAGCGACCAAGGGAAATGGCGCTTCGACGGAGGCTCTATTTCTCGACGAAACAGAAGAGGAGAAACGAAGGGGGGGTTCGGGGCTTGGACGACGATGACGAGGGGCCGAGGGTTCTGTGGTGGTTGCGGGGGATAGTAGAGAGGTGAAGGTGGGGTCGTGGGTTGACGAGGCGGTGGTGGCGACCAGAGGCGATGGCGATGATGGGATGAGGGGATGGTGGTGAAGAAGAGGGTCGACAAGGAGAGGTGGATGGTCGAAGGCAATGACAAGAGAGGCTTGGGGAGGCGCAATCGAGGTCGAGAGGTTGAAGATGAGGGGATGACGATGGAATGAAGGATGGGGAAGAGGACGAGGTGGCTCAGGAGACTGGGGGGTGGTCAACGCGGTTGAGGCTGATGGAGGAAGGAGACGGAGGCGGCTCGAACAGGAGGAGCGGGGATGGGTAAAAGAAAGAGGGCGGGAGGTTGAAGAAGGGGGAGGTCTGTACAGGGAAGGGTAGGGGGCGGCTAGGGTTATAGGGACATAGGGGTAGAATTTAGGGTTAAGGTAGGTTAGTATTTATAGGATATTTTTGGGTATATGGTATGGATCCAATAAGAAAAGAGCCAAACAAAAATAGGATTATATAACAAGATATAATTTGTATTACAATATATAAATCATTTGAAATAATTACAAATGCAATTAATAAATAGAAATAGATTTTTAACAAAAAATCGATAGTAATAATAATAATAATAATAATAATAATAATAATAATAATAATAATAATAATAATAACAATAATAATAATGATAATAATAACAGTAATAACAATAAAAATAATAATAAGATTAAATAACATAATAGACATTGGAATTTAACAAATTCATTAAAATAATCTAAATAATAACAATCCACAAAATGAGGAGAATAAAAAATCTCACGAAAGTGGTCGAAAACTGTGGACTATAGCCTACAAATGAGGTTAAAACAGTCAAATATAAAATATCACAAAAAACGGCCGGAAACTGTGGACTATAACCCACAAAATGAGGCCAAAATAGTAAAATACGCATGGAAGTGATCGAAAAAATTGTACTATAGCCCACAAAATGAGGTAAATAAAAATTCTCACCAAAGTGGCCGTAAACGGTGGACTATAGCCCACAAATGAGGCTAAAACAGTCAAATACAAAATTTCACGAAAACGGCCGTAAATTGTGGACTATAACCCACAAAATGTGGCCGAAACTGTCAAATACGAAATCTCATGAAAGTGATAAAAAATTGTGTGCCATAGCCCACAAAATGAGGAAAATAGAAAATCTCACGAAAGTGGCAGAAAACCGTAGACTAAAGCCCACAAATGAGGCTAAAATAGTAAAATACAAAATTTTACGAAAACGGTGCGAAACTGTGGACTATAACCCACGAAATGGGGACAAAACAGTAAAATATGAAATCTCATGAAAGTTATCGAAAACAGTGTACTATATCCCACAAAATGAGGGAAATAAAAAATCTCACGAAAGTTGTCAAAAACTGTGGACTGTAGCCCACAAATGAGGCTAAAACAGTCAAATACAAAATTTGATGAAAATGGCCGGAAAGTGTGGACTACAACCCACAAAATAAGGCAAAAACAGTAAATTAAGAAATCTCATGAAAGTGATCGAAAACAGTGTACTATAGTCCACAAAATGAGGGAAATAAAAATCTCACGAAAGTGGCCGAAAATTATGGACTATAGCCCTCAAATGAGGCTAAAATAGTCAAATACAAAATTTCACAAAAACGGGTGGAAACTGTGGACTATAACCCACAGAATAGGGCTAAAACAGTAAAATATGAAACTTGATGAAAGTGATCGAAAACAGTGTAGCCCACAAAATGTGGGAAAGAAAAAATCTCACGAAAGTGGCCGAAAACTGTGGACTGTAGCCCACAAATGTGGCTAAACCAGTCAAATACAAAATTTCACGAAAACGGTCGGAAACTATGGACTATAACCAACAAAATAAGGCCAAAACAGTAAAATACGTAATCTCGTGAAAATGATCGAAAACCATGTACTATAGCCTACAAAATGTGTCAAATACAAAATTTTGCTAAAGCGATCGAAAACTGTGGACTACAGGCCACAAATGAGGCTAAAACAGTCAAATACAAAATTTCACGACAATGACTGGAAACTCTGGGCTATAACCCACAAATGAGGCCAAAATAGTAAAATAGGAAACCTAATGAAAGTGATCGAAAACAGTGTACTATAGCCCACAAAATGAGGGAGCTAAAAAATCTGACCAAAGTTAAAACAGTCAAATACAAAATTTCACGAAAATGGCCGGAAATGTGGACTATAACCCACAAAATTGGGCCAAAACAGTAAAATACGAAATCTCATGAAAATGATAGAAAGCAGTGTACTATAACCCACAAAATGAGGGAAATAAAAAATCTCATGAAAGTGGCCGAAAACTGTGGACTATATAGCCCACAAAAGAGGCTAAAACAGTCAATTACAAAATTTCACGAAAACGCCAGAAACTTTGGACTATAACCCACAAAATGAGGCCAAAATAGTAAAATACGCTTGAAAGTGATCGAAAACAGTGTACTATAGCCCTCAAAATGAGGTAAAAACAAATTCTCACGGAAGCGGGCAAAAACTGTGGACTATAGCCCGCAAATGAGGCGAAAACAGTCAAACACAAAATTTCACGAAAACGGCTGTAAACTATGTACAATAACCCACAAAATGTGCCCGAAACTATAAAATACGAAATCTCATGAAAGTGATAAAAAACTGTGTACTATAGCCCAAAAAATGACGGAAATAAAAAATCTCGCGACTTTGGCCGAAAACTGTGGATTATAGCCGACTAATGAGGCTAGAACAGTCAAATACAAAATTCCACGAAAACGGTTGAAAATTGTGTACTACAACCCTCAAAATGATCCAAAATCAGTAAATTACGAAATCTCACGAAAGTTATCCAAAACAGTGTATTATACCCACAAAATGAGAGAAATAAAAAATCTCACGAAAGTGGCCGAAAACTGTGGACTATAGCCCTGAAATGAGGCTAAAACAGTCAAATTCAAAATTTTACGAAAACGGCCGAAAATTGTGGATTATATAACCCAAAAAATGAGCCCAAAACAGTAAAATACGAAATCTCATGAAAGTGATAAAAAACAGTGTACTATAGCCCACAAAATGAGGGAAATAAAAAATCTAACCAAAGTGGCCGAAAACTGTAGACTATAGTCTACAAATAAGGCTAAAACTGTCAAATACAAAATTTCACGAAAATGGCCGGAAACTGTGGACTATAACCCACAAAATTGGGCAAAAACAGTGAAATACGAAATCTGATTAAAGTTACCGAAAACAGTGTACTATAGCCCAAAAATGAGGGAAATAAAAAATCTCATGAAAGTGGCCGAAAATTGTGGACTATATAGCCCTCAAATGAGGCTAAAACAGTCAAATACAAAATTTCACGAAAACAGCTGAAAACTGTGGACATAACCCACAAAATAAGGCCAAACCAGTAAAAGACGAAATCAAATGAAAGTGAGTGAAAACAGTGTACTATATCCCACAAAACGAGGGAAACAAAAAATTTGACAAAAGTGGCCGAAAAATGTGGAATATAGCCCACAAATGAGCCTAAAACATTCAAATACAAAATTTCACGAAAATGGCTGGAAATTGTGGACTATAATCCACATCGAGTGGTCAAAATAGTTAAATACAAAATCTCTTGAAAGTGATCGAAAACATTGTACTATACCCCACAAAATGGGGAAAATAAAAAATCTCACGAAAGTGACCGAAAACTGTGGACTATAGCCCATAAATGATGGTAAAACAGTGAAATACAAAATCTCATGGAAACGGGTTGAAACTGTGGACTATAACTTACAAAATGGGACTAAAACAGTAAAATACAAAATTTCACGTAAACGACCCACAAATTGTGGCCGAAACTGTCAAATACGAAATCTCGTGAAAGTGATCAAAAATTATGTACTATCGCCCACAAAATGAGGGAATAAAAAATCTCATGAAAGTGGCCGAAAACTATGCACTATGGCCCACAAATGAGGCCAAAATAGTCAAATACAAATATCAAGAAAACGGACGTAAACTGTGGAATATAACCCACAAAATGAGCCCAAAACAGTAAAATACGAAATCTCATTAAGTTTTCCAAAATAGTGTACTATATCCCACAAAATGTGTGAAATGAAAAATTTCACAAAAGTGGCTGAGAACTGTGGATTAACCCACAAATGAGGCTAAAATAGTCAAATACAAAATTTCACGAAAACAACACGAAACTGTGGACTATAACCCACAAAATGGGGCCAAAAGAGTAAAACACGAAATCTTATGAAAGTTATCGAAAACAGTGTACTATGTCCAACAAAATGAGGGAAATAAAAAATCTCACAAAAGTTATCAAAAACTGTGGACTATAGCCCACAAATAAGGCTAAAATAGTCAAATACAAAATTTGACGAAAACGACCGGAAACTGTGGACTATAACCCACAAAATACGGCAAAAATTAGTACATTAAGAAATCTCATGAAAGTGATCGAAAACAGTGCACTATATCCCACAAAAAGAGGGAGATAAAAAATCTCACGAATGTGCCTGAAAGCTATGGACTATAGCCTACAAATGAGGCTAAAACAATAAAATACAAAATTTCACGAAAACGGCCGGAAACTGTGGACTAACCCACAAAATAAGGCCAAAACAGTAAAATACGAAATCTCGTAAAAATGATCGAAAACCATGTACAATAGCCTACAAAATGTGTCAAATACAAAATTTTGCTAAAGCGATCGAAAACTGTGGACTACATGCCACAAATGAGGCTAAAACAATCAAATTACAAAATTTCACGACAATGACCGGAAACTGTGGACTATAACCCACAAAATGAGGTCATAATAGTAAAATACGAAATCTAATGAAAGTGATCGAAAACAGCGTACAATAGCCCACAAAATGAGGAAAATAAAAAATCTGACTAAAGTGGCCGAAAACCCATAGCCCACAAATGAGGCTAAAATAGTCAAATACAAAATGTCACGAAAATGGCCGGAAACTGTGGACTATAACCCACAAAATTGGGCCGAAACAGTAAAATACGAAATCTCATGAAAGTGAACGAAAACATTGTACTATAGCCCACAAAATGACAGAAATAAAAAATCTCACGAAAGTGGTCGAAAACTGTGGACGCCCACAAATGAGGCTAAAACAGTCAAATACAAAATTTTACGAAAACGGCCAGAAACTGTGGACTATAACCCACAAAGTGGGGCCAAAACAGTAAAAAACAAAATCTCATGAAAGTGATCGAAAATATTGTACTATAGCCCACAAAATGAGGGAAATAAAAAATATCACGAAAGTGTCCGAAAACTGTGGAGTATAGCCCTCAAATGAGTCTAAAACTGTTCAGTATAAAATATGAAGAAAACAGGCGGAAGCTGTGGACTAAAACCCACAAAGTGGGGCCAAAACAGTAACTTACGATATCTCATGAAAGTGATCGAAAACCGTGTACTATAGCCAACAAAATGTGTTAAATACAAAATTTTACAAAAGCGATCGAAAACTGTGGACTACAGGCCACAAATGAGGAAAATAAATGTTCTCACGAAAGTGGCTGAAGACATTGGACTACTCTAGCCCACAAATGAGGCTAAAACTTTCAAAGACAAAATTTCACGAAAATGGCTGGAAACAGTGGACTATATAACCCACAAAATAAGGCCAAAACAGTAAATAACGAAATCTCATGAAAGTGAAGCCTACAAAATGAGGGAAATAAAATATCTCATGAAAATGGCCGAAAACTATGGACTATAAAGCCCACAAACGCGGCTAAAACAGTCAATTACAAAATTTCACGAAAACGGCCAGAAATTTGGACTATAACCCAAAAAATGAGGCTAAAATAGTAAAATACGCATGAAAGTGATCGAAAACAGTGTACTATAGCCCACAAAATGAGGTAAAAACAAATTCTCACGGAAGCGGGTGAAAACTGTGGACTATAGCCCACAAATGAGGCTGAAACAGTCAAATACAAAATTTCACGAAAATGGCCGTAAACTGTGGACAATAACCCACAAAATGTGTTCGAAACTGTAAAATACGAAATCTCGTGAAAGTGATAAAAAACTGTGTACTGTAGTCCAAATAATGACGGAAATAAAAAATCTCACGAAATTGGCCGAAAAGTGTGGATTATAGCCCACAAATGAGGCTAAAACAATCAAATACAAAATTTCACGAAAACGGCCGAAAACTGTGGACTACAACCCACAAAATGATCCAAAAATAGTAAATTACGAAATCTCATGAATGTTATCCAAAACTGTGTACTATATCCCACAAAATTAGGGAAATAAAAAATCTCACGAAAGTGGCCAAAAACTGTAGACTATAGCTCTGAAATGAGGCTGTTACCGCTAAATCTGGTGTGGGGGCAAACAGATAGTATTTATGGATTCTTGGGAAACTTTGAATAGAAAACCTGTTTACCTGTTCCGCCGAAGTTTGACCGTCGCTCCCGCCGTACACCTGCAAAAAGTGCGAGACACCGGGGTTGTTCCCGGCTACGCACCCTCCGACGCTCAAGTCAGTAATCAGGAAAGATTATGAAAGAGCGCAAAAACTGGGAAAATATTGATTACCTCCTAATGGAGATGGATGGGGGGTATTTATAGGCGCCGCTGGCATCAGATTAGGAAAGTAATCCCCATGATCTGATAAGGAATGTAATCCCTAATCTCCAGTGAAATGATAGTTATGAATCAGGGCTGTTGATTAGGATTTAATCAGAAACCCTAATTCTATCCTTTCTGGATCGGGTTTGCTGCGGGCTGAGACCCGCACCCAGTTGAGGTGGATCTGTTCGCGGGTTAGTGGGTCTTCGAGGAGGAGAACCGATACCCGCTTCAGACCCATTGATAGGTGAAATTACCGTTTTACCCCTGGACTCCAAGATTCGTGCTCGATTTGGACGGTTCCAATTTAACCCCATTTTTAGCCATATTACGAGCCCCCCACTCCCAAAGATTGAGTTTGATCAGCCTTTGAGGAGTAGTTTTACTGTTTTAATGGCTAGTGGAGTTATGTCGGAGTCCAATATGGGAGGTTTTGAATCTTGAAGGAGGGAGTGGTAATTTCTCAAGTTGGTTGCACTTTGAGTTGCTCTTGAGTTCTTCAGATCATGCGGTGTTTTCGTTTATCTTCGCGAAGTGTCAATTCATCGTTCGGGGGTCTTAGAAGATTGTTCTTGGCAATAATTACTTGTTTGGGGATTAGAAAATGTTTCCCCAACTTTACAATTACTTTCCAGGAGTTCTTCCTTAACTTCCCGATTTTTTAATTGTTTTTTCGCAATTTTTTGGCGAATGGCTCGGTCGTTTTCCTTCGTTGTGCGGCCTACATGCTTATATCACATTACCGACCCCTTCCAGCGCTCGCTGCCCAGGAGGCCGAGGTCCGTGGGTGGTTCGGCACCTTCTTCCGAAGAAGAGAGGCACCTCGGCTAGGTTGTGAGTGCTGAGAGGGAGTTCGGCGAGGTCCGAGGTCCAAATTTTCCATGAAACATGGTCGGTGTCAAGAACGCTCGGCAGCTGGTGCCGAACTCCAACTTTCCATGTAACATGGTCGGTGTCAAGAGCGCTTGGCAGCAGGTGCCGAACCCCAACTTTCCATGCAACATGGTCGGTGTCAAGAGTGCTCGGCAGCAGGTGCCGAACCCCAACTTTCCATGCAACATGGTCGGTGTCAAAAGCGCTCGGCAGCTGGTGCCGAACCTCAACTTTTCATGTAACATGGTCGGTGTCAAGAATGCTCGGTAGCTAGTGCCGAGGTCCAACTTTCCATGTAACATGGTCGGTATCAAGAACGCTCGACAGCTGGTGCCGAGGTCCAACTTTCCATGTAACATGGTCGGTGTCAAGAGCGCTCGGCAGCTGGTGCCGAACCCCAACTTTCCATGTAACATGGTCGGTGTCAAGAACGCTCGACAGCTGGTGCCGAGGTCCAACTTTCCATGTACCAAGGTCGGTGTCAAGAACGCTCGGCAGCTGGTGCCGAGGTCCAACTTTCCATGTAACATGGTCGGTGTCAAGAACGCTCGGCAGCTGGTGCCGAGGTCCAACTTTTCATGTAACATGGTCGGTGTCAAGAATGCTCGGCAGCTGGTGCCGAGGTCCAACTTTCCATGTAACAAGGTCGGTGTCAAGAGCGTTCGGCAGCTGGTGCCGAACCCCAACTTTCCATGTAACATGGTCGGTGTCAAGAACGCTCGGCAGCTGGTGCTGAGGTCCAACTTTCCATGTACCATGGTCGGTGATAAGAACGCTCGACAGCTGGTGCCGAGGTCCAACTTTCCATGTAACATGGTTGGTGTCAAGAGCGCTCGGCAGCTGGTGCTGAGGTCCAACTTTCCATGTAACATGGTCGGTGTCAAGAACGCTCGGCAGTTGGTGCCGAGGTCCAACTTTCCATGTAACATGTCGGTGTTAAGAATGTTCGGCAGCTGGTACCGAGGTCCAACTTTCCATGTAACATGGTCGGTGTCAAGAACGCTCGGTAGCTGGTGCTGAGGTCCAACTTTCCATGTACCATGGTCGGTGATAAGAATGCTCGACAGCTGGTGCCGAGGTCCAACTTTCCATGTAACATGGTCGGTGTCAAGAGCGCTCGGTAGCTGGTGCCGAGGTCCAACTTTCCATGTAACATGGTCGGTGTCAAGAATGCTCGGCAGCTGGTGCCGAGGTCCAACTTTCCATGTAACATGGTCGGTGTCAAGAGCGCTCGGCAGCTGGTGCCGAGGTCCAACTTTCCATGTAACATGGTCGGTGTCAAGAATGCTCGGCAGCTGGTGCCGAGGTCCAACTTTCCATGTAACATGGTCGGTGTCAAGAACGTTCGGCAGCTGGTGCCGAGGTCCTTGACTTGTCGTTTTATGTGGAAAATGCCATGCGGAGTTGGTGGCTTCTGAACTTCTGACAGCTCTGACAGATGAGACGCCTATTAATGCAGTGACCTCTGGGCTTCTGTCAGATGGGAGTGTAATTAATGCGATGTACGGCTTGGCGTGGCAAACAAGGCGACGGTTTGGGTTGCTTTTATCATTTTGCATAGGTGGGCTGGCTATCTGGGCCCATTATCCTCGTTTTGCGTGCCTCGCTCTATAAAACATTACCCCCCTCTCTCATTTTTCACTTCTCCTCTCTTTTACTCAGGCGATTATTTGTGCTAAGCGAGTGATTCCGGTGATTGCCGTTCGTTTTCCGGTGAAGTTTCCGACAGCACATTTTTTAAGGTAATTTATACTTAGTCTCTTTCCGAGTATAAACATGTCTCTTCCCTCTGTCTCCAAGTCGTCTTCTTCTTGGTCCGAGCCCTCCCTTGAGGTTGTCGAAGCCCATACTCCGAGTCGCCCAGATAAGGGCAAGAAGGTATCTGGCCGAGACACAATCGTGGAGGATCCGAAGCGCATGGGGGAGTTCGGCAGGTTGCCGGGGCCACTGACTGGGCTTCACAGAGTTCAAGAGCTTTCGGAGGAGCACGCTGAGCGTATTGTTCACGGGAGGGGGAGGACTTTTGAGGAGAATGCGGCGAGGGACACGACCGAGGTGGATGAGACGGTGTCGATCCTCCGCGAAGAAGACTTAGGAGTGATCCGGGACTGTTTCCACATCCCGGAGGAGTACGAGCTTATGCTGCCGGGTCCTGGGGTTAGGGCCAACTTATCGCTGCCAGTGACCATGTGTTGCTGGCCGGTTGATGGCTTTATTGCCGGGGCTCGGCTACCTCTCCATTCGTTCGCAATCCTCGTTCTGAGGTGATTTGGGGTCATCCCCATCCAACTTATGCCGAACGCATGGAGAGTCATAAACGGTTTCGTACTTCACTGCCAAGCCGCTGGGATCGAGCCAGAGCTGAATGTACTTCGGATGATCTATCGGCTTCATCAATGGAACCAGTCGGAGTTCCGGTACTATTTGGCTCCGAGGCATGGCAGTAGGCTCGTTATATGCCCCGAGTCCATCAAGCACTGGCGTGAAAAGTTCTTGATAGTGTGGAGTGCGGAGGCCTGGCCTATCCCTTCCAGTTGGGTGGAAGAGGTGCCGAAGAGGTTGAAGGCGCTGCCCAAGCTTTGCCCTGAAGAAGAAGAGGCAGTTCAGACACTTCTCGATCGGCCGAAGTATGATTGGAAGGAGCTGACCGAGGATGTCTTGTTTAGGGGAGGGCTCTGCCGCGTAGATCCCAGTACGTGGCTTCTTTTGCGCTTCCGTGCTTTGTTTTTCATACTTCACTTTTCATGACTTTTTATCGCGCTAACAAACTTTGTTTTTAATGCAGAGGCGATGGACTACGAGGCTGTGTTGGCTTTGAGAGCAGGCCTTGCCAGTAAGGCGCCGAAGAAGCGCAAGAGGGTGGCCACCAAGTTGCCGACCACGAAGACTCCGAGGGTCACGGAGGCGGTCGAGGAGGTGGAGACCCTCGAAAGCCCGGTCGTTGCCGATGGAGGTGCCTCGGCGTCAACCGGGGCCGGCGAGTTTCCCATCGCCGCAGCCCTCAGGATGGCGACCCCCTCGTTGACAGTGGTGGCCGAGGAGCTCCTGACCGAGGAGCACAAAAGGATTCATGTTCCGGACTGGCAGGTTCGGAAACATGACGGATTCCTTGGCAATTCCTTAGCGAGCATGCAGGCGGTCAAGCACCTGGCGACGCCGAAGGATCGGGCCGCTATGGAGGCCGGGCAAGAAGGCGACGAAGTCATCGAGATTGCTTGCTCGGCGGTCTCGGTAAGTATTAATTTTTTGCTGTCATTGGTTCCCTTTAGGTCTGATTTCTCTAACTCTTTTAATACCTCTTCCCTTATCGCAGATTATCGTCCATTTTGGTCACCTCACGGAGAGGTTGACGGCTCTGGAGAAGGAGCTGAAGCAGGAGTCTGACCAAGCTCGGAAGGAGAAGGCTCGGATGGGGAACGAGCTTGACAAGCTCAGGGTCAAGTTCGAAGGGAAGACGACGAGGGTCGAGTACCTCGAGGGTCAGGTCGCGAAGCTGGAGAGCGACCTTCTTCGCCAGAAAGAGGAGGCGGCCAGATAGTTGGCCGAGGTGGTAGAGGCCAAGGCTGCCGTGGTGAAGGAGGCGGAGGACGCGACCATGGTGAAGGCGCAAGGCTTCCTCGCCCAGAACATGGCCAAAGCCTACGCCGAAGCCCTCGCCCGGGTGACGAAGGCATACCCTGACGTGAACTGCTCGGGATGGAGATTGTTCCCTGGCTACATCGAAGGCTTCGACCCCGAGTCGGAGGGAGAAGAGGAAGAAGAAGGGGAGGACGAGGTCGAGCCTGAGGTCGAGGTCGTTGCCGAGGTCCAGGGGTCTGTGGTCACCCCGCTGGCGGTGGTGACCCGTTCGGGGACGTCGACCCCTACCCACTCTCGCCGCCCCGGGAAAGAGGTCGCGCCCTGACCTTGCTTATTTTTTCTTTTCTCCTTTTTTGTTTTTAAATGTAATGCCTAATCGCGGACTGGCCACTGCTTTTTGTAATGAATGAAAACTTCTTTTTGGGCTCGACTTCGCGTCTCTCTATCTTTTTCCCAAAAACTCTTGAAAATTGGCTAAGTGTAGGAGTTCGGCAACGTGTTGAAAATTTGTTGTTTGTTTTGACTTCTTTTCAGCTTGCAGTGGTGACTAAAGTTGTCGAGCCTACTTGCTCGGGGGACGACGCTCGTCCCGAGGTTGGCTTAGGGGCGACGAGGCTGTGCTTGACGAGGTGCCGAGAGCGGCTCTATGAAGTTGAGCTAGGATTGCGCAGAGCCGTAAGTGAGTGGAACCACCTTCAACTCATCCTGGGTCGGCGAGACATCGAGATCCGGTGTCTGGAGAGCAGGATCGCTGAGATGGCCCCCTTAGGAGAGGATTATGGTTCGTCGACTGCCTTCAACTATGGTCTTCGGATCAAGTGCATCCGCCACACTTTATCAAAAATAATAGCGGAGAGGGACGATCTGCTTTCCGAGATTCGTCACCTTCAAACGGTAGAGACGGAGCTTCGGACGGAGGGAGAGGGATTAACGGCCGAGGTGGCCAAACTGACAACCGAACGGGACGAACTAATGGCCGAGGTCGACGCGCTGAAGAGAGCCACGGTGGACAAGAGCATCGAAGTCACTCATCTCCGCCGTCTTATTGCCAGTTGCTCTAGCGTCCCGAGCTCCGCGATACCCCCTCGCTTCGAGGTCGATGTAAAGGACGACTCTCTGAGGGAGCAGATCTCAGAGCTAGAGGTGGAGGTGGCTCGCCTCAAACCGCGTTCGGAGCCAATCAATGTCAGGAGCACTTCATGTACTCACACGGAGAGCGAGCGTGGCATTTCATTTTATGAGCTCGCGACCCGTTCGCCCATCGATCAACCTAGTCCCGGGGATGCGCAAATTGCCGTGGCCATTTCATCAAGCGGAGCATCCGTCGGTGTGGCTGTTAGGAGCAACGCAGAGGATACGTCTCAATTCGCTGGTTTGGGGTTGGGCTCCAGAGGCAAACGTCGCCGACCTCGAGTGTCCTTGAAGCGGAACATCCCTACGCCATGGAGGCATTGAAGATTTTGTTTTTGAAGCCTTTGTATTTAGCCTAAGTGTAACAAGTCGGCATTGTAATTTTTGCTTTTTAACGCCTTGTGATCTTGTTGTATGGAAGAGCCGCCTTGTACTGCGTCCCAACTCTTAATAATATTTCTTTCTTAGACTTGTACGTTTTTCGTTGCTCTGTGTGGTTACTTTGTTTGTGACTGTGTCTATTGTGCCGAGGTCCCGGAGCTGGTCCTTTGCTCGTTTGGGGGTCGGCGCCATGAGTGTTCGGCCAGTGGTGCCGAGCTCTACATTTAGTCGCGCGAATTTGTAAGATGAGCGAACCTTATGCGGCAAAAGGGGGTAGCCTCCGCCTGTGGGAGCAATTCTGAATGGCGACCTACTTCTGGCTCGCTTAAGAGCGAACTTGCGAAGTAGAATCGAGCCAAGTGTTATACTCCGCACCGTCGTTAGGGTAGTTCAACGGTTGTGGGAGCGATTCCGAATGGAGACCTACTTCTGGCTCTCTTAAGAGCGAACTTGCAAAGTAGAATCGAGCCAAGTGTTATACTCCGAACCGTCGTTAGAGTAGTTCAACAGTTGTGGGAGCAATTCCGAATGGCGACCTACTTCTAGCTCACTTATGAGCGATCTTGAGAAGTAGAATCGAGCGAAGTGTTGGACTCTGAACCATCGTTAGAGTAGTTCAACGGTCGTGGGAGAAATTCCGAATGGCGAACTACTTCTAGCTCACATAGAAGCGAACTTGCGAAGTAGATTCGAGCCAAGTGTTGGACTCCGAACCATCATTAGAGTAGTTCAACGGTCGTGGGAGCAATTCCGAATGGCGAACTACTCCTAGCTCGCTTAGAAGCGAACTTGCGAAGTAGATTCGAGCCAAGTGTTGGATTCCGAACCATCGTTAGAGTAGTTCAACGGTTGTGGGAGCAATTCCGAATGGCGACCTACTCCTAGCTCGCTTACGAGCGATCTTGCGAAGTAGAATCGAGCCAAGTGTTGGACTCCGAACCATCGTTAGAGTAGTTCAACGGTTGTGGGAGCAATTCCGAATGGCGAACCAATTCTAGCTCTCTTAGGAGCGAACTTGCAAAGTAGAATCGAGCCAAGTGTTGGACTCCGAACCATCGTTAGAGTAGTTCAACGGTTGTGGGAGTAATTCCGAATGGCGAACTACTTCTAGCTCGCTTAGGAGCGAACTTGCAAAGTAGAATCGAGCCAAGTGTTGGACTCCGAACCATCGTTAGAGTTGTTCAACGGTTGTGGGAGCAATTCCGAATGGCGACCTACTTCTGGCTCGCTTAAGAGGGAACTTGCGAAGTAGAATCGAGCCAAGTGTTATACTCCGAACCGTCGTTAGGGTAGTTCAACGGTTGTGGGAGCGATTCCGAATGGCGACCTACTTCTAGCTCGCTTATGAGCGATCTTGCGAAGTAGAATCGAGCCAAGTGTTGGACTTCAAATCATCGTTAGAGTAGTTCAATGGCTGTGGGAGCCATTCCGAATGGCGAACTACTTCTAGCTCGCTTAGGAGCGAACTTGCGAAGTAGAATCGAGCCAAGTGTTGGACTCCGAACCATCGTTAGGGTAGTTCAACGGTTGTGGGAGCAATTCTGAATGGCGAACTACTTCTAGCTCGCTTAGGAGCGAACTTGCGAAGTAGAATCGAGCCAAGTGTTGGACTCCAAACCATCGTTAGAGTTGTTCAACGGTTGTGGGAGCAATTCCAAATGGCGAACTACTTCTAGCTCACTTAGAAGCGAACTTGCGAAGTAGAATCGAGCCAAGTGTTGGACTCCGAACCATCGTTAGAGTTGTTCAACGGTTGTGGGAGCAATTCCGAATGGCGAACTACTTCTAGCTCGCTTAGAAGCGGACTTGCGAAGTAGAATCGAGCCAAGTGTTGGACTCTGAACTATCATTAGAGTGAAAAGTAAAAGCAGAGAGATATAAATAATAGTAAAATATCAAAAAGTTTTCTTTATTAATGACTAATAGTCGACTGCTTCTAAAGTTGCGAGCCGTTATTTCAAGAGAGAAAATAAAAGAAAAGCAAAACAAGTAATACGAGAGGAACGGTTCGACATCCCAGAATACTTAGAGAGGCGTTGGTGCTCTCTCTTGGTATTTCAGGAGATGGTCGGCATTCCAGGTCCTGGGGATCTCTCTGCCTTCGAGGTCTTCTAGTTTGTATATCCCGGGCTGAACTTCTTTGGCGATCTATAGGGTCCCTCCCAATTTGGAGCCAATTTGGTCTTCTGACCTGGGAATGAGATGGCTAACTTTCTGAGGACCAAGTCCCCTTCTTTGAGGTCGGTAGGACGGACTCTCTTGTTGTATGCCAACTCGATCCTTCTTCGGTAGCTTCGTTGACGAATGGCAGCTCTTTCTCGAATCTCATCTATCAGGTCTAGATTTGCTCGGAGCTCTCTGGCATTTTGTTCTTCTTCATAAGCCATTAGACGAGGGGAGGGTATACCAACTTCTAGGGGGATCATAGCTTCGGACAGTGAGATTGAAGGGAGACTCTCCTGTGGGGGTCCGTTTTGTGGTGCGGTAGTTCCACAGCACGTTGGGGAGCTGATCGACCCATAAGCCTTTGGAACATTTATCCAACCTCTTCTTAATGCCGGAGAGGATCTGTCGGTTAGCATTTTTGACTTGGCCATTCGACTGGGGATGGGAAACGGAGGAGAATCGGTGTTGGATGGCAAGGTCTTCACATAGAGCTCGGAAGGCAGCCCCGGTGAACTGGGTTCCGTTATTTGTTATGAGGACCCGAGGGACGCCGAATCGGCAGATTACGCTCTTCCAAAAGAACTGAACTACCTTGTTCTCAGTGATCGTAGCCAAGGGCTCAGCCTCTATCCATTTTGAGAAGTAGTCGATTGCCACGACTAAGAATTTGAACTGGCCGGGAGCTGGTGGAAATGGCCCTAGTAAATCAATCCCCCACATTGCAAAGGGGATTGGACTTGATAGGGAAGTGAGTGGAGCTTGTGGGAGGCATCGGATGTTGGAGTACTTCTGGCAAGAGCCGCATTGCCGAACGTGTAGTTTGGCATCTTGCAGGAGAGTGGGCCAGAAATATCCGTAGTTCAACACTTTGCGGGCTAGGGACCTGGACCCCGAATGTGGCCCGCCGATGCTCTCGTGAAGTTCTTGCAGGGCGTATTCGGCTTGCTCTGGGGAAAGATATCTCAAATAAGGCCTGCCGTCTACCTGTGTGAAGGAACACTTGTAAAGGATGCCCTCGATGAGTGTGTATCGCTCTGCTCGGGTTCTTACTCTTCGAGCTTCCTTAAGGTCCTCGGGGAGGAGCCCATCCCTTAGGAATTCGACGAGGGGTTTCATCCAGTCGTCTTGGAGCAAAACAGGCAGCGACTCCATTGAGTCGGAATTTACATCCTCTATACTTGGCTTCAGGAGGACCTCTATCAAGACGGTCTGCTCGAGACCTTGGAGGGAGGAAGAGGCTAGCTTGGAAAGGGCATCGGCCTGGGAATTCTCTTCTCGGGGGATCCGCTGGATGAGGGCTTCTTAAAATAGAGCCATGAGGCTTCTGACCTTGGCCAAGTACTTAACCATCCGGTCATCACATGCTTCATACTCGCCTTGGACCCGATTTACGACCAGCTGAGAGTCGCTAAAGATCCGGAGGAGTCGTGCCCCTGCATTGCGGGCCATCCCAAGGTCGGCTATAAGTGCCTCGTATTCTGCTTCGTTGTTAGAGGCCTTGAAGTTTATACGGAGGGAGTATTGGAGGATGAAGTCATCTGGGCCTGACAGAATGACCCCGACTCCGCTTCCCTCATTACAGGAGGATCCATCCACATAGACCGACCAGACAGGTGGTCCCTTCATTGCTTGGCTAAACTCGGGGATGGTACTTTCAACTATAAATTCTACTAAGGCCTGAGCCTTGATCGCGGTCCGAGGCTGATATGTTATATCATGCTGGCTCAGCTCGATAGACCACTTCATAAGGCGACCCGAGGTCTCTGGCTTGTGGAGGACTTGCTTCAACGGTTGGTCGGTAAGAACGACCACCGAATGGGACTAAAAATATAGGTGAAGCTTTCTCGCGGCCATTACTAGGGCATAAGCCATCTTTTCTATTCTCGGGTAGCGGAGCTCGGCATCCCGAAGTACCTTGCTCACATAGTAAATGGGCTTTTGAGCCCGGTCTTCTTCCCTTACCAAAAAGGCACTGAGGGTCTGCTTGGAGGCTGCCAGGTAGAGGTAGAGGAATTGGTTTGCTGAGGAGAGGAGGATTGACGAGGTAAGCCTTGAGCTGGTCGAACGATTCCTGTTATTGCTGACCCCATCGAAACCTTTAGCCCCCCTGAGGGCCTTGAAGAAGGGGAGGCATTTTTCCCCGGACTTCGAGAGAAAGCGCTCTATAGCGGCTAGGCGGCCTGTTAACCTCTGAACTTCCTTCACATTCTTAGGAGGGGCCATGTCTAATATGACCTTGATTTTCTCAGGGTTAGCTTCAATTCCTCGTTGGCTGACCATGAAGCCGAGGAACTTTCCTGAAAAGACTCCGAACGCACACTTGTTCGGATTGAGCCTCATGTTGTGCTTTCTCAGAACATCAAATGCCTCCTGTAGGTCAGTCACATGATCGGCTCCTCGGATGCTTTTTATAAGCATGTCATCAACATACACCTCCATATTCCGTCCGATTTGAGCTTGGAAAACCTTGTTGACGAGGCGTTGGTATGTTGCGCCTGCATTCTTCAAACCGAAGGGCATAACCCTGTAGCAATAGAGGCCCTGGTCGGTTTCGAATGAGATCTTTGGGATATCTGGCGGGAACATTCGGATCTGGTTGTAGCCTGAGAAGGCGTCCATGAAGCTGAGAAGTTCATGACCTGAAGTGGCGTCAATCAGAGTGTTAATACTCGGAAGAGGGAAAGGATCCTTGGGGCAAGCCTTGTTGAGATCGGTAAAATCGATACAAATCCTCCAAGTCCCGTTGGACTTCTTCACCATTACTACATTCGACAACCACTCGGGATAGTTCACCTCTTGTATAAACCGGGCCTTCAAGAGCTTGTCCACCTCCTCTTTTATAGCTAGCTGGCGCTCGGGGGCGAACTTGCGCCTCTTCTGTTGAACCGGTTTGGACCCCGAAGTAATGCTGAGGTGGTGGACCAAGAGCTCTTCAGAAATTTCGGGCATGTCTGCAGCTGTCCAAGCAAAGAGGTCTCAATTCCTTTGGATGCACTAGACTATGTCGGAGCACAGGGCGGATGGGAGGGTCTTGCTAACAAAGAACTTTTGGCTCGGATCCATTTCAGAGAAGAGCACTTTCTCCAACTCATCCACTGGCTCGGACGTTGGTCGGGCGACATCTTGGGGGATTTCCAGAGTTTCTAGGGAGAGGACTGGACCGAGAGTAGAGGTCATATAGCACTTACGGGCCGTTTCCTGATTGCCTTTCACTTCCCCTACTCCGGCCTGAGTGGGAAACTTCACCTTGAGGTGATAGGCGGATGGGACTGCTTCAAGGGCCGCAAGGCCGGGCCGACCCAAAATGACGTTGTAGGTTGCAGGGACATCCACGACCATAAAATCCATGGACTCCGTTCGAGTAGTAGGAGTTTTGCCAGCAGTTACGTCGAGGGTGATCACCCATTCAGTAGTCACTGGCACTCCCGTGAACCCATGGAGCGTGTAGCCGGTGGGCTTGAGTCTATCTCGGGAGACTTTGAGACCCTTGAAAGCGGCGAGGAAGAGGATGTTAACGGAACTGCCATTGTCCACTAGGAACCTCTCCACTTTGAAGTTCGCCATGTGGAGGTTGATGACGAGTGCATCACAATGAGGGGTTCGGACGCCCTCGAGGTCTTCATCTGAAAATGTGACGGGCACTCCGAGGCCTTTAGGAGGAGGGGTGGCACGAACCGAATTGACTTCTCTTATAAATGCCTTTCGAGAGGAGTTGGAGGAGCCCCCCATTGGGCCCCCATGGATGAGGTGTAGGACACGCTCCTCTTCGAAGTCGGGCATTTCATCGCGCTCAGGATGCTTGTTAGCCCCCCGAGGCGGGGGAGGAAGGTCGGCTCGGTCCTTTCTCACGAACCTGGTCAGTTGCCCCCTCTGGATGAGGGCTTCTATCTCATTCTTCAAGGCCCGACAATCATTGGTGTCGTGGCCATGGTCCCGGTGATAAAGGCACCACTTCTCTTTATCCCTCTTCTTGCCAGGGGTGTTCATTTTTGGTGCAGGAGGTATCACCCCCTCCTTCTCAACTTCCATAAGGATTGTGGTGATGTTGGCGTTAAGGGGAGTAAATTTTTCAAATCTGGGGGGAGGTCGGCGCTGGCCACCATTATCCTTCTGAAGCTTCTTGGCCCCTTCCTCTTCTGTTCCCTTTCTCTTAAACCCGGAGGAAGACCCCTCCATGTTGGGGCGGTGCTCAGCTTCTTCAGCCCGAATATACTTTTTGCTCCGGAGAAGGAGGTAAGAGAAGTTCTGTGGGGGCTTCTTGGCGAGGGAGGAGCGGAGGCTGGAGTTGAGGAAATTGGATTGAAAAGCTGCTGCAGCGACCGACTGGTCGAGGGATGCTATGGACCTGGCTTCAGCTGTGAACCTCTTCACATAGTCTCTCAACTTCTCACCCTTCTTCTGGTGGAGGTAAAGTAGCAAGATGCTGGTCTTCTCAGTTCTGCGGCCACTTACGAAGTGGGTGACGAAGAGGGTCTCAAATTGCTCGAAGGAGAATATCGAGGATGGAGCAAGGCGAGAGTACCATTCTCGAGCTGGACCCTTGAGATTTGCGGGGAAGGTTTTGCAGAGCAAAGCATCGGAAGCTTGATGGATGAGCATGAGGGTTTTGAAGCTTTCAATGTGATCGACGGGGTCAGTCTCCCCGGAATAGGTCTCGAATTGAGGAGGTTTAAAGCTGATCGGTACGGGTGCATCCATTATGGTCCGGGAAAAAAGGGGTCTACTAGGACGAAGAGTCCTTCCTCTGAATTCTTCTTCACGGTCTAACTGACCCAAGCACCTCTCCATCTCATGGAGACGACAGTAGACAGCGTCATCTCTTCGACGGTAATCAGCCGAGCCGCTAGACTCGTCTTCGTACGAGGGAGAGCGGGGGCTACGACGACGGTAGCTCCTGGAGCGATGAGGACTGGGCATGTTTCGGGGATTGCTCGGGGCTTGAGGAGGAGTTAGGGACCGTCGGCGAGGACTGCGGACCGGAGGAGGAGAGGGAATCCTTGGAGCATTGGTGTTGGGACAGAGATTGAGAGCTTGTAGAACGGTTGCTTGGAACTGCTGGAACTCGGCACGGGTGATGGGTGCCTCATCGTTCCTAGGATGTTGCCGACCGGCAGGGGAATGTGGTCTCCTTCTGTGATGCTCGGGGGACTCTCTCCGCCCCCTCCGGATAGGGGACCTTCTGTAGTCTCGGCGGTGAGGAGATCGCTCATCCGGACGTTGTTGGCGGGAGGCTCCCTCTCGGGCCCGCTTTTCATCCAGACGGTGGCGAAGATCCTCATCCTTCTGCCGATTGGGAACTTTTTGGCGGAAGTCGGAAGCTCGGGGATTGTGGGAGGCCATAGAGTCCGTAGAGGCATTGTGGATTGAGACATGGTCCTGGTGGAGAGGTTGTTTCTGCGGGTTGAGACCCTTAGGAGGTGGTTGATTCTGAGGAGGAGGTAGGTCTTGCTGAAGAGGGTCCTTTGCTTGGGTGGGAAGTTGCCCCTGCTGTTGAGCGGGTTGAGGGGGGACTTCCTGTTGCTGATCGGGGTTGGGTCCTCGGTTGGACCCCCTGGATCTGGCTTTTCTAGGAGGCATGGCTGGAGAGGATCTGACCAATGGGAAGAGGAGAGGTTGCTACTCGTTTGTTTCCCACAGACGGCGCCAATCCGTTACCGCTAAATCTGGTGTGGGGGCAAACAGTATTTGTGGATTCTTGGGAAACTTTGAATAGCAAACCTGTTTACTTGTTCCGCCGAAGTTTGACCGTCGCTCCCGCCGTACACCTGCAAAAAGTGCGAGACACCGAGGTTGTTCCCGGCGACGCACCCTCCGACGCTCAAGTCAATAATCAGGGAAGATTATGAAAGAGAGCAAAAACTGGGAAAAGATTGATTACCTCCTAATGGAGATGGATGGGGGGTATTTATAGGCGCCGCTGGGATCAGATTAGGAATGTAATCCCCGTGATCTGATAAGGAATGTAATCCCTAATCCCCAGTGAAAGGATAGTTATGAATCAGGGCCGTTGATTAGGATTTAATCAGAAACCCTAATTTTATCCTTTCTGGATCGGGTTTGCTGCGGGCTGAGACCAGCACCCAGTTGAGGTGGATCCATTCGCGGGTTAGTGGGTCTTTGAGGAGGAGAACCGGTACCCGCTTCAGACCCATTGATAGGTGAAATTACCGTTTTACCCCTGGACTCCAAGATTCATGCTCGATTTGGACGGTTCCGATTTAACCCCATTTTTAGCCATATCAGAGGCTAAAACAGTCAAATTCAAAATTTCACGAAAACGACCGGAAACTGTGGACTATATAACCCACAAATGAGCCCAAAACATTAAAATACGAAATCACATGAAAGTGATCGAAAACAGTGTACTACAGAACACAAAATGAGGGAAATAAAAAATCTAATCAAAGTGGCCGAAAACTGTGGACTATAGCCCACAAATAAGGCTAAAATTGTCAAATACAAAATTTCACGAAAATGGCCAGAAAAAGTGGACTATAACCCACAAAATTGGGCCAAAACAGTAAAATACGAAATCTAATGAAAGTGAACAAAAACATTGAACTATAGCCCCAAAATGAGGGAAATAAAAAATCTCACGAAAGTGGCCGAAAACTGTGGACTGTATTGCCCACAAATGAGGCTAAAACAGTCAAATACAAAATTTCACGAAAACGGCCAGAAACTGTGGACTAACCCACAAAGTGGGGTAAAAACAATAAAATACGAAATCTCAAGAAAGTGACCGAAAATATTGTACTATAGCCCACAAAACAAGGGAAATAAAAAATGTCACGAAAGTGTCCGAAAACTCTGTACTATAGGCCTCAAATGAGGTTAAAACTGTTAAATACAAAATATCACAAAAACGGAAAGAAACTGTGGACTAATACCCACATAGTGGGGCCAAAACAGTAACATACAAAATCTCCTGAAAGTGATAGAAAATAGTGTATTATAGCCCACAAAATGAGGGAAATAAAATATCTCACGAAAGTGGCCGAAAATTGTGGACTATAGCCCATAAATGAGGCTAAAACAGACACATACAAAATTTCACGAAAACGGCCGGAAACTGTGATCTGTAACCCACAAAATTGGGCAAAAACAGTAAAATACGAAATCTCATGAAAGAGAACGAAAACATTGTACTATAGCTCACAAAATGAGGGAAATAAAAAATCTCACGAAAGTGGCCGAAAACTGTGTACTATATAGCCCACAAATGAGGCTAAAAATGTCAAATACAACATTTTACGAAAACGGCCAGAAACTGTGGACTATAACACACAAAGTGGGGTCAAAACAAAAAAATACGAAATCTCATGAAAGTGATCGAAAACATTGTACTATAGCCCACAAAATGAGGGAAATAAAAAATGTCACGAAAGTGTCCGAAAACTGTGGACTATAGCCCTCAAATGAGGCTAAAACTGTTAAATAAAAAATATCACGAAAACGGACAGAAACGGGGGACTAAAACCAACAAAGTGGGGCCAAAATAGTAAAATACGAAATCTCATAAAAGTGATCGAAAACATTGTGCTATAGCCCACAAAATGAGGAAAATAAAAAATCTCACGAATGTGACCGAAAACTGTGGACTATAACCCATAAATGAGGCTAAAACAGTGAAATACAAAATTTCACAAAAACGGGAGGAAACAGTGGACTATAACTTACAAAATGGGGCTAAAACAGTAAAATACAAAATTGCACAAAAACGGCCGTAAACTGTGGTCTATAACCCACAAAATGTGGCCAAAACTGCCAAATACGAAATCTCGTGAAAGTGATAAAAAATTGTGTACTATAGCCGACAAAATGAGGGAAATAAAAAATCTCACGAAAGTGGACGAAAACTGAGGACTATAGCCCCACAAATGAGGCCAAAACAGTAAAATACAAATATCAAGAAAACGGCCGGAAACTGTGGAATATAACCCACAAAATGAGCCCAAAACATTAAAATACGAATTCTCATGAAAGTTTTCCAAAATAGTGTACTATTTCCCACAAAATGCGGGAAATAGAAAATTTCACGAAAGTGGCCAAAAACTGTGGACTACAGCCCACAAATGAGACTAAAATTGTCAAATACAAAATTTCGCGAAAACGGCACGAAATTGTGGACTATAACACACAAAATGGGGCCAAAAGAGTAAAATACGAAATCTCATGAAAGTTATCGAAAACAGTGTACTATATCCCACAAAATGAGGGAAATAAAAAATCTCACGAATGTTGTTAAAAACTGTGGACTATAGCCCACAAATGAGGCTAAAACAGTCAAATATTGAATTTGACGAAAACGGCCGGAAACTGTGGACTATAACCAACTAAAGAAGGCAAAAACAGTAAATTAAGAAATCTCATGAAAGTGATCGAAAACAGTGTACTATATCCCACAAAATGAGGGAAATAAAAAATCTCATGAAAGTGGCCGAAAGTTATGGACTATATAGCCTACAAATGAGGTTAAAACAGTCAAATACAAAATTTCACGAAAATGGCCGAAAACTGTGGGCTATATAACCCACAGAATTGGGCCAAAAAAGTAAAATACGAAATCTCAAGAAAGTGATCGAAAACAGTGTACTATAGCCCACAAAATGAGGGAAATAAAAAATCTCACGAAAGTGGCCGAAAACTTTGGACTATAGCCCTTAAATGAGGCTAAAACAGTCAAACACAAAATTTCACGAAAACGGCCGAAAACTGTGGACTCTAACCTACAAAATAAGGCCAAAACAGTAAAATAAAAAATCTTGTGGAAATGATCGAAAACCATGTACTATAGCCGACAAAATGTGTCAAATACAAAATTTTACTAAAGCGATCAAAAACTGCGGACTACAGGCCACAAATGAGCCTAAAACAGTCAATTACAAAATTTCACGACAATGACCGGAAACTGTGGACTATAACCCACGAAATGAGGACAAAATAGTGAAATACGAAATCTAATGAAAGTGATCGAAAATAGTGTACTAACACACAAAATAAGGAAAATTATAATTCTGACCAAAGTGGCCGAAAATTGTGGACTATAGCCTACAAATGAGGCTAAAATAGTCAAATACAGAATTTCACGAAAATGGCCAGAAACTGTGGACTATAACCCACAAAATTGGGCCAAAAAAGTAAAATACGAAATCTTATGAAAGTGAATGAAAATATTGTACTATAGCCCACAAAATAAAGGAAATAAAAAATCTCACGAAAGTGGCCGAAAACTATGGACTATAGCCCACAGATGAAGCTAAAACAGTCAACGACAAAATTTCACGAAAACGGCCAGAAACTGTGGACTATAACCCACAAAGTGGGGCCAAAATAGTAAAATACGAAATCTCATGAAAGTGATCGAAAACATTGTACTATAGCCCACAAAATGAGGGAAATAAAAAATGTCATGAAAGTGTCCGAATACGGTGGACTATAGTTCTCAAATGAGGCTAAAACTGTTAAACACAAAATATCATGAAAACAGACGTCAACTGTGAAATAAAACCCATAAAGTGGGGCCAAAACAGTAACATACGAAATCCCCTAAAAGTGATAGAAAACAGTGTACTATAGCCCACAAAATGAGGGAAATAAAACATCTCATGAAAATTGGCCGAAAATTGTGGACTGTATAACCCACAAATGAGGCTAAAACAGTCAATTACAAAATTTCACGAAAACGGCCAGAAACTTTGGACTATAACTCAAAAATTGAGGCCAAAATAGTAAAATGCACCTGAAAGTGGTCGAAAACAGTGTACTATTGCCCACAGAATGAGGTAATAACAAATTCTCACGAAAGCAGGCAAAAACTGTGGACTATAGCCAACAAATGAGGCTCAAACAGTCAAATACAAAATTTCACGAAAATGGCCGTAAACTGTGGACAATAACCCACATAATGTGGTCGAAACTGTAAAATACGAATCTCGTGAAAGTGATCAAAAACTGTTTACAATAGCCCAAACAATGACGGAAATAAAAAGTCTCACAAAATCTGCCAAAAACTATGGATTATATAGCCCACAAATGAGTCTAAAACAGTCAAATACAAAATTTCACGAAAACGGCCGAAAACTGTGAACTACAACCCACAAAATGATCCAAAAAAAGTAAATTACGAAATCTCATGAAAGTTATCCAATCCAGTGTACTATATCCCACAAAATGAGAAAAATAAAAAAACTCAAATTCAAAATTCAAACTGTGGACTATAGCCCTGAAATGAGGCTAAAACAGTCAAATTCAAAATTTCACGAAAAGGGCCGGAAACTGTGGACTATATAACCCACAAAATGAGCCCAAAACTGTAAAAATACGAAATCTCAGGAAAGTGATCGAAAACAGTTTACTATAGCCCACAAAATGACGGAAATAAAAAAACCTAACCAAAGTGGCTGAAAACTGTGGACTAGCCCACAAAAAGGGCTAAAACTGTCAAATACAAAATTTCACGAAAAGGGCCGGAAACTGTGGACTATAACCCACAAAATTGGGCAAAAACAGTAAAATACGAAATCTGATTAAAGTTATCGAAAACAGTGTACTATAGCCCAAAAAATGAGGATGAATAAAAAATCTCACGAAAGTGGCCCAGAATTGTGGACTATACCCGCAAAAGAGGCCAAAACAGTCAAATACAAAATTTCACGAAAATAGTCGGAAACTGTGGACTATACCCACAAAATAAGGCCAAAAAAGTAAAATACGAAATCTCATGAAAATGATCGAAAACTATGTACTACAGCCTACAAAATGTGTCAAATACAAAATTTTACTAAAGCGATCGAAAACTGTGACTACAGGCCACAATTGAGGCTAAAACAGTCAAATACAAAATTTAACGACAATGACTGAAAACTGTGGACTATAACCCACGAAATGAGATCAAAATAGTAAAATTCGAAATCTAATGAAAGTGATTGAAAACACTGTCTAGCCCACAAAATGAGGGAAATAAAAAATCTAACCAAAGTGGTCGAAAATTTTGGACTATAGCCCACAAATGAGGCTAAAATTGTCAAATACAAAATTTCACGAAATTGGCCTGAGACTATGTGGGACCAAAACAGTGAAATACGAAATCTCATGAAAGTGATCGAAAATATTGTACTATAGCCCACAAAATGAGGGAAATAAAAAATCTCATGAAAGTGGTCGAAAACTCTGGACTATAGCCCATAAATGATCAGTGAAATACAAAATTTCACGAAAACGGGTGGAAACTGTGGACTATAACTTACAAAATGGGGCTAAAATAGTAAAATACAAAATTTCACGAAAACGGCCGTCAACTGTGGACTATAACCCACAAAATGTGGCCAAACCAGTAAAAGATGAAATCATATGAAAGTGATCGAAAACTGTGTATTATATCCCACAAAAAGAGGGAAACAAAAAATCTGACGAAAGTGGCCGAAAACTGTGGACTATAGCCCACAAATGAGGCTAAAACATTCAAATACAAAATTTCATGATAACGGCTGGAAACTGTGGACTATAACCCTCAAAGTGGGGCCAAAACAGTGAAATACGAATCATGAAAGTGATCGAAAACATTGTACTATAGCCCACAAAATGAGGGAAATACAAAATCTCACGAAAGTGGCCGAAAAGTGTGGACTGTAGCCCATAAATGATGCTAAAACAGTGAAATACAAAATTTCACTAAAATGGGCGGAAATTCTGGACTATAACTTACAAAATGGGTCTAAAACAGTAAAATACAAAATTTCACGAAAACAGCCGTAAAATGTGGTCTATAATGCACAAAATGTGGCCGAAACTGTCAAATACGAAATCTCGTGAAAGTGATTAAAAATTGTGTAATATAGCCCAAAAATTGAGGGAAATAAAAAATCTCACGAAAGTGGCTGAAAACTGTGGAATATAGCCCACAAATGAGGCCAAAACAGTCAAATACAAATTTCAAAAAAACGGCCGGAAACTGTGGACTATAGTTTTCCAAAATAGTGTACTATTTCCCACAAAATGCGGGAAATAGAAAATTTCACGAAAGTGGCCAAAAACTGTGGACTACAGCCCACAAATGAGACTAAAATTGTCAAATACAAATTTTGCGAAAACGGCACGAAACTGTGGACTATAACACACAAAATGGGGCCAAAAGAGTAAAATATGAAATCTCATGAAAGTTATCGAAAACAGTGTACTATATCCCACAAAATGAGGGAAATAAAAAATCTCACGAAAGTTGTCAAAAACTGTGGACTATAGCCCACAAATGAGGCTAAAACAGTCAAATACTGAATTTGACGAAAACGGCCGGAAACAGTGGACTATAACCAACTAAAGAAGGCAAAAACAGTAAATTAAGAAATCTCATGAAAGTGATCGAAAACAGTGTACTATATCCCACAAAATGAGGGAAATAAAAAATCTCACGAAAGTGGCCGAAAGCTAGCCAACAAATGATGTTAAAACAGCCAAATACAAAATTTCACGAAAATGACTAAAAACTATGGACTATAACCCATAGAATTGGGCCAATACAGTAAAATACGAAATCTCATGAATGTGACCGAAAACAGTGTACTATAGCCTACAAAATGAGGGAAATAAAAAGTCTCTTGATAGTGGCGAAAACTGTAGACTATAGCCCTCAAATGAGGCTCAAACAGTCAAATACAAAATTTTACGTAAACGGCCGAAAACTGTGGACTATAACCCACAAAATAAGGCCAAAACAGTAAAATACGAAATCTCGTGAAGATGATCGAAACCATGTACAATAGCCTACAAAATGTGTCAAATACAAAATTTTACTAAAGCGATCGAAAACTATGGACTACAGGCCACAAATGAGGATAAAACAGTCAAATACAAATTTTCATGACATTGACCAGAAACTGTGGACTATAACCCACGAAATGAGGTCAAAATAGTAAAATACGAAATCTAGTGAAAGTGATCGAAAATAGTGTACCAACGCACGAAATGAGGGAAATAAAAAATCTGACCAAAGTGGCCGAAAATTGTGGATTATAGCCCCAAATGAGGCTAAAATAGTCAAATACAGAATTTCACGAAAATGGCCGGAAACTGTAGACTATAACCCACAAAATTGGGCCAAAAAAGTAAAATACGAAATCTCATGAAAGTGAACAAAAACATTGTACTATAGCCCACAAAATGAGGGAAATAAAAAATCTCACGAAAGAGGCCGAAAACTATGGACTATAGCCCACAGATGAGGCTAAAACAGTCAAAGACAAAATTTCACGAAAATGGCCAGAAACTATGGACTATGACCCACAAAGTGGGACCAAAACAGTAAAATACGAAATCTCATGAAAGTGATCGAAAACATTGTACAATAGCCTACAAAATGAGGGAAATAAAAAAATGTCACGAAATTGTCCGAATACGGTGGACTATAGCCCTCAAATGAGGCTAAAACTGTTAAATACAAAATATCACGAAAACGGACGGAAACTGTGAACTAAAACCCAATAAGTGGGGCCAAAACAGTAACATACGAAATCCCCTAAAAGTGATAGAAAATAGTGTACTATAGCCCACAAAATGAAGGAAATAAAATATCTCATGGAAATTGGCCAAAAACTGTGTACTGTATAACCCACAATTGAGGCCAAAACAGTCAATTACAAAATTTCACTAAAACGGCCAGAAACTTTGGACTATAACCACAAAATGAGGCCAAAATAGTAAAATACGCATGAAAGTGAACGAAAACAGTGTACTATAGCCCACAAAATGGGGTAATAACAAATTCTCACGGAAGCGGGCAAAAAACTGTGGACTATATCCAAAAAATGAGGCTAAAACAGTCAAATACAAAATTTCACAAAAACGGCCGTAAACTGGGGACAATAAACCACAAAATGTGGCCGAAACTGTAAAAAACAAAATCTCGTGAAAGTGATCAAAAACTGTTTACTATAGCCCAAAAAACGACCGAAATAAAAAGTCTCACAAAATTGGCCAAAAACTGTGGATTATAGCCCAAAAATGAGTCTAAAACAGTGAAATACAAAATTTCACGAAAACGGCCGAAAACTGTGAACTACAACCCACAAAATTATCCAAAAAAAGTAAATTACGAAATCCCATGAAAGTTATCCAAAACAGTGTACTATATCCCACAAATGAGGAAAATAAAAAATCTCATGAAAGTAGACGAAAATTGTGGACTATAGCCCTAAAATGAGGCTAAAATAGTCAAATTCAAAATTTCACAAAAAAGGCCGGAAACAGTGGACTCCATAACCTACAAAATGAGCCCAAAACAGTAAAAATACAAAATCTCATGAAAGTAATCGAAAACAGTGTACTATATATTCCACAAAATGAGGGAAATAAAAAATCTAACCAAAGTGGCCGAAAATTGTGGACTATTGCCCACAAATAAGGCTAAAACTGTCAAATACAAAATTTCACGAAAATGGCCGGAAACTGTGGACTATAACTCACAAAATTGGGCAAAATAGTAAAATACGAAATCTGATTAAAGTTATCGAAAACAGTGTACTATAGCCCAAAAAATGAGGGAAATAAAAAATCTCACGAAAGTGGCCGAAAATTGTGGACAATAGCCCTCAAATGAGGCTAAAACAGTCAAATACAAAATTTCACGAAAACTGCCGGAAACTGTGGACTATAACCCACAAAAAAAGGCCAAAACAGTAAAATACGAAATCTCATGAAAATGATAAAAACCCATGTACTATAGCCTACAAAAGGTGTCAAATACAAAATTTTACTAAGGTGATCGAAATCTTGGACTACAGGCCACAAATGAGCCTAAAACAGTTAAATACAAAATTTCACGACAATGACTGAAAATTTTGGACTATAACCCACGAAAGAGGTCAAAATAGTAAAATACAAAATCTAATGAAAGTGATCGAAAACAGTGTCTAGCCCACAAAATGAGGGAAATAAAAAATCTGACCAAACTGGCCGAAAACTATGTACTATAGCCCACAAATGAGTCTAAAATAGTCAAATACAAAATTTCACGAAATTGGTTTGAAACTGTAGACTATAACCTACAAAGTGTGGCCAAAACAGTGAAATACGAAATCTCATGAAAGTGATTGAAAACATTGTACTATAGCCCACAAAATGAGGGAAATAAAAAACCTCACGAAAGTGGCCGAAAGCTGTGGACTATAGCCCATAAATGATGCTAAAATAGAGAAATACAAAATTTCACGAAAACGGGCGAAAACTGTGGAGTATAACTTACAAAATGGGGCTAAAAAAGTAAAATACAAAATTTCACGAAAACGGCCGTCAACTGTGGACTATAACCCACAAAATATGGCCAAACCAGTAAAAGACGAAATCACATGAAAGTGATCGAAAACTGTGTACTATATCCCACAAATGAGGCTAAAACATTCAAATACAAAATTTCACGATAACGGCTGGAAACTGTGGACTATAACCCTTAATGTGGGGCCAAAATAGTAACATACGAATCATGAAAGTGATCGAAAACATTGTACTATAGGTCACAAAGTGAGGGAAATAAAAAATATCACGAAAGTGGCCGAAAACTGGGGACTATAGCCCATAAATGATGCTGAAGCAGTGAAATACAAAATTTCAGGAAAACGGGCGGGAATTGTGGACTATAACTTACAAAATGGGGCTAAAACAGTAAAATACAAAATTTCACGAAATCAGTCGTAAACTGTGGTCTATAACCCACAAAATGTGGCCGAAACTGTCAAATACGAAATCTCGTGAAAGTGATCAAAAATTGTGTACAATAGCCCACAAAATGAGGGAAATAAAAAATCTCACGATAGTGGCCGAAAACTGTGAACTATAGCCCACAAATGAGGTCAAAACAGTCAAATACAAATATCAAGAAAATGGACGGAAACTGTGGAATATAACCCACAAAATGAGCCCAAAACAGTAAAATACAAAATCTCATGAAAGTTTTCCAAAACAGTGTACTATTTCCCACAAAACGAGGGAAATAAAAAATTTCACGAAAGTGGCAAAAAACAGTGGACTATAGCCCACAAATGAGACTAAAATAGTCAAATGCAAAATTTCTCGAAAACGGCACGAAACTGTGGACTATACACACGAAATGGGGCCAAAAGAGTAAAATATGAAATATCATGAAAGTTATCGAAAACAGTGAACTATATCCCACAAAATGAGGGAAATAAAAAATCTCACGAAAGTTGTCAAAAAATGTGGACTATAGACCACAAATGAGGCTAAAACAGTCAAATACAAAATTTGACGAAAACGGCCGGAAACTGTGGACTATAACCCACAAAAGAAGGCAGAAACAGTAAATTAAGAAATCTTATTAAAGTGATCGAAAACAGTGTACTACTATATCCCACAAAATGAGGGAAATAAAAAATCTCACGAAAGTGTTCGAAAGTTATGGACTATAGCCACATATGAGGTTAAAACAGTCACATACAAAATTTCACGAAAATGGCCGAAAACTGTGGACTATAACCCACAGAATTGGGCCAAAAAAGTAAAATACGAAATCTCATGAATGTGATCGAAAACAGTGTACTATAGCCCACAAAATGAGGAAAATAAAAAATCTCATGAAAGTGGCTGAAAACTGTGGACAACAGCCCTCAAATGAGGCTAAAACAGTCAAATACAAAATTTCACGAAAATGGCCGGAAACTGTGGACTATAACCCACAAAATAAGGCCAAAACAGTAAAATATGAAATCTTGTGAAAATGATCGAAAACCATGTACTGTAGCCTAGAAAATGTGTAACGCCCCGAATCCCAAATACAACTGAATTCGAGAGTTCTACAGGATCTTTCCACTTCATTTAGTACAATTTTACAAGGAAATTTAAACTTTTCAATTTACATCAGAGTTTACATAAAACTTTACACTTTACATTGCACAGCGGAAGTAAAATTTACAACAATTGAATAAATGTACAACAACATTGAATAATTTTTAAGCATCTGTTCCTCTTTATCATGTCATTACCCTGCATATAAAACTGTGGGTACATCAGTTTATTCAACCAACGAACATTATACACGGCCATCCTCTCTATACCGGAAATAGTATAACTCATTTTCCATATTTAACAAACACAAAATTGTCACATATCAAACTAAAGTGAATACCCTATTGATGTCGTGTCGTGATTGTGCACTTAGTCCTTAATGTAGTTATTTATATTATATGACACTAATGCACACTTGTTCGGATTCTATGCATCCCATACTACATAGGTCCGAGGGCAAGCCTCTTAATCGTTCTTCATCTTTGTAGGGTTCAATCCCTCGTCATGACTTAATCTACTACTGTAACTACGGTAAGTATCCTAGATGATCTATGAGTACAAGCACGTGTACCGGACCCTGGAGGGGAATCTCACGCCATGTCTTGACTCATCAAGCATGCATTCTGTGGAAATTCAGCCTCCTCCCTGAACACGATCCTCTTGCAGTCACCAACCATCCCACAAGCGTTGCTAAAGTCCGATCATTACTGAGTTGCGCCCACGCCATGTCTTGACTCATCAAGCATGCATTCTGTGGCTCACACACACGCACCGTAAACTCTAACTCTCATACTTGTGTTTTTCTCTCACTTTCATCACATCTTCACTATGCACTATTTCCTTTAATTTAATAGAATCTTGAACAAAACCAAAGCTCTAGAGTTAGCCTCTCCACTGAACCGGACTTATTTATTCGTTCAAACGTGACCAACCTTGGTCTTTCATTTCAAATTTCATTTTATTTCTTTCCAAATGCTGGGGGAGACTTAGCCACACTTTTGTTTCAATTTCAATTCACAATTTCTAAAATTTGAGCATTTCTAGCTCATAAGTTCATTTTCATAATCGTCACAGGTTTTCTTTTTTTTTCTTTCAATAGCATGATCTCTAATTTATTCATAAGTCCATAGCCATACATGGAATTATATATTTCATCAAATATCATTTTCACATTAAAATCACATCACTACATGAATATTCACATTTCATAATTTCCACATTATTCTCCAATGAGAATAATTCACATCACATCACTACATATAATTTCTATCTTTATTATACTTCTTTTCTAATATTTTATTTCAAGTCCTTTTGCAAAGTGCAATTTTTATACATACAAATGTATAACTATAATTCTAAATATACATTTTATTTTCAAAACATACTTCATTTAATGCAAATAATCCTCAAATTATTTTTCACAAGTCCCACATAATTTTAGGATAATAACCATATTTTTTTTTGTAATTTTTCATCATAAAAAATAACCCAAAAATATTTTTTTTCCTCACTTAAACACAAACTGAAGCCACGGCTCGAACCCGCAACCATAGGGAAAACGAACAAAGGCACAGACCACCAGGCCGAAGGTGCTAAGCGGTATAAAGAGGGCTGAGAGCATTAAATGCTCTCGACTGCAGTTGGTTTGTTTTTAAAAATACCAAACAAAATATATATTGCCCACGGGATTCGAACTGCAGACCCCTGAGATCCGAGGCCTACTGTAGCGATTAGAACCATCCAAACCACTTGAGCTATGCGCTCAGGTTGTCACTAGTTCAACCCGAGGTCTATTTAAAACAATTCTCTCCGTTTATTAAACATTTCGATGTTCAACAAGCTCTCATTTCATTTTGCTTTTATAAAAATTACTGTAAATGTCCAGATTGTCTAATATCATCATAAATTATACCCCGGTATATAGAAAATAATTTTTTCAATAATTAAAACATGTTTTTCATATAATTAATTCGAATTCTAAATTATCACTACCACATTTCTTCTTTTTCGACATTTCTTAACAATTAATATTACTAGTCTCTTTATTAGCAAACTTCATATTAATTCCCTGTTTTTAATCATTTATCAAACATACAAATCTATATTTTAATTCATTCATCTCAATAAAACACAAATATTCCTTTAAACAAATAAAGTAGCATTGTTAATCTACTAACTTTTGTGTCTATAATTCATGGTGTAGATAATAAAACTTTCTTTAACAATCCATGGCTATAATCAATTCATACAAAGTCTAGATTTTACTAATGGAACCACACACAATTTGCATATCAACATTTCAACAAATCAATAGATCATATTTCCAATTAAATGTGTGCTCTTATTAATAGTTTTCATGCATCATTTTTCCATTCAAATCTAGCATGCATTCCTATTTAGAAATATAGAAAATTTACCCACCTTATTGAAGAAAAGTACAATTTAGCAACCTCCTAAACGAATGTCCTTGCAAATGAACGATCCTCCTCCTCGTCGATGCACACACGAGCCCCCAAGCACACCAAACCGAGAGCTCCTTGATGGTAGCCGGCCTCTCCCCTTGTTGATGCAAGCACAATCTCCACACAATCCCTCAATCTTTTACTCACTTACTAACTACTAGATAATTGTATTTTGAACTATAGGTTGGAGGAAATAATTAGCACAAGAATACTAGCCAAAGGGGGGGGTGGTATTTATACAAAAAAAATTAGGAGAATGGATGGCTAAGATTGAAGTAGGAGTTAGAGACAAATGGCTAAGATTTAAGGAGGAGTTACACTAACTACCCATGATCAAGTAACCACCTCCACCATGACTCCACTTGAAAATTTGATTTCCCTCCTAAAGCTCCAACCGGCCAAGCATCAAGGGTGAATATTGCACGTGTACGTGCAATGCACGTGCATGCATTTGCCTCCCAAAATTTGTACATTATATTTTAGATAAAAAAATCTTTAAATTGTATTCTACATTACAAGTTGTATTTAAAAATAAATTAGCTCATGGGCTTTAGTTTTTGGGCCAAAATAATAAATTGAATTAAATTTGGGCTTTTAAAAAGAAAAGGCTTTTTGTCTAATTGAAAAAGGGCTTTGTGTAAAATAATTAAAAGCACATATTTAAATATCTATACTCATCATGATGAAAATATTTACCAAAAATATTGCACGTGCACACTATGTGCAAAATAAAATAATTTTCATTAAATGAAAATCGGGGCATTACAACACTCCCTCCTTAGAATAGTTCCGTCCCCGGAACTACAGTCAAGAGCGAGAAAACAAACACTCACAACAAGAACAAAAAGATACAAAGATACAATCAAGCAAAAAGCTCAGGATAGTCCTTCAACATCCTCTCCTCAGACTCCCAAGTAGCCTCTTCAACCAAATGGTTTCTCCAGACTACCTTGACCATCGGTATCGTCTTATTCCTCAAGACTTTCTCTCGACGATCAACAATCTCGACAGGAGACTCGATGTAATTCAGAACCAACTGCAAATCTTCTGGCACTTCAGGCAAATGATGACTCGGATCTGGAATATAACCTCTCAGCATAGACACATGAAAGACCTTGTGCACCTGAGATAACTCTTCTGGTAATTCAAGCCGGTAAGCAGTTTTCCCGATCCTTTTTAATATCTTGTACGAGCCTATAAACCTCGGGACCAACTTCCCGCCTTTGCCAAATCGAACCACTCCTTTACTGGGCGATACTTTCAGAAAGACGAAGTCACCTACCTCAAACTCAATGTCCCTTCTCCGGCTGTCTGCATAGCTTTTCTGCCTGCTCTGAGCTTCTACCAACCTTTTGCTGATCAGATCAATCTTCTCAGAGGTTTGCTGCACAAGCTCAGAGCCAAACAACTGACGCTCCCTAACTTCAAACCAACAAACAGGTGTCCTGCACTTCCTGCCATACAGAGCTTCGTACGGCGCCATCCCGATTCTAGTCTGAAAATTGTTGTTGTAGGCAAACTCTACCAAAGGTAAATGCCTTTCCCAACTGCCTCCAAAGTCTAGTATACAACACCGAAGCATATCCTCAAGAATACGGTTGACTCTCTCGGTCTGCCCATCGGTTTACAGATGAAAAGCAGTGCTGAAATCCGTCTTGGTACCCAAAGCTGTCTGAAGACTCCTCCAAAAATGCGAAGTAAACCACGCATTTCGATCAGACACAATAGTTGACGGAACACCGTGAAGCCGGACGATCTCGCCAACATACAACTTAGCTAACTTGTCCATCGAAGCAGTGAGTTTCATCGCCAAAAAGTGAGCGGACTTAGTTAGTCGATCGACTATAACCCAAATCGCATCATTGCCTTTAGGACTCTTAGGCAATCCCGTAATGAAATCCATACTAATGTTATCCCACTTCCATTCCGGAATAGGTAACGGTTGTAATAGACCTCCGGGTCTCTGATTTTCGGCTTTGACTTGCTGACAAACCTCACACTTCGCCACAAATTCAGCCACATCCCGCTTCAAACCTGACCACCAGAAATGCTGTTTGATGTCCTTGTACATCTTAGTACTCCCAGGATGTACCGACAAAAGAGTAGCATGCGCCTCCTGAAGAATACTCTCTTTCAGGTCCGCCTGATTTGGAACACACAGTCTATCTCCGAACCACAGCACTCCATCCCTGATTTGAAATCCGGGCAACCTGCCAGCACTAACCTGCTCCTTCATCTCCAAGATATCTGCATCAAACTCCTGACTTGCAATGATCCTTCCATTCAGTGTAGGCTGAAGCCTCAACTGAGCCAAAGATGCTCCCAATCCTTGCAAGACAACCTCAATACCTGCTCGATCCAATTCCTCAATCAGATGCTTCTGAGTTGTAATCAAACTGGCTAAACTGCTCTTGCGACTAAGTGCATCCGCAACAACATTAGCTTTCCCAGGATGATACTTGATCTCGGGTCGCATGTCCTCAAGCACTTCCAACCATCTCTGCTGCCTCAAATTCAGATCCTTCTGCTGATATATGTACTTCAAACTCTTGTGGTCTGTGTACATGTTCAATTTCTCACCGTACACGTAGTGTCTGCATTGCTTCAGGGCAAAGATAATCACAGCCAACTCTAGATCATGAGTCGGGTAATTCTTCTCATGCGGTCGTAGTTGCCTAGACTCATAAGCGATTACTCTTCCCTCTTGCATTAAGACACAACCAAGCCCACGATGTGAAGCATTGCTGTAAACATCATACTCAACACCTGCTCTAGGCAAAGCCAAAATAGGTGCAGTAGTCAGCTTCTCTTTCAACTCCTGAAAGCTTGCCTCACATTGCTCAGTCCACTTGAAGTTCACATTCTTCTTGGTCAGACCAGTAAGTGGCACGGCTATCTGAGCATAACCTTGAATGAATCTCCTGTAGTATCCAGTCATTCCAAGGAAACTTCTGACTTCCTTCACTGTAGTAGGCCTAGCCCAATCTCTCACTGCCTCTATCTTCTGAGGGTCAGTTGCCACTCCCTCCTTAGAAAGGATGTGACCTAGGAATGCCACTTCAGATTTCCAGAAATCACACTTGGATAGCTTGGCATACAACTCCTGCTCTTCCAGCTTCTTCAAAACTGCTGCCAGATGCTCGGTGTGCTCCTCTTCTGACTTGGAGTACACGAGAATATCGTCGATAAACACCACGACGAAAGAATCAATGAACGGCCTCAGAACTCTGTTCATTAAATCCATGAAGATTGCGGGTGCATTCGTCACTCCAAATGGCATAACTAAGAATTCGTAATGCCCATGTCGAGTTCTAAATGCAGTTTTGTGCACATCTTCAGCTTTCACTCGAACTTGGTGATATCCTGATCGAAGATCTATTTTGGAGAAAACAGCTGCTCCTTGTAGACGATCGAACAAGTCATCAATTCAGAGAATAGGATACTTATTCTGAACAGTGACCCTATTCAGCTCCCGGTAATCGATACACATTCTCATCGATCCATCCTTCTTCTTTACCAAAAGCACTGGTGCTCCCCAAGGTGACGCACTAGGTTGAATAAAGTCTTTCTCCAACAGTTCCTCAATCTGCCGTTTCACCTCATCCTGTTCTACTGGAGCCATCCTATACGGTGCCTTAGAAATGGGTGCACTTCCCGGTTGAACAGTGATGCTGAACTCTACATCACGATGCGGGGGTAACCCAAGAAAATCACCTAAGAACACGGTCGGATAGTCCCGAACCACAGGAATCCCTTGCACTTCCGCAGGAGTCTCTTCCTTGTGGATAGCTGCCACTAGCTTAGAACACTTCTTCTTCCCTTGGAAAGTGACTTTAGGTCCACCTGGAGCCTTCACTGTTACCGTCTTGGTCTTGCACTCGATGCTTGCACTGTACACCGACATCCAATCAATGCCAATGATAACATCGACTCCCAAGATAGTCAGCTCAATCAGATCAATCCCAAAGATTCGATCTCCAATCACAATCTTGCAATCAGCGTAATACCGATCAGTGGTTAAAGTTTTCCCTGATGGAGTAGCTACTGCTATGATCTTGCCTAGAAAAATCTTCGGTTCAACTCCCAACACTTTAGCAAATTTAGGAGACACAAAAGTATGAGAGGATCCAGTATCGAACAACACAACAGCTTTCATTCCATTAAGATAAAGTTCTCCTGTTACATAATACACACTCATTACGTAACAGTTCACTAAATAGCGGGAAAAGAAATGACAAAAATCTCTAAACATCTGCCCTCGTACCAGTGATGACATGATCTACTTCATCGGCATCAGCTTCTGTCAAGGCAAATACTCGCCCTGGTTGGTGCGGTCTTTCCCCAGTCTGCTGCGTTGGTACATTGCGATTTTCCTTTCGTGGTTTGAGACATTGAGATTGGTAATGTCTTGTTTCACCACAGATGAAGCAATTCACCGCAGGAGGTCTTACAACATTGTTCCCAGGTCCTCCAGCCACACTAATAGCGTTCGCCCCTGTTGGTTTGAACCTTTGTGCAGATGGTTGTCCCTTGAAACTCCCAGAATTGGCAGGCCTCTTTCCAAACTGCCAGTTGTTCCTCCGGTTCTGAACAACATGAAACTGCTCCATGTCTACTTCCGTGGCTGCCGCACGTTTGAACAACTTGTCAAATCTTCTGATACCAAAAGGTATCATCCGGGACCTCAAGCTCGGCCTCAATCCATGCTCGAACTTACGAGCCTTCTTAGCCTCATCCATCACTAATTCCGGAGCATACCTAGAGAGCTGAATAAATTTGGTCTCGTACTCCCTAACTGACATGCCACCTTGCTGTAGTGATAGAAACTCCATGGCCTTCTTCTCTTGGACGTCGGAGGGGAAATAGTGACTGCGGAATTCTTCCAGAAATTCCTCCCAGCCGAGAACTATGCCTCCCATTGTCCTCTTCATCGACTTCCACCACACAGCCGCATCCTTCTCAAGTTGCAGAGTCGCCAACTTCACCTTGCTGCCCTCAGGGGTCTCCAGCACTTCAAAGATCGTCTCTACCTGATGAATCCAGTTGTCAGCCGCATCAGGGTCTGACTTCCCTTCGAATACAAGTGCTTTCATTCGTTTGAACGATTCCACAAGTTTAATTGCCTCGGGCACAGGATTCACAGGCCCCCTTCCTTGGTTCTGATTCATAGCCACGGCGTTGAGCGTCTGATAGACCCTTGCAAGTTCCGTTTCCAGATTCAGACCTTCACCGTTTCTAGCTCCTCTTCTAGACATATTCTGATGCAAAAGACCCATTAAATTCGAAGTATAAGACATGAATTTCAAATCAACTTGCATTTCATTAAATTCCAAACTTTATACATTCGAATTGAAAAACATTTCTTGACATCAGAATGAAAATAGTAGAAGTTACAACAGTCTAACTCCTACGGTTCCTCTTCGCTTCTCGAAGTTCTCCCCGTAGTTCATTAACTTCTTCCTTCAGCACATCGGTCAGATTCTTCCTCTTCTCGAGTGCCCATACACGATGACTGAGAACTGCAAAGTCATCCTTGCGCTTTACCAACTGAGCCTCCAATAATCTAACTCTCTCTCGCAGTGTTTCTACCTGCCTCTGAAGAGATATCACAAGACTACCTGGAACTGGTTCTTCTTCTTCGTCAGAAGAGTCATCAGATGAATCCGAAGGTGGGATGATCTCTCGGGATTCAGGCCATTCTTCTCCATCAGAATCTGCTTGCCCTGGGTAGTACTCTTCCTCGGAATCTGCTTGTCAAGGATGGTACTCTTCCTCGATGATATGCCAGTCGTCGTCTCCAGCAGGGTCGAAGTGATCAGCCATCTTAGAAATAGAGAGGAAGAAGCATAAGTCATAAAGCAACACAAATGTAAGTCACTTACATTTAAATCTCTAGACTCAAACACACACTCTAATGTCCACTTCTAGGGTGTCGTTCCTTATAAATTTGTACAAGTGTGAAGCGTGGCTCTGATACCACTCTGTAACGCCCCGAATCCCAAATACAACTGAATTCGAGAGTTCTACAGGATCTTTCCACTTCATTTAGTACAATTTTACAAGGAAATTTGAACTTTTCACTTTACATCAGAGTTTACATAAAACTTTACACTTTACATTGCACAGCGGAAGTAAAATTTACAACAATTGAATAAATGTACAACAACAATGAATAATCTTTAAGCATCTGTTCCTCTTTATCATGTCATTACCCTGCATATAAAACTGTGGGTACGTCAGTTTATTCAACCAACGAACATTATACACGGCCATCCTCTCAATGCCGGAAATAGTATAACTCATTTTCCATATTTAACAAACACAAACTTGTCACATATCAAACTAAAGGGAATACCCTATTGATGTCGTGTCGTGATTGTGCACTTAGTCCTTAATGTAGTTATTTATATTATATGACACTAATGCACACTTGTTCGGATTCTATGCATCCCATACTACATAGGTCCGAGGGCAAGCCTCTTAATCGTTCTTCATCTTTGTAGGGTTCAATCCCTCGTCATGACTTAATCTACTACTGTAACTACGGTAAGTATCCTAGATGATCTATGAGTACAAGCACGTGTACCGGACCCTGGAGGGGAATCCCACGCCATGTCTTGACTCATCAAGCATGCATTCTGTGGAAATTCAGCCTCCTCCCTGAACACGATCCTCTTGCAGTCACCAACCATCCCACAAGCGTTGCTAAAGTCCGATCATTACTGAGTTGCGCCCACGCCATGTCTTGACTCATCAAGCATGCATTCTGTGGCTCACACACACGCACCGTAAACTCTAACTCTCATACTTGTGTTTTTCTCTCACTTTCATCACGTCTTCACTATGCACTATTTCCTTTAATTTAATAGAATCTTGAACAAAACCAAAGCTCTAGAGTTAGCCTCTCCACTGAACCGGACTTATTTATTCGTTCAAACGTGACCAACCTTGGTCTTTCATTTCAAATTTCATTTTATTTCTTTCCAAATGCCGGGGGAGACTTAGCCACACTTTTGTTTCAATTTCAATTCACAATTTCTAAAATTTGAGCATTTCTAGCTCATAAGTTCATTTTCATAATCGTCACAGGTTTTCTTTTTTTTTTTCTTTCAATAGCATGATCTCTAATTTATTCATAAGTCCATAGCCATACATGGAATTATATATTTCATCAAATATCATTTTCACATTAAAATCACATCACTACATGAATATTCACATTTCATAATTTCCACATTATTCTCCAATGAGAATAATTCACATCACATCACTACATATAATTTCTATCTTTATTATACTTCTTTTCTAATATTTTATTTCAAGTCCTTTTGCAAAGTGCAATTTTTATACATACAAATGTATAACTATAATTCTAAATATACATTTTATTTTCAAAACATACTTCATTTAATGCAAATAATCCTCAAATTATTTTTCACAAGTCCCACATAATTTTAGGATAATAACCATAATTTTTTTTGTAATTTTTCATCATCAAAAATAACCCAAAAATATTTTTTTTCCTCACTTAAACACAAACCGAAGCCACGGATCGAACCCGCAACCACAGGGAAAACGAACAAAGGCACAGACCACCAGGCCGAAGGTGCTAAGCGGTATAAAGAGGGCTGAGAGCATTAAATGTTCTCGACTGCAGTTGGTTTGTTTTTAAAATTACCAAACAAAATATATATTGCCCACGGGATTCGAACTGCAGACCCCTGAGACCCGAGGCCTACTGTAGCTATTAGAACCATCCAAACCACTTGAGCTATGCGCTCAGGTTGTCACTAGTTCAACTCGAGGTCTATTTAAAACAATTCTCTCTGTTTATTAAACATTTCGACGTTCAACAAGCTCTCATTTCATTTTGCTTTTAAAAAAATTACTGTAAATGTCCAGATTGTCTAATATCATCATAAATTATACCCCGGTATATAGAAAATAATTTTTTCAATAATTAACACTTGTTTTTCATATAATTAATTCGAATTCTAAATTATCACTACCACATTTCTTCTTTTTCAACATTTCTTAACAATTAATATTACTAGTCTCTTTATTAGCAAACTTCATATTAATTCCCTATTTTTAATCATTTATCAAACATATAAATCTATATTTTAATTCATTCATCTCAATAAAACACAAATATTCCTTTAAACACATAAAGTAGCATTGTTAATCTACTAACTTTTGTGTCTATAATTCATGGTGTAGATAATAAAACTTTCTTTAACAATCCATGGCTATAATCAATTCATACAAAGTCTAGACTTTACTAATGGAACCACACACAATTTGCATATCAACATTTCAACAAATCAATAGATCATGTTTCCAATTAAATGTGTGCTCTTATTAATAGTTTTCATGCATCATTTTTCCATTCAAATCTAGCATGCATTCCTATTTAGAAATATAGAAAATTTACCCAAATTATTGAAGAAAAGTACAATTTAGCAACCTCCTAAACGAATGTCCTTGCAAACGAACGATCCTCCTCCTCGTCGATGCGCACACGAGCCTCCAAGCACACCAAACCGAGAGCTCCTTGATGGTAGCCGGCCTCTCCCCTTGTTGATGCAAGCACAATCTCCACACAATCCCTCAATCTTTTACTCACTTACTAACTACTAGATAATTGTATTTTGAACTATAGGTTGGAAGAAATAATTAGCACAAGAATACTCGCCAGGGGGGGGGGGGTATTTATACAAAAAAATTAGGAGAATGGATGGTGAAGAATGAAGCAGGAGTTAGGGACAAATGGCTGAGATTTAAGGAGGAGTTACACTAACTACCCATGATCAAGTAACCACCTCCACCATGACTCCACTTGAAAATTTGATTTCCCTCCTAAAGCTCCAACCGGCCAAGCATCAAGGGTGCATATTGCACGTGTACGTGCAATGCACGTGCATGCATTTGCCTCCAAAAATTTGTACATTATATTTTACATAAAAAAATCTTTAAATTGTATTCTACATTACAAGTTGTATTTAAAAATAAATTAGCTCATGGGCTTTAGTTTTTGGGCCAAAATAATAAATTGAATTAAATTTGGGCTTTTAAAAAGAAAAGGCTTTTTGTCTAATTGAAAAAGGGCTTTGTATAAAATAATTAAAAGCACATATTTAAATATCTATACTCATCATGATGAAAATATTTACCAAAAATATTGCACGTGCACACTACGTGCAAAATAAAATAATTTTCATTAAATAAAAATCGGGGCATTACAAAATGTGTCAAATACAAAATTTTACTAAAGCGATCGAAAACTGTGGACTACATGCCACAAATGAGGCTAAAACAGTCAAATACAAAATTTCACAACAATGACCGGAAACTGTGGACTATACCACTAAATGAGGATCAAAATAGTAAAATACGAAATCTACTGAAAGTGATTGAAAACAGTCGACTATAACCCACAAAATGAGGGGGAAAAAAATCTGACCAAAGTGGCCGAAAATTGTGGACTATAGCCCACAAATGAGGCTAAAATAATCAAATACAAAATTTCACTAAAATGGCTGGAAACTGTGGACTATAACCCACAAAATTGGACCAAAACAGTATAATATGAAATCTCATGAAAGTGAACGAAAACGTTGTACTATAGTCCACAAAATAAGGGAAATAAAAAATCTCACGAAAGTAGCCGAAAACTGTGGACTATGGCCCACAAATGAGGCTAAAACAGACAAATACAAAATTTCACGAAACCGGCAAGAAACTGTGGACTATTACCCACATGTGGGGCCAAAACAGTAAAATACGAAATCTCATGAAAGTGATCGAAAACATTGTACTATAGCCCACAAAAGGAGGAAAATAAAAAAATAAAAAATGTCACGAAAGTGTCCGAATACTGTGGACTATTGCCCTCAAATGAGGCTAAAACTGTTAAATACAAAATATCACGAAAACGGACGGAAACTATGGACTAAAACCCACAAAGTGGGGCCAAAACAGTAACAAACGAAATTCCCTGAAAGTGATAGAAAATAGTGTACTAGTCCACAAAATGAGGGAAATAAAATATCTCATGAAAATGGCCAAAAACTGTGGACTATATAACCCACAAATGAGGCTAAAATAGTCAATTAAGAAATTTCTCGAGAACAGCCAGAAACTTTGGACTATAACCCACATAATGGGGCCAAAATTGTAAAATGAGCATGAAAGTGATCGAAAACAGTGTATTATAGCCCTCAAAGTGAGTTAAAAACAAATTCTCACGGAAGCGGGTGGAACTGTGGACAATAGCCAACAAATGAGGCTAAAACAGTCAAATGCAAAATTTCACGAAAGCGGCCGTAAACTGTGGACAATAACCCACAAAATGTGGCCGAAACTGTAAAATACGAAATCTCGTAAAAGTGATCAAAAACTGTGTACTATAGCCCCAAAAAATGACGGAAATAAAAAATCTCACGAAATTGGCCGAAAACTGTCGATTATAGCCCACAAATGAGTCTAAAACAGTCAAATACCAAATTTCATGAAAATGGCCGAAAACTGTGGACTACAACCCACAAAATGATCCAAGAATCAGTAAATTACGAAATCTCATGAAAGTTTTCCAAAACAGTGTACTATACCCACAGAATGAGGGAAATAAAAAATCTCACGAAAGTGGCCGAAAACTATGTTCTAAAACCGTCAAATTCAAAATTTCAAAATTTCAAAACAGCCAAATTCAAAATTTCACGAAAACGGACGAAAACTGTGGACTATATAACCCACAAAATGAGCCAAAAACAGTAAAATACAAACTCTGATGAAAGTGATCGAAACAGTGTACTATATTCCACAAAATGAGGGAAATAAAAAATCTCACGAAAGTTGTCAAAAACTATGGACTATAGCCCACAAATGAGGCTAAAATAGTCAAATACAAAATTTGACGAAAACGACCAGAAACTGTGGACTATAACCCACAAAAGAACGCAAAAACAGTAAATTAAGAAATCTCATGAAAGTGGTCGATAACAGTGTACAATATCCCACAAAATGAGGGAAATAAAAAATCTCACGAAAGTGGCCGAAAGCTATGGACTATAGCCTACAAATGAGGCTAAAACAGTCAAATACAAAATTTCAAGAAAATGGCCGGAAACTGTGGATTATAACCCACAAAATGGGGCCAAAAGAGTAAAATACGAAATCTCATGAAAGTTATCGAAAACAGTGTACTATATTCCACAAAATGAGGGAAATAAAAAATCTCATGAATGTTGTCAAAAACTATGGACTGTAGCCCACAAATGAGGCTAAAACAGTCAATTACAAAATTTGACGGAAACGACATGAAACTGTGGACTATAACCCACAAAAAAGGCAAAAACAGTAAATTAAGAAATCTCATGAAAGTGATCGAAAACAGTGTACTATATCCCACAAAATGAGGGAAATAAAAAATCTCATGAAAGTGGCCGAAAGCTATGGACTATAGCCCACAAATGAGGCTAAAACAGTCCAATACAAAATTTCACGAAAATGGCCGAAAACGGTGGACTATTACCCACAAAATTGGGCCAAAACAGTAAAATACGAAATCTCATGAAAGTGATCGAAAACAATGTACTATAGCCCACAAAATGAGGAAAATAAAAAAACTCACGAAAGTGGCCGAAAACTGTGGACTATAGCCTTAAAAATGAGGCTAAAACAGTTAATTATAAAATTTCACGAAAACGGCCAGAAATAGTGGACTATAACACACAAAATAAGGCCAAAACAGTAAAATACGAAATCTTGTGAAAATGATCGAAAACCATGTACTATAGCCTACAAAATGTGTCAAATACAAAATTTTACTAAAGCGATCGAAAACTGTGGGCTACAGGCCACAAATGAGGCTAAAACAGTCAAATAGAAAATTTCACAAAATGACTGGAAACTGTGGACTATAACCCACGAATTGAGGTCAAAATAGTAAAATACGAAATCTAATGAAATTGATCGAAAATAGTGTACTATAGCCCACAAAATGAGGGAAATAAAAATCTGACCAAAGTGGTCGAAAATTGCGGACTATAGCCCACAAATGAGTCTAAAATAGTCAAATACAAAGTTTCATGAAAATGGCCGGAAACTGTGGACTATAACCCACAAAATTGGGCCAAAACTGTAAAATACAAAATCTCATGAAAGTGTACGAAAACACAGTACTATAGCCCAGAAAATGATGGAAATAAAAAATCTCACGAAAGTGGTCGAAAACTGTGGACTATAGCCGTGAAATGAGGCTAAAAAAGTCAAATTCCAAATTTCACGAAAACGGCCGGAAACTGTGACTATATAACCCACAAAATGAGCCCAAAACAGTAAAATACGAAATCTCATGAAAGTGATCGAAAATAGTGTACAATAGCCCACAAAATGAGTGAAATAAAAAATCTAACCAAAGTGGCCGAAAACTGTGGACTATAGCCCAGAAATAAGGCTAAAACTGTCAAATACAAAATTTCACGAAAATGGCCGGAAACTGTGGACTATAACCCACAAAATTGGGCAAAAACAGTAAATACGAAATCTGATTAAGGTTATCGAAAACGGTGTACTATAGCCCAAAAAATGAGGGAACTCAAAAAATCTCACAAAAGTGGCCGAAAATTGTGAACTATAGCCCTCAAATGAGGCTAAAACAGTCAAATACAAAATTTCACAAAAACAGCCGGAAACTGTGGACTATAACCCACAAATAACGCCAAACCAGTAAAAGACGAAGTCGCATGAAAGTGATCGAAAACAGTGCACTATTGGCCTTATTTTGTGGGTTATAGTCCACAGTTTCCGACCGTTTTTGTAAATTTTTGTATTTGACTTAGCCTTTTTTGTGGGCTATAGTCCACAATATTTGGTCACTTTGGTTAGATTTTTTGTTTCCCTCATTTTGTGATCGAAAAAATTGTAGTATAGCCCACAAAATGAGGTATATAAAAAATCTCAGATAGTTGTCGAAAATTATGGACTATAGCCCTCAAATGAGGCTAAAACAGTCAAATACAAAATTTCACGAAAACGGCCGGAAACTATGGATTATAACCCCCAAAATGAGCCTAAAACAGTAAAATACGAAATCTCATGAAAGTGATCCAAAACAGTGTAATAAATCCCAAAAAATGAGGGAAATAAAAAATCTCACGAAAGTAGCCGAAAGCTGGGGACTATAGCCCACAAATGAGGCTAAAGCAGTCAAATTCAAAATTTCACGAAAACGGCCAGAAACTGTGGACTATAACGCACAAAATGAGGCCAAAATAGTAAAATACGCATGAAAGTGATTGAAAATAGTGTACTATACCCACAAAATGTGGAAAATAAAACAGTGTAACCCGAAAACGGCCCACAAAATGAGCCCAAAACAGTAAAATACGAAATCTCATGAAAGTGATCGAAAACAGTGTACTATAGCCCCCAAAATGAGGGAAATAAAAAATCGTACCAAGGTGGCCGAAAACTGTGGATTATAGCCCACAAATAAGACTAAAACACTAAAATACAAAATTTCACGAAAAAGGCCGGAAACTATGAACTATAACCAACAAATTTGGGCGAAACACGTAAAATTCAAAATCTCATTGAAGTGATTGAAAACAGTGTACTATAGCCACAAAATGAAAGAAATAAAAAATCTAACGAAAGTGGTCGAAAATTGTGTAGTCTGGCCCTCAAATAAGGCTAAAATAGTCAAATACAAAATTTCATGAAAACGGCAGAAACTGTGGACTATAACCCACAATATGGGGCTAAATCAGTAAAATACGAAATCTCATGAAAGTGATCAAAAACAGCATAGCCCACAAAATGAGGAAAATAAAAATCTCACGAAAGTGGCCGAAAACTATGTACTATAAATGAAGCTAAAATAGTCAGATACAAAATTTATCGAAAACGGCCGGAAACTGTGGACTATAACCCACAAAATGAGGCCAAAAGAGTAAAATACGTATGAAAATGATTGAAAACAGTGTACTATAGCCCACAAAATGAGGTAAAGAAAATTCTCAAGAAAGTGGCCTAAAACTGTGGATTATATAACCCACAAATGAGGCTAAAACAGTCAAATACAAATTTTTTTGAAAACGGCAATAAATTGTGGACTATAACCCTCAAAATGAGGCTAAAACAGCCAAATAAAAAATTTCAAGCAAAAGGTCGTACACTGTAGACTATAACCCACAAAATGTGGCCGAAAGTGTTAAAAAAATAGTGTACTATTGCCCACAAAATGAGGAAAATAAAAAATCTCATGTGGCCGAGAACTTTGGACTATAGCCCACAAATGAGGCTAAAACAGTCAATTACAAAATTTCACGAAAACAGCCGGAAACTGTGGACTATACCCACAAAATGAGCCCAAAACATTAAAATACTAAATCTCATGAAAGTGAATGAAAACTGTGTACTATAGCCCACAAAATGAGGGAAATAAAAAATCACACGAAAGTGGCCGAAAACTGTGGACTGTAGACCTCAAATGAGGCTAAAACAGTCAAATACAAAATTTCACGAAAATGGCCAGAAACTGTGGACTATAACCCCCAAAATGAGCGCAAAACAGTAAAATACGAAATCTCATGAAAGTGAACGAAAACAGTGTACTATAGCCGACAAAATGAGGGAAATAAAAAATCAAACCAAAGTGGCCGAAAACTGTGGACTAAAACAGTTAAATACAAAAGTTCATGAAAATGCCCGGAAACTGTGGACTATAACCCCCTAAATTAGGCCAAACAAGTAAAAGACGAAACCACATGAAAGTGATTGAAAACAGTGTACTATATCCCACAAAATGAGGGAAATAAAAATCTCAGGAAAGTGGTTGAAAACTATGAACTATATAGCCCATAAAGGAGGCTAAAAAAGTGAAATAAAAAATTTCATGAAAACGGGCTGAAACTGTGGACAATAACTTACAAAATGGGGCCAAGACAGTAAAATACGAAATCTCATTAAAAATGATCGAAAACAGTGTACTGTAGCACTCAAAATGAGGGAAATAGAAAATCTAACCAAAGTGGCCGAAAACTGTGGACTGCCCACAAAAAAGGCTAAACAGTCAAATACAAAATTTCACTAAAACGGCCGGAAACTGTTGACAATAACCCACAAATTAGGGCCAAACCAGTAAAAGACGGAATCTCATGAAAGTTATCGAAAACAGTGAACTATAGCCCACAAAATGAGGGAAATAAAAAATCTCAGATAGTGGCCGAAAATTGTGGACTATAGCCCTCAAATGAGGCTAAAACCGTAAAATACAAACTTTCGCGAAAACTGCCGGAAACTGTGGACTATAACCCACAAAATGGTGCTAAAATAGTAAAATAAGAAATCTCATGAAAGTGATCGAAAATAGTGTACTATAGCCCAAAAAATGAGGGAAATGAAAAATCTCATGAAAGTGGCCGAAAATTGTGGACTATAGCCCTCAAATGAGGCTAAAACAGTCAAATACAAAAATTCACGAAAATAGCCGGAAACTGTGGACTATAACCCACAAAATAAGGCCAAACCAGGAAAAGACGAAATCACGTGAAAGTGAACGAAAACAGTGTACTGCATCCCACAAAATGAGGGAAACAAAAAAATCTCACGAAAGTGACCGAAAACTATGGACTATAGCCCACACATGAGACTAAAACAGAAAAATACAAAATTTCACGGAAACGGCCGGAAACTGTGGACTACCCCACAAAGTGGGGCCAAAACTGTAAAATACGAAATCTCTTGAAAGTGATCGAAAACACTGTACTATAGCCCACAAATTGAGGGAAATAAAAAACGTCACGAAAGTGGCTGAAAATAGTGGACTGTAGCCCCCAAATGAGGCTAAAACTGTCAAATACAAAATTACATGGAAACGCCCGGAAATTGTGGACTAAAACCCACAAAATAAGGCCAGATCAGTAATATACAAAATCTAATGAAAGTGATAGAAAACAGTGTACTATAGCACACAAAATGAGGGAAACAAAATATCTCACGAAAGTGGCCGAAAACCGGGGGCTATAATAACCCACAAAATGGGGCTAAAACAGAAAAATACGGAATCTCAAGAAAGTGATCGAAAATAGTGTACTATAGCCCACAAAATAAGGGAAATAAAAATCCTCACGAAAGTGGCCGAAAACGGTGGACTATTGCCCTCAAATAAGGCTAATACAGCCAAACACAAAATTTCACGAAAACGGCCGGAAACTGTGCACTATAACCCAGAAAATAAGGCCAAAACAGTAAAATACGAAATCTCATGAAAGTGATCGAAAACTGTGTAATATAGCCCACAAATTGAGTCAAATACAAAATTTTACGAAAGCGATCGGAAACTGTGGCCTACATACGAAATCTCAGGATAGTGATCGAAAACAGTGTACAATTTTCCATAAAATGAGGGAAATAAAAAATCTCACGAAAGTGGCCGAAAACTATGTACTATAGCCCACAAATGTGGCTACAACAGTCAAATACAAAATTTCTTGAAAACGGCCAGAAACTGTGGACTATAACCCACAAAATAAGCTCAAAACAGAAAAATACGAAATCTCATGAAAGTGATCGAAAATAGTGTACCACAGCCCACTAAATGAGTCAAATACAAAATTTCACGAAAATGGCCCGAAACTGTGGACTATAACCCCCAAAGTGGGGCCAAAACATTAAAATACGAAATCACATGAAAGTGATCGAAAACAATGTACTATATCCCACAAAATAAGGGAAATAAATAATCTCAGGAAAGTGGCCGAAAACTTTGGACTATAGCCCACAAATGAGGCTAAACCAGACAAATACAAAATTTCATGAAAATGGCAGGAATCTGCGGACTTTAACCCACAAAATAAGGCCAAAAAATATTAAAATAAGAAATCTCAAGAAAGTCATCGAAAACAGTGTACTTTATCCCACAAAATGAGGGAAATAAAAAATCTCATGAAAGTGGCCGAAAACTGTGGACTATAGCCCTAGCCCATGAATGAGGCTAAAAAATTGAAATAAAAAATTTCACGAAAACGGGCGGAAATTGTGGACTATAACTTACAAAATGGGGCTAAAACAGTAAAATACGAAATCTCATTAAAAGTGATCGAAAACAGTGTACTGTAGCCCGCAAAATGAGGGAAATAGAAAATCTAACCAAAGTGGCCGAAAACTGTGCAATGTCCTCAAAAAAGGCTAAAGTAGTCAAATACAAAATTTTACGAAAACGGCCGGAAACTGTGGACTATAACTCACAAAATAAGGCCAAACCAGTAAAAGACGAAATCTCATGAAAGTTTTCGAAAACAGTGTACTATATATAGCCCACAAAATGAGGGAAATAAAAAATCTCAGATAGTGGCCGAAAATGGTGGACTATAGCCCTCAAATGAGGCTAAAACAGTCAAATACAAAATTTCGTGAAAACTGCCAGAAACTGTGGACTATAACCCACAAAATGGGGCTAAGACAATAAAATAGGGTATCTCATGAAAGTGATAAAAAAATAGTGTACTATAGCCCAAAAAATGTGGGAAATAAAAATTCTAACGAAAGTGGCCGAAAATTGTCGACTATAGCCCTCAAATGAGGCTAAAACAGTTAAATACAAAATTTCACGAAAACAGCCGGAAACTGTGGACTATAACCCACAAAATAAGGCCAAACCAGTAAAACACGAAATCACTTGAAAGTGATCGAAAACAGTGTACTATATCCCACAAAATGAGGGAAACAAAAAATTCTCACAAAAATGGCCGAAAACTGCGGACTATAGCCCACACATGAGACTAAAACAGAAAAATACAGAATTTCACGAAAACGGCCGGAAACTGTGGACTATACGCAACAAAGTGGGGCCAAAACCGTAAAGTACGAAATCTCATGAAAGTGATCAAAAACACTGTACTATAGCCCACAAATTGAGGGAAATAAAAAATGTCACGAATTTGGCAGAAAATAGTGGACTGTAGCCCTCAAATGAGGCTAAAACTGTCAAATACAAAATTTCACGGAAACGACCGAAAACTATGGACTAAAACCCACAAAATAAGGCCAGATCAGTAATATACAAAATCACATGAAAGTGATAGAAAACAGTGTACTATAGCACACAAAATGAGGGAAATAAAATATCTCACGAAAGTGGCCGAAAACCGGGGGCAATAATAACCCACAAAATGGGGCTAAAACAGAAAAATACGGAATCTCATGAAAGTGATCGAAAACAGAGTACTATAGCCCACAAAATAAGAGAAATAAAAAATCTCATGAAAGTGGCCGAAAACGGTGGACTATAGCCCTCAAATAAGGCTAAAACAGTCAAATACAAAATTTCACGAAAACGGCCGGAAACTGGGCACTATAACCCACAAAATAAGACAAAAATAGTAAAATACGAAATATCATGAAAGTGATCGAAAACTGTGTGCTATAGCCCACAAATTGAGTCAAATACAAAATTTTACTAAAGCGATCGAAAACTGTGGCCTACATACGAAATCTGATGAAAGTGATCGAAAACAGTGTACAATATCCCATAAAATGTGGGAAATAAAAAATCTCACGAAAGTGGCCGAAAACTATGGACTAGAGCCCACAAATGTGGCTACAACAGTCAAATACAAAATTTCACGAAAACAGCCGGAAATTGTGGACTATAACCTACAAAATGAGCTCAAAACATAAAAATACGAAATCTCATGAAAGTGATCGAAAATAGTGTACTATATCCCACAAAATGAAGGAAATGGAAAATCTTACCAAAGTGGCCAAAAACTGTGGACTGCCCACAAAAAGGCCAAAACAGTCTAATACAAAATTTCACGAAAACGGCCGAAAACTGTGGACTATAACCCACAAAATAAGGCCAAACCAGTAAAAGACGGAATCTCATGAAAGTTATCGAAAACAGTGTACTATAGCCCATAAAATGAGGGAATTAAAAAATCTCAGATAGTGGCCGAAAATTGTGGACTATAGCCCTCAAAAGAGGATAAAACTGTCAAATACAAAATTTCGCGAAAACTGCCGGAAAATGTGGACTATAACCCACTAAATGGTGCTAAAACAGTAAAATAAGAAATCTCAAGAAAGTGATCGAAAACAGTGTACTATAGCCCAAAAAATGAGGGAAATAAAAAATCTCACGAAAGTGGCCGGAAATTGTGGACTATAGCCCTCAAATGAGGCTAAAACTGTCAAATACAAAATTTAACGAAAACGGCTGGAAACTATGGACTAAAACCCACAAAATAAGGCCAAAACAGTAATATGCGAAATCTTATGAAAGTGAAAGAAAATCGTGTCCTAGAGCCAACAAATGAGGCTACAACAGTCTAATACAAAATTTCACAAAAAACGCCCGTAAACTGAGGACTATAACCAACAAAGTGAGGTAAATAAAAAATCTCACGAAAGTGAATGAATGTTGTGGTCTATTGCACTCAAATGAGGCTAAAATAGTCAAATACAAAATTTCACGAATATGGGCGGAAATTGTGCACTATAAACAACAAAATGGGGATAAAACATTAAAATACGAAATCTCATGAAAGTGATCGAAAACAGTGTACTATAGCCCACAAAATGAGCAAAATAAAAAATCTAACTAAACTGGTCGAAAAATGTGGACTATATAGCCTGCAAATAGGGATAAAACAGTCAAATAGAAAATTTCTCGGAAATGGCCGGAAACGGTGGACTATTTCCTACAAAATAAGGCCAAACCAGTAAAAGACGAAACCACATGTAAGTGATCGAAAACAGTGTACTATACCCTACAAAATGCGGGAAACAAAAAATCTCACGAAAGTGGCCGAAAACTGTGGACTATAGCCCAAAAATGAAACTAAAGCCGAAAAATACAAAATTTTACGAAAACAGCCGGAAACTGTGGACTATATACCCTACAAAGTGGGGCCAAAACTGTAAAATACGAAATCTCATGAAAGTGATCGAAAACATTGTACTATAGCCCACAAATTGAGGGAAATAAAAAATCTCACGAAAGTTGCCAAAAACTGTGGACTATAACACTCAAATGAGGCTAAAACTGTCAAATACAAAATTTCACGAAAACGACCGGAAACTGTGCACTATAACCCACAAAATAAGGCCAAAACAGTAAAATACGAAATCTCATGAAAGTGATCGAAAACTGTGTACTATAGCCCACAAAATGAGTCAAACACAAAATTTTACGAAAGCAATCAAAACTGTGGCCTACATACGAAATCTCATGAAAGTGATCAAAAACAGGGTATAATATCCCATAAAACGAGGGAAATAAGAAATCTCATGAAAGTGGCCGAAAACTATGGACTATAGCGCACAAATGTGGCTATAACAGTCAAATACAAAATTTCACGAAAACGGTCGGAAACTGTGGACTATAACCCACAAAATGAGCTCAAAACAGAAAAATACGAAATCTCATGAAAGTGATCGAAAATAGTGTACTATAGCCCACTAAATGAGTCAAATGCAAAATATCACGAAAACAACCGGAAACAGTGGACTATAATCCACAAAGTGGGGCCAAAACACTAAAATACGAAATCTCTTGAAAGTGATCGAAAACAGTGTACTATATCCCACAAAATTAGGGAAATAAATAATCTCAGGAAAGTGGTCGAAAACTTTGGACTATAGCCCTCAAATGAGGCTAAAACAGTCAATTGAAAAATTTCACGAAAACGGATGGAATCTGTGGACTTTATCCCACAAAATAAGGCCAAAAGATATTAAAATAAGAAATTTCATGAAAGTGATCGAAAACAGTGTACTTCATCCCACAAAATGAGGGAAATTAAAAATCTCACGAAAGTGGTCGAAAACTGTGGCTAAAATAGTACTTCATCACACTATTTTAGCCCATAAATGAGGCTAAAATAGTGAAATAAAAAATTTCACGAAAACGGGCGGAAATTGTGGACAATAACTTACAAAATGGGGCTAAAATAGTAAAATACGAAATCTCATGGAAGTGATCGAAAACAGTGTACTATAGCCCACAAAATGAGGGAAATAGAAAATCTAACCAAAGTGATCGAAAACTGTGGACTGCCCACAAAAAAGGCTAAAACAGTCAAATACAAAAGTTCATGAAAACGGCCGGAAACTATGGACTATAACCCCCAAAATAAGGCCAGACCAGTAAAAGACGGAATCTCGTGAAAGTGTTCGAAAAAGTGTACTATAGCCCTCAAAATGAGGGAAATAAAAAATCTCAGATAGTGGCCGAAAATTGTGGACTATAGCCTTCAAATTAGGCTAAAACAGTCAAATACAAAATTTCGCGAAAACTGCCAGAACCTGTGGACTATAACCCACAAAATGGGGCTAAAACTGTAAAATAAGAAATCTCATGAAAGTGATCGAAAACAGTGTACTATAGCCCAAAAAATAATGGAAATAAAAAATCTCACGAAAGTTGTTGAAAACTGTGGGCTATGGCCCACAAATGAGACTAAAACAGAAAAATACAAAATTTCACAAAAATGGCCGGAAACTGTGGACTACACCCCACAAAGTGGGGCCAAACCAGTAAAAGACGAAATCACATGAAAGTGATCGAAAACAGTGTACTATATCCCACAAAATGAGCAAAATAAAAATTCTCACGAAAGTGGCCGAAAATTGTGGATTATAGCCTACAAATGAGTCTAAAACATTCAAATACAAAATTTCACAAAAATGGCTGGAAACAGTGGACTATAACCCACAATGTGGGGCCAAAATAGTAAAATACGAAATCTCAAGAAAGTGATCGAAAACATTGTACTATTGGCCACAAAATGAGGGGAAAAAAAATCTCACAAAAGTGGCCGAAAACTGTGGACTATAGCCCTCAAATTAGGCTAAAACTGTCAAATACAAAATTTCACGAAAATGGCCGGAAACTGTGGACTAAAACCCAAAAAATAAGGCCAAAACAGTAATATACGAAATCTCATGAAAGTGAAAGAAAACAATGTACTATAGCCCACAAAACGAGGGAAATAAAAATTCTCACCAAAGCGGCCGAAAACTGTGGACTAAAGCCAACAAATGAGGCTAAAACAGTCAAATACAAAATTTCACATAAACAGCCGTAAACTGTGGACTATAACCCACACAATGAGGCTAAAACAGGCAAGTACAACATTTCACGAAAATAGCCGTAAACTGTGGACAATAACCCACAAAATGTGGCCAAAACTGTAAATTACGAAATCTCGTGAAAGTGAACAAAAACTATGTACTATAGCCCACAAAATGAGGGAAATAAAAATTCTCACGAGAGTGGCCGAAAATGTGGACTATAGCCCTCAAATGAGGCTAAAATTGTCAAACACAAAAATTCACGAAAATGGGCGGAAATTGTGCACGATAAACCCCAAAATGGGGATAAAACAGTAAAATACGAAATCTCATGAAAGTGGTCGATAACAGTGTACTATATCCCACAAAATGAGGGAAATAAAAAATCTAACCAAAGTGGCCAAAAACTGTGGACTGTAGCCCACAAATAGGGCTAAAATAGTCAAAAAGAAAATTTCTTGGAAATAGCCGGAAACTGTGGACTATAACCCACAAAATAAGACTAAACTAGTAAAAGACCAAACCACATGAAAGTGATCGAAAACAGTATACTATATTCCACAAAATGAGGTAAACAAAAATTCTCATGAAAGTAGCTGAAAACTGTGGACTATAGCCCACAAATGAGACTAAAACAGAAAATTACAAAATTTCACGGAAACGGCCGGAAACTGCGGACTATACCCCACAAAATATGGCCAAAACAATAAAATACGAAATCTCATGAAAGTGATCGGAAACTGTGTACTATAGTCCGCAAAATTAGGAAAAAAAATCTCACGAAAGTGGCCGAAAACTGTGGACTATAGCCCTGAAATGAGGCTAAAACAGTTAAATACAAAATTTCACGAAAATGGCCGGAAACTGTGGACTATAACCCACAAAATGAACCTAAAACAGTAAAATACGAAATCTCATGAAAGTGATTGAAAAAAGTGTACTATAGCCCACAAAATGCGGGAAATAAAAAATCTTACCAAAGTGGCTGAAAACTGTGGACTATATAGCCCATAAATTAGGCTAAAACAATCAAATACAAAATTTTACGAAAATGGCCAAAATTTGTGGACTATAACCCACAAAATAAGGCCGAACCAGTAAAAGATGAAACCACATGAAAGTAATTGAAAACAGTTTACTATATCCCACAAAATGAGGGAAATAAATAATCTCACGAAAGTGGCCGAAACTGTGGACTATATCCCACAAATGAGGCTAAAACAGGCAAATACAAAATTTCATGAAAACGGACGGAAACAGTGGACATAAAACCCACAAAATAAGGCCAAAACAGTAAAATACGAAATCTCATGAAAGTGATCGAAAACAGTGTACTATATCCCACAAAATGAGGGAAATAAAAAATCTCACGAAAGTGGCTGAAAACTGTGGACAGCCCACAAATGCAGCAAAAACAGTCAAATACAAAATTTCATGAAAACGGTCGGAAACAGTGGACTATGACCGACAAAATTGGGCCAAAACAGTAAAATACGAAATCTCATGAAAGTGACCGCAAACAGTGTACTGTAACCCACAAAATGAGGTAAATGAAAAATCTCACGAGTGTGGACTATAGCCCTCAAATGAGGCTAAAACAGAAAAATGCAAAATTTCACGAAAACGGGCGGAATTGTGGACTATAAACCACAAAATGGGACTAGAACAGTAAAATACGAAATCTCATGAAAGTGATCGAAAACAGTGTACTATAGCCAACAAAATGATGGAGATAAAAAAATCTAACCAAAGTGGCCGAAATTTGTGGAATATAGCACACTCATAAGGCTAAATCAGTCAAATAGAAAATTTCACAAAAACGGCCGGAAACAGTGGACTATATGGCCCACAAAATAAGGCCAAACCAGTAAAAGTCGAAATCACATGAAAGTGATCAAAAACAGTGTACTATATCCCACAAAATGAGAGAAATAAACAATCTCACGAAAGTGACCGAAAATTGTGGACTATAACCCTCAAATTAGGCTAAAACAGTCAAGTACAAAATTTCACGAAAACGGCTGGAAATTGTATCCCACAAAATGAGGGAAATAAACAATCTCACGAATTGGCCGAAAAGTGTGGACTATTGCCCACAAATGAGGCTAAAACAGGCAAATACAAAAATTCAGGAAAACGGCTGGAAACTGTGGACTATTACCGACAAAGTGGGGCCAAAATAGTAAAATACGAAATCTCATGAAAGTGATCGAAAACATTGTACTATAGCCCACAAAATGAGGGAAATAAAAAATCTCACGAAAGTGGTCGAAAACTGTGGACTGTAGCCCTTAAATGACGCTAAAACTGTCAAGTACATAATTTCACGAAAACGGCCGGAAACAGTGGACTAAAACCCACAAAATAACGCCAAAACAGTAATATACGAAATCTCATGAAAGTGATAGAAAACAGTGTATTGTAGCCCATAAAATGAGGGAAATAAAATATCTCACGAAAGAGGCCGAAAACTGTGGACGATAAATGAGGTCAAAACAGTCAAATGAGGCTAAAACAGTCAAATACAAAATTTCACGTAAACGGCTGGAAACTGTGGACTATAACCCACAAAATGAGCCAAAAACAGTGAAATATAAAATCCCATGAAAGTGATAAAAAATGGTGTACTATAGCCCACAAAATGAAGGAAATAAAAAATCTCACGAAAGATGCCGAAAACTGTGGATTATAGCCCTGAAATGAGGCTGAAACAGTCAAATACAAAATTTCACGAAAACTTTCGGAACTGTGGACTATAACCCACAAAATGTGCCCAAAACAGCAAAATACGAAATCTCATGAAAGTGATCGAAAACAGTGAACTATAGCCCACAAAATGCGGGAAATAAAAAATCTAACCAAAGTGGCCGAAAACTGTGGATTATATAGCCCATAAATAAGGCTAAAACAGTCAAATCCAAAATTTCACGAAAACAGCCGAAAATTGTGGACTCTCACTCACAAAATAAGGCCAAACTAGTAAAAGACGAAACCACATGAAAGTAATCGGAAAATAGTTCACTATATGCCACAAAATGAGGGAAATAAAAAATCTCATGAAAGTGGCCGAAAACTGTGGACTATAGCTCACAAATGAGGCGAAAACAGACAAATACAAAATTTCACGAAATCGGCCGGAAATTGTGGACTATAACCCAAAAAATAAGGCCAAAACAGTAAAATACGAAATATCATGAAAGTGATCGAAAACATGTACCATATCCCACAAAATGAGGGAAATAAAAAATCTCACGAAAGTGACCGAAATCTACGGACAGCCCACAAAATAGGCAAAAACAGTCAAACACAAAATTTCACAAAAATGGCCGAAAACTGTGGACTACCCACAAAATTGGGCCAAAACAGTAAAATACGAAATCTTCTGAAAGTGATCGAAAACAGTGTACTATAACCAACAAAATGAGGGAAATAAAAATTCTCACGAGAGTGGCCGAAAACTGTGGACATAGCCCACAAATGAGGCTAAAACAAACAAATACAAAATTTCACGAAAACGGTCGAAAACTGTAACCCACAAAATAGGGCCAAAACAGTAAAATACGAAATCTCATGAAAGTGATCGAAACCAGTGTACTATATCCCACAAAATGAGAAAAATACAAAATCTCACGAAAGTGGCCGAAAATTGTGGACAGCACACAAATGAGGCTAAAACAGTCAAATCCACATTTTCACGAAAATGGCCAGAAATTGTGGACTATAACTAACAAAATTGGGCCAAAACAGTAAAATATGAAATCTAATGAAAGTGATCGAAATGAGGGAAATAAAAAAATCTCACGAAAGTGGCAGAAAATTGTGGACTATAGCACTCAAATGAACAGTCAAATGCAAAATTTTACGAAAACGGGCGGAAATTGTGGACTATAAACCAAAAATTGGGGATAAAACCGCAAAATACGAAATCTAATGAAAGTGATCGAAAATAGTGTGCATTTGACTGTTCATTTGGTTTATCCCCAATTTTTAGTTTAGCCCACAAAATGAGGGAAATAAGAAATGTAACCAAAGTGGCTGAAAACTGTGAACTATAGCCCTCAAATAAGGGTAAAACAGTCAAATAGAAAATTTCACAAAAACGGCCAGAAACTGTGGACTATAACCCACAATATAAGGCCAAACCAGTAAAAGACGAAACCACACGAAAGTGATCGAAAACAGTGTACTATATCCTGCAAAATGAGGGAAATAAAAAATCTCATGATAGTTGCCGAAAACTGTGGACTATAGCTCTCAAATGAGGCCAAAACTGTCAAATACAAAGTTGCACAAAAATGGCTGGAAACTGTGGACTACAACCCAAAAGTAGGGTCAAAACAGTAAATAACAAAATCTCATGAAAGTGATTGAAAACATTGTACTATAGCCCACAAAATGAGGGAAATAAAAAAGGTCACAAAAGTGGCCGAAAATAGAGGACTGTAGCCCTCAAATGAAGCAAAAACTGTCAAATACAAAACTTCACGAAAATGGCCGGATTCTGTTGATGAAAAACCCACGAAATAAGACTATATCAGTAATATACGAAATCTCATGAAATTGATAGAAAACAGTGTACTATCGCCCACAAATGAGGGAAATAAAATATCTCACGAAAGTGACCGAAAATTGTGGACTATAACCCACAAAACGGGGCTAAAACAGTAAAATACAAAATCTCATGAAAGTGATCGAAAACAGTGTACTGTAGCGCAAAAATGAGGGAAATAGAAAATCTCACAAAAGTGACCGAAAACTGTGGACTATAGCCCTCAAATGAGGCTAAAACAGTGAAATACTAAATTTCAAGAAAACAGCTGAAAACTGTGCACTATATAACACACAAAGTAAGGCCAAAACAGTAAAATACGAAATCTAATGAAAGTGATCGAAAACTGTGTACTACAGCCCACAAAATGGGTCAAATATAAAATTTTACGAAACCGATCGAAAACTGTGCTCTACATACGAAATCTGATGAAAGTGATCGAAAACAGTGTACATTATCCCTTAAAATGAGGAAAATAAAAAATCTCACGAAAGTGACTGAAAACTGTGGACAACCCACAAATGAGGCTAAAACCGTCAAATACAAAATTTCAGGAAAATGGCCGGAAACTGTGGACTACAACCCACAAAATTGGGCTAAAACAGTAAAATACGAAATCTCATGAAAGTGATCGAAAACTGTGTACTATATCCCACAAAATGAGGGAAATAAAAAATCTCACGACAGTGGCTGAAAACTGTGGACAACCCACAAATGATGCAAAAACAATCAAATACAAAATTTCACGAAAATGGCCGGAAACTGTGGACTATAACCCACAAAATTGGGCCAAAACAGTAAAATGCGAAATCTCATGAAAGTGATCGAAAACAGTGTACTATAGCCCACAAAATGAGGGAAATAAAAAATCTAACCAAAGTTGCCGAAATCTGTGGGCTATAGCCCACTAACAAGGCTAAAATAGTCAAACAGAAAATTTCATGCAAACGGCTGGAACTGTGGACTATATAACCCAAAAAAAAGGCCAAACCAGTAAAAGACGAAATCACCTTAAAGTGATCGAAAACAGTGTACCAAACCTCACAAAATGAGGGAAACAAAAAATCTCACGAAAGTGACCGAAAACTGTGGACTATAACCCACAAATGTGGCTAAAAAATTCAAATACAAAATTTCACGAAAATGGCTGGAAACCGTGGACTATAACCCACAAAGTGGGGTCAAAATAATGAAATACGAAATCTCATGAAAGTGGTCGAAAATATTGTACTATAGGCCACAAAATGAGAGGAATAAAAAATCTCATGAAAGAGGTCGAAAACTATGGAATGTAGCCCTCAAATGTGAGTAAAACTGTCAAATTCAAAATTTCACAAAAACGGCCGGAAACTGTAAACTAAAACCCACAAAACAAGGCCAAAATAGTAATATACGAATTCACATGAAAGTGATAGAAAATAGTGCACTGTAGCCCACAAAATGAAGGAAATAAAATATCTCACGAAAGTGGCCGAAAACTGTGGATTATGGCCCACAAATGAGGCTAAAACACTCAAATTCAAAATTTCACGAAAACGGCAGGAAAACTGTGGACTGTAACCCACAAAATGAGCCAAAAACTGTAAAATACGAAATCCCATGAAAGTGATCAAAAATAGTGAACTACAGCACACAAAATGTGGGAAATAAAAAATTTCACGAAAGTGGCCGAAAACTATAGATCATAGCCCTGAAACGAGGCTAAAACGGTTAAATACAAAATTTCGTGAAAACGGCCGGAAACTGTGGACTATAACCCACAAAATGAGCCCAAAATAGTAAAATATGAAATCTCATAAAAGTGATCGAATACAGTGTACTATAGCCCACAAAATGCGGAAAATAAAAAATCTCACGAAAGTGGCCAAAAATTGTGGAATATTGCCCACAATTGAGGCTAAAACAGGAAAATAAAAAATCTCACGAAAGTGGCTGAAAACTGTGGACTATATAGCCCACAAATAAGGCTAAAACAGTCAAATACAAAATTTCACGAAAACGGCCGAAAATTGTGGACTATAACCCAGAAAATAAGGCCAAACCAGTAAAAGACGAAACCACATGAAAGTAACCGAAAACAGTTTACTATATCCCACAAAATGAGGGAAATAAAAAATCTCATGAAAGTGGCCGAAAACTATGCAATATAGCACACAAATGAGTCTAAAAAGGCAAATACAAAATTTCATGAAAACGGCCGAAAATTGTGGACTATGTAACCCACAAAAAAATTAGGCCAAAAGAGTAAAATACAAAATCTCATGAAAGTGATCGAAAAAATTGTTCTATATCAAACAAAATGAGGGAAATAAAAAATCTCATGAAAGTGGCCGAAAACTGTGGAGAGCCCACAAATGAGGCAAAACAGTCAAATACAAAATTCCACGAAAATGGTCTGACATTGTGGACTATAACCCACAAAATTGGGCCAAAACAGTAAAATACGAAATCTCATGAAAGTGATCGAAAACAGTGTACTCCCACAAAATGAGGGAAATAAAAATCTCAAAAGACTGGCCGAAAATTGCAGCCCTCAAATGAGGCTAAAATAGAAAAATACAAAATTTCACGAAAACGGGCGGAAATTGTGGACTACAAACCACAGAATGGGGCTAAAATAGTAAAATACGAAATCGTATGAAAGTGAACGAAAACAATGTAGTATAGCCAACAAAATGAGGGAAATAAAAAATCTAACGAAAGTGGTCGAAATCTGTGGAATGTAGCCCACTAATAAGGCTAAAACAGTCAAATAGAAAATTTCACGAAAACGGCCGGAAACTGTGCACTATATGACTCACAAAATTGGGCTAAAACAATAAAATACGAAAATCTCATGAAAGTGATCGAAAACAGTGTACTATAGCCTACAAAATGAGGGAAATAAAATGTCTCACGAAAGTGGCCGAAAACTGTGGACTATAGCCCCCAAATGAAGCTAAAAAAGTTAAATAAAAAATTTCACGAAAATTGCCGGAAACTGTGGACTATAACCCAGAAAATGAGGCCAAAATTGTAAAATACGCATGAAAGTGATCGAAAACAGTGTTCTATAGCCCACAAAATGAGGTAAAAACAAATTCTCACGAAAGCGACTGAAAACTATGTACTATGGCCAACAAATGAGGCTAAAACAATCAAATACAAAATTTCACGAAAATGGCCATAAACTTTGGACAACAACCCTCAAAATGTCGCCGAAACTGTAAATTACAAAATCTCGTGAAAGTGATAAAAAACTGTGTACTATATCCCACAAAATGTGGGAAATAACAAATCTCATGAAAGTGGCCGAAAACTGTGGACTATCGCCCACAAATGAGGCTAAAACAGTCAAATAGAAAATTTCACGAAAACGGTCGGAAACTGCGGAATATACCCCACAAAATAAGGCCAAAGCAGTAAAATACGAAATCTCAGAAAAGTGATCGAAAACAGTGTATAATAAAATATCTCACAGAAGTGGCCGAAAATTGTGGACTATAGCCCTCAAAAGAGGTTAAAACAGTCAAATACAAAATTTCACCAAAATGGGCAGAAACTGTGGACTATAGCCCACAAAAATGGGGCTAAAATAGTAAAATACGAAATCTAATGAAAGTGATCGAAAACAGTGTACTATAGCCCACAAAATATGAAAAATAAAAAATCTCACGAAAGTGACCGAAAATTGTGGACTATAACCCTCAAATGAGGCTAAAACAGTGCAATACAGAATTTCACGAAAATGACTGGAAACTGTGGACTATAACCCACAAAATAAGGCCAAAACAGTAAAATACGAAAATCTCATGAAAGTGATCGAAAACAGTGTACTCCCACAAAATGAGGGAAATAAAACTTCTCACGGAAGTGGCCGAAAATTGTGGACTATAGCCCTAAAATGAGGTTAAAACAGTCAAATACACATTTTCACAAAAATGGCCAGAAACTGTGGATTATAACTCACAAAATTCGGCCGAAATAGTAAAATTTGAAATCTAATGAAAGTGATCGAAAACAATGAACAATAGCCCATAAAATGACGGAAATAAAAAATCTCACGGAAGTGGCCGAAAATTGTGGACTATAGCACTCAAATGAACAGTCAAATGCAAAATTTCACGGAAACGGGCGGAAATTGTGGACTATAAACCAAAAATTGGGGATAAAACCACAAAATACGAAATCTAATGAAAGTGATCGAAAACAGTGTACTATAGCCCACAAAATGAGGAAAATAAAAAATGCAACCAAATTGGCCGAAAACTGTGGACTATAGCCCACAAATAAGGCTAAAACAGTCAAATAGAAAAATTCACGGAAACGGCCGGAAACTGTGGACTATAACCCATAATATAAGGCCAAACCAGTAAAAGACGAAACCACACGAAAGTGATCGAAAACAGTGTACTATATCCCACAAAATGAGGGAAATAAAAAATCTCATGAAAGTGGCCGAAAACTGTGGACTATAGCTCTCAAATGAGGCCAATACTGTCAAATACAAAGTTGCACAAAAATGGCCGGAAACTGTGGACTATAACCCAAAAAGTGGGGCAAAAACAGTAAAATAGGAAATCTCATGAATGTATTGAAAACATTGTACTATATCCCCCAAAATGAGGGAAATAAAAAAGGTCACGAGAGTGGCCGAAAAAAGTGGAATTTAGTCCTCAAATGTAGCCAAAACTGTCAAATACAAAATTTCACAAAAATGGCCGGAATCTGTGGACTAAAACCCACGAAATAAGGCTAGATCAGTAATATATGAAATGTTATGAAATTGATAGAAAACAGTGTACTATCGCCCATAAATGAGGGAAATAAAATATCTCACGAAAGTGGCCGAAAATTGTGGACTATAACCCACAAATCGGGGCTAAAACAGTAAAATCCAGAATCTCATGAAAGTGATCGAAAACAGTGTACTATAGCGCACAAAATGAGAAAAATAAAAAATCTTACGAAAGTGGCCGAAAACTGTGGACTATAGCCCTCAAATGAGGCTAAAACAGTCAAATACTATATTTCACGAAAACGGCCGGAAACTGTGCACTATAACTCATAAAATAAGGCCAAAACAGTAAATACGAAATCTCATGAATGTGATCGAAAACTGTGTATTGTAGCCCACAAAATGAGTCAAATACAAAATTTTACGAAAGCGATCGAAAACTGTGGTCTACATACGAAATCTGATGAAAGTGATCGAAAACAGTGTACATTATCCCTTAAAATAAGGGAAATAAAAATTCTCACTAAAGTGGCCGAAAACTGTGGACAGCCCACAAATGAGGCTAGAACCGTCAAATACAAAATTTCAGGAAAATGGCCAGAAACTGTGGACTACAACCCACAAAATTGGGCTAAAACAGTAAAATACAAAATCTCATGAAAGTGATCGAAAACAATGTATTATAACCCACAAAATGAGGGAAATAAAAAATCTCACGAGAGTGGCCGAAAATTGTGGACTATAGCCCTCAAATGAGGCTAAAACAGAAAAATACAAAGTTTCACGAAAACGGGCGGAAATTGTGAACTATAAACCACAAAATTGGGCTAAAACAGTAAAATACGAATTCTCATGAAAGTGACCGAAAATAGTGTGCGATAGCTAACAAACTGATGGAAATTAAAAATCTAACCAAAATGGTCGAAATCTGTGGAATATAGCCCACCAATAAGGCTAAAAGAGTCAAATAGAAAATTTCACAATACCGCCGGAAAATGTGGACTATATGGCCCACAAAATAAGGCCAAACCCATAAAAGACGAAATCACATGAAAGTGATCGAAAACAGTGTACTATATCCCACAAAATGAGGGAAACAAAAAATCTCACGAAAATGGCCGAAAACTGTGGACTGTAGCATTCAAATGAGGCTAAAACTGTCAAATACAAAATTTCACGAAAACTGCCGAAAATAGTAGACTAAAACCCACAAAATAAGGACAAAACAGTAATATACGAAATCACATGAAAGTCATAGAAAACCATGTATTGTAGCCCACAAAATGATGGAAATAAAATATCTCACGAATGTGGCCGAAAACTATGGACTATAGCCCACAAATGAGGCTAAAACAGTCAAATACAAAATTTCACGAAAACGACCATAAATTGCGGATTAAAACCCACAAAATGAGCCAAAAAACAGTAAAATACGAAATCTCATGAAAGTGATAAAAAACAGTGTACTATAGCCCACAAACTGAGGGAAAATAAAAAATCTCAAGAAAGATGCCGAAAACTGTGGACTATAGCCTTGAAATGAGGCTGAAACAATCGAATACAAAATTTCATGAAAACTGCCGGAACTGTGGACTATAGCACACAAAATGTGCCAAAAACAGCAAAATACTGAATCTCATGAAAGTGATCAGAAACTGTGTACTGTTGCCCACAAAATGTGGGAAAAAATCTAACCGTAGTGGCCAAAAACTGTGGACTATATAGCTCATAAATAAGGCTAAAACAGTCAAATCCAAAATTTCACGAAAATGACCGAAAATTGTGAACTATAACCCACCAAAGGCCAAATCGGTAAAACATGAAACCACATGAAAGTAATCGAAAACAGTTTACTATATCCCACAAAATGAGGCAAATAAAAAATCCCACGAAAGTGGTCGAAAACTGTGGACTGTAGTCCTCAAATGAGGGTAAAACTGTCAAATACAAAATTTCACGAAAACAGCAGGAAAGTGTGGACTAAAAACCCACAAAATAAGGCCAAAACAATAATATACGAAATCACATGAAAGTGAAGGAAAACAGTGTACTGTAGCCCACAAAATGAGGAAAATAAAATATCTCGCGAAAGTGGCCAAAAACTGTGGATTATAGCCCACAAATGAGGCTAAAACACTCAAATACAAAATTTCACGAAAACGAACGGAAACTGTGGACTATATAACCCACAAAATGAGCCAAAAACAGTAAAATACGAAATCTCATAAAAGTGATCAAAAATAGTGCCCACAAAATGAGGGAAATAAAAATCTCACGAAAGTGGCCGAAAACTGTGGACTATAGCCCTGAAATGAGGCTAAAATAGTAAAATACAAAATTTCATGAAAACGACCAGAAACTGTGGACTATAACCCACAAAATGAGCCCAAAACTGTAAAATACGAAATCTCATGAAAGTTGTCAAAAACAGTGTACTATAGCCCACAAAATGCGGGAAATAAAAAATCTAACCAAAGTGGCTGAAAACTGTGGACTATATAGCCAATAAATAAGGCTAAAACAGTCAAATACAAAATTTCACGAAAACAACCGATAATTGTGGACTATAACCCACCAAATAAGGCCAAACCAGTAAAAGACAAAACCATATGAAAGTAAACGAAAACAGTTTACTATATCCCACAAATAGAGGGAAATAAAAAATCTCACGAAAGTGGCCGAAAAATGTGGACTATAGTCCACAAATGAGGCTAAAACAAGCAAATACAAAATTTCACAAAAATGGCCGAAAATAGTGAACTAAAACCCAAAAAATAAGGCCAAAACATTAAAATACGGATCTCATGAAAGTGATCGAAAACTGTGTACTACATCCCACAAAATGAGGGAAATAAAAAATCTCACGAAAGTGGTCGAAAACTGTGGACAACCCACAAATGAGGCAAAAACAGTCAAATACAAAATTTTACGAAAATGACCGGAAACTCTGGACTATAACCCACAAAATTGGACCAAAACCAGTAAAAGACGAAATCACATGAACTTGATCGAAAACAGTGTACTATATCACACAAATTGAGGGAAACAAAAAATCTCACGAAAGTGGCCGAAAACTGTGGACTATAGCCCGCAAATGAGGCTAAAACATTCGAATACAAAATTTCACGAAAACGGCCGGAAACTGTGGACTATAACCCACAAAGTGGGGCCAAAATAGTAAAAGACGAAATCACATGAAAGTGATCGAAAACAGTGTACTATATCCCACAAAATGAGGGAAACAAAAAATCTCACGAAAGTGGCCGAAAACTGTGGACTATAGCCCATAAATGAGGCTAAAACATTCAAATACAAAATTTCATGAAAAGGGCTGGAAACTGTGGACTATAACCCACAAAGTGGGGCCAAAATAGTAAAATACGAAATCTCATGAAAGTGATCAAAAACATTGTTATATAGCCCACAAAATGTGGGAAATAAAAAATCTTACGAAAGTGGTCGAAAACTGTGCACTGTAGCCCTCAAATGAGGCTAAAACTGTCAAATACAAAATTTCACGAAAACGACCGGAAACAGTGGACTAAAACCCACAAAATAAGGCCAAAACATTAATATATGAAATCTCATGAAAGTGATAGAAAACAGTGTACTGTAGCCCACAAAATGAGGGAAACAAAATATCTCACGAAAGTGACTGAAAACTTTGGACTATAGCCCACAAATGAGGCCAAAACAGTCAAATACAAAATTTCACGAAAACGCATGGAAATTGATCGAAAACAAAATAAGGCCAACACTGTAATATCCTAAAATTTCATTTTTAATAAAAATATTATTTTTCACGTGTGATGCACGTGCAAATTTCATGTGTATATTATTTTATATAAGATCTCATTTTAGTATGAACAATTATTTTCTTTTATTTTTCTAAAAGCCTAAAACACTAATTATTTGTTTATCCCACTTTAATTAATTATTAATTTGTTGTCTTGGCCCCCAAGCCTAAGCCCACTAATGGTGAAGCCCACCAATTTAATAAATCAATTAAATGGTCACACTTGTCATGTAGAGACAAATGGTGAACATTTTGATTAATTAAATTGTACAAACTTCTAAATAGGGGTACTAGGTGGCACGTGCGAAGCACGTAGTGTGAAATGCACACTATCTGGGGCCGGTTTGTGCATGGAAGGAATGGGGAGTGTGGGTGAGTGTGCATGGGTAGTTACTTGGTGTGTGGGTGGTTGCTACAACTTCCTCTCCTATCCTAGCCCTCCATTCTACAACTATCTAACCAATCCTAGCCCTCCAATCTACTTTAAAAATAGTTTAAATACCCCCCTTCATGCTTATATTCTACACTAAAGCAAATATTAAAAGGAGACATTATATAGGATACATATACATATTAGTGTGTGAGTTGTGTGTTGTGTTTCCCTTGGAGGCCGGCTATTCAAATCCCACTCAAGAAGGTGCTCTCGGTTTTTGGCAAGGAGCAAGGAGGAGGAGTCGTGCATTGCAATCTAGGATGAGAGGGCACTTGCTCGCAATCTAGGAGGCTCTAGGGAATTTTTCTTAATTGATTTTCTTCAAAAGATGGGTGTTTCTCAGGACTTCTAAAGTAGAAATCATGCTAGGGAATGAAATTGAATTGTTATTACAAGCTACTAGTTGAAATGAAATGCATGCTTGCCTAATTAGAAGGGAATTGATAAATTAGCAAATGTGTGTTGTTTGATTACTATATTTATTAATTATGAGTAAAGTGAATGTTCTCTTTATTTCTAATGTTAGTATGCAAGATATGTCCTAAATGCAAATATGTGGATTAACTAGTAAAAGACTAGCATCATGTTTATGGATTAAAGTACTAAAGTAGAATGGTATGTTAAAGATGAATTGATAGATAAATGTAATGAAATTACTCATTGCTGTATATGCCATGTGAAAATTTGAATAAATGGAAAGAATGTATTTTTGGCAAACAAATAATCGAATGCTTCATGTGTAGACTAGTTGATAAAAATAGAGGTTTTAAGCCCTTATGAAGATGATTTTTGTGTTCTAAAATTATCATAATTGTCAATGGGCAAGAAAACGTCATTGTAGGGATTTTTGTGAAAAATTATTTTTTTTTGTTTTGAAGAAGTATGTGTTAGTTTTCAAATGTCGAAATAGTGTTCATAAAATACAAACTAAGGGTAAATATATGTTTTAAAGAGTTAAAAATACCCTTAAAAATACCGACTATTGTTAAATTAAATGTATTTTTATTCTGGACATTTTTGTTTTCAAAATAGAAGAAAAAGAACTAAAAACTTTTTTCGAGAAATTGAAAACCAGTAGCACAGTCGACTGCCCTCTTCATTTTTATTTTTGAGTTTAAAAACCATCGCAGAATAGCCGACTGGCCATATGTGACAGTCAACTTCTCTGATTATTTATTTTCGAGCTTTAGAACCTCGCAGAACAGCCGACTGGCCATAGTTAACAGTCGACTGCCCTGAAGTTTCTAATAATATCTGTATTTTGTGAGAAAATCTCTATTACCTGTGGCTTTGCATAAGTGAGACTTTTTTTTTTACAAGAAGGAACTTATTTTAATTACTGAAAAACTATTGGAACTTTATAAGAAATATTGATGCGACTTTTGATAAAGTTTGGAAGGAATGACTTCTTTTGAAAATTAAATTATTCTCTTAAATAAAAGGAAAATAAATGGAAGTTTTTGGGTTATAAAAGAGGAAATTTTGAAAATTGTGACTAGCGTGATTAAATGGAATTATAAAAAAAATGTGTTGTAGTAAGATTGTGAATTTGTGAATAATAGATTTGTGGAATATATGAAATTATTGTCGGTTATTAATCGAAATTGACTCTTGCATATGGATTGCACATGGAATTGAATTATTGATTGTGATGAATTATGAAAGATATGAATACATGAATACTATGCTTTTGAAACATGAATTGCGATTAATCATGAAAAGATCTTATGAGTATGACATTGTAATTATGAGCTGAAATTGAGAATTAGAGTATAGCCAAGCCTTATACCGACAAATGAAAGAATTGTGAAACGATATTTTGAAATGAGAAGACCAAGGTTTGGGTCATGTGAATTAAATGAATAAGACCGGTATAATGGGAGTGCTACATTCTAAGAGATTGATTTTATTCATGATTCAATTAAACTAAGGATTAGATACATAGTAAAGATGTGATGAAAGTAAGAGAAAAACATTGAGTATGAGGGCCATTGGATTGGCGGCATGAGGGTATTCACAGGATGTCCCATGATGAGTCATGATAGGGCGTGGATACTGCTCCAGAGTACCGTCCCGGTGGCGACGCTCGTGGGGTGTTTGACGACTGCGTGTGGTGTCATGTCTATGGCAGGAGCTGAATTACCACAGGATGCCTGCATGATGAGTCATGTGTAAGTGCGTTGGGATTCCCTCCAGGGCGCCTAGACATGAGTTCGTAGGTCAGAAAACATCTAGGATACTTACCGTAGTTATAGTAGTAGATTAAGTCATGACGAGGGATTGAACCCTACAAGATGAAGAACAATTAAGGGCTTGCCCTCGGACCTATGTAGTATGGGCTGCATAGACTCTGAACAAGTGCGCATTAGTATCATATAATATAAATAATTGTATTAAGGACTAAGTGCACATTCACAACACGACATCAATAGGATAGTCCCCTTTAGCTTTGTTTGTGACAAGTTTGTGTTTGTTAAGAAATGAGAATCGTTATACTGTTTCAGGCATAGAGAGGATGGCCGTGTATAATATTTCGTCAGTTGAATGAACTGATGCGCCCACAGTTTTATATGCAGGGTAAAGATGCTTCACAATTGAAGTATACATGCTGCGCAAGACTATTTTAAAAGTTGTTTCAAGTAAATTTATTGTAATATTGTTTCCGCTGTGATTCTGTATAAGCGTGATGTAACTCTGATGAAAGAAAAGTTTTTATTTCCTTGTAAAATTATACGAAAAAAGTGTAAAGATCTTGTGGAACTCGAATTCAGTTGTATTTTGGAATTCGGGGTGTTACAAATACAGTAAAATATGAAATCTCATGAAAGTGATCGAAAACTGTGTACTATAGCCCACAAAATGAGTAAAATACAAAATTTTACGAAAGAGATCGAAATCTGTGGACTACATACGAAATCTCATGAAAGTGATCGAAAACAGTGTTCAATTTGCCATAAAATGAGGGAAATAAAAAATCTCACGAAAGTGGCCGAAAACTGTGGAAAGCCCACAAATGAGGCTGAAACCGTCAAATACAAATTTTCACAAAAATGGCCGGAAACTGTGGACTACAAACCACAAAATTGGGAAAAAACAGTAAAATACGAAATCTCATGAAAGTGATCGAAAACAGTGTACTATAACCCACAAAATGAGAGAAATAAAAAATCTCACGAGAATGGCCGAAAATTGTGGACTATAGCCCTAAAATGAAGCTAAAACAGAAAAATACAAAATTTCACGAAAACGGGCGGAAATTTTGGACTATAAACCACAAAATGGGGCTAAAAACAGTCAAATATGAAATCTCATGAAAGTGATCGAAAACAGTGTACTACAGCCAACAAAATAATGGAAACAAAAAACCAAAGTGGCAGAAATCTATGGAATATAGCCCACTAATAAGGCTGAAACAGTCAATTAGAAAATTTCACGAAAACGGCCGAAAACTGTGGACTATATGGCCCTCAAAATAAGGCCAAACTAATAAAAGACGAAATCACATGAAAGTGATTGAAAATAGTGTACTATATCCTACAAAATGAGGGAAACGAAAAATCTCACGAAAGTGGCCGAAAACTGTGGACTATAGCCCACAAATGAGGCCAAAACATTCAAATACAAAATTTCACGAAAATGGCTGGAAACTGTGGACTATAACCCACAAAGTGGGGCCAAAACAATAAAATACAAAATCTCATGAAAGTGATCGAAAACATTGTACTATAGTCCACAAAATGAGGGAAATAAAAAATCTCACGAAAGTGGTCGAAAATAGTGGACAGTAGTCCTCAAATGAGGCTAAAACTGTCAAATACAAAATTTCACGAAAATGGCCGAAAACAGTGGACTGAAACCCACAAAATAAGGCCAAAACAGTAATATACGAAATCTCATGAAAGTGCAGTTTACTGTAGCCCACAAAATGAGGAAAATAAAATATCTCACGAAAGTGGCCGAAAACTGTGGACTATAGCCCACAAATGAGGCTCAAACAATCAAATAAAAAATTTCACGAAAACGGCCGGAACTGTGGACTATAACCCATAAAATGTGCCCAAAATAGCAAAATACGAAATCTCATGAAAGTGATCGAAAACAGTGTACTATAGCCCACAAAATACGGGAAATAAAAAATGTAACCAAAGTGGCCGAAAACTGTGGACTATATAGCCCATAAATAAGGCTAAAACAATCAAATCCAAAATTTGACTACAACTGCCGAAATTTATGGACTATAACCCACAAAATAAGACCAAACCAGTAAAAGACGAAACCACATGAAAGTAATCGAAAACTGTTTACTATATCCCACAAAATGAGGGAAATAGAAAATCTTATGAAAGTGGCTGAAAACTGTGGACTATAGCTCACAAATGTGGCTAAAACAGGCAAATACAAAATTTCACGAAAACGGCCAGAAACTGTGGACTATAACCCACAAAATAAGGTCAAAATAGTAAAATACGAAATATCATGAAAGTGATCGAAAACAGTGAACTATATCCCACAAAATGAGAGAAATAAAAAAATCTCACGTAAGTGTCCGAAACTGTGGACAACCCTCAAAAGGGCAAAAACAGTCAAACTCAAAATTTCAAGAAAATGGCCGAAACTTTGGACTATAACCCACAAAATTGGGCCAAAACAGTAAAATACGAAATCCTCTTAAAGCAATCAAAAACAGTGTACTATAACCCACAAAATGAGAAAAATAAAAAATCTCACGAGTGTGGCCGAAAACTGTGGATCATAGCTCATAAATGAGGCAAAAACAGACAAACACAAAATTTCACGTAAACGGCCGAAACATTGGACTGTAACCCACAAAAAAAGGTCAAAACAGTAAAATACGAAATCTCATGAAAGTGATCGAAACCAATGTACTATAGCCCACAAATGAGTGAAATACAAAATCTCACGAAATTGGCCGAAAACTGGGACAGCCCACAAATGAGGCTAAAATAGTCAAATACAAAATTTCACAAAAATGGCCGAAACTATGGACTATAACCCACAAAATTGGGCCAAAACAGTAAAATACAAAATCTCATGAAGGTGATTGAAAACAATGTACAATAGCCCACAAAATGAAGGAAATAATAAATCTCACGAAAGTGGCGAAAATTGTGAACTATAGCACTCAAATGATGCTAAAACAGTCAAATACAAAATTGCACGAAAACGGGCGGAAATTGTCGACTAAAACCACAAAATGGGGATAAAACCGTAAAATACGAAATTTCATGAAAGTGATTGAAAACAGTGTACAATAGCTCTCAAAATGAGCGAAATAAAATATCTCACGAAAATGGCCGAAAATTGTGGACTATATCCCACAAAATGGGGCTAAAACAGTAAAATACGGAATCTCATGAAAGTGATAGAAAATAGTGTACTATACAGAAAGAGGGAAATATAAAATGTAACCAAAGTGGCCGAAAACTATGGACTATAGCCCACAAATAAGGCTAAAACAGTCAAATAGAAAATTTCACGGAAACGGCCGGAAATTGTGGACTATAACTCACAAAATAAGGCCAAACCAGTAAAAGACGAACCCACATGAAAGTGATCGAAAACTGTGTACTATATCCCACAAAATGAGGGAAATAAAAAATCTCATGAAAGTGGCCGAAAACTGTGGAATATAGCACATAAATGAGGCTAAAACTGGCAAATACAAAATTTCACGAAAACAGTCAGAAACTGTGGACTATAACCCACAAAATAAGGCCAAAAGAATAAAATACGAAATCTCATGAAAGTGGTCGAAAAAAGTGTACTACATCCCACAAAATGAGGAAAATAAAAAATCTCACGAAAGTGGCCGAAAACTGTGGACAGCCCACAAATGAGGCCAAAACTGTCAAATACAAAGTTCCACGAAAACGGTCGGAAACTGTGGACCATAACCAAAAAGGTGGGACCAAAACAGTAAAATACGAAATTTCATGAAAGTGATTGAAAACATTGTACTATAGCCCACAAAATGAGGGAATTAAAAAAGGTCACGAATGTGGCCAAAAATAGTGGACAGTAGCCTTCAAATGAGGTCAAAACTGTCAAATACAAAATTTCACGAAAACAGCCGGAAACTGTGCACTAAAACCCACAAAATAAGGCCAGATCAGTAATATACGAAATCTAATGAAAGTGATAGAAAACAGTGTACTATATAGCCCACAAATTGAGGGAAATAAAATATCTCACGAAAGTGGTCGAAAACTGTGCCCCCAAATTGGGCTAAAATAGTAAAATACAGAATCCCATGAAAGTGATCGAAAACAGTGTATTATAGCCCACAAGGAAAATATAAAATCTCACGAAAGAGGCCGAAAATTGTGGACTATAGTCCTCAAATGAGGCTTAAACAGTCAAATACAAAATTTCACGAAAACAGCCGGAAACTGTGCACCCACAAAATAAGGCCAAAATAGTAAAATACAAAATTTTACGAAAGCGATCGAAAACAGTGGACTACATACAAAATCGCATGAAAGTGATCGAAAACAGTGTACAAAATCCCATAAAATGAGGAAAATAAAAAATCTCACGGAAATGGCCTGAAAATGTGGACTACAACCCACAAAATTGGGCTAAAACAATAAAATACTAAATCACATGAAAGTGATCGAAAACAGTGAACTATAACCCATAGAATGAGGGAAATTAAAAATCTGACGAGAATGGCCAAAAATTGTGGACTATAGCCCACGAATGATGCTAAAACAGAAAAATACAAAATTTTACGTAAACAGTCAGAAATTGAGGACTCTAAACCACAAAATGGGGCTAAAACAGTAAAATCCGAAATCTCATTAAAGTGATCGAAAACTGTGTACTATAACCCACAAAATGAGGAAAATAAAATATCTAACCAAAGTGGCCGGAATCTGTGGGCTATAGCCGACTAATAAGGTTAAAACAGTCAAATAGAAAATTTCACGAAAATGGCTGGAAAATGTGGACTATATAACCCAAAAAATAAGGCCAAACCAGTAAAAGACGAAATCACATGAAAGTGATTGGAAACAGTGTACTATATCCCACAAAATGAGGGAAAAAAATGTCACAAAAGTGACCGAAAACTGTGGACTATAGCCCACAAAGATGGCTAAAAAATTCAAACACAAAATTTCACGAAAACGGCTGGAAACTATGGACTATAACCCAGAAAGTGGGGCCAAAACAGTAAAATCCGAAATCTCATGAAAGTGATCGAAAACATTATACTATAGCCAACAAAATGAGGAAAATAAAAAATCTCACGAAAGTGGTCGAAAACAGTGGACTGTAGCCCTCAAATGAGGCTAAAACTGTCAAATACAAAATTTCACGATAACGGCCGGAAACCGTGGACTAAAACCCACAAAATATGGCCAAAATAGTAATATACGAAATCACATGAAAGTGATAGAAAACAGTGTATTGTAGGCCACAAAATGAGGGAAATAAAATATCTCACGAAAGTGGCCGGAAAATGTGGATTGCAGCACACAAAATGAGGATAAAACACTCAAATACAAAATTCCACGAAAACGGCCGGAAACTGTGGACTATAACCCACCAAATGAGCCAAATACCGTAAAATACGAAATCTCATGAAAGTGATAAAAAATAGTGTACTATAGTCCACAAAATGAGGGAAATAAAAAATCTCACGAAAGTGGTCGAAAACTGTGGACTATAGTCCAGAAATGAGGTTAAAACAGTCAACTACAAAATTTCACGAAAACTGCAAGAAACTGTGGACTATAACCCACAAAATGAGCCAAAAACAGTAAAATACGAAATCTCATAAAAGTTATCGAAAACAGTGCAATATAGCCCACAAAATGCGGGAAATAAAAAATCTAACTAAAGTGGTCGAAAACTGTGCACAATATAGCCCACAAATAAGGCTAAAACAGTCAAATACAAAATTTCACGAAAACGGCCGAAATTTGTGGACAATAAACAACAAAATAAGGCGAAACCAGTAAAAGATGAAACCACATGAATGTAATCGAAAACAGTTTACTATATCCCACAAAATGAGAGAAATAAAAAGACTCATGAAAGTGGCCAAAAACTATGGACTATAGCACACAAATGAGGCTAAAACAGTCAAATACAAAATTTCACGAAAACGGCAGGAAATTGTGGAATATAACCAACAAAATAAGGCCAAAACAGTAAAATACGAATTCTCAAGAAAGTGATCGAAAACTATGTACTATATCCCACAAAATGAGGGAAATAAAAAATCTCACGAAAGTGGCTGAAAACTGTGGACAACCCACAAATGAGGCAAAAACAGTCAAATACAAAATTTCACGAAAATGGCCGGAAACTATGGACTATAACCCATAAAATTGGGCCAAAACTGTAAAATACAAAATCTCATTAAAGTGATCGAAAATAGTGTACTATAACCCACAAAATGAGGGAAATAAAAAATCTAACCAAAGTAGCCGAAATCTGTGGGCTATAGCCCACTAACAAGGCTAAAACAGTCAAATAGAAAATTTCACGAAAACGGTTGGAAACTGTGGACTATATAACCCAAAAAATAAGGCCAAACCAGTAAAAGATGAAATCACATTGAAGTGATCGAAAACAGTGTACTATATCCCACAAAATGAGGGAAACAAAAATTTTCATGAAAGTGGCTGAAAACTGTGGACTATAGCCCACATGTGAGGCTAATAAATTCAAATACAAAATTTTTCGAAAGTGACTGGAAACAGTGGACTATAACCCACAAAGTGGTCCAAAACCGTGAGTAAAACTGTCAAATACAAAATTTCACGAAAACGGCCGAAAACTGTGGACCCACAAAATAAGGCCAAAACAGTAATATACTAAATCACATGAAAGTGATAGAAAACAGAGTACTGTAGCCCACAAAATGAGGGAAATAAAATATCTCACGAAAGTGGCCGAAAACTGTGGATTATAGCCCACAAATGAGGCTAAAACACTCAAATTCAAAATTTCACGAAAAGCGAAAGGAAACTGCGGACTATAACCTACAAAATGAGCCAAAAACCGTAAAATATGAAATCTCATGAAAGTGATAAAAAATAATGTACTATAGCCCCCAAAATGCGGGAAATAAAAAATCTCACGAAAGTTGACGAAAACTGTGGACTATAGCCCTGAAATGAGGCAAAAACAGTCAAACACAAAATTTCACGAAAACGGCCGGAAACTGTGGACAACCCACAAAATGAGCCCAAAATAGTAAAATACGAAATCTCATGAAAGTGATCGAAAATAGTGTACTATAGCCCACAAAATGCGGGAAATAAAAAATCTCATGAAAGTGGTTGAAAACTGTGGAATATAGCCCACAAATGAGGCTAAAACAGGCAAAAAAAAAATCTCACGAAAGTGGCCGAAAACTGTGGACTATATACCCCACAAATTAGGCTAAAACAGTCAAATAAAAAATTTTCACGAAAACAGCCGAAAATTGTGGACTATAACCCACAAAATAAGGCCAAACCAGTCAAAGACGAAACCACATGAAAGTAATCGAAAACAGTTTACTATATCCCACAAAATTAAGGAAATAAAAAATCTCTTGAAAGTGGCCGAAAACTGTGGAATATAGCCCACAAATAAGGCTAAAACATGCAAATACAAAATTTCACGAAAACGGCCGGAAACTGTGGACTATAACCCACAAAATAAGGCCAAAAGAGTAAAATACGAAATCTCATGAAAGTGATCGAAAAAATTGTACTATATCCCACAAAATGATGGAAATAAAAAATCTCACGAAAGTGGCCAAAAACTGTGGATTGTAGCCCTCAAATGACGCTAAAACTGTCAAGTACATAATTTCACGAAAACGGCCGGAAGCTGTGAACTATAACCCACAAAATAAGGCCAAAACAGTAAAATACGAAATCTCAAGAAAGTGATTGAAAAAAGTGTACTATATCCCACAAAAGGAGGGAAATAAAACATCTCACAAAAGTGACCGAAAACTGTGGACAGGCCACAAATGAGGCAAAAACAGTCAAATACAAAATTTCACGAAAATGGCCGGAAACTGTGGGCTATCATAACCCACAAAATTGGGCCAAAACAGTAAATTACGAAATCTCATGAAAGTGATCAAAAATAGTGTACTATAACCCACAATATGAAGTATAAAAAATCTCACGCGAGTGGCCGAAAATTGTGAACTATAGCCCTCAAATGAGGCTAAAACAGAAAAATACAAAATTTCACAAAAATGGGCAGAAATTGCTATAAATCACAAAATGAGGCTAAAATAGTAAAATACAAAATCTCATGAAAGTGATTGAAAACAGTGTACTATAGCCAACAAAATGAGGGAAATAAAAAATCTAACCAAAGTGGCCAAAATATGCGGAATATAGCCCACTAATAAGGCTAAAATAGTCAAATAGAAAATTTCACAAAAACGGCCGGAAACTGTGTACTATATAGTTCACAAAAAATAGGCCAAACCAGTAAAAGTTGAAAACACATGAAAGTGATCGAAAACGGTGTACTATATCCCACAAAATGAGAGAAACAAAAAATCTCACGAAAGTGGCCGAAAACTATGAACGATAGACCACAAATGAGGCTAAAACATTCAAATACAAAATTTCATGAAAACAGCCAGAAACTGTGGACTACAACCCACAAAATGACCCAAAACAGAAAAATACAAAATCTCATGAAAGTGATAAAAAACAGTGTACAATAGCCCACAAAATGAGGGAAATAAAAAATCTCACTAAAGTGGCCGTAAACAGTGGACTATAGCCCTGAAATGAGGCTGAAACGGTCAAATACAAAATTTCCCAAAATTTACCGGAAACTGTGGACTATAACTCACAAAATGTGCCCAAAACAGTAAAATACGAAATCTCATGAAAGTGATCAAAAACAGTGTACTATAGCCCACAAAATGCGGGAAATAACAAATCTAACCAAAGTGGCCGAAAACTATGGACTATAGCCCACAAATAAGGCTAAAACAGTCAAATCCAAAATTTCACGAAAACGGACGGAAATTGTGGACTATCACCAGCAAAATAAGGCCAAACCAGTAAAAGATGAAACCACATGAAGGTAATTGAAAATAGTTTACTATATCCCACAAAATGAGTGAAATAAAAAATCTCATGAAAGTTGCCGAAAACTGTGGACTATAGCCCACAAATGAGGCTAAAACAGGCAAAGACAAAATTTCACGAAAACGGTAGGAAACTGTTGTCTATAACCCACAAAATAAGGCCAAAACAGGCAAATACAAAATTTCACGAAAATGGCTGGAAACTGTGTACTATATATCCCACAAAATGTGGGAAATAAAAAATCTCACGAAAGTGGCCGAAAACTGTGGACAGCCCACAAAAGAGGCAAAAACAGTCAAACACAAAATTTCACGAAAATGGCCGGAAACTGTGGACTATATAACCCACAAAATTGTGCCAAAACAGTAAAATACAAAATCTTATGAAACTGATCGAAAACAGTGTACTATATAACCCACTAAATGAGGGAAATAAAAATCTCACGAGAGTGGCCGAAAACTATGGACTATAGCCCACAAATGGGACTAAAACAGACGAATACAAAATTTCACGATAACGGCCGAAACTGTGGACTATAACCGACAAAATAAGGACGAAACTGTAAAATACGAAATCTCTTGAAAGTGATCGAAACCAAGGTACTATATCCCACAAAATGAGGTTAATAGAAAATCTCATGAATGTGGCCGAAAACTAAGGACTGTAGCCCTCAAATGAGGCTAAAACTGTCAAATACAAAATTTCACAAAAATGGCTGGAAACTGTGGACTATATATAACCCACAAAATTGGGCCAAACAGTAAATACGAAATCTTCTGAAAGTGATCGAAAACAGTGTACTATAACCCACAAAATGAGAGAAATGAAAAATCTCACGAGAGTGGCCGAAAACTGTGGACTATTCCCCACAAATGAGGCTAAAACAAACAAATACAAATTTTCACGAAAACGGACGGACACTGTGGACTATAACCCACAAAATATGGCCAAAACAGTAAAGTATGAAATATCATGAACGTAATCGAAACAGTTTACTATTTCCCACAAAATAAGGGAAATAAAAAATCTCACGAAAGTGGCCGAAAACTGTGGACAGCCCGCAAAAGAGAGAAAAACAGCCAAACACAAAATTTCACGAAAATGGCCGGAAACTGTGGACTATATAACCCACAAAATTGGGCCAAAACAGTAAAATACGAAATCTTCTTAAAGTGATCGAAAACAGTGTACTATAACCCACAAAATGAGAGAAATGAAAATTCTCACGAGAGTGGCCGAAAACTGTGGACTATTGCCCACAAATGAGGCTAAAACAGACAAATACAAATTTTCACGAAAATAGCCAGAAACTGTGGACTATATAACCCACAAAGTGGGGCCAAAATAGTAAAATACGAAATCTCATGAAAGTGATCGAAAACATTGTACTATAGCCCACAAAATGAGAGAAATAAAAAATCTCATGGAAGTGGTCGAAAACTGTGGACTGTAGCCCTCAAATGTGAGTAAAAGTGTCAAATACAAAATTTCACGAAAACGGCCGGAAACTGTGGACTAAAACCCACAAAATAAGGCCAAAACAGTAATATACGAAATCACATGAAAGTGATAGAAAATAGTGTACTGTAGCCCACAAAATGAGGGAAATAAAATATCTCACGAGAGTGGCCGAAAACTGTGGATTATTGCCCCCACAAATGAGGCTGAAATACTCAAATACAAAATTTCACAAAAACGGCAGGTAACTTTGGACTATAACCCACAAAACGAGCCAAAAACCATAAAATACGAAATCTCATGAAAGTGATAAAAAAATAATGTACTATAGCCCCCAAAATGAGGGAAATGAAAAATCCAACGAAAGTGGCCGAAAACTGTGGACAATAGCCCTGAAATGAGGCTAAAACAGTCAACTACAAAATTTCACGAAAACGGCCGGAAACTGTAGACTATAACCCACAAAATGAGCTCAAAACAGTTAAATACGAAATCTCATGAAAGTGATCGAAACAATGTACCATAAGCCCGCAAAATGCGGGAAATAAAAAATCTAACCAAAGTTGCTGAAAGCTGTGGACTGGAAAGCCCACAAATGAGGAAAAAACAGTCCAATACAAAATTTCACGAAAATGGCCGGAAACTGTGGACTATAACCCACAAAATCTCAAGAAAGTGATAAAAAATAGTGTACTATAACTCACAAAATGGGGGAAATAAAAAATCTCATGACGTGGCCGAAAGTTGTGGACTATAGCCCTCAAATGAGGCTAAAACAGAAAAAATACAAAATTTCACGAAAACGGGCGAAAATTGTGAACAATAAACACAAAATGGGGCTAAAATAATAAAATACGAAATCTCACGAAAGTGATCGAAATCAGTGTAGCCAACAAAATGAGGGAAATAAAAAATCTAACCAAAGTGGCCGAAATCTGCAGAATATAGCCCACTAATAAGGCAAAAACAGTCAAATAGAAAATTTCACCATTCGGAAACTGTGGATTATATGGCCCACAAAATAAGGCCAAACCAGTAAAAGATGAAATCCCATGAAAGTGATCGAAAATAATGTACTATATCCCACAAAATGAGGGAAATAAAAAATCTCACGAAAGTGGCCGAAAACTATGAACTATAGCCCACAAATGAGGCTAAAACTTTCAAATACAAAATTTCAGGAAAACGGCCGGAAACTGTGGACTATAACCCACAAACTGAGCTAAAACAGTAAAATACGAAATCTTATGAAAGTGATCAAAAACAGTGTACTATAGCCCACAAAATGAGGGAAATAAAAAATCTCTCGAAAGTGGCCATAAATAGTGGACTATAGCCCTGAAATGCGGCTGAAACAGTCAAATACAAAATTTCACGAAAACTGCCTAAAACTTTGGACTATAACCCACAAAATGGGCCCAAAACAGCAAAATACGAAATCTCATGATAGTGATCGAAAATAGTGTACTGCCCACAAAATGCGGGAAATTACAAATCTAACCAAAGTGGCCAAAAACTGTGGACTATATTACCCACAAATAAGGCTAAAACAGTCAAATCCAAAATTTCGCGAAAACGGCCGGAAATTGTGGACTATTACCAACAAAATATGGCCAAACCAGTAAAAGACGAAACCACATGAAAGAACTCGAAAATAGTTTACTATATCCCACAAAATAAGGGAAATAAAAAATTTCATGAAAATAGTGTACTATAGCCCACCAAATGAGTCAAATACAAAATTTTACGAAAGCGATCGAAAAGTGTGGACTACATGCCACAAATGAGGCTAAAACAGACAAATACAAAATTTCACGAAAACGCCCCAAAACTGTGGACTATAATCCACAAAGTGGGGCCAAAACAGTAAAATACGAAATCTCATGAAAGTGATCGAAAACAGTGTATTATATCCCACAAAATGAGGGAAATAAAAAATCTCAGGAAAGTGGCAGAAAACTTTGGACTATAACCCACAAATGAGGCTAAAACTGCCATATACAAAATTTCACGAAAACGGCCGAAATCTGTGGACTTTTAACCCACAAAATAAGACCAAAGTAGTAATATACGAAATCTCATGAAAGTGATAAAAAACAGTGTAATATATCTCACAAAAAGAGGGAAATAAAAAATCTGACGAAAGTGGCCGAATACTGTGGACTATAGCCCCTAAATGAGGCGAAAACAGTCAAATACGAAATTTCACAAAAACGTCCGGAAACTGTGGACTATAACCCTCACAATTGGGCCAAAACTGGAAAATACGAAATCTCAAGAAAGTGATCGAAAACAGTGTACTATAGCCCACAAAATGAGGGAAATAAACAATCTCACGAAAGTGACCGAAAATTGTGGACTATAACCCTCAAATTAGGCTAAAACAGTCAAGTACAAAATTTCACGAAAACGGCTGGAAACAGTGGACTATAACCCACAAAATAAGGCCAACATAGTGAAATACGAAAATCTCATGAAAGTGATCGAAAACAGTGTACTATAGCCCACAAAATGAGGGAAATAAAGCATCTCACGGAAGTGGCCGAAAATTGTGGACTATAGCCCTCAAATGATGTTAAAACAGTGAAATACAAAATTTCACTAAAACGGGCGGAAACTGTGCACTATAACACACAATATTGGGGTAAAACAGTAAAATACGAAATCTCATGAAAGTGATCGAAAACAGTGAACTAGCCCACAAAATAAGAGAAATAAAATATCTCACGAAAGTGGCCGAAAAATGTGGACTATAGCCCCCTAATAAAGCTAATACAGTCAAATATAAAATTTCGCAAAAACGGACGGCAACTGTGGACTATAACCCATAAAATGAGGCCAAAATAGTAAAATACGCATGAAAAAATAGTAAAATACGCATGAAAATGATCGAAAACAGTGTACTATAACCGACAGAATGAGGTAAAAACAAATTCTCACAAACGCGGTTGAAAACTGTGGACTATAGCCCTGAAATGAGGGTAAAATAGTAAAATACAAAATTTCACGAAAACGGCCACAAACTGTGGACTATAACCCACAATATGAGGCTAACACAGTCAAATACAAAATTTCACGAAAACTGCCGTAAACTGTGGACTACAACCCACAAAATGTGGCCGAAACTGTAAAATACGAAATTTCGTGAAAGTGAAAAAAAACGGTGTATTATAGCCCACAAAATGAGGGAAATAAAAATCTAGCGAAAGGAGCCAGAAACTGTGGACTATAGCCCTGAAATCAGGCCAAAACAGTCAAAAACAAAATTTCACGAAGCTGGCCGAAAATTGTGGACTATAGCCCACAAATGAGACTAAAACAGTCAAATACAAAATTCCATGAAAACAACCGGAAACTGCAGACTATAACCTACAAAATGAGGCCAAAATTGTAAAATACGAAGTCTCATGAGAGTGATCGAAACAAATGATGCTAAAACAGTCAAATACAAAATTTCACGAAAAACGGACTGAAACTATGGACTATAACCCACAAAATGAGGCCAAAATAGTAAAATACGAAATCTCATGAAACTGATTGAAATTAGTGTACTATATCCCACAAAATGAGGGAAATAAAATATCTCACAAAGTGGCCGAAAACTGTGGACTATAGCCCTCAAATGAGGCTAAAACTGTCAAATACAAAATTGCACGAAAACGGCTGGACACTGTGGACTAAAACCCACAAAATAAGGTCAAAACAGCAATATACAAAATCTCAAGAAAGTGATAGAAAAAAGTCTACTATAGCCCACAAAAAGAGGGAAATAAAAAATCTCACGAAAGTGGCAGAAAACTGAGTACTGTAGCCCACAAATGAGGCTAAAACAGTCAAATACAAAATTTCACGAAAACGGCCGGAAACTGCGGACTATAACCAACAAAATGAGGCCAAAATAGTAAAATACGCATGAAAGTGATCGAAAATAGTGTATTATTGCCCACAAAATGAAGGTAAATAAAAATACTCCCCAAAGCGGCCGAAAACTGTGGACTATGGCCGACAAATGAGACTAAAACAATCAAATAGAAAATTTCACAAAAACGGCTGAAAACTGTGGACTATAACCCATAAAATGAGGCTAAAATAGTAAAATACAAAATTTCACGAAAATAGCCATAAACTGTGGACTATATAACCCACAAAATGTGGCTGAAACTGTAAAATATGAAATCTCGTGAAAGTGATCAAGAACTGTGTACTTTATAGCCCACAAAATGAGGGAAATATATTATCTCACGAAAGTGGCCGAAAACTTTGAACTATAGCCCTCAAATGAGGCCAAAACTGTCAAATACAAAATTTTACGAAAACGGCCGGAAACTGTGGAATATAACCCAAAAAGAGGGGCCAAAATAGTAAAATACGAAATCTCATGAAAGTGAATGAAAACATTGTACTATAGCCCACAAAATGAGGGAATTAAAGAAGGTCACGAAAGTGGCTGAAAACAGTGGACTGTAGCCCTCAAATGAGGCCAAAACAGTCAAATACAAAATTTCACGAAAACGACCGGAAACTGTGGACTAAATCCTACAAAATAAGGCCGGATCAGTAATATACGAAATCTCATGAAAGTGATAGAAAACAGTGTACTATATAGCCCACAAAATAAGGAGAATAAAATATCTCACGAAAGTGGCCGAAAACTGTGAACTATTTACCCACAAATTGGGCCAAAATAGTAAAATACAGAATCTCATGAAAGTGATCGAAAACCGTTTATTATATCCCACAAAATGAGGGAAATAAAAAATCTCACGAAAGTGGCCGAAAACTGTGGACTATAGCCCTCAAATCAGGCTAAAACAGTCAAATACAAACTTTCACCAAAACGACCAGAAACTGTGCACTATAACCCACAAAATAAGGCCAAAACAGTAAAATACAAAATTTTACGAACGCGATCGAAAACAGTGGACTACATACGAAATCTAATGAAAGTGATCGCAAACAGTGTACAATATCCCCTAAAATGAGTGAAATAAAAAATCTCACGAAAGTGGTCGAAAACTGTGGACAGCCCACAAATGAGGCTAAAACCGTCAAATACAAAATTTCCCAAAAATGGCCGGAAACTTTGGACTACAACCCACAAAATTGGGCTAAAACAATAAAATACTAAATCTCTTGAAAGTGATCGAAAACAGTGAACTATATGATGGAAATTAAAAATCTAACGAGAGTGGCCGAAAATTGTGGACTATAGCCCTCAAATGATGCTAAAACAGAAAAATACAAAATTTCACGAAAACGGGTGGAAATTGTGGACTATAAACCACAAAATGGGGCTAAAACAGTAAAATATGAAATCTCATGAAAGTGATGAAAACAGTGTACTATAACCCACAAAATGAGGGAAACAAAAAATCTAACCAAAGTGGCCGCAATTTGTGGGCTATAGCCCACTAATAGGGCTAAAACAGTCAAATAGAAAATTTCACGAAAACGGCCGAAAACTGTGGACTATATAACCCAAAAAATAAGGCCAAACGAGTAAAAGACGAAATCACATGAAAGTGATCGAAAACAGTGTACTATATCCCACATAATGAGGGAAATAAAAAATCTCACGAAAGTGGCCGAAAACTGTGGACTATAGCCCACAAATGAGGCTAAAAAATCAAATACAAAATTTCATGAAAACGGCTGGAAACTTTGGACTATAACCCAGAAAGTGGGGCCAAAACAGTAAAATACGAAATCTCATAAAAGTGATCGAAAACATTGTACTATAGCCATCAAAATGAGGGAAATAAAAAATCTCACGAAAGTGGTCGAAAACTGTGGGCTGTAGCCCTCAAATGAGGATAAAACTGTCAAATACAAAATTTCACGAAAACGGCCGGAAACTATGGACTAAAACCGACAAAATATGGCCAAAACAGTAATATATGAAATCACATGAAAGTGATAGAAAACAGTGTACTGTAGCCATAAAATGAGGGAAATAAAATATCTCACGAAAGTGGCCGAAAATGTGGATTATAGCCCACGAATGAGGCTAAAACATTCAAATACAAAAATTCACGAAAATGGTCGTTAACTGTGGACTATAACCCACAAAATGAGCCAAGTACAGTAAAATATGAAATCTCATGAAAGTGATCAAAAACAGTGTACTATAGCCCACAAAATGAGGAAAATAAAAAAATCTCACGAAAGTGGCCGCAAACTGAGGACTATAGCCCAGAAATGAGGCTAAAACAGTCAAATACAAAATTTCACGAAAATGGCAAGAAACTGTCGACTATAACCCACAAAATGAGCCCAAAACAGTAAAATATGAAATCTCATGAAAGTGATCGAAAACAGTGTAATATAGCCCACAAAATGCGGGAAATAAAAAATCTAACCAAAGTGGCTGAAAACTTTGGACTGTATAGCCCACAAATAAGGCTAAAACAGTTGATATGGCTAAAAATAGGGTTAAATCAGAACCGTCCAAATCGGGCGCGAATCCTAAAGCCTGGGGTAACATGGTAATTTCACTTACAAACGGGTCTGAAGTGGGTACTGGGTCTTCTTACCAAAAGCCCAGTAACCCACAAACTGATCCATCCCAACTGGGTGCGGGTTTCAACTCGCAACAAACCCGATCCAGCAGGATAGAATTAGGGTTTCTGATTAATCCTAATCAACGGCCTTGATTCATATCTATCCTTTTACTGGGAATTAGGGATTACATTCCTAATCTGATCCCAAAGGCGGCTATAAATACCCCCCCATCCACCACCATTAGGAGGTAATCAATCTTTTGCCAATTTACGCTCTTTTATAATCTTCTCTGATTACTGACTTGAACGTCGGAGGGTGCGTCGCCGGGATCAACTCCAGTGTATCGCACTTTTTGTAGGTGAACGGCGGGAGTCAACGGTCAAACTCTGGCGGAAAAGGTTAAGGTTTGATTATTCAGTTTCCCTAAGAATCTACAAATACTGTCTGTTTGCCCCCACACCAGATTCAGCGGTAACAGATTGGCACCGTCTGTAGGAACCAACGAATAGCAGCCCTTCCTCTTCCCGTTGGTCAGATCTTACCCAGCCATGCCTCCAAAGAAACTTAGATCTAGGGGGTCCAACCGTGGACCTACTCCTCAACAGGAGAACCCCCTAGAAATGGTCCAGCCACAAGGACTCCCTCCTCAACCTGACCAAGCCCCGCAGCAGGACCAACTTCCTCCTCAGAATCTTCAACCCCCTCGCAGTCAAACCGGTCCCCAGAATGCTGGTGCGGGGGGCTCCCGTCCCAATCCTCAGAAACAACCTTTCCAACAGGATTGCATCTCCGTACACAACCCCTCTACTGACTCCATGGCATACCATAACCCCTGAGCTTCCGATGACCTTCGCAATACCATCCTCAATCGGCAGAAGGAAGAGGATCTTCTCCACCGTTTGGATGAAAGGCGGGCCTGAGAGGGAGCCTCCCGCCAACAACGTCCAAATGAGCGATCTCCTCATCCCCAAGACTACAGAAGGTTCCCTCCTCGGCGAGGGCGGAGAGAGTCCCCCAACCACCATAGGAGAAGACCTCACTCTCCTGCTGGTCGACAACCTCCGAGGAACGATGACGCACCCATCACTCGTGCCGAGTTCCAGCAATTCCAGGCAACCGTCTTACAAGCCCTTAATCTCCGACCCAACAACAATGCTCTGAGGGTCCCCACTCCTCCTCTGGTCCAAAGTCCTCACCGACGGTCCCTAACTCCTCCCCCAGCACCTAGCAACCCCCAGCACACTCCTAGTCCTCGCCACTACCGGAGCTACCGTCGTCGTAGCCCTCGCTCTCCCTCATACGAAGATGAGTCCAAAGGCTCGTTTGATTACCGTCAAAGGGATGACACTGTCTACCGTCGTCTCCATGAAAGAGAGGCGCTTGGGTCAGCTAGACAGAGAAGAAGAGCTTAGAGGAAGGACCCTCCGTCCAAACCGACCTCCTTTCTCTCGAACCATCATGGAGGTGCCCGTTCCAATAGGCTTCAAGCCTCCATAATTCGAGACTTATTCTGGGGAGTCTGACCCCGTGGACCACATCGAAAGCTTTAAGACCCTCATGCTAATCCACCAAGCTTCCGATGCCCTGCTGTGCAAAACCTTCCCCGCCACTCTCAAGGGTCCGGCTCAGGAATGGTACTCTCGCCTCGCCCCATCCTCAATATTCTCCTTCGAGCAATTCGAGACCCTCTTCGTCACCCACTTCGTAAGTAGCCACCGAATTGAGAAGACCAGCATTTCGCTGCTCTCCCTCAACCAGAAGAAGGGTGAAAAGCTGAGAGACTATGTGAAATGGTTCACTGCGGAAGCTAGGTCCATCGCTTCCCTCGACCAGTCGGTCACTGCAGCAGCATTCCAATCAAATGTCCTTAACTCCAGCCTTCGGTCCTTCCTTACCAAGAAGCATTCGCAGAACTTCTCCGACCTCCTCCTCCTAAGCGAGAAGTATATCCGGGCTGAGGAAGCTAAGCATCGCCCCACCTTTGAGGGGCCTTCCTCGGAACCAAAAGAAAGGCGGGTGAAGAAGAGGGAGCCAAGAAGCTCTAGAAGGACAATGGCAGTTAGCGCCGCCCTCTCCCCAGATTTGAGAAATTCACTCCTCTTAATGCCAACATTTCCACTATTCTCATGGAAGTTGAGAAGGAAGGAGTGATACCTCCTGCCCCGAAGATGAACACCCCTGGCAAGAAGAGGGACAAAGAGAAGTGGAGCCACTATCACCGGGACCATAGCCATAACACCAACGATTGTCGGGCCTTGAAGAACGAGATCGAGGCCCTGATCCGGAGGGGTCCGCCAGCCAAACTCGTGAGAAAGGACCGAACTGATCTTCCTCCGCCCCGTCGGGGGGCTAACAAGCGTCCTGAACGATGCGATGAAACACCCGAATTCGAAGAGGAACATATCCTGCACCTCATTCATGGAGGCCCCATAGGGGGCTCCTCCAACTCCTTTCGAAAGGCATTTATAAGATAAGTCAATTCGGTTCACGGCATCCCTCGCCCTAAAGGCCTCAGAGTACCAGTCACATTCTCAGATGAAGATCTCAAAGGGGTCCGAACCCCCCATTGTGACGCACTTGTGATCAACCTCTATATGGCGAACTTTAAAAAGGAGAGGATCCTAGTGGACAATGGAAGCTCCATTAACATTCTCTTCCTCGCGACTTTCCGAGGGCTCAAGTTGTCCCGAGACAGGCTTAAGCCGGCCGGCTACACGCTCCATGGGTTCACGGGAGTGCCAGTGACTGTCGAATGGGTAATTACCCTCGACGTAACCGCTGGCAAAACTCCTACTACCCGTACGGAGCCAATGGATTTTATGGTCGTTGATGTCCCCGCCGCTTATAATGTCATCCTAGGCTGACCCGCCCTAGCTGCTCTCGAAGCTGTCCCCTCGGCTTATCACCTCAAGATGAAGTTCCCCACCCAGGCAGGAGTAGGGGAAGTAAGAGGCAGTCAAGAAATGGCCCGCAAATGCTACATGACCTCTACTGGGGGACCAGTCCTCTCCCTCGAAACTCTTGAAATTCCCCAAGAGAGTGTCCGACCGACGTCCGAGCCGGTGGATGAATTGGAGGAAGTGCTCTTCTCTGAGCAGGACCCGAGCCGCAAGTTCTTTATCAGCAAGACCCTCCCATCTGCCCTATGCTCCGACATAGTCCAATGCATTAGAAAGAACCACGACCTCTTCACATGGTCGGCTACCGACATGCCAGGAATCTCCGAAGAGCTCCTCGTCCACCATTTGAGTGTTGCACCGGGGTCCAAACCGGTTCAACAGAAGAGGCGCAAATTTGCTCCCGAGCACCAATAAGTTATAAAAGAAGAGGTGGACAAGCTCCTTAAGGCTCGGTTCATACAGGAGGTCAATTATCCCGAATGGCTCTCAAATGTTGTGATGGTAAAGAAGGCCAACAGGAGCTAGAGAAACTGCATCGATTTTACCGACCTGAATAAAGCATGCCCCAAAGATCCATTCCCTCTTCCAAGCATCGACACCCTGATTGACACCACTTCGGGCCATGAGCTTCTCAGCTTCATGGACGCTTTTTCCGGGTACAATCAAATCCGCATGTTTCCCCGGATATTCCGAAGACCTCCTTTGTTACCGACCAGTGCCTCTACTGCTACAAGGTGATGCCTTTCGGGTTGAAGAATGCAGGCGCCACCTATCAATGCCTCGTTAACAAAGTCTTCCAAAATCAGATCGGCCGCAACATGGAGGTGTATGTTGATGATATGCTTGTGAAGAGCATCCATGGGGCTGACCATGTCACCGATCTACAAGAGGCGTTCGATGTACTCAGGAAGCATGATATCTCAATCCGAACAAGTGTGCGTTCGGAGGCTTGTCGGGAAAATTCCTAGGCTTCATGGTCAGCCAAAGAGGAATCGAAGCCAACCCCGAGAAGATCAAAGCCATACTGGACATGGCTCCCCCCAAGAATGTGAAAGAGGTTCAGAAGTTGACAGGACGCCTCACTACCATAGGGCATTTCCTTTCTAAGTCAGGGGAGAAGTGCCTTCCCTTCTTCAAAGCACTCAGAGGGGCCAAGTGCTTCAAATGGGGTCAGCAGCAGCAAGAATCCTTCGATCAGCTCAAAGCCTACCTAGTCAATCCCCCTCTTCTCAGCAAGCCTATCCCCAGGGAAACCCTCTACCTCTACTTAGCTGCCTCCGAACAGACCCTCAGTGCTGTCTTGGTAAGGGAAGAAGACAGGGCTCAGAAGCATATCTATTATGTAAGCAAGGTACTTCGGGATGCCGAGCTTCGTTATCCAAGGCTAGAGAAGATGGCATACGCCTTGGTTATGGCAGCTAGAAAGCTTCGCCCATATTTTCAGTCCCACTCGGTGGTCGTTCTTACCGACAAACCGCTGAAGCAAGTCCTTCACAAGCCGGAGACATATAGCCGTCTTATGAAGTGGTCAATCGAGCTGAGCCAGCATGATATATCATACCAGCCTCGGACTGCATTCAAAGCTCAGGCCTTAGCTGAATTCATAGTTGAGAGCACCATTTCCGAGGTCAGTCAAGCAGCAAACGGACCTCCTATTTGGACGGTATATGTAGATGGATCCTCTTGCACCGAAGGGAGCAGAGCCGGGGTCATTCTGTCAGGCCCAGATGACTTCGTTCTCCAATACTCCCTCCGCATCAACTTCAATGCCTCCAACAATGAAGCGGAGTATGAAGCCCTTATAGCCGGTCTCGGCCCGCAAAGCAGGGGCACAACGTCTCCGGATATTTAGTGACTCTCAACTGGTCGTAAATCAAGTCTTGGGCAAGTACGAAGCACGAGATGACCGAATGGCTAAGTATCTAGCCAAGGTCCAAAATCTTATGGCTCTATTCGAAGAGGCACTTATTCAGCGAATCCCCAGAGAGAAAAATTCCCAAGCAGATGCCCTCTCCAAGTTAGCCTCTTCTTCCCTCTAAGGTCTCGAGCAGACTGTCCTGATTGAGGTACTCCTAAGGCCAAGCATAGAAGAAGAAACTTCTGACTCGATGGAGTCACTGCCTGTTCAACTTCAGGATAATTGGATGAAACCCCTGATAGAATTCCTAAGGGATGGGCTCCTCCCCGAAGACTCGAAAGAAGCTCGTCGAGTCAGACTCAGAGCGGAGCGGTACACCCTTGTTGAGGGGGTCCTGTACAAATGCTCCTTCACTCAAATAGACGGCAGACCCTACTTGAGGGGCCTTTCCCCGGAACAAGCCACATATGCCTTACAAGAGCTTCACGAAGGCATAGGCGGAGCACATTCAGGGTCCAGATCACTCACCCGGAAGGTATTGAATTATGGATACTTCTGGCCTACCCTCCTCCAAGACGCCGAACGACACGTTCGGCAATGCAGCTCTTGTCAAAAGTATTCCAACTTCATAGCCTACCCCAAGCTCAGCTCACCTCCCTATCAAGTCCGATCCCTTTTGCAATATGGGGGATGGATTTACTGGGACCGTTTCCCCCAGCTCCCGACCAGCTCAAATTCTTAGTCGTGGCAATCGACTACTTTTCAAAGTGGATAGAGGCCGAGCCCTTGGCTACAATCACCGAGAACAAAGTACTTAAATTCTTCTGGAAGAGCATCATCTGCAGGTTCGGCGTCCCTCGAGTCCTTATAACAGACAATGGAACACAATTTACAGGGGCTGCATTCCGAGCTCTATGTGAAGACCTCGCCATCCAACAATGCTTCTCCTCCGTCTCCCACCCACAGTCAAATGGTCGAGTAGAAAATGCCAACCGAAAAATCCTCTTCGGTATTAAGAAGAGGCTGGATAAGTCCGCTAAAGGCTTATGGGTTGATCAGCCCCCTAACGTACTGTGGAATTACCGCACTACGAAACGGACCCCTACAGGAGAGTCGCCATTTAATCTCACCTATGGATCTGAAGCTGTGATCCCCTTGGAAGTCGATGTACCCTCTCCTCGCCTCATTGCCTATGAAGAAGAGCAGAATGCCAGGGAGCTTTGGATGAATTTGGATTTGATTGATGATCTCCATGAAAGAGCCTCGATTCGCCAACAAAGCTACCGAAGGAGGATCGAGCTGGCCTACAACAAGAGGGTCTGTCCCACCGACCTCAAAGAAGGGGACTTGGTCCTCAAAAAGTTAGCTATCTCATTCTCCAGTCAGAAGAACAAGCTAGCCCCAAATTGGGAAGGACCCTACAAGATCACCAAAGTGGTTCGGCCCGGGACATACCATCTAGAAGACCTTGAAGGAAGAGAGATTCCCAGGACCATCTCTTGAAGTACCAAGAGAGCGCATGAACGCCTCTCTGAGTACCTTCAGATGTCGAACCGTTCCTTTCCCTTCACTTGTATTTTACTTTCGCTTCTTTATTTCTCCAATGTAATAACGGCTCGCAACTTAGAAACAGCCGACTATTAGTTTTCAATAAAGAACATTTTTCTCCATATCTTACTTGTGAATTGCTTGTATCTCTCTATTTTTACCTTCTTTATACTCTAACAACGAGTTCGGAGTCCAACACTTGGCTCGACTCCGCTTCGCAAGCTCGCTCTTAAGCAAGCTAGAAGTAGTTCGCCATTCGGAATTGCTCCCAAAACCGTTGAAATATACTCAAACGACGAGTTCCGAGTCCAATACTTGGCTCGACTCCGCTCCGCAAGCTTGCTCTTAAACGAGCTAGAAGCGGTTCGCCATTCGGAATTGCTCCCACAACCGTTGAAACATACTCAAACGACGAGTTCGGAGTCCAACACTTGGCTCGACTCTGCTTCGCAAGCTTGCTATTAAGCAAGCTAGAAGTGGTTCGCCATTCGGAATTGCTCCCAAAACAGTTGAAACATACTCAAACGACGAGTTCGGAGTCCAACACTTGGCTCGACTCCGCTTCGCAAGCTCTCTCTTAAGCGAGCTAGAAGCGGTTCGCCATTTGGAATTGCTCCCACAACCGTTGAAACATACTCAAACGACGAGTTTGGAGTCCAACACTTGGCTCGACTCCGCTTCGCAAGCTCGCTCTTAAGCAAGCTAGAAGTGGTTCGCCATTCGGAATTGTTCCTACAACCGTTGAAACATACTCAAACGACGAGTTCGGAGTCCAACACTTGGCTCGACTTCGCTTCGTAAGCTCTCTCTTAAGCGAGCTAGAAGCAGTTCGCCATTCAGAATTGCTCCCACAACCGTTGAAACATACTCAAACGATGAGTTCGGAGTCCAACACTTGGCTCGACTCCGATTTGCAAGCTCGCTCTTAAGCGAGCTAGAAGTGGTTTGCCATTCGGAATTGCTCCCACAACCGTTGAAATATACTCTCGCTTCGCCGCCGCGTGCGAAATTCCTACAACTATACTAAACATAGGAGAAGCTGATGCTAGGTCTACCATTCGTATACTAGTCTTGGTACACTGCATCTCTTGATCCTCGCAGATTGGAAGGTCATTGATATGAATTTGCTATATTCTTCGTGTTTCCTCAAGAGAAGATATCAGCTTCAAACATGAACTTGTTAGAGGCTTCGGTGACTTCCCGGCCTGGACAATTCTTAGTTTTATGACGAAGCAGAGTCGAAAATCTGCGACCGACCTAGTCCTTGATCAAATACTAGACTATGAAATCACCTCTAGAATCTCGTACAATATGACCAATGCCCAGGACTCTGAGGAGCTAACCTCTAGTTCTTATGGTTCGTTTAAAGTTGAAGTAATCCTCCAAAAGGCGGCTCTCCACTGCAAGAAACTCACTCTCACAGATTCACGAGCCAAGAGGATCAAAGCAGTGCTCGGCACGCCTAGTTGAGCGCTCTTGGCACCGACGCCCAAACAAGCAAAAACCTTGCTCTGGACCTTGGCATGCCTAGTCGAGCGCTCTTGGCACCGATGCCCAAACAAGCAAAAATCTTGCTCTGGACCTCGGCACGCCTAATCGAGCGCTCTTGGCACTGACGCCCAAACAAGTAAAAACCTTGCTGTGGACCTCGGCATGCCTAGTCGAGCGCTCTTGGCACCAACGCCCAAACAAGCAAAAATCTTGCTCTAAGACCTCGGCACGCTTTGCCGAACGCTCTTGGCACCGACGCCCAAACAAGAAAAAATCTTGCTCTAGGACTTCGGCACACAATGCCGAGCGCTCTTGGCACCGAGGCCCAAACGAGCGAAAGTCTAGCTCCGAACCTCAGCACGCTAAAGATAGTCACGAGTAACACAACAACAGAAGGGATTCAGAAATGCACAAGTTCAAGAAAGAAAGATGAACATCATTTCGATTAAGTGTGGGGAGACAATTACAAAGCGGCATCTTCTTTACAACTAAGCTACAAGACTTCCAAAAGCAAAAACTATAATGCTGACTCGTTACACTTAGACGAACTGCAAAAATGGGAAAACAAAAAATCTTCAATGCTTCCTTGGTGCAGGGATGTTTCGCTTCAAAGACACCCAAGGGCGGCGACGCTTGACCCCAGTGTTCGTCCCTAAGCCAGCGAATTGAGAAGTGTCTTCGGTGCTGCTCCTAACAGATGCGCCGACAGACGCCCGCTCGATGAAATTGCCACGCCGCTCTGGGCATCACCCGGACTTGGTCGGCCTATGGGCGAATGTGTCGCGAGCTCGTAAAATGAAATGCCTCGCTCGCCTTCTTCGCAAGTGCAGGAAGTGCTCCTGACATTAATTGGCCCTGAGCGCGGCTTTAGGCGAGCCACTTCAACCTCCCGCTCAGCGATCCTTTGTCTCAGAGAGTCGTCTCCTACGTCTAACTTGAAGCGAAGAGGTACGATGGAGCTCGGAATGCTAGGGCGACTGGCGATAATCCGGCGAAGGTGGGTGACTTCGATGCCCCTATCCACTGTGGCTCTTTTCAGCACGTCGACCTCCGCCGTTAGCTCGTCATGTTCGATCATCAGCCTGCCCACTGCCTTGGTCAGCTCCTCTTCCTCTGCCAGAAGTTCAGCCTCCACAATCTGCAAGTGGTGAACTTCGGTAAGCATATCGTCCCTCTCCGTTGTCATCTTCGACAGAGAGAGTTGGAGACACTTCAACCTTAGCCCATTAGTGAAGGCTATCGACGAGCCATCCTCCTCGTCTACGGGAGGAATCTCGGCGAGCCGACCCTCTAGTCACCGAATCTCGATGTTCCGTCGGCTCAAGATCACCTGCAAGTGGTTCCACTCGCTCTCAGCCCTGCGCAACCCCAACTCGACTTCATAAAGGTGCTCTCGGCACCTGGCCAAAAATAGCCTCGTTAACCCCAAGTTGGCCTCGGAACAAAACTCCTCCCCAGAGCGAGTAGGTTCGGCTGAGTGGGTCACCTCGGCAAGCTGGAAAGATCAAAGCAAATAACGGGGCTTAGTAAATAGTCACAAGTTTACTCCTCATCCGGTCCCTGAACAAAAGCTACATGCACCGAAGGCAAAAGTTCTTTATCTAAACACTTAGTCGAATTTCAAGCTCAAAAGTTCTTTGTCTAAACACGGGGTCGAGCTCAAAAGTTTCTTTCATTCATCACAAAAAATGCGGTGGCCAGTCCGCAATTAGGCAATACAGGACAAGACAAAACTCAAAAGACAAAAAAAAAGAAAACAAAAAGAGGAGAAATCAAGGGTCGACCTCTTTCCTGGGGCGTCGAGAGTGGATGGGGACAGACCCCCCCAATGGGGCCTGAATTGCCAGCGGGGTCACTACGGTAACCTGCACCTCGCCGACGACCTCAACCTCGCAATCGTCCTCCTCGTCGCCTTCTTCTACTTCTTCCTCCGACTCAGGGTCGAAGCCCTCGACATGGCCCGGGAACAGCCTCCACCCCGAGCAATCCACCTCAGGGTATCGCTCCGACACCTGAGAGATGGCTTGGGCATAGGCCTTGGCTATGTTTTGGGCAAGGAAGCCATGCGCCTTCGCCATGGTGGCCTCTTCAGCCCCCTTTACCACGACATCCTTGGTCATCGCCGCCTCGGCCAGCTGCTTGGCCGACTCCTCCTTCTGCCGCAGAAGGTCAGCCTTGAGCTTCGCGACCAGGCCTTCGAGGTACTCGAGCCTCGCCGACCTCCCCTCGGACTCGACCCTAAGCTTGTCGAGCTCTGTGCCCATTCGAGCCTTTTCGGTCCGAGCCCGGTCGGTCTCTTGCTTCAACTCCTTCTCCAACTCCATCATCTTTTTCAAAAGATGACCGAAGTGGACGACGATCTACAACAAAACAACAAAAAGTGAAAAGAGTTAGAAAAATCAAGAGTGAAAGTAATTAACAAAAGCATAAATTCGACACTTACCGAAACCGCCGAGCGCACGATCTCGATGGCGTCGTCGCCCGCCAGGCCGGCCTCCATGGTGGCTCGGTCCTTTGGCATTGCCAGGTGTTTGACCACCTGCATACTCGCCAAGGAGTCACCAAGGAACCCATCATGCTTCCGAACCTGCCAGTCCAGAATGTGGATCCTCTTGTGCTCCTCAGTCAGGAGCTCCTCGACTGTCACTGTCAGCGGGGGCATCTCCATCCCGAGAGCTGCGGAGATCGGGAAGTCCCCTGCCTCGGTAGATGCGCAGGCTACTCCTGTGGCTGGGGTCGGGGTCACCACAGCTGGAGGCTCCACCCCATCGGCTACGCTCGCGCCGCTCGGAGCCTTCGCTGGCGGCAGCTTGGTGGAAACCCTCTTGCGCTTCTTCGGCGCCTTACTTCCGAGGGCAGACCTCTATGCCATTTCCGCATCGAAATCCATTACCTCTGCATCAAATAAGAAGCCGGTTACAAACACAAGTTAGAATAAGCAAAGTATTAAAAAAAATGAATAAGGACGTAGAAAGAGCCACGTAATGGGGTCTACGTGGCTGAGCCCTCCCCTGAAGAGAATGTCTTCAGTTAGCTCTCTCCAATCATACTTCGGCCTATCTAGAAGAGTCTGAACTGCCTCCTCTTCTTGGGGGTGAAGCACCGGTAACTCCTTCACTCGCCTCGACACCTCCTCCACGAAACTGGTAGGTATGGGCCATGCCTCTGCGCTCCGCACTATAAGGTACTTATCTCGCCAGTGCTTGATGGAGTCGGGGCAGACGACGAGCCGACCTCCGTGCCTCGGAGCTAGGTAGTACCGGAACTCTGACCGGTTCTGCTGATGAAGCCGGTAGATAGTCTGGAGTACCCTCAGCTTTGGCTCGATCCCAGCCATTTGGCAGTGGAGTACGAACCCATTGATAACTCTCCATGCGTTCGACATCAGTTGAATGGGGCTGACCCCAAACCACCTCAGCACTTGGATCGCGAACGGGTGGAGAGGTAGCCGAGCCCCGGCGATGAAGGCATCGACTGGCCAGAAACACGTATTTACTGGCATCGGCGAATTTGACCTAACCCCTGCACCCGGCAGCATAAGCTCGTACTCCTCCGGAATTTGGAAGCAACTCCGGATCACTACCAAATCCTCCAGGCTAAGGATCGATACCATTTCATCAGCCTTGGAGGTCTCCCTTATCTCGTTTTCCTCGAAGGCTTTCCCCCTCCCGTGAATAATACGCTCGGCATCCTCCCCCGGAAGTTCTCGAACTATTTGAAGTCCGGTCAATGGCCCTGGCATCCTGCCGAACGGCCCCATACGCTTCGGATCCTCTACTAAAGTGTCCCGGCCTGAAACCCTCTTGCCCTTGTCTTGGCGACCTATCTGACTCGGAGAGGGGGCATCGGCAGCAGGAGAGGAGGGCTCGGAGATAGGAGAAAGGGACATATTTATACTTGGGGAAAAAACTAAGTATAATTTACCTCTGAAGTGACAGGAACGGTCGGAAATTTCGTCGGAAAGCGATGGATGATCACCGTGAGCTCTCACTAACGCAAATTCACCGCCTGAGTAACTTGGCACACGAAACGAGGTTGATGGGCCCACAGAGCCAGCCCATTTACACAAGACGACAAAATGACCTGAACCGTCACATTATTTACCGTGCCTAGCTGTACTATCGCATTAATGACTGTCACATCTGTCAGAGTTGTCAGAAGATCAGCCGCCATCGCATTAATGACTGTCACACCTGACAGAAGGTCAGCAGCCGCCAACTCAGCCTGATGTTTCCTATGTTGCCAAAAATCACAACCCAAGACCTCGGCACAAGCTGCCGAGCGTTCTAGCCAGCGACCATGTTACATGGAAAAAAGTGGACCTCGGCACACGCTGCCGAGCATTCTTGCCACCAACCATGTTACACGGAAAAAAGTGGACCTCGACACATGTTGCCGAACGTTCTTGCCACCTACCATGTTACATGGAAAAAAGTGGACCTCGGCACACGCTGCCGAGCGTTCTTGCCACCGACCATCTTACATGGAAAAAAGTGGACCTCAGCACATGCTGCCGAACGTTCTTGCCACCGACCATGTTACATGGAAAAAAGTAGACCTCGGTACACGCTGCCAAGCATTTTTGCCACCGACCATGTTACATGGAAAAAAGTGGACCTCGGCACTTGCTGCCGAACGCTCTTACCACCGACCATGTTACATGGAAAAAAGTGGACCTCGGCACACGCTGCCGAGCGTTCTTACCACCGACCATGTTACATGGAAAAGTTGGACCCCGGCACATGCTACCGAGCATTCTTGCCACCGACCATGTTGCGTGGGGAAAATGGACCTCGGCACATGTCGCCGAGCACTCTTGCCACCGACCCTCTTACATGAAGAAGAAGTGCCCGGACTTCAGCAAAGATCCGTCGAACACCCTCTTCGCTCTTTGACAAGAGATGCCGAACCCCCGTGGACCTCGGTCTCCTTCATGGCGAGCGTTAGGAGGGGGTCGGCAACGAAGTTGAAGTTTCTAAGCCATTAAAACAGTGAAACTACACCTCAAAGGCTGACCAAACTCAGTCTTCGGGAGTGGGGGGCTCATGATATGGCTAAAAATGGGGTTAAATCAGAACCGTCCAAACTTGGTGCGAATCTTAAAGCCTGAGGGTAAAAAGGTAATTTCACCTACAAATGGGTTTGAAGCGGGTACTGGGTCTTCTCCTCTAAGACCCACCAACCTGCAAACGGATCCATCTCAGCTGGGTGCGGGTTCCAACCCGCGATGAACCCAGTCCATCAGGATAGAATTAGGGTTTCTGATTGCATTCAATCAACGTTCCTGATTCGCTCTATCCTTTCACTGGGAATTAGGGATTACATTCCTAATCTGATCCCAATGGCGGCCATAAATACCCCCCATCTACCACCATTAAGAGGTAATCAATCTTTTGCCAATTTACGCTCTCTCATAATCTTCTCTGATTACTGACTTGAGCATCGGAGGGTGCGTCGCCGGGATCAACCCTAGTGTCTCGCACTTCTTGCAGGTGAACGGCAGGAGTCAACAGTCCAACTCCGGCGAAAAAGGTTAAGGTTTGATTATTCAGTTTCCCTAAGAATCCATAAATACTATCTGTTTGCCCCCACACCAGATTTAGCGGTAACAGTGGTCGAAAATTATGGACTATAGCCCACAAATGAGGCTAAAACAGTCAAATATAAAATTTAACGAAAACAGCCAGAAACTGTGGACTACAACCCACAAAATAAGGCCAAACCAGTAAAAGACGAAATCACATGAAAGTGATCGAAAACAGTGTACTATATCCCACAAAATAAGGGAAATAGAAAATCTCACGAAAGTGGCCGGAAAATGTGAATTATAGGCCACAAATGAGGCTAAAATAGTCAAATACAAAATTTCACGAAAATGGTCGGAAACTGTGGAATATAACTCACAAAATGAGGATAAAACATTAAAATACGAAATCTCATGAAAGTGATCGAAAACAGTGGACTATTGCCCAAAAAATAAGGAAAATAAAAAATTTCACGAAAGTGGCCGAAAACTGTGGACTATAGCCCTCAAATGAGGCTAAAACAGTCAAATACAAAATTTCACGAAAAAGGCCAGAAACTGTGGACTATAACCCACAAAATGGGGCTAAAACAGTAAAATACGAAATCTCATGGAAGTGATCGAAAACAGTGTACTATAGCCTAAAAAATGAGGGAAATAAAAAATCTCACGAAAGTGGCTGAAAACTGTGGACTATAGCCCTCAAATGAGGCTAAAACAGTCAAATACAAAATTTCACGAAAACGGCCGGAAACTGTGGACTACAACCCACAAAATAAGGCCAAAACAGTAAAATACAAAATATCATTAAAGTGATCGAAAACAGTGTACTACATACGAAATCTCATGAAAGTGATCAAAAATAGTGTACTATATCCCTTAAAATCAAGGAAATTAAAATCTCACGAAAGTGGCCGAAAACTGTGGACTATATCCCACAAATGAGACTAAAACAGTCAAATACAAAATTTTATGAAAATGGTCGGAAACTTTGGACTACAACCCACAAAATTGGGCCAAAACAGTAAAACATGAAATCTCATGAAAGTGATCGAAAACAGTGAACTATAGCCCACAAAATGAGGGAAATAAAAAAATCTCTCGAAAGTGGCCGAAAATTGTGGACTATTGGCAGAAAATTGTAGACTATAGCCCTTAAATGAGGCTTAAAGTTTCAAATATAAAATTTCACGAAAATTGCCGGAAACTGTGGACTAAAACCTACAAAATAAGGCCAAAACAGTAATATACGAAATCTCATGAAAGTGATAGAAAACAGTGTACTATAGCCTACAAAATGAGGGAAATAAAAAATCTCACGAAAGTGGCCGAAAATTGTGGACTATATAGCCCTCAAATGAGGCAAAAACGGTCAAATACAAAATTTCACGAAAACGGCCGGAAACAGAGGACTATAACCAACAAAATGAGGCCAAAATGGTAAAATATGGATGAAAGTGATCGAAAACAGTGAACGATAGCCCACTAAATGAGTTAAATAAAAATTCTCACCAAAGCAGCCGAAAACTGTGGATTATAACGCACAAAATGAGGCTAAAACAGTCAAATACAAAATTTTACGAGAACGGCCGTAAACTGTGGATTATAACCCACAAAATGTGGCCAAAACTGTAAAATTAGAAATCTCATGAAAGTGATCAAAAACTGTGTACAAAATGAGGGAAATAAAAAATCTTACGAAAGTGGCCAAAAAATGAGGATTATCGCCCCCAAATAAGGCTACAACAGTCAAATACAAAATTTTACGAAAACGGCCGAAAGCTTTGGACTATAACCCACAAAGTGGGGCTAAAATTGTAAAAAACAAAATCTCATAAAAGTGATCGAGAACAGTGTACTGTAGCCCACAAAATTGGGGAAACAAAAAATCTCACGAAAGTGGCCGAAAACTATAGACTATAGCCCATAAATGAGGCTAAAACAGTCAAATACAAAATTTCACGAAAATGGCCGGAAAATGTGGACTATAACCCACAAAAATGGCCAAAACAATAAAATACGAAATCTCATGAAAGTGATCGAAAACAGTTTACTACATATGAAATCTCTTGAAAGTGATCGAAAACAGTGTACTATATCCCATAAAATGAGGAAAATAGAATATCTCACGAAAGTGGCCGAATACTGTGGACTAGAGCCCACAAATGACGCTAAAAGAGCCAAATACAAAATTTCGCGAAAATGGCCGGAACTCTGGACTATAACCCACAAAATTGGGCCAAAATAGTAAAATACAAAATCTCATGAAAGTGATCGAAAATAGTATATTATAGCCCACAAAATGTGGGAAATAAAAAATCTCATGAAAGTGGCCGAAAACTATGGACTATAGCCCACAAAAGAGGCTAAAACAGTCAAACACAAAATTTCAAGAAAACGGCCAGAAACTGTGGACTATAACCCACAAAGTGGGACTAAAACAGTAAAATACGAAATATCATAAAAGTGATCAAAAACATTGTCTTATAGCCCACAAAATGAGGGTAATTTAAAAATCCCACGAAAATGCCGAAAACTGTGGACTGTAGCCATCAAATGAGTTTAAAACAGTCAAATACAAAATTTCACGAAAACGGCCGGAAAATGTGGACTATAACCCACAAAAAAGGCCAAAACAGTAAAATATGAAATCTCCTGAAAGTGATCGAAAACAGTTTACTACATACGAAATCTCCTGAAAGTGATCAAAAACAGTGTACTATATCCCACAAAATGAGGGAAACAAAAAATCTCAAGAAAGTGGCCGAATACTGTGGACTAGAGCCCACAAATGATGCTAAAATAGTCAAATACATAATTTCACGAAAATGGCCGGAACTCTGGACTATAACCCACAAAATTAGGCCAAAATAGTAAAATACGAAATCTCATGAAAGTGATCGAAAATAGTATATTATAGCCCACAAAATGAGGGAAATAAAAAATCACGCGAAAGTGGCAAAAATTTGTGGACTGTAGCCCTCAGATGAGGCTAAAACAGTCAAATACAAAATTTAACGAAAACAGGCGGAAACTGTGGACTATATTACCCACAAAATGGGGCTAAAACAGTAAAATACGAATTCTCATGAAAGTGATCGAAAACAGTGTACTATAGCACACAAAAGGAGGGGAAAAATCTAACAAAAGTGGCCGAAAACTATGAAATATAGCCCACAAATGAGGCTAAAATAGTCAAATACAAAATTTAACGCAAATGGCCGGAAACGGTGGACTACAATCCACAAAATAAGGCCAAACAGTAAAAGACGAAATCACATGAAAGTGATCGAAAACATTGTTCTATATCCCACAAAATGAGGGAAATAGAAAATCTCACGAATGTGGCCGAAAACTGTGAACTATAGGCCACAAATGAGGCTAAAATAGTCAAATACATAATTTCACGAAAATGGCCGGAAACTGTGGAATATAACTCACAAGATGAGGCTGAAACATTAAAATACGAAATCTGATGAAAGTGATCAAAAACAGTGTACTATTGCGCAAAAAATGAGGGAAATAAAAAATCTCATGAAAGTGGCCAAAAATTGTGGACTATAGCCCTCAAATGATGGTAAAAAAGTCAAATACAAAATTTCACGAAAAAGGCAAGATACTGTAGACTATAACCCACAAAATGGGGCTAAAACAGTAAAATACGAAATCCCATGAAATTGATCGAAAACAGTGTACTATAGCTCACAAAATGAGGGAAATAAAAAATATCATGAAAGTGACCGAAAACTGTGGACTATAGCCCTCAAATGAGGTTAAGACAGTCAAATACCAAATTTCACGAAAACGGCCGGAAACTGTGAACTACAACCCAAAAAATAAGGCCTAAACAGTAAAATACACAATCTCATTAAAGTGATCGAAAACAGTGTACTACATACGAAATCACATGAAAGTGATCAAAAACAGTGTACTATATCCCTTAAAATGCGGGAAATAAAAATCTCACGAAAGTGGCCGAAAACTGTGGACCATAGTCCACAAATGAGGCTGAAACAGTCAAATACAAAATTTTATGAAAATGGCCGGAAACTTTAGACTACAACCCACAAAATTGGGTAAAAACAGTAAAATACGAAATCTCATGAAAGTGATCGAAACAGTGTACTATAGCTGACAAAATGAGGGAAATAAAAAAATCTCACGAAAGTTGCAGAAAATTGTAGACTATTGGCAGAAAATTGTAGACTATAGCCCTCAAATGAGGCTTAAAGTTTCAAATAAAAAATTTCACGAAAACGGCTGGAAACGGTGGACTAAAACCCACAAAATAAGGCCAAAACAGTAATATACGAAATCTCATGAAAATGATACAAAACAGTGTACTATAGCCCACAAAATGAGGAAAATAAAAAATCTCACGAATGTGGCCGAAAACTGTGGACTATATAGCCCTCAAATGAGGCTAAAACGGTCAAATAACAAATTTCACGAAAACGGCCGTAAACTGAGGACTATAACCAACAAAATGAGGCCAAAATGGTAAACTATGGATGAAAGTGATCGAAAACCATGTACTATAGCCCACTAAATGAGTTAAATAAAAATTCTCACCAAAGCAGCCGAAAACTATGGATTATAACGCACAAAATGAGGCTAAAACAGTCAAATACAAAATTTTACGAGAACGGTCGTAAACTGTGGACTATAACCCACAAAATGTGACCGAAATAGTAAAATTCGAAATCTCATGAAAGTGATCAAAAACTGTGTACAAAATGAGGCAAATAAAAATTCTCACGAAAGTGGCCAAAAATTGAGGACTATCGCCCCCAAATGAAGCTAAAACAGTCAAATACAAAATTTTACGAAAATGGCCGAAATCTTTGGACTATAACCCACAAAGTGGGGCTAAAATAGTAAAATACGAAATCTCATGAAAGTGATCGAGAACAGTGTACTATAGCCAGAAAATTAGGGAAGCAAAAAATCTCACGAATGTGGCCGAAAACTGCAGACTATAGCCCGTAAATGAGGCTAAAACAGTCAAATACAAAATTTCACGAAAACAGCCGGAAAATGTGGACTATAACCCACAAAAAAGGCCAAAACAGTAAAATACGAAATCTCATGAAAGTGATCGAAAACAGTGTACTATATCCCATAAAATGAGGGAAATAAAAAATCTCACGAAAGTGGCTGAATACTGTGGACTCAGCCCACAAATGACGCTAAAATAGTCAAATACAAAATTTCACGAAAATGGCCGGAACTCTGGACTATAACCCACAAAATTGGGCCAAAATAGTAAAATACGAAATCTCATGAAAGTGATTGAAAATAGTATATTATAGCCCGCAAAATGTGGGAAATGAAAAATCACACGAAAGTGGCCGAAAACTATGGACTACAGCCCACAAATGAGGCTAAAACAGTCAAACACAAAATTTCACGAAAACGGCCGGAAACTATGGACTATAACCCCCAAAGTGGGACCAAAACAGTAAAATACGAAATATCATGAAAGTGATCGAAAATATTGTCCTATAGCCCACAAAATGAGGGAAATTTAAAAATCTCACGAAAGTGGCCAAAAACTGCAGACTGTAGCCATCAAATGAGTTTAAAATAGTCAAATTCAAAATTTCACGAAAACGGCCGGAAAATGTGGACTATAACCCACAAAAAAGGCCAAAACAGTAAAATATGAAATCTCCTGAAAGTGATCGAAAACAGTTTACTACATACGAAATCTCCTGAAAGTGATCAAAAACAGTGTACTATATCCCACAAAATGAGGGAAACAAAAAATCTCAAGAAAGTGGCCGAATACTGTGGACTAGAGCCCACAAATGATGCTAAAATAGTCAAATACATAATTTCACGAAAATGGCCGGAACTCTGGACTATAACCCACAAAATTAGGCCAAAATAGTAAAATACGAAATCTCATGAAAGTGATCGAAAATAGTATATTATAGCCCACAAAATGAGGGAAATAAAAAATCACGCGAAAGTGGCAAAAATTTGTGGACTGTAGCCCTCAGATGAGGCTAAAACAGTCAAATACAAAATTTAACGAAAACAGGCGGAAACTGTGGACTATATTACCCACAAAATGGGGCTAAAACAGTAAAATACGAATTCTCATGAAAGTGATCGAAAACAGTGTACTATAGCACACAAATGGAGGGGGGGAAATCTAACAAAAGTGGCCGAAAACTATGGACTGTAGCCCACAAATGAGGCTAAAACAGTCAAATACAAAATTTAATGAAAACTTCCGGAAACTGTGAACTACAACCCACAAAATAAGGCCAAACCAATTAACGACGAAATCACATGAAAGTTATCGAAAACTGTGTACTATATCCCACAAATGAGGGAAATAGAAAATCTCACGAAAGTGGCTGAAAACTGTGAACTATAGGCCACAAATGAGGCTAAAAAATTCAAATATAAAATCTCACGAAAATTACCGGAAACTATGGACTATAACCCACAACATGGGGCTAAAACAGTAAAATACAAAATCACATGAAAGTGATCGAAAACAGTGTACTATTGCCCAAAAAATGAGGGAAATAAAAAACCTCGCGAAAGTGGCTGAAAATTGTGGACTATAGCCCTCAAATGAGGCTAAAAAAGTCAAATACAAAATTTCACGAAAAATGCCAGAAAGTGTGGACTGTAACCCACAAAATGGGTGTCTAAAACAGAAAAATACGAAATCCCATGAAAGTGATCGAAAAAGTGTACTATAGCCCACAAAATGAGGGAAATAAAAAATCTCGCAAAAGTGGCCGAAAACTGTGGACTATAGCCCTCAATTGAGGATAAAACAGTCAATTACAAAATTTCACAAAAACGGCCGGAAACTGTGGACTACAACCCACAAAATAAGGCCAAAACAGTAAAATATGCAATCTCATTAAAGTGATTGAAAACAGAGTACTACATACGAAATCTCATGAAAGTGATCAAAAACAGTGTACTATATCCCTTAAAATGAGGGAAATAAAAATCTCCCGAAAGTGGCCGAAAACTGTGGATTATATCCCACAAATGAGGCTAAAACAGTCAAATACAAAATTTTATGAAAATGGCCGGAAACTTTGGACTACAACCCACAAAATTGGGCCAAAAAAGTAAAATATGAAATATCATGAAACTGATCGAAAACAGTGTACCATAGCCCACAAAATGAGGGAAATAAAAAAATCTCAAGAAAGTGGCCGAAAATTGTGGACTATTGGCAGAAAATTGTGGACTATAGCCCTCAAATGAGGCTTAAAGTTTCAAATAAAAAATTTCACGAAAATGGCCGGAAACTGTGGACTAAAACCCACAAAATAAGGCCAAAACAATAATATACGAAATCACATGAAAGTGATAGAAAACAGTGTACTATAGCCCACAAAATGAGGGAAATAAAAAATCTCGCGAAAGTGACCGAAAACTGTAGACTATATAGCCCTCAAATGAGGCTAAAACGGTCAAATACAAAATTTCATGAAAACGGCCGGAAACAGAGGACTATAACCAACAAAATGAGTCTAAAATGGTAAAATATGGATGAAAGTGATCGAAAACAGGGTACTATAGCCCACTAAATGAGTTAAATGAAAATTTTCACCAAAGCAGTCGAAAACTGTGGATTATAACGCACAAAATGAGGCGAAAATAGTCAAATACAAAATTTCACGAGAACGGCCGTAAACTGTGGACTGTAACCCACAAAATGTGGCTGAAACTGTCAAATTCAAAATCTTGTGAAAGTGATCAAAAACTGTGTACAAAATGAGGGAAATAAAAAATCTCACGAAAGTGGCTAAAAATTGAGGACTATAGCCCCCAAATGAGGCTAAAACAGTCAAATACAAAATTTCACGAAAACGGCCGAAAACTTTGGACTATAACCCACAAAGTGGGGCTAAAATAGTAAAATATGAAATCTGATAAAAGTGATCGAGAACAGTGTACTATATCCCACAAAATTAGGGAAACAAAAAACTCACGAAAGTGACCGAAAACAGTGGACTATAGCCCCTAAATGAGGCTAAAACAGTCAAATATAAAATTTCACGAAAACGGCCGGAAACAGTAGACTATAACCCACAAAATAAGACCAAAACAGTAAATACGAACACACATGAAAGTGATTAAAAACAGTGTACTACATAGGAAATCTTACGAAAGTTATCGAAAACTGTGAATTATATCCCATAAAATGAGGCAAATAAAAAATCTCACAAAAGTGGCCAAAAACTGTGGACTATATAGTCCACAAATGAGGCTAAAAAAGTCAAATATAAAATTTCACGAAAATTGCCAGAAATTGTGGACTATAACCCACAAAATAAGGCCAAACCAGTAAAAGACAAAATCACATGAAAGTGATCGAAAACAGTGAACTATATCCCACAAAATGAGGGAAAGAAAAAATCTCACGATAGTGGCCAAAAACTAAGGATTATAGCCTTCAAATGAGGCTAAAACAGTCAAACACAAAATTTCACGAAAACGGCTGGAAATTGTGGACTATAACCCACAAAGTGGGGCCAAAACAGAAAAATACGAAGTATCATGAAAGTGATCGAAAACAATGTCCTATAGCCCACAAAATGAGGGAAATTTAAAAATCTCACGAAAGTGCCCGAAAACAGTGGAATGTAGCCATCAAATGAGTTTAAAACAATCAAATACAAAATTTCACGAAAATGCCCGGAAAATGTGGACTGTATAGCCCACAAAAAAGGCCAAAACAGTAAAATACGAAATCTCATGAAAGTGATCGAAAACAGTGTACTATATTCCATAAAATTTGGGAAATAAAAAATCTTACGAAAGTGGTCGAATACTGTGGACTAGAGCCCACAAATGATGCTAAAACAGTCAAATACAAAATTTCACGAAAATGGTCGGAACTCTGGACTATAACCCACAAAATTGGGCCAAAACAGTAAAATTCGAAATCTAATGAAAGTGATCGAAAATAGTATATTATAGCTCACAAAATGAGGGAAATAAAAAATCTCACGAAAGTGGCCAAAATTTGTGGACTATAGCCCTCAGATGAGGCTAAAACAGTCAAATACAAAATTTAACGAAAACGGGCAAAAACAGTGGACTATAACCCACAAAATGGGGCTAAAACAGTAAAATACAAATTCTCATGAAAGTGATCGAAAACAGTGTACTATAGAACACAGAAGGAGGGGGGGAAAATCTAACAAAAGTGGCCGAAAACTATGGACTATAGCCCACAAATGAGGCTAAAACCGTCAAATACAAAATTTAATGAAAACTTCCGAAAACTGAGGACAACAACCCACAAAATAAGGTCAAACAAGTGAAAGACGAAATCACATGAAAGTGATCAAAAACAGTGTACTATATCCCACAAATGAGGGAAATAGAAAATCTCACGAAAGTGGTCGAAAACTGTGAACTACAGCCCACAAATGAGGCTAAAATATTCAAATACAAAATTTCACGAAAATTACCGGAAACTGTGGACTATAACCCACAAGATGGGGCTAAAACAGTAAAATACGAAATAACATGAAAGTGATCGAAAACAGTGTACTATTACCCAACGAAAACAGTAAAATACAAATGAGGGAAATAAAAAAACCTCACGAAAGTGGCCGAAAATTGTGGACTATAGCCCTCAAATGAGGCTAAAAAAGTCAAATACAAAATTTCACGAAGAAGGCCAGAAACTGTGGACTGCAACCCACAAAATGGGGCTAAAACAGTTGTAACGCCCCGGATCCCCGTCATCGGAGATCCGTGACACAACCAGAATCTTTGCCTTCAAATGCATCTCAACACAGTGAATAGTATGGAAATTTAAAACAATTTTATTGCCATCAGAGTTAATACATCAATAGTTACGAACATCAATTATTCGTATCAAGCCGTAACGCCCCCATTTTGACTCCAAACTCAAATCTTTCAATTTCTATATCACTTTAATCATGAACTAAGATAGCTATATTTCAAAGAAAAATTGGGCAGAGTCTCCCCTGAAATTTCTGCCCCGAAACACAAAAAGCTTACGGAATTCTGCTCTAAATTCCGTAGCTCACATCACAGGCAATTATATCACGGGATCCCCAGGCCAAAATGAGCAGAATCACACAGGCAATATATATATATATGCTCTGGGGGCCAAACTCATAACGGTTTATCAATTATCAATTTAAAACCATAAATCCTTTTGAAAACGTAGTAAGTATTTAGAAAATAACTTGTAAAATCTTACCACAACGCCCGGTACGCCACAACGAGATGGGTACGGGTCCAAACCATATCATGCCACTCCACACTCTACTCCCCATCATCATCCACATACTTATACATCAGAAATACAATTTAGAGCATAAAACCTTTACTATTTACAATTAAACCATAACAACAAATAGTAAGGTGAAGCTCCACTCCACCGGAACGTGAACCTATACCTCACCTCTGCACCGCTGAGGACCTGTAACAGTAGGGGCCTAGGGTAGTCCAGAGACCCCCTAACCCCCCAAACACTAAGGGGTTAGCCATTTCTGGTGTGAGTACAATATTTTAATAAGCAAATAAATTAACTTATAAGTAAAACAGAATGAACTTACGAATACCAAGATAAACCTGAACATGTAAATATCATAAATGGAAATTCACATCAAATACTCACTGCATCACTTCCTGCATGCATATCCATACCTGCTCACAGCATACTTATCATAAGTTTGGAAATCATTCCAATTTGTCACTTAAGGCCCATCACTTTACGCCTTAAGCAACCATTCCTATAGCTTTATTTTTCCCATAAAGCTTTACATTCACAAATACTCTACTATCACATAACTACATCATATTTACCATTCATTGCAATTACAGACTCACGACTTATCTTCTTTCCCAATCTCATATCACACAACACCGCATTCATTCATTTCTTACAACATATATCATCACGTCTCGCAATACATCACTTCCACACTCATACTTCATCTTAAATGGAAAATAAACGTGTATCCTAATTTCCTAGTGTTTGTGTATATCATGACCTGAGTCTAATGCAAAAATACAGAATATAGAACAGATGCACTTAATCTAATGTCAGCAAGATTCTGGATGCACATGCATCCCATACTACATGTGACCCAGGTCAAGCCAACATACTTAGTCTAATGCAAGTGAGACTTTGGAAATGTATGCATCCCATACTACATACTTTCCAAATCAAGCCGTTGTCTCTAAGGTTAGGGATTTGAACCCTCGCTATGCAATGCATTCTAATTTGGTCTACTTCCTGTTCCCGATAGATCGTGGCAATGAGGTTGCAGTTAACAGTCCCACCGTTCTGCAGTCAACAGTCGTGACAATAAAGATATACGGTCCCACCGTATGGCAGTCAACGGTCCCACCGTTCTGCAGTCAACAACCGTGACGATAAATATATACGGTCCCACCGTATGGCAGACAACGGTCCCACCGTTCTGCAGTCAACAGCCGTGACAATAAAGATATACGGTCCCACCGTATGGCAGTCAACGGTCCCACCGTTCTGCAGTCAACAGCCGTGACGATAAATATATACGGTCCCACCGCTCTGCAGTCAATAGCCGTGATGATAAATATATACGGTCCCATCGTATGGCAAACAACGGTCCCACCATTCTGCAGTCAACAGCTGTGACGATAAATATACACGGTCCCACCGTATGGCAGACAACGGTCCCACCGTTCTGCAGTCAACAGCTGTGACGATAAATATATATACGGTCCCACCGTACGGCAGACAACGGTCCCACCGTTCTGCAGTCAACAGCTTTGACGATAAATATATACGGTCCCACCGTATGGCAGACAACGGTCCCACCGTTCTGCAGTCAACAGCTGTGACGATAAATTTATACGGTCCCACCGTATGGCAGATAACGGTCCCACCGTTCTGCAGTCAACAGCTATGACGATAAATATATACGGTCCCACCGTATGGCAGACAACGGTCCCACCGTTCTGCAGTCAACAGCTGTGACGATAAATACATACGGTCCCACCGTATGGCAGACAACGGTCCCACCGTTCTGCAGTCAACTCAAACTTGAAGTTTAGTCTAATCAACAGGTCACTAGCTTGCACGTCCATAACTTCCAACACTCGATACGAAATTACTTGATACTATAAAACCTCATGTACTCTCAATAGTACATTCTTCTTGCACTCGCTGCACCTTTCCAATATCATAAGAGTTTGCTCACTCATTGGAAATTCTCGATTCCGGGTCCTATAGGAAGGTGGGAGTGTCTATTTCGACTTCTTAATTTAACTCTTTCAAACTCTATCATTTGAGTTCTCGAAAACACAAGTTCCATCAGGTGTACAAATAGAGAGAACTGGTTTTCTTAGCCAATAATACTTTAACTAAGATTGGGTCTGTTCCGTCTTTGGAAAATCATAACTCTCAACCTATAAACTGGAATTACAAAACCCCAGATGGGTTAGATTGCTATGACTCCCTACTACGACTCTCTAGTTGGTCAATTTCCCAAATTCTTAACCATTTCAGAGCAAGAATTTCCTAACTTACCCTCATAAACATGCTTCTTAACAAGCTCGTATAAAAAGGAGTTGTTCTTTACCATACCACTATCCTTCTTAGCATTCCACTTATCATACAATGATAATCTAGATTCTCCAAACGTTCCCACAAGCTAAGAATTCTCATATACCTCACAACGCCATGTATGTATATCTACACAATACATCACCATCACACTGAATATTTAAAATCCCATCAACTCACCACATACACACCAATTTACCACATAACTTTTAACGAATAAGAACTTCCCGTATTTTAAATTAAAACTTCATTTGGCTGAATTAAACCAGGATTGCTCCAAAACCGCCTAAGATTTTCTCATAACAGTAAACATATATTTAGCATAATCATACTCACAAATTGTCCCGCAAAGACTCGAAGAGCCACCACGCCTCCAAAGCTGCTAGTAAATCCTTCCCGAAATCCAATCGAAAATCCGATGCTACTACGACGTAGAGAATCCCTCACTTAGTCTACCCCTCAATTTAATTCGGAATCGACGAAGAATAGAGGTGGATTTTGAGGTGGGGAAGAATCGTCGAATGGGTCTCGTTGGCGTCGGGATGGAGAACAGGACGGGATAGCAAGAAGAAGAAGGGAGAAGGGAACGGGGGTCGGGGTTTCGTTTCCTTCGGCTGGGTGCGAACGGAGAATAGGAGGAAGGAGGAGGAGAGGTGGTCGGGGGGGGGTTCTTTTGGGTTCGGGAAGGGGAAACGAACGGGAGTGGAGAAGAGAAAGGAGAAGGGAGAGAAGGAGAGAGGTGGGAGGGGGTTTTATAAAAAGGAAAAATAAATAAATAATGTAAAGGAAAAATTCATATAAGCCCCCCAAGTCTAAATATATTTCAAATAAACCCCCAAACTCTACTTTAATAATATAAACAATACAAAAATACATTAAAACTACCTCGTAATAATCCTTCAAAATTATAAAATAAAATAGACAATAAATCTGATATTTCTTAATAACAATCAGTTGTTATTAGAAAATACACAATCGCGTGCAATTCTCAATTGCGCACAGATTACGATGCAAAATAGCCATATGCTATTTTTGGGGGTATTACACCAGTAAAATACGAAATCCCATGAAAGTGATCGAAAATAGTGTACTATAGCCGTCAAAATGAGGGAAATAAAAAATCTCGCAAACGTGGCCGAAAATTGTGGACTATAGCCCTCAAATGAGGCTAAAACAGTCAAATACAAAATTTCACAAAAACGGCCGGAAACTGTGGACTACAACCCACAAAATAAGGCAAAAACAGTAAAATACGCAATCTCATTAAAGTGATCGAAATCAGTGTACTACATACGAAATCTCATGAAAGCCATCAAAAACAATGTACTATATCCCTTAAAATGAGGGAAATAAAAAATCTCACGAAAGTGGTCGAAAACTGTGGACTATAGCCCTCAAATGAGGATTAAAGTTTCAAATAAAAAATCTCACGAAAACGGCCGGAAACTGTGGACTACAACCCACAAAATAAGGCCAAAACAGTAATATACGAAACTCATGAAAGTGATAGAAAACAGGGTACTATAGCCCACAAAATGAGAGAAATAAAATTTCTCACAGAAGTGGCCAAAATCTGTGGACTATATAGCCCTTAAATGAGGCTAACACAGTCAAATACAAAATTTCATTAAAATGGGCGAAAACTGTGGACTACCCACAAAATTGGGCCAAAACAGTAAAATACAAAATCTCATGAAAGTGATCGAAAACATTATAATATAGCCCACAAAATGAGGGAAATAAAAAAATCTCACGAAAGTGGCCTAAAATTGTGGACTATAGCCCTCCAATGAGGCTTAAAGTTTCAAATAAAAAATGTCACGAAAACGGCCGAAAATAGTGGACTAAAACCCACAAAATAAAGCCAAAACATTAATATACGATCATGAAAGTGAAAGAAAACAGTGTACTATAACTTACAAAATGAGGGAAATAAAATATCTCTGGAAAGTGGCCAAAAACTGTAGACTATATAGCCCTCAAAGGAGGCTAAAACAGTCAAATACAAAATTTCACGAAAATGGCCGGAAACTGTGGACTATAATCAACAAAATGAGGCCAAAATGGTAAAATACGGATGAAAGTGATCGAAAACAGTGTACTACATAGCCCACAAAATGAGTTAAATAAAAATTGTGATCGAAAATAGCCAAAAACTGTGGACTTATAGCCCACAAATCAGGCTAAAACTGTCAAATACAAAATTTCACGAAAACGGCAGTAAACTGTGGATTATAACGCACAAAATGAAGCTAAAACAGTCAAATACAAAATTTCACGAAAATAGTGGACTAACCCACAAAATGAGGCTAAAATAGTAAAATACGAAATCTCATGAAAGTGATCAAAAATAGTGTACTACATAGGAAATCTTATGAAAGTGATCGAAAACAGTGTACTATAGCCCCCAAATGAGGGAAACAAAAAATCTCACGAAAGTGGCCGAAAAATGTGGACTATAGCCCCCTAAATGAGGCTAAAACAGTCAAATACAAAATTTCACAAAAACATCCGGAAACGGTGGACTATAACCCACAAAGTAAGACCGATACAATAAAATACGAAATCTCATGAAAGTAATCAAAAATAGTGTACTACATAGGAAATCTTATGAAAGTGATCGAAAACAGTGCACTATATCCCATAAAATGAGGCAAATAAAAAATCTCACGAAAGTGGCCAAAAACTGTGGACTATAGACCACAAATGAGGCTAAAACAGTCAAATACAAAATTTCACGAAAATTGCCGGAAACTCTGGACTATAACCCACAAAATAAGGCCAAACTAGTAAAAGATGAAATCACATGAAAGTGATCGAAAACCATGTACTATATCCCACAAAATGAGGGAAAGAAAAAATCTCACGAAAGTGGCCGAAAATAATGGACTGTAGCCAACAACTGAGGCTAAAACAGTCAAACACAAAATTTCACGAAAACGGCCGAAAACTGTGGACTATTTAACCCACAAAGTGGGGCCAAAATAGTAAAATACGAAATATCATGAAAGTGATCGAAAACATTGTACTATAGCCAACAAAATGAGGGAAATTTAAAAAATCTCACGAAAGTGGCCGAAAACTCTGGACTGTAGCCCTCAAATGAGGTTAAAACAGTCAAATACAAAATTTCACGAAAACGGCCGGAAAATGTGGACTATAACCCACAAAAAAAGGCCAAAACAGTAAAATACGAAATCTCATGAAAGTGATCAAAAACAGTTCACTACATACGAAATCTCATGAAAGTGATCGAAAACATTGTACTATATTCCATAAAATGAGGGAAATAAAAAATTCCACTAAAGTGGCCGAATACTGTGGACGACAGCCCACAAATGATGCTAAAACAATCAAATACAAAATTTCATGAAAACGGCCGGAAACTGTGGACTATAACCCACCAAATTGGGCCAAAACAGTAAATTACGAAATCTCATGAAAGTGATCGAAAATAGTGTACTATAGCCAAAAAATGAGGGGGAAAAAAATATCACGAAAGTGCCCGAAAATTGTGGACTATAGCCCTCAAATGAGCTTTAAAGTTTCAAAAAAAAAATTTTACGAAAACGGCCGGAAAGTGTGGACTAAAACCCACAAAATAAGGCCAAATCAGTATTGTACGAAATCTCATGAAAGTGATAGAAAACAGTGTACTATAGCCCACAAAATGAGGGAAATAAAATATCTCACGAAAGTGACCGAAAACTGTGGACATTATAGCTCTCGAATGAGGCTAAAACAGTCAAATACAAAATTTCACGAAAACGGCCGGAAACTGTGGACTCTAACCAACAAAATGAGGCCAAAATGGTAAAATACGGATGAAAGTGATCGAAAACAGTGTACTATAGCCCACTAAATGAGTTAAATAAAAATTCGCACAAAAGCGACCGAAAACTATGGGCTATATAGCCCACAAATGAGGTTAAAACAGTCAATACAAAATTTCACGAAAACGACAGTAAACTGTGGATTATAACGCACAAAATGTGGCTAAAACAGTCAAATACAAAATTTCAAAAAAACGGCCGCAAACTGTGGACTATAAACCACAAAATGTGGTCAAAACTGTACAATTCAAAATCTCATGAAAGTTATCAAAAACTGTGAACAAAATGAGGGAAACAAAAAATCTCACGAAAGTGGCCAAAAATTGAGGTATATAGCCCCCAAATGAGGCTAAAACAGTCAAATACAAAATTTCACAAAAACGGCCGAAAACTGTGGACTATTACCCAAAAAATGCCGCTAAAACAGTAAAATACGAAGACTCATGAAAGTGATCGAAAATAGTGTACTATAGCCCACAAAATTAGGAAAACAAAAAATCTCACGAAAGTGGCCGAAAATTGTGGACTGTAGCCCCTAAATGAGGCTAAAATAGTCAACCCACAAAATAAGACCAAAACTGTAAAATACAAAATCTCATGAAAGTGATTGAAAACAGTGTACTACATAAGAAATCTAAAGAAAGTGATCGAAAACAGTGTACTATATCCCATAAAATGAGGGAAATAAAAAAATCTCATGAAAGTGGCCGAAAACTGTAGACTATAGTCCACAAATGAGTCTAAAACAGTCAAATACAAATTTTGCAAAAACGGCCGGAAACTGTGGACCATACCCACAAAATGGGGCTAAAACAGTAAAATACGAAATCACATGAAAGTGATCGAAAACAGTGTAATATAGCCCACAAAATGAGGGAGAAAAAAATCTAACTAAAGTGGCCGAAAACTGTGTTCTATTGCCCACAAATAAGGCTAGAACCGTCAGATATAAAATTTCACAAAAATTGCCGGAAACTGTGGACATAACCCACAAAATAAGGCCGAACCAGTAAAAGACGAAATCAGATGAAAGTGATCGAAAAAAGTGTACTATATCCCACAAATGAGGGAAAGAAAAAATCTCACGGAAGTGACCAAAAACTGTGGACTATAGCCCTAAAATGAGGCTAAAACAGTCAAATACAAAATTTCACGAAAACGGCCGGATACTGTGGACTATATAACCCACAAAATGAGGAAAAATAGTAAAATACGACTGAAAGTGATCGAAAATAGTGTACTATTGCCCACTAAATGAGGAAAATAAAAATTCTCACCAAAGCGGCCGAAAACTTTGGACTATAGCCCACAAATGAAGCTAAAACAGTCAAATACAAACTTTCACGAAAACGGCCTGAAACTGTGGGCTATATAACCCAGAAAATTAGGAAAAACAGTAAAATATGAAATCTCATGAAAGTGGTCGAAAACATTGTACAGTAGCCCACAAAATGAGGGAAGTAAAAAAAATCCAAGAAAGTGGCCGAAAACTGTGGACTGTAGCCCTCAAATGTGGCTGAAACTGTCAAATAGTAAATTTCACGAAAACGGCTGGAAAGTGTGGACTATAGCACACAAAATGAGGGAAATAAAAATCTCACGAAAGTGGCCGAAAATTGTGGACTATATCCATCAAATGAGGCTAAAACAGTCAAATACAAAATTTCAAGAAAACGACCCGAAAATGGGGACTATAACCCACAAAATTGGCCTAAAATAGTAAAATAAGAAATCTCATGAAAGTGGTCGAAAATAGTGTACTATAGCCCCAAAAATGAGGAAAATAAAAAATCTCACGAAAGTGGCCGAAAACTGTGGACTATAGCTCTAAAATGAGGCTAAAACAGTCAAATACAAAATTTCACGAAAATGGCCAGAAACTGTGGACTATAACCCACAAAATAAGGCCAACACAGTAAAATACGAAATCTCATGAAGTGATCGAAAACAGTGTACTATATCCCATAAAATGAGGGAAATAAAAATTCTTGCGAAAGTGGCCGAATACAGTGGACTATAACCCACAAAATTGGGCCAAAACTGTAATATACAAAATCTCATGAAAGTGATCGAAAACAGTGTATTATAACCCACAAAATGTGGCTAAAACAGTCAAATTCAAAATTTCACGAAAACGGCCGTAAACTGTGGACGATAACCCACAAAACGTGGCCGAAATTGTAAAATTTGAAATCTCGTGAAAGTGATCAAAAACTATGTACTATAGCCCACAAAATGTGGAAAATAAAAAGTCTCACGAAAGTGGCCAAAAATTGTGAACTTTAGCCCACAAATGAGGCTAAAACAGTCAAATACAAAATTTCACGAAAACGGCCAAAAACTGTGTACTATATAACCCACAAAATGGGGCAAAATTAGTAAAATACGAAATCTCATTAAAGTTATCGAAAACAACTATATCCAAAAAAAATTAGGGAAATAAAAAATCTCACGGAAGTGGCCGAAAACTGTGCACTATATCCCTTAAATGAGGCTAAAACAGTCAAATACAAAATTTCACGAAAACGGCCGGAAACAGTGTACTATAACCGACAAAATATGACCAAAAGAGTAAAATATGAAATCTCATGAAAATGATCGAAAACAGTGTACTACATAGGAAATCTTATGAAAGTAATCGAAAATACTGTACTATATCCCACAAAATGAGGGAAATAAAAAATCTTACGAAAGTGACCGAAAATTGTGGACTACAGTCCACAAATGAGGCTAGAACAGTCAAATACAAAATTTCACGAAAACGGTTGGAAACTATGGACTGTTACAAAATGGGGCTAAAACAGTGAAATACGAAATCACATGAAAGTGATCGAAAACAGTGTACTATAGCCCACAAAATTAGGGGAAAAACAAATCCAACCAAAGTGGTCGAAAACTGTGTCCTATAGCCCACAAATAAGGCTAAAACAGTCAAATACAAAATTTCACGAAAATTGCCGGAAACTGTGGACTATAACCCACAAATTAAGGCCAAACCAGAAAAAGACGAAATCACATGAAAGTGATCGAAAACAGTGTACTATATCCCACAAAATGAGGGAAAGAAAAAATCTCACAAAAGTGACCGAAAACTTTGGACTATAGCCCTCAAATGAGGCTAAAACAGTCAAATACAAAATTTCACGAAAACGGCTGGAAACTGTGAACTATATAACCCACAAAATGAGGACAAAATAGTAAAATACGCATTAAAGTGATCGAAAACAATGTACAATTGCCTACTAAATGAGTGTGGTAGGGTAAAAATGGCTTGGGGCCCAACCAGGGCCCAATACGACTCTCACTCAAAAATGGTAGAAACAGCAGTCTAGTTCGGCTTCGAGCCACTGCAGGGTCGGCACCGAACCTCCAGTTCACCCCCACAGATCTGGTCTCCTCGTATCCGATGAGCGGCGATGGCCCTCGGCATCCGATCCACGACAGCCCTCCGGGCCGTCCGCCCATCCTGGGGTAGAATGAAGATGACTTGGCACACCCTACGCCACCAGATCCTCCCAAGAATCACGGAGGCCCCATGATCTGCCATGTCAACTCCAAATACCACCAAGGGCCTTGCCGCGTCAGCCCTATACCACTCCTGGTACTGCCACGTCAGCCCTAAACCCCCTGGGCCTTCTGCCACGTCAGGCCCATGGGCTTTCGGGTTCAGACCTGGCCCTCAAGCAGATCCAAACCCGGTTGGAATTCTCTATAAATACTAGACCCTCACCCACCTTTTCAGGTAACCAATCTTTTTCCACTTAAATTCACCTAGTTATTGCTACTCTCTCACCGAGACTGACTAGAGCGTCGGAGGGTCCGCCACCGGGATAAACCCCGGTGTTTCAGGACCGTCTGCAGGTACACAAGACCTCGGATTCGAACCCTCTGATCCGAGCCGAGGCATCCACCCCACTCCGAGCCCGTCGCAGGTTCCGCCCGGTCAGTCGAGGGTCATCAGACGAGCAGCTTTCTCCTTCAATACAAATCGAGTCCGAACTCACACCTGGTGCATCCACACGTCTCCCAGAATTAAACCGCATCAGGTTGGTGCCGTCTATGGGAATACTGCTTCAGAAGCCGACCCGAGCATGACCATCAAGGCACCTCGACAGCCGAACTCTCATGGCCTCCAAGGGCAAGGGGGCTGCTTCCTCCGTCAACCGACGGGACTCACCCCCACCAACTGCTAACGCCGGTCCACACACTTCAAAACACAGGGCTCCCTATCAGGGGTCCCAAAGGAGCGCCACCCGTCAAGTCCAGCCCGACCTACGGGGAGTAATCGTCAACCGTCAGATTAGCCGCAGCAGGGGAAGGGCCGCTTCCAACCTGGACCCGAACCATCTAAGACCGCAACCCGAGGGACGGAGGCCAGCACTCAGCCGCATCGGAAGGCAACCTTCAGACCGGCCCAACAGGGTCGAGGGAGCCCCCGTCACTCACAAGGAGTTCCAAGACTTCCGGAGAGAAATTCTCGGGGCCCTCCGACGGGCCCCCAGGGAGGAAGCCCTCCACTCCCAAACCGGGTCGGATGCCGAGGCCAGCGTGTCACGCCCGGCAACAATCCAGCCAGAAGACGATGGCGTACTCCTAAGGTGCCTCCAAGAAATGGAGGATCGCCTCGATCATATAGGAGACGGCGACCAACGAGCGGCTCAGGGGTACAGACCTGTCCGTCCTCCCTTCTCCGCTCCCATCCTCCAAGTGGAAATACCCAGGAATTTCCGACCACCTCAGTTCGAGACCTACGACGGTGAGGGAGATCCCGCTGATCACATGGAGGGTTTCAAAACCCTCATGATGATTCACAGCGCCTCGGATCCCCTGCTATGCCGAGCCTTCCCCGCCACACTTCGGGGTCCGGCTCGTGAATGGTTCTCGAAACTCACCCCCGGCTCCATTTACTCCTTCGACCAGCTAGAGGGCAATTTTCTTGCCCACTTCGTCACCAGCCGGAAGGCGGAAAGGACCAGCGCCTCTTTACTTGGACTCAGACAGATAGAGGGAGAGTCACTCAGAGTGTTCGTCCGGAGGTTTACCGCAGAGGCAAGATCGGTCTCCTCTCTTGATCCAGGCGTCGCCTCTGCGGCATTTCGGCACAACGTTCGTCATGGACAGCTGAAAGCTTCCCTGGCGAAGAGACCCCCCGTCGACTTTCCCGACCTCCTCAACAGGGTCGAGAAATACATTAGGGCAGAAGAGGCCCTTAGCCCCGAAGATGCTAGGGAGGCCACCGGGAAGGGAAAACGGAAGGCCGAAGAAGTCGAACCATCAAAGAAGGCTCCGAGGGACGCGGGGGCCATGAAGAAGATCCCGCCGGTCCCCCGCTTCGAGAGGTACACTCCCTTGACACATAACGTATCTGCCATCCTCTTAGAAATCGAAGACAAAGGCATTGTTCGACTACCTCCCCGACCTAACAACAGCAAGAACCGAGATCAGCGCTTCTACTGCCGCTTCCACAGGGATCATGGGCACGAAACCGACCAATGCCGGGCCCTGAAAGACGAGATTGAGGAACTCATCTCCAGGGGGTACCTCCGAGAATTCACCCAAGAAGTCCCACGGGATCGGCGAGATACTAGGAACCGGAGGCTCTCACCTCCGAACCCTACGCCGAACCGCATCCAGGGTTGAGATCCCGAGTCCGAGGGAGCCACGGATACGCCATTCGTCTTGCACTGTGTCCACGGAGGGCCAATGGGAGGAGAATCGAATACTTCCCGAAAAGCCTTCATCCGAGAGATCAACGCTGTCCAAGACAACCCCTCACCCAAGCTACAGCCAATGCCGGTCTCATTCTCAGGAGAGGACCTCGAAGGCGTTCGCCTGCCCCACTGCGATGCCCTCGTCATTAGCCTCCACATGGCTAATTGTGAAGTTCGCCGAATCCTCGTCGACAACGGCAGCTCGGTTAATATCCTTTTCCTCGAAGCCTTCGAGAATCTCAAGTTACCTAGAGGCAAACTCAAGCCGGCCGGATACACCTTGCATGGGTTCTCCGGCGTCCCTGTCGTGATAGAAGGGATTGTTACCCTCGACGTTACCGCAGGGTCGGCTCCCATCAAGAGGACCGAGTCTATGGACTTCATGGTGGTCAACGTCAAGGCGGCTTACAACGCCATACTCGGCCGACCCGGGCTATGCTCCCTCCAAGCGGTGCCTTCGGCTTACCATCTGAAACTTAAATTTCCCACCCTGCAAGGGGTCGGCATCGTCCGAGGCAGCCAAGAAGCAGCGCGATCGTGCTACATGACCACCGTCGGGGGAGGGGTGTTCCCCCTCAACGCCGTCGAGTTCAAACCAGAAAGGAACGGCCCTGCTCCCGGACCTGCCATCGAGCTGGAGGAATTCCCATTCAACGCCGAGCACCTAGTGAAAGCTCCTTGAGGGCCGAGCATAGGTTCTAACTTGGCTAGAAGTAAATCTTTTGTAAAGCTTTCGTATGTAAAGGGCCGTTTTAGCGGCCCTCCCTATCTTATACGAAAGAAATCCCTTTGTATTATACTCCAAACGTCCCGGCAGATCCGACCTAATACCAGACAAGGGGATCGTCACCCAAGTATTCTCCCCGGTATCATCCCCGACGCCTCGGTAGGTCCGACCCGACCACAGGCCCGGGAGGCTTCACAACACCCCGCACCGATCCCTCACGGACCGACAGGGCCGAACCACGCTCCCTTCATCATTCCTCACACTATCAACCAGAGCAAAGAGTGAAATGAATTCCTTATTCATACTCCTTTATTGGGTTATGAGAAAACAAACAGAGACCGTTACAGAAACACTCCTCTCATCTCAAACTGTAGGAAGCCGCCCTCTCAGAGCCCCTCTGGTCCGACGAATGGCGGGATCACTCCAATCGAACAACTTGGAACTCTCTCCTTATCATAATGATCCTTCGGTTCGGCCACGGAACTCTGGGCATCAACGGGTCGCATACGCTCCATTAGCAGCAGCGCAGAGGGTACCACCTCCGCTCGCCGACCCCCCGAGAGAGGTGTCGAGATGCCCAGCATCGTCCGATAACGGTGTATCTCCACCTCCTTTTTCACTATCACATCGCGAAGTAGCTTCTCAGAGGAGGGCCTCTGCACCGAGGAACTCGACATAGTATATCCAAGTCCGACACCTACGAGTTCCCGATCCACCATCGCCCTCCTCAGCCGGCTTGCCTCCTCACCAAGGGCTTCGGACATGTTCCTGTAATAATTAAAAGCCGCATCAGTGTTACGGGCCCCCTTACGATACCGAACCAAAGTGGCCTCCAATGCCTCAACCTTGCTCCGGAGCCAAGCCACGTCGGAACGACGGGGGTCCGCCTCGGGAAGGGAAGCCTCAACCTACAAGAGAACCAACCAACTCAACACGCATAAGCAAGGAGGTTCGGGAATATCCGAGGTCAAAACACTTGGCCAGTCAAAAATCATCTTTTTATAAATTGAGCTGCTTCCTACAAAAAATACGGTGGCCAGTCCGCGGAAGGCAAATACAATCGAGAGGGAGAAAAAAGAAAAATAAAACTGTACAGCTTGTTTTCCCACCTCAGCATCGATCGGGTTCGCAGGAGGGTCGATAGCCGGGTTATCAACGGGCCCTTCTTCGCCAGGAGTCTTCAGTGTCCCCTCGATCTCCATGTCATACTCAAAGTTGGACAGGTCGACGGTCGGGTAGAAGTGCCGCACATGACTGAGGGCCTTCGCGTAACACTCATCCTGGGCCTTGATCACCATCCGCTGACCCGCATCCGTCAGCTCTTCCCTCTCCTTGGCGAACGCAGCCGTCAACTCCTCCTTCTCCTTGGCGAACTTCTTCTTCAAAGAGACCACCCTCTTCCCCCACTCCGCATCCTTGGCCTCGAGCTCGAGTTTCATCTGCTGCTCCCTCTTGTGCGAACCCTCGAGCTCGATCCGCATCTCCTTCATCTCCCGCTCGCTTTTATCCGCCCGAGCTCGCTCTTGTGACAGGGATGCTTCGTAGAGATTCTTTACGTTAGCCCCTTGCATACAAGCCTACGACCGACAAGCACAGATAAGAAAAAGACTCCCGAAGCAAAATTAACAAGTGGGATAAGGTCGACGAGCTTACCAACACGGTGGCCTGTGCCAGGCGCGTAAACGCCACCTCTACGGGCTCGCTCTCCATCACCTGGCGATCGCGAGGGGTCGCCAACTTCTCCACCACCTCAACGGCCTGGGCTTCTTCAGTCAGACAGTTGCCCATCCGAACCGACCAGTCCGATGCCCACCGTTGCCGCAACATCTCCACCACCGGGTCCTCTTCCTCAACCTCTACCAAGGGACCTTTCCCCTTGTCGAGATCGGATGCCCTCACTTGGCCCTTGCCCCTCGAAGGGGCCACCCCCTTGCTCGTCTCCGAGCGAGTCCTCTTAGCCCTCGGCTCGAGCGGCGCCTCCGAGATAACCAGGGACGACTCCCTCGGCTTCTTCGTCGCCTCCCCCTTCTTCTTCTCGGCGTCCTCCTTCTTCATGGCGAGCCTCCTTGCCTTGATCGACGCTTCATCCATATCTACAGAAAAGACCATTAAGAGCAATGAGCAAGAAAGTATGAAAAGATCGAGAGAAAAGAAACAACTACATACGCAGAACGGCTGGGCTCAGTCCAACGCTCGCCAGGTGGGCCTCCGTCACCTTCGTCCAATCGACACTAGGGGACAGACGGAGGCGCTCGACAAATCCCCACTCCTCGGCCGTCAAATCCCTCGGCCTCGGTGGTTGATAGCTCGGCTTGGAGTGGTTCCATCGAGTAGGAATGTCCCAGGGCTCTTCACTCCGGATCACTAGATATTTTTTCTTCCAATCCTTGATGGAGTCCGAGTGGCTGTGAACGACCTTCCCCTTACTCCGGGGGGAGATATAGTAAACACCCTCGGTCGCCGAGCTGATCATCAACATCGCTCAGAACACGTTCAACCGCAGGGGTACCTTTTGTTCCTCACACATCAGTACAAAACAAATTATCTGCTTCCAAGAGTTCGGCCCATACTGCATCGGCGCCAAGGAGGCCCAGTTCAGCACTTCCTGAACAAATGGGTGGACTGGCAGCCTCAGTCCAGAGATGAAGGCGTCCACTGGGAAGACGCAATACCAAGCAGATAAGGGATCGGTTGGGCGCAGAGTAGAGCTCAGCAGCGTCAATTCGTAGCCAGAACCTATGTGGTACGCCAGCTGCAAAACCTCCAAGTCCCCACCCTCCAAGACGGTCAGAATCGCATCCATCATCACCCTCTTCCGACTCGGCGAAGAGGCCTGCACGCCGAAGAGCTCCTTGTCAGATAGGTCGTCAGGATACTGACGGAAAGGCTTCGGCTGCACGGGCGAACCTGTCCACAAATTGCGGTAAACAAGCGCCTGGCTCGAACCAACAGTCCTCGGTCCTGCCTTCCTCAGAGCCTTCTTCCTCTTCTTGGTTCGCTCCGGCGAGGGAGTAGATAAGGGCCCCAGACCAGTCGGCATGGAACTCGGACCCGCACCCTGAACTGTGGATCTCCTTACTGTGCCGCCCTCGCCTCCCTCCTCCTCGGAAGTCAACTCCAGAACACGGACGCCGTCCGAACCATCATTCGCTTCCTCCGACTCGCTACTCTCCACCACGAAGGGACGTCGGGAGCGTATCGGACTCGCACCATGTACCTCCTCCTCCTCACCTACTGGTTCCTCCCACAAAACCGAATCGGAAGGCTCCGCGACGTGTACTGACTCCTCCTCAGTCACGGGCTCCTCCCACGACGTCGATTTGGAGACAGGTTTCACTTTCCCCCTAGACGTCGATGCTGACGAGCCAGACTGAGCCCTATCCATCTGTGCCTAAACTAAACAGACTTACCAACTCACCTGAGGTCACTGCGGAAGGACGAGTCTAGTGCAGCAAACTGCAGGGATGAGCGCTGAAGTGTTGGGAAATTTTTGAAAAAGAAAGCGGCAAGAAAGAAGTGGGCTAAAGGGGGAGAGGGGGGAATATTTATAGAGGATGAAAACGACTACTCGATTTTCGCAAGTACTGTTCACCTATTGACGTGCAACTGCCGCCTGGGAAATCGCGCCACGTCCTCGAAACGTGCGCTGCTGACGTCATCCAATGCCAGGCTGGCAGCCAGACGCGGGGGTCGGTTCGGATGGGGTATTCGGCGGAGAGAACATTTTACTTAAGATTTAAGGCGCCGTCCTTCGACAGATGCCCCGGGCTCCAGGGCTCGGTCGGTTCCCCTCTCACCCGCGAGCAGCTCGGGGCTTACAGCCTCGACAGCCGAAACCCCGAACTGTTCGAGGGTGAGACAGAAACTGCCATCACCTGGAGCCCTATTGGAAGACAGATTGGCCAACCTCCAATCGGAGACGACCCATCCATCCGAGGCTCTTCAGCCCCAAGTCCGGAACATGGTTGATGCCCCTCCCGTCTGGATCTCTCTCGGGCCAAACAACCATATCAGGGTCGTCTGACCCGAAAAAGGATCCAGACGGCATAGCCACCACCAATCCGAGGCTCCTCATCTACCGGTCCGGATTTCGGTCGTTACCCCTCTCGCCCTGATCTCCCCTGGATCTGGCTACCGTATCAGAGCCATCAGATCCAAGAGAAGATCCGGGCGACAGAGAAACCACCTCTCCGACACGACCGGGGGTAAAATTTTGCAAGAGACAGACGTCCGCCGAAGCAGACACCTTTGATGGCCCATAGACCACCTTTGCTGTGATCCAACCCACTGCGGAGGGAGGGGTGCTTATAGCCCCCTCCATAGGCCGGCCTTTATGACGTGGGGAAAGCCAAACGACGGAAACCCATGCGCCAGGCATTTATTAGGCGGCACAATTAAGGCCCCTGGGAAATTGGAACATCACACAGATCCCGGAGCGCCTTCAATGCTCCGCAAAGACAGCGGGCTACCCTGCTCAACATTCTTAAGGCACAACGGTTCGCCCACACCCTTGCCGACCCATAACACCTCGCCAGCTCGAGGCCAAGTCTAACACCAGGGTAGTCATATTAGGGAGACTCAAACGACTCGCCATCGCCCTTGCCGACCCGTAATCCCTCGCCGGCTCGAGATCAGGTCTGGCACCAGGATAGTCTTCTCGGAAAGGCTCGACGACTCACCCTCACCCTTGTTGGCCCGTAATCCCTCGCCAGCTCGAGGTCAGGTCTAGCACCAGGGTAGTCTTCTCAGGAAGGCTCCAAGGCCCGCCATCGCCCTTGCCGACCCGTAATCCCTCGCCAAGCTCGAGGTCAGGTCTGGCACCAGGGTAGTCTTCTCAGGAAGGCTCAACGGCTCGCCAACACCCTTGTTGGCCCGTAATCCCTCGCCAGCTCGAGGTCAGGTCTAGCACCAGGGTAGTCTTCTCAGGAAGGCTCCAAGGCCCGCCATCGCCCTTGCCAACCCGTAATCCCTCGCCAAGCTTGAGGTCAGGTCCGGCACCAGGGTAGTCTTCTCAGGAAGGCTCAACGGCTCGCCAACATCCTTGTTGGCCCGTAATCCCTCGCCAGCTCGAGGTCAGGTCTAGCACCAGGGTAGTCTTCTCAGGAAGGCTTCAAGGCCCGCCATCGCCCTTGCCGACCCGTAATCCCTCGCCAAGCTCGAGGTCAGGTCTGGCACCAGGGTAGTCTTCTCAGGAAGGCTCAACGGCTCGCCATCACCCTTGTTGGCCCGTAAATCCCTCGCCAACTCGAGGTCGGGTCTAGCACCAGGGTAGTCTTCTCAGGAAGGCTCCACGGCTCGCCATCGCCCTTGTTAACTCGTAATCCCTCGTCAGCCTGAGGTCAGGTCTAGCACCTGGGTAGTCTTCCCAGGAAGGCTCAACGGCTCGCCATCACCCTTGCCGACCCATAATCCCTCGCCTGCTCGAGGTTAGGTCTGGCACCAGGGTAATCTTCTCCGGAAGTCTCAAACAGCTCGCCATCACCCTTACCGCCCGACAGACTCTCGCCGGCTCGAGGATCGCTCTAAAGAATCAGGACAGCCCCCTCATGAAGACCCAGTGGTTCGCCATCCCATTTTTACAACCGTAAACACTCCTCCACGGCTAGCTCCCGCACCCCCGCAGGAGTGGGGAGCTTGTGTGGTAGGGTAAAAATGGCTTGGGGCCCAACCAGGGCCCAATACGACTCTCACTCAAAATGGTAGAAACAGCAGTCTAGTTCGGCTTCGAGCCACTGCAGGGTCGGCACCGAACCTCCAGTTCACCCCCACAGATCTGTTCTCCTCGTATCCGATGAGCGGCAATGGCCCTCGGCATCCGATCCACGACAGCCCTCCGGGCCGTCCGCCCATCCTGGGGTAGAATGAAGATGACTTGGCACACCCTATGCCACCAGATCCTCCCAAGAATCATGCAGGCCCCATGATCTGCCATGTCAACTCCAAATACCACCAAGGGCTTTGCCGCGTCAGCCCTATACCACTCCTGGTACTGCCACGTCAGCCCTAAACCCCCTGGGCCTTCTGCCACGTCAGGCCCATGGGCTTTCGGGTTCAGACCCGGCCCTCAAGCGGATCCAAACCCGGTTGGAATTCTCTATAAATACTAGACCCTCACCCACCTTTTCAGGTAACCAATCTTTTGCCACTTAAATTCACCTAGTTATTGCTACTCTCTCACAGAGACTGACTAGAGCGTCGGAGGGTCCGCCACCGGGATAAACCCCGGTGTTTCAGGACCGTCTGCAGGTACACAAGACCTCGGATCCGAACCCTCTGATCCGAGCCGAGGCATCCACCCCACTCCGAGCCCGTCGCAGGTTCCGCCCGGTCAGTCGAGGGTCGTCAGACGAGCAGCTTTCTCCTTCAATACAAATCGAGTCCGAACTTACACCTGGTGCATCCACACGTCTCCCAGAAATAAACCGCATCAATGAGGTAAACAAAAATTCTCACCAAAGCTGCAAAAAACTGTGGACTATAGCTCACAAATTAAGCAAAAACATTCAAATACAAAATTTCACGAAAACGGCCGGAATCTGTGGACTATAACCCACAAAATAAGGCCAAAACAGTAAAATATGAAATCTCATGAAAGTGATCGGAAACATTGTACAGTAGCCCACAAAATGAGGGAAGTAAAAATTTCAAGAAAGTGGCCAAAAACTGTGGACTGTAGCGCTCAAATGATACTAAAACTGTCAAATATAAAATTTCACAAAAACGGCCAGGAAGTGTGGACTATAGCCCACAAAATCAGGGAAATAAAAAATTTCACGAAAGTGGCCGAAAATTGTGGACTATATCCGTCAAATGAGGCTAAAACAATCAAATACAAAATTTCAAGAAAACGACCCGAAAATGTGGACTATAACCCACAAAATGGGCCTAAAACAGTAAAATAAGAAATCTAATGAAAGTGATCGACTGTTTTAACCTCTTCTGAGGGCTATAGCTCACAAAATGAGGAAAATAAAAAATCTCACAAAAGTGGCCGAAAACTGTGGACTATAGCCCTCAAAAGAGGTTAAAACAGTCGAATACAAAATTTCACGAAAATGGCTGGAAACTGTGGACTAAAACCCACGAAATAAGACCAACACAGTAAGATACGAAATCTCTTGAAAGTGATCGAAAACAGTGTACTATATCCCATAAAATGAGGGAAATAAAAATTCTCACGAAAGTGGCCAAATACTGTGGGACTATAGCCCACAAATGACGCAAAACAATCAAATACAAAATTTCACGAAAATGGCCGGAAATTGTGGACTATAACCCCCAAAATCGGGCCAAATCTGTAAAATACGAAATCTCATGAAAGTGATCGAAAACAGTGTATTATAACCCACAAAATGCGGATAAAACAGTCAAATACAAAATTTCACAAAAACGGTCGTAAACTGTGGACTATAACCCACAAAATGTGGTCGAAACTGTAAAATTCGAAATCTCGTGAAAGTGATAAAAATTTGTGTACTATAGCTAACAAAATGAGGGAAATAAAAATTCTCACTAAAGTCGCCGAAAATTGTGGACTACAGCCCACAAATGAGGCTAAAACAGTAAAATACAAAATTTCACGAAAACGGCCGAAAACTGTGGACTATAACCCACAAAATGGGGCAAAAATAGTAAAATACGAAATCTCATGAAAGTGATCGAAAACAGTGTACTATAGCCCACACAATTAGGGAAATATAAAATCTCACGAAAGTGGCCGAAAACTGTGGACTATATCCCTTAAATGAGGCTAAAACAGTCAAATACAAAATTTCACAAAAACGGCCGGAAACGGTGGACTACATAGGAAATCTAATGAAAGTGATCAAAAACAGTGTACTATATCCCATGAAATGAGGGAAATAAAAAATCTCACGAAAGTGGCCGAAAACTGTGGACTATAGTCCACCAATGAGGCCAAAACTGTCACATGCAAAATTTCACGAAAACGGCCGGAAACTGTGGACTATTACCCACAAAATGGGGCTAAAACAGTAAAATACGAAATCACATGAAAGTGATCGAGAACAGTGTACTCTAGCCCACAAAATGAGGGAGAAAAAAATCTAACCAAAGTGGCCAAAAATTGTGTCCTATAGCCCGCAAATAATGCTAAAACTGTCCAATATAAAATTTCACGAAAATTGTCGGAAACTGTGAACTATAACCCACAAAATAAGGCCAAACCAGTAAAAGACGAAATCACATGAAAGTGATCGAAAACAGTGTACTATATCCCACAAAATGAGGGAAAGAAAAAATCTCACGAAAGTGGCCGAAAACTTTGGACTATAGCCCTCGAATGAGGCTAAAACAGTCAAATACAAAATTTCACGAAAACGACCGGAAACTGTGAACTATATAACCCACAAAATGAGGACAAAATAGTAAATTCGCATTAAAGTGATCAAAAATAGTGTACAATTGCCTACTAAATGTGGTAAACAAAAATTCTCACCAAAGCTGCCGAAAACTGTGGACTATAGCTCACAAATTAAGCAAAAACATTCGAATACAAAATTTCACGAAAACGGCCGGAATCTGTGGACTATAACCCACAAAATAAGGCCAAAACAGTAAAATATGAAATCTCATGAAAGTGATCGAAAACATTGTACAGTAGCCCACAAAATGAAGGAAGTAAAAATTTCAAGAAAGTGGCCGAAAACTGTGGACTGTAGCCCTCAAATGATGCTAAAACTGTCAAATACAAAATTTCACGAAAACGGCCGGAAAGTGTGGACTATAGCCCACAAAATGGGGGAAATAAAAAATCTCACGAAAGCGGCCGAAAATTGTGGACTATATCCGTTAAATGAGGCCAAAACAGTCAAATAAATAATTTCAAGAAAACGACCCGAAAATATAACCCACAAAATGGGCCTAAAACAGTAAAATAAGTAATCTAATGAAAATGATCGAAAACAGTGTACTATAGCTCACAAAATGAGGGGGGGAAAATCTCACGATAGTGGCCGAAAACAATGGACTATAGCCCTCAAAAGAGGCTAGAACAATCAAATACAAAATTTCACAAAAACGGCTGGAAACTGTGGAACCTACGAAATAAGACCAACACAGTAAAATACGAAATCTCATGAAAGTGATCGAAAACAGTGTACTATATCCCATAAAATGAGGGGACAAAAATTCTCACAAAAGTGGCCGAATACTGTGGGACTATAGCCCACAAATGACGCAAAACAGTCAAATACAAAATTTCACAAAAATGGCCGGAAATTGTGGACTATAACCCACAAAATCGGGCCAAATCTGTAAAATACGAAATCTCATGAAAGTGATCGAAAACAGTGTATTATAACCCACAAAATACGAATCAAACAGTCAAATACAAAATTTCATAAAAAAGGCCACAAACTAAAGACTATAACCCACAAAATGTGGTCGAAACTGTAAAATTCGAAATCTCGTAAAAGTGATAAAAAAAAATTGTGTGCTATAGCCCACAAAATGAGGGAAATAAAAAATCTCACGAATGTGGCCGAAAATTGTGGACTGTGCCCACAAATGAGGCTAAAACAGTCAAATACAAATTTCACGAAAACGGCCGGAAACAGTGGACTATAACTAGAAAAATGGGGCAAAAATAGTAAAATACGAAATCTCATGAAAGTGATCGAAAACAGAGTACTACATAGGAAATCTAATGAAAGTGATCGAAAACAGTGTACTATATCCCCTGAAATGAGGGAAATAAAAAATTTCACGAATGTGGCCGAAAACTGTGGACAATAGTCCACCAATGAGGCCAAAACTGTCAAATACAAAATTTCTCGAAAATGGCCGGAAACTGTGGACTATTACCCACAAAATGGGGCTAAAAGAGTAAAATACGAAATCACATGAAAGTGATCGAGAACAGTGTACTGTAGCCCACAAAATGAGGGATAAAAAATTCTATCCAAAGTGGCCGAAAACTGTGTCCTATAGCCCACAAATAATGCTAAAACAGTCCAATACAAAATTTCACGAAAATTGCCAGAAACTGTGGACTATAACCCACAAAATAAGGCCAAACCAGTAAAAGACGAAATCACATGAAAGTGAACGAAAACAGTGTACTATATCCTACAAAATGAGGGAAAGAAAAAATCTCACGGAAGTAGCCGAAACTGTGGACTATAGCCCTAAAATGAGGCTAAAACAGTCAAATACAAAATTTCACGAAAACGGCCGAAAACCGTGTACTATATAACCCACAAAATAAGGACAAAATAGTAAAATACGCATGAAAGTGATCGAAAACAGTGTACTATTGCCCGCTGAATGAGGTAAATAAAAATTCTCACCAAAGCGGCCGAAAACTGTGGACTACCCACAAATGAAGCTAAAACAGTCATACAAAATTTCACGAAAACAGTCGGAAACTATGGACTATAACCCACAATATAAGGCCAAAACAGTAAAATATGAAATCTCATGAAAGTGATCGAAAATATTGTACAGTAGCCCACAAAATGAGGGAAGTAAAAAATTCAAAAAGTGGCCGAAAACTGTGGACTGTAGCCCTCAAATGAGACTAAAACTGTAAAATACAAAATTTCACGAAAACAGCCGGAAAGTGTGGACTATAGCCCAAAAAAGAGGGAAATAAAAAATCTCAGAATAGTTGCCGAAAATTGTGGACTATATCGGTCAAACGAGACTAAAACAGTCAAATACAAAATTTCAAGAAAACGACCCGAAACTGTGGACTATGACCCACAAAATGGGCCTAAAACAGTAAAATAAGAAATCTCATGAAAGTGATCGAAAACAATCTACTATAGCCCACAAAATGAGGAAAATAAAAAATCTCACGAAAGTGGCTGAAAACTGTGGACTACAGCCCTCAAATGAGGCTAAAACAGTCAAATATAAAATTTCACAACAACGGCCGGAAACTGTGGACTATAACCCACAAAATACGGCCAACACAGTAAAATACAAAATCTCATGAAAGTGATCGAAAACAGTGAACTATATCTCATAAAATGAGGGAAATAAAAATTCTCACAAAAGTGGCCGAATACTATGGACTACAGCCCACAAATGACGCAAAACAGTCAAATACAAAATTTCATAAAAATGGTCGGAAATTGTGGACTATAACCCCCAAAATTGTGCCAAATCTGTAAAATATGAAATCTCATCAAAGTAATCGAAAACTGTGTAATATAACCCATAAAATGTGGCTAAAACAGTCAAATACAAAATTTCACAAAAAAGGCCGTAAATTGTGGACTATAACCCACAAAATGTGGTCGAAAATGTAAAATTCGAAATCTCGCGAAAGTGATAAAAAAAACTGTGTACTATAGCCCACAAAATGAGGAAAATAAAAAATCTCACGAAAGTGGCCGAAAATTGTGGATTATAGCCCACAAATGAGACTAAAACGGTCAAATACAAAATTTCACGAAAACGGCGGAAAACTGTAGACTATAACCCACAAAATGGGGCAAAAATAATAAAATACGAAATCTCGTGAAAGTGATCGAAAATAGTGTACTATAGCCCACAAAATTTGGGAAATAAAAAATCTCACGAAAGTGGACGAAAACTGTGGACTATAGCCCACAAATGAAGCTAAAACAGTCGAATACAAAATTTCACGAAAATGGCCGAAAACTGGGGGACTATTGCCCACAAATGAGGCCAAAACAGTCAAATACAAAATTTTACGAAAACGGCCGGAAACTGTGGACTATTACCCACAAAATGGGGCTAAAACAGTAAAATACGAAATCACATGAAAGTGATCGAAAACAGTGTACTATATAGCCCACAAAATGAGGGGGAAAAAAAATCTAACCAAAGTGGCCGAAAACTGTGCCCTGTAGCCCACAAATAATGCTAAAATAGTCAAAAACAAAATTTCAGGAAAATTGCAGGAAACTGTGGACTATAACCCACAAAATAAGGCCGAACCAGCAAAAGACGAAATCACATGAAAGTGATCGAAATTTGCGTACTATATCCCACAAAATGAGGGAAAGAAAAATCTCACGAAAGTTGCCAAAAACTGTGAACGATATAGCCTTCATATGACGCTAAAACAGTCAAATACAAAATGTCATGAAAACGGCTGGAAATTGTGGACTATATAACCCACAAAATGAGGACAAAATAGTAAAATTCGCATTAAAGTGATCGAAAACAGTGCGCCATTGCCCACTAAATGAGGTAAATAAAAATTCTCACCAAAGCAGCCAAAAACTGTGGATTATAGGCCACAAATGAAGCTAAAACAGTCAAATAAAAAATTCCACGAAAACGGCCGGAAACTGTGGACTATAACCGACAAAATAAGGCCAAAACAGTAAATATGAAATCTCATGAAAGTGATCAAAAACATTGTACAGTAGCCCACACAATGAGGGATGTAAAAAATTTCAAAAAAGTGGCCGAAAACTGTGGACTGTAACCCTCAATTGAGGCTAAAACTGTCAAATACAAAATTTTACGAAAACGGCCGGAAAGTGTGGACTATAGCCCACAAAATGAAGGAAATAAAAAATATCACGAAAGTGGCCAGAAAATGTGGACTATATCCGTCAAATGAGGCTAAAACAGTCAACTACAAAATTTCAAGAAAACAGCCTGAAACTGTGGACTATAACCCACAAAATGGGCCTAAAACAGTAAAATAAGAAATCTCATGAAAATGATCGAAAACAGTGTACTATAGCCAGCAAAATGAGGAAAATAAAAAATCTCACGAAAGTGGTCGAAAACTGGGACTCTAGCCCTCAAATGAGACTAAAACAGTCAAATACAAATTTTCACGAAAACGGCCGAAAGCTGTGGACTATAACCCACAAAATAAGGCCAACACATTAAAATACGAAATCTCATGAAAGTGATCGAAAATAGTTTACTACATACGAAATCTCATAAAAGTGGTCGAAAACAGTGTACTATATCCCATAAAATGAGGGAAATAAAAATTCTCACAAAAGTGGCCGAATACTGTGGACTATATAGACCACAAATGACGCTAAACAGTCGAATACAAAATTTCATGAAAATGGCCGAAAATTGTGGACTATAACCCTCAAAATTGGGCCAAAACTGTAAAATACGAAATCTCATGAAAGTGATCGAAAATAGTGTATTCTAGCCCACAAAATGAGGGAAATAAAAAATCACACGAAAGTTGCCAAAAATTGTGGACTTTAGGCCACAAATGAGACTAAAACAGTCAAATACAAAATTTCACGAAAATGGCCGTAAACTGTGGACTATAACCCATAAAATGTGGCCGAAACTGTAAATTACGAAATCTCGTGAAAGTGATCAAAAACTGTGTACTAGCCATCAAAATGAGGGATATAAAAAAATGTCATGAAAGTGGCCGAAAAATGTAATGAAAGTGATAGAAAACTGTGTACTGTAGCCCACAACATGAGAGAAATAAAATATCTCACGAAAGTGGCCGAAAACTGTGAACTATAACCGACAAAATGAGGCCAAAATAGTAAAATACGCATGAAAGTGATCGAAAACAGTGTACTATAGCCCACAAAATGAGGTAAATAAAAATTCTCACGAAAGCGGCCAAAACACAAATGAGGCTAAAACATTCAAATACAAAATTTCAAGAAAAGAGCGTAAACTGTGGACTATAACCCACAAAAAGAGGCCAAAACAGTCAAATAAAAAATTTCACGAAAACGGCGGTAAAATATCCCACAAATTGGGCTAAAACAGTAAAATACAAAATCTCAAGAAAGTGATCGAAAACAGTGTACTATAGCCCACAAAATGAGGGGGGGAAAATCTCACGAAAACCGCCGGAAACTGTGGACTAAAACCCACAAAATACGGCCAAAACAGTAATATATGAAATCTCATTAAAATGATAGACAACAGTGTACTATAGCCCACAAAATGATGGGAAAAAATATGTCAAGAAAGTGGCCGAAAACCGTGGACAATAGCCCTCAATTGAGGCTAAAACAATCAGATACAAAATTTCATGAAAACGGCCGGAAACTGTAGACTATAACCCACAAAATGAGGCCAAAACAGTAAAATACGAAATCTTAAGAAAGTGATCGAAAACAATGTACTATAGCCGACAAAATGAGGGAAATAAAAAATATAACCAAAGTTGCCGAAACTGTGGACTATAGGCCACAAATGAGGCTAAAACAATCAAATAAAAAATTTCACGAAAACGGACGGAAACTGTGTACTATAACCAACAAAATAAGGACAAACCAGTAAAAGACGAAATCACATGAAAGTGATCGAAAATTGTGTACTAAATCCCACAACAGGAGGGAAATAAAAAATCTCACGAATGTGGCCAAAATTGTGGACTACAGCCCACAAATGATGCTAAAACAGTCAAATACAAAATTTCACGAAACGACCGGAAACTGTGGACTATATATGCCACAAAGTGGGGCCAAAACTGTAAAATACGAAATCTCATAAAAGTGATCGAAAACATTGTACTATTGCCCACAAAATGAGGGAAATACAAAATCTCACTAAAGAGTCCAAAAAACTGTGGACAATGGCGCTCTAATGAGGCTAAAACTGTCAAATACAGTATTTCACGAAAACGGCCGGAAACTGTGGACTAAAACCCACAAAATAAGGCCAAAATAGTAATATACGAAATTTCATGAGAGTGATAGAAAACTGTGTAATATAGCCCACAAAATGAGGGAAATAAAAAATCCCACGAAAGTGGACGAAAACTGTGGACTATAGCCTACAAATGAGGCTAAAACAGTCAAATACAAAATTCCACGAAAATGGCCGGAAACTGGGGGCCTACAACCCACAAAATAAGGCCAAAATAGAATATTATGAAATCTCATGAAAGTGATCGAAAATAGTGTACTATATCCCACAAAATGAGGGAAATAAAAAATCTCACGAAAGTTGCCGAAAACTGTGGACTATAACCCACAAAATAAGGCCAAACCAGTAAAAGGCGAAATCTCATGAAAGTTATTGAAAACAATGTACTATATCCCACAACATGAAGGGAAAAAAATCTTACGAATGTGGCCAAAAACTGTGGACTATAGCCCACAAATGAGGCTAAAACAGTCAAATACAAAATTTCACGAAACGGCCGGAAACTGTGGACTATAACCCACAAAACTAGGCCAAAATAGTAAAATACGCATGAAAGTGATCAAAAATTGTGTACTATATCCCACAACTTGAGGGAAATAAAAAATCTCACGAATGTCGCCAAAAACTTTGGACTATAGTCCCAAATGAGGCTAAAACAGTCAAATACAAAATTTCACGAAAACGTCCGTAAACTGTGGACTATAACCTACAAAATGAGGCTAAAACAGTCAAATTCAAAATTTCATGAAAACAGCCGTAAACCGTGAACCCACAAAATACGAAATCTCGTGAAAGTGATCAAAACTGTGTATGGCCCGCAAAATGAGGGAAATAAAAAATATAACTAAAGTTGCCGAAAACTGTGAACTATAGCCCACAAATGAGGCTAAAAAAGTCAAATAAAAAATTTCACGAAAACGGACGGAAGCTGTGGACTATAACCCACAAAATAAGAACAAACCAGTAAAAGATGAAATCACATGAAAGTGATCGAAAATAGTGTACTATATCCCACAACATGAGGGAAATAAAAAATATCATGAATGTGGCCAAAAACTGTGCACTATAGCCCACAAATGAGGTTAAAACAGTCAAATACAAAATTTCACGAAAATGACCGAAAACTGTGGACTCTAACCCACAAAGTGAGGCCAAAACTGTAAAATACGAAATCACATGAAAGTGATCGAAAACTTTGTACTATAGCCCACAAATGAGGGAAACAAAAAATCTCACGAAAGAGTCCAAAAACTGTGGACAATAGCGCTCAAATGAGGCTGAAACTGTCAAATACAAAATTTCACGAAAACGGCCGGAAACTTTGGACTGAAACCCACAAAATAAGGCCAAAACAGTAATATATGAAATTTCATAAGAGTGATAGAAAACTGTAGCCAACAAAATGAAGGAAATAAAAAATCTCACGAAAGTGGACGAAAACTGTGGACTATAGCCCACAAATGAGGCTAAAACAGTCAAATACAAAATTTCACGAAAATGGCCGGAAACTGTGGACTATAACCCACAAAATAATGCCAAAATAGAAAAATATGAAATCTCATGAAAGTGATCGAAAACAGTGTACTATATCCTACAAAATGAGGGAAATAAAAAATCTCACAAAAGTGGCCGAAAACTGTGGAATGTATCCCTCAAATGAGGCTAAAACTGTCAAATACAAAATTTCACGAAAACAGGCAGAAACTATGGCCTTAAAACCCACCAAATAAGGCCAAAACAGTAATACACGAAATCTCATGAAAGTGATAGAAAACAGTGTACTATAGCCCACAAAATGAGGGAAATAAAAAATATTACGAAAGTGGCCGAAAACTGTAGATTATAGCCCACAAATGAGGCTAAAACAGTCAAATACAAAATTTCACGAAAACGGCCAGAAACTGTAGACTATAACCCACAAAATAAGGCCCAAACCGTAAAATACGTAATCTCATGAAAATGATCGAAAACATGGTACAATAGCCCACAAAATGAGGCAAGTAAAAAATTTCACGAAAGTGGCCGAAAACTGTGGACTGTAGCCCTCAAATGAGGCTAAAACTGTCAAATACAAAATTCAACGAAAACGGCCAGAAATGGTGGACTATAACCCACAAAATATGGCAAAAACAGTAAAATACGAAATCTCATGAAAGTATCGAAAACAGTGTACAGCCAGGAAAAAAAAATCTAACCAAAGTTGCCGAAAACTATGGACTATAGCCCACAAACAAGGCTAAAACAGGTCAACTAAAAAATTTCACGAAAAGGGACGGAAACTGTGGCCCAAAAATAAGGCCAAACCAGTAAAAGACAAAATCTCATGAAAGTGATCGAAAATAATATACTATACCACAACATAAGGGAAATAAAAAATATCACGATAGTGGCCGAAAATTGTGAACTATCACCCACAAATGAGGTTAAAACAGTCAAATACAAAATTTTACGAAAATAGCCGGAAACTGTGGACTATAACCCACAAAATGGGGCCGAAACTGTAAAATACGAAATCTGCTTAAAGTGATCAAAAACTGTGAACTTTAGCCCACAAATTGAGGGAAATAAAAAAACTCACGAAAGTGGCCGAAAACTGTGGACTATATAGCCCTCAGATGAGGCTAAAACGGCCAGATACAAAATATCAAGAAAATGGCCGGAAATTGTGGATTATAACCCACAAAATAAGGCCAAAACAGTAAAATACGAAATCTCAATAAAGTGATCGAAAACAGTGTACTATTGCCCACAAAATGAGGGAAATAAAAAATATAACCTAAGTGGCCGAAAACTGTAGACTATATAGCCCAATAATGAGGCTAAAACAGTGAAATAAAAAATTACACGAAAATGGACGGAAACTGTGGACTATAATTACCCACAAATTAAGGCCAAACCAGTAAAAGAAGAAATCTCATGAAAGTGATCGAAAACATTGTACTATATCCCACAACATGAGAGAAACAAAAAATCTCACAAATTTGGCCAAAAACTATGGACTATAGCCCACAAGTGAGACTAAAACAGTCAAATAGAAATTTTCATGAAAACGATCGGAAACTGTGGATTATAACCCACGAAGTGAGGCCAAAACTGTAAAATACGAAATCTCATGAAAGGTGTTGAAAACATTGTACTATAGCCCACAAAATGAGAGAAATACAAAATCTCACGAAAGAGGCAAAAGACGAAATCACATGAAAGTGATCGAAATTTGCGTACTATATCCCACAAAATGAGGGAAAGAAAAATCTCACGAAAGTTGCCAAAAACTGTGAACGATATAGCCTTCATATGACGCTAAAACAGTCAAATACAAAATGTCATGAAAACGGCTGGAAATTGTGGACTATATAACCCACAAAATGAGGACAAAATAGTAAAATACGCATTAAAGTGATCGAAAACAGTGCGCCATTGCCCACTAAATGAGGTAAATAAAAATTCTCACCAAAGCAGCCAAAAACTGTGGATTATAGGCCACAAATGAAGCTAAAACAGTCAAATAAAAAATTCCACGAAAACGGCCGGAAACTGTGGACTATAACCGACAAAATAAGGCCAAAACAGTAAATATGAAATCTCATGAAAGTGATCAAAAACATTGTACAGTAGCCCACACAATGAGGGATGTAAAAAATTTCAAAAAAGTGGCCGAAAACTGTGGACTGTAACCCTCAATTGAGGCTAAAACTGTCAAATACAAAATTTTACGAAAACGGCCGGAAAGTGTGGACTATAGCCCACAAAATGAAGGAAATAAAAAATATCACGAAAGTGGCCAGAAAATGTGGACTATATCCGTCAAATGAGGCTAAAACAGTCAACTACAAAATTTCAAGAAAACAGCCTGAAACTGTGGACTATAACCCACAAAATGGGCCTAAAACAGTAAAATAAGAAATCTCATGAAAATGATCGAAAACAGTGTACTATAGCCAGCAAAATGAGGAAAATAAAAAATCTCACGAAAGTGGTCGAAAACTGGGACTCTAGCCCTCAAATGAGACTAAAACAGTCAAATACAAATTTTCACGAAAACGGCCGAAAGCTGTGGACTATAACCCACAAAATAAGGCCAACACATTAAAATACGAAATCTCATGAAAGTGATCGAAAATAGTTTACTACATACGAAATCTCATAAAAGTGGTCGAAAACAGTGTACTATATCCCATAAAATGAGGGAAATAAAAATTCTCACAAAAGTGGCCGAATACTGTGGACTATATAGACCACAAATGACGCTAAACAGTCGAATACAAAATTTCATGAAAATGGCCGAAAATTGTGGACTATAACCCTCAAAATTGGGCCAAAACTGTAAAATACGAAATCTCATGAAAGTGATCGAAAATAGTGTATTCTAGCCCACAAAATGAGGGAAATAAAAAATCACACGAAAGTTGCCAAAAATTGTGGACTTTAGGCCACAAATGAGACTAAAACAGTCAAATACAAAATTTCACGAAAATGGCCGTAAACTGTGGACTATAACCCATAAAATGTGGCCGAAACTGTAAATTACGAAATCTCGTGAAAGTGATCAAAAACTGTGTACTAGCCCTCAAAATGAGGGATATAAAAAAATGTCATGAAAGTGGCCGAAAAATGTAATGAAAGTGATAGAAAACTGTGTACTGTAGCCCACAACATGAGAGAAATAAAATATCTCACGAAAGTGGCCGAAAACTGTGAACTATAACCGACAAAATGAGGCCAAAATAGTAAAATACGCATGAAAGTGATCGAAAACAGTGTACTATAGCCCACAAAATGAGGTAAATAAAAATTCTCACGAAAGCGGCCAAAACACAAATGAGGCTAAAACATTCAAATACAAAATTTCAAGAAAAGAGCGTAAACTGTGGACTATAACCCACAAAAAGAGGCCAAAACAGTCAAATAAAAAATTTCACGAAAACGGCGGTAAAATATCCCACAAATTGGGCTAAAACAGTAAAATACAAAATCTCAAGAAAGTGATCGAAAACAGTGTACTATAGCCCACAAAATGAGGGGGGGAAAATCTCACGAAAACCGCCGGAAACTGTGGACTAAAACCCACAAAATACGGCCAAAACAGTAATATATGAAATCTCATTAAAATGATAGACAACAGTGTACTATAGCCCACAAAATGATGGGAAAAAATATGTCAAGAAAGTGGCCGAAAACCGTGGACAATAGCCCTCAATTGAGGCTAAAACAATCAGATACAAAATTTCATGAAAACGGCCGGAAACTGTAGACTATAACCCACAAAATGAGGCCAAAACAGTAAAATACGAAATCTTAAGAAAGTGATCGAAAACAATGTACTATAGCCGACAAAATGAGGGAAATAAAAAATATAACCAAAGTTGCCGAAACTGTGGACTATAGGCCACAAATGAGGCTAAAACAATCAAATAAAAAATTTCACGAAAACGGACGGAAACTGTGTACTATAACCAACAAAATAAGGACAAACCAGTAAAAGACGAAATCACATGAAAGTGATCGAAAATTGTGTACTAAATCCCACAACAGGAGGGAAATAAAAAATCTCACGAATGTGGCCAAAATTGTGGACTACAGCCCACAAATGATGCTAAAACAGTCAAATACAAAATTTCACGAAACGACCGGAAACTGTGGACTATATATGCCACAAAGTGGGGCCAAAACTGTAAAATACGAAATCTCATAAAAGTGATCGAAAACATTGTACTATTGCCCACAAAATGAGGGAAATACAAAATCTCACTAAAGAGTCCAAAAAACTGTGGACAATGGCGCTCTAATGAGGCTAAAACTGTCAAATACAGTATTTCACGAAAACGGCCGGAAACTGTGGACTAAAACCCACAAAATAAGGCCAAAATAGTAATATACGAAATTTCATGAGAGTGATAGAAAACTGTGTAATATAGCCCACAAAATGAGGGAAATAAAAAATCCCACGAAAGTGGACGAAAACTGTGGACTATAGCCTACAAATGAGGCTAAAACAGTCAAATACAAAATTCCACGAAAATGGCCGGAAACTGGGGGCCTACAACCCACAAAATAAGGCCAAAATAGAATATTATGAAATCTCATGAAAGTGATCGAAAATAGTGTACTATATCCCACAAAATGAGGGAAATAAAAAATCTCACGAAAGTTGCCGAAAACTGTGGACTATAACCCACAAAATAAGGCCAAACCAGTAAAAGGCGAAATCTCATGAAAGTTATTGAAAACAATGTACTATATCCCACAACATGAAGGGAAAAAAATCTTACGAATGTGGCCAAAAACTGTGGACTATAGCCCACAAATGAGGCTAAAACAGTCAAATACAAAATTTCACGAAACGGCCGGAAACTGTGGACTATAACCCACAAAACTAGGCCAAAATAGTAAAATACGCATGAAAGTGATCAAAAATTGTGTACTATATCCCACAACTTGAGGGAAATAAAAAATCTCACGAATGTCGCCAAAAACTTTGGACTATAGTCCCAAATGAGGCTAAAACAGTCAAATACAAAATTTCACGAAAACGTCCGTAAACTGTGGACTATAACCTACAAAATGAGGCTAAAACAGTCAAATTCAAAATTTCATGAAAACAGCCGTAAACCGTGAACCCACAAAATACGAAATCTCGTGAAAGTGATCAAAACTGTGTATGGCCCGCAAAATGAGGGAAATAAAAAATATAACTAAAGTTGCCGAAAACTGTGAACTATAGCCCACAAATGAGGCTAAAAAAGTCAAATAAAAAATTTCACGAAAACGGACGGAAGCTGTGGACTATAACCCACAAAATAAGAACAAACCAGTAAAAGATGAAATCACATGAAAGTGATCGAAAATAGTGTACTATATCCCACAACATGAGGGAAATAAAAAATATCATGAATGTGGCCAAAAACTGTGCACTATAGCCCACAAATGAGGTTAAAACAGTCAAATACAAAATTTCACGAAAATGACCGAAAACTGTGGACTCTAACCCACAAAGTGAGGCCAAAACTGTAAAATACGAAATCACATGAAAGTGATCGAAAACTTTGTACTATAGCCCACAAATGAGGGAAACAAAAAATCTCACGAAAGAGTCCAAAAACTGTGGACAATAGCGCTCAAATGAGGCTGAAACTGTCAAATACAAAATTTCACGAAAACGGCCGGAAACTTTGGACTGAAACCCACAAAATAAGGCCAAAACAGTAATATATGAAATTTCATAAGAGTGATAGAAAACTGTAGCCAACAAAATGAAGGAAATAAAAAATCTCACGAAAGTGGACGAAAACTGTGGACTATAGCCCACAAATGAGGCTAAAACAGTCAAATACAAAATTTCACGAAAATGGCCGGAAACTGTGGACTATAACCCACAAAATAATGCCAAAATAGAAAAATATGAAATCTCATGAAAGTGATCGAAAACAGTGTACTATATCCTACAAAATGAGGGAAATAAAAAATCTCACAAAAGTGGCCGAAAACTGTGGAATGTATCCCTCAAATGAGGCTAAAACTGTCAAATACAAAATTTCACGAAAACAGGCAGAAACTATGGCCTTAAAACCCACCAAATAAGGCCAAAACAGTAATACACGAAATCTCATGAAAGTGATAGAAAACAGTGTACTATAGCCCACAAAATGAGGGAAATAAAAAATATTACGAAAGTGGCCGAAAACTGTAGATTATAGCCCACAAATGAGGCTAAAACAGTCAAATACAAAATTTCACGAAAACGGCCAGAAACTGTAGACTATAACCCACAAAATAAGGCCCAAACCGTAAAATACGTAATCTCATGAAAATGATCGAAAACATGGTACAATAGCCCACAAAATGAGGCAAGTAAAAAATTTCACGAAAGTGGCCGAAAACTGTGGACTGTAGCCCTCAAATGAGGCTAAAACTGTCAAATACAAAATTCAACGAAAACGGCCAGAAATGGTGGACTATAACCCACAAAATATGGCAAAAACAGTAAAATACGAAATCTCATGAAAGTATCGAAAACAGTGTACAGCCAGGAAAAAAAAATCTAACCAAAGTTGCCGAAAACTATGGGCTATAGCCCACAAACAAGGCTAAAACAGGTCAACTAAAAAATTTCACGAAAAGGGACGGAAACTGTGGCCCAAAAATAAGGCCAAACCAGTAAAAGACAAAATCTCATGAAAGTGATCGAAAATAATATACTATACCACAACATAAGGGAAATAAAAAATCTCACGATAGTGGCCGAAAATTGTGAACTATCACCCACAAATGAGGTTAAAACAGTCAAATACAAAATTTTACGAAAATAGCCGGAAACTGTGGACTATAACCCACAAAATGGGGCCGAAACTGTAAAATACGAAATCTGCTTAAAGTGATCAAAAACTGTGAACTTTAGCCCACAAATTGAGGGAAATAAAAAAACTCACGAAAGTGGCCGAAAACTGTGGACTATATAGCCCTCAGATGAGGCTAAAACGGCCAGATACAAAATATCAAGAAAATGGCCGGAAATTGTGGATTATAACCCACAAAATAAGGCCAAAACAGTAAAATACGAAATCTCAATAAAGTGATCGAAAACAGTGTACTATTGCCCACAAAATGAGGGAAATAAAAAATATAACCTAAGTGGCCGAAAACTGTAGACTATATAGCCCAATAATGAGGCTAAAACAGTGAAATAAAAAATTACACGAAAATGGACGGAAACTGTGGACTATAATTACCCACAAATTAAGGCCAAACCAGTAAAAGAAGAAATCTCATGAAAGTGATCGAAAACATTGTACTATATCCCACAACATGAGAGAAACAAAAAATCTCACAAATTTGGCCAAAAACTATGGACTATAGCCCACAAGTGAGACTAAAACAGTCAAATAGAAATTTTCATGAAAACGATCGGAAACTGTGGATTATAACCCACGAAGTGAGGCCAAAACTGTAAAATACGAAATCTCATGAAAGGTGTTGAAAACATTGTACTATAGCCCACAAAATGAGAGAAATACAAAATCTCACGAAAGAGGCAAAAGACTGTGGACTATAGCCCTCAAATGAGGGTAAAACTGTCAAATACAAAATTTCACGAAAACTGCCGGAAACTATGAACTATAACCCACAAATATGACCAAAATAGTAAAATAAGAAATCTCATGAAAGTCATCGAAAATATTGTACAATAGCCCACAAAATGAGGAAAGTAAAAAATTTCACGAAGGTGGCCGAAAATTGTGGAGTGTAGCCCTCAAATCAAGCTAAAACTGTTAAATACGATAATTCACGAAAACGGCCGGAAACAGCGGACTATAACCTACAAAATGGGGCTAAAGCAGTAAAATACGAAATCTTAAGAAAGTGATCGAATACAGTGTACTATAGCCCTCAAAATCAGGAAAATAAAAAATCAAACCAAAGTGGCCGAAAACTGTGGATTATAGCCTACAAATATGGCTAAAACTGTCAAATACAAAATTTCACGAAAACGGTCGGAAACTGTAGACTATAACCCACAAAATGTGGCCGAAATTGTAAAATACAATATCTTGTGAAAGTGATCAATACTGTGTACCATATCCCAATGAGGAAAATAAAAAATATCAAGAAAGTGGCCGAAAACTGTGGATTGTATCCCTCAAATGAGGCTAAAACTGTCAAATACAAAATTTCACAAAAACGGCCAGAAACTGTGGCCTTAAAACCCACCAAATAAGGACAAAACAATAATGCACGAAATCTCATGAAAGTGATAGAAAACAGTGTACTATAGCCCACAAAATGAGGGAAATAAAAAATCTCACGAAAGTGGCCGAAAACTGTGGACTATAGCCCACAAATGAGGCTAAAATAGTCAAATACAAAATTCCACGAAAACGGCCAGAAACTGTGGCCTTAAAACCTACCAAATAAGGCCAAAACTGTATGCACGAAATCTCATGAAAGTGATAGAAAACAGTGTACTATAGCCCACAAAATGAGGAAAATAAAAAATCTCACGAAAGTGGCCGAAAACTGTGGACTATAGCCCACAAATGAGGCTAAAACAGTCAAATACAAAATTTCACGAAAACGGCCAGAAACTGTGGACTATAACCCACAAAATGAGGCCAAAATATTATAATACGCAAGAAAGTGATCGTAAACAGTGTACAATAGCCCACAAAATGAGGTAAATAAAAATTCTCACCAAAGCCGCCGAAAACTATGGACTATAGCCCACAAATGAGGCCAAAACAGTCAAATACAAAATTCCACGATAACGGCCGTAAGCTGTGGACAATAACCCAGAAAATGAGGCTAAAACATTAAAATACAAAATTTCATGAAAACGGTCGTAAACTGTAGACTATAACCCACAAAATGTGGCTGAAACTGTAAAGTGGCTGAAACTGTAAAGACGAAATCTCGTGAAAGTGATCAAAAACTGTGTACTAGCCCACGGAATGAGGGAAATAAAAAATCTCACGAAAGTAGCCAAAAACTGTGGACTATAGCCCACAAATGAGGCTAAAACAATCAAATACAAAATTTCACGAAAACGGCTAGAAACTGTGAACTAAAACCCTTGAAATAAGTCCAAAACAGTTATATACGAAATCTCATGAAAGTGATGGTAAACATTGTACTACAAGAGGGAATTAAAAAATCTCACGAAAGTGGCCGAAAACTGTTAACTATAGCACACAAATGAGGCGAAAACAGTCAAATACAAAGTTTCACGAAAACGGGCAAAAACTGTGGACTATAACCTACAAAATGTGGCTAAAATAGTAAAATACGCATGAAAGTGATCGAAAACATTGAACTATCGCCCATAAAATGAGGTAAATAAAAATTCTCACCAAAGCGACAGAAAACTGTGGACTATAGCCCACAAATGAGGCTAAAACGGTCAAATACAAAATTTCACGAAAACGACCGTAAACTTTGGACTATAACCCCCAAAATGTGGCCGAAACTGTAAAATACGAGATCTCGTGAGTGTGATAAAGAAACTTTGTACTTTAGCCCTCAAAATGAGGGAAATAAAAAATCTCATGAAAGTGGCCGAAAGCTGTGGACTATATAGCCTTCAGATGAGGCTAAAACAGCCATATACAAAATTTCAAGAAAACGGCCGGAAACTAAACTATGGACTATAACCCACAAAATAAGGCCAAAACAGTAAAATACGATATCTCGCAGAAGTGATCGAAAATAGTGTACTATAGCCCACAAAATGAGGGAAATAAAAAATATAACCAAAGTGGCCGAAAACCATGGACTATAGCCCAAAAATGAGGCTAAAACAGTCAATTAAAAAATTTCACGAAAAAGGACGGAAACTATGGACTATAACCAACAAAATAAGCCCAAACCAGTAAAAGACGAAATCTCATGAAAGTGATCGAAAACAATGTACAATATCACGAAAACTGTGGACTTATAGCCCACAAATGAGGTTAAAACAGTCAAATACAAAATTTCACGAAAACGGTCGGAAACTGAGCACTATAACCCACAAAGTGGGGCCAAAACTGTAAAATACGAAATCTCATGAAAGTGATCGAAAACCTTGTACTATAGCCCACAAAATGAAGGAAATAAAAAATATCACGACAGTGACCGAAAATTGTGAACTACTCACAAATGAGGCTAAAACAGTCAAATACAAAATTTCACGAAAACGGCCGGAAACTGTAGACTATAACCTACAAAATGTAGCCAAAATAGTAAAATACACATGAAAGTGATCGAAAACATTGTACTATTGCCCACAAAATGAGGTAAATAAAAATTCTCACTAAAGCGACCGAAAACTGTGGACTATAGCCCACAAATGAGGGTCAAACTGTCAAATACAAAATTTCACGAAAACGGCCGTAAACTTTTGACTATAACCCACAAAATGTGGCCGAAACTGTAAATTACGAAATCTCGTGAAAGTGATCAAAAACTATGTACTATAGCCCACAAAATGCGGGAAATAAAGAATCTCACGAAAGTAGCCGAAAACTATGGACTATAGCCCACAAATGAGGCTAAAACAGTCAAATACAAAATTTGACGAAAACGGACCGAAACAGGGGACTATATAACCCACAAACTGAGGCCAAAACAGTAAAATACAAAATCTCATGAAAGTGATCGAAAACAGTGTACTATAACCCACAAAATGAGGGAAATAAAAAATCTAACCAAAGTAGCCGAAAACTGTGGACTATAGCCCACAAATGAGGCTAAAACAGTCGAATACAAATTTTCACGAAAATGGCCAGAAACTGTGGACTATAACCCATAAAATAAGGCCAAACCAGTAAAAGACGAAATCTCATGAAAGTGATTGAAAACAGTGTACTATATCTGTCACGCCCCGCTTCCCAAAGGAATACAGAATACGAGTGCGTGACGAAGCCCAGCGAATGATTTTCATCATTCATAAGTTGTAGGATCGACTCAGTATCATAACAAGAAATATAACAAGAATATACTCAACCACGCATGCATGAATAGTTTATTAATCAACGGAAAAACATTTGAAACAAATATAAATATCCCAATAATTTCAAGATTTGGATCAAAGAAAGAAAACTTCAGGACTACAAGCCCGTTACGAGTTTTAAGTAGCAACAGAATTAAATGAACTCAAATACAAAAATAATTAAAGCAAGCCTTCCCCCATACAAAGCCTAGAACGTTTGCTCACCAATTCCAGCAGGCAACTCGTCTCCAAAGTCTGTATATATAAATATAAAAGAAAAAAATAGAGAAAACAAGACAAACGCCCTTTGTGCAAGTTAGGGCCGCAAGCAATACAAGCAAGAGTATGAAAATAAGTACATGAAAATATGAAACAAGATTTGGAATCAATAATGTATAACATGATATGATAAGGATGCAACAAGTAGTGAAGTTCAAGAGACTAGCTAGTAAGTAAGACAACTCGAGTAATAAGATTGGGTAACGAGTACTAGTAGTGGAACAAGTAACAAGTGAGCATGTAGTTGTATCAAGTATCAAGTGACAAGTATCGAGTAACAAGTATCACGTAACAAGTATCAAGTAGGGTATCAAGTGTGTACAAGTGACAAGTTATTCTTATGTCTAATGTTTAATTCTATCTAGGTAGCACTTCATGCGTCCATACTTTTACCACATGGTTGCTACTTACAAACAGTTACGTTTAGGCCTAGTGATGGATTTTATAGGGTGGTGTACTCAGGTATCAAGTATCAAGCAAGCCATGTTCATGAATCGAGTAATCATCTAACTAGTTCATGTGTCAAGTAATAACATGACAAATCATGAATCAAACGATAATATACTAGTTCATGAATCAAGTAATAACAAGTTCATGAATCGAATAACCATATACTAGTTCATGAATCAATAGTAACTAGTTCATGAATCGAATAATAATATAACTAGTTCATGAAGCATGTATCAAGTGGGAAACACGGGCCCCCTTCCGAGTACACTTACCTATATTGCCCACTACTATGGTCTTTCCCTTAAACCCCGGCTTATTATTTATTATTATCATCAAACATGCATGGAAGGGTGTGAAAATAGGGCAAGTAAACATGATCAATAACATGGAACAAGTTTAATATAATTAGAAGGTATATTCGAGGGTTAACACAAATTAAAATTTCCAAGAACTACGAGAATTCCAATTCTGGACAGCATGATGTTGCTGCACTAAAACTGCGATTCTCGTTGTTACAAGATAGCAAATGTGGATACTTCAGAAGGTATAGAAACTAGATTCCTGTCCGGTTCCAATGCATATAAATAAAATATATAAAAGTTGTAGTATCAGGTGTCAAAACAGCAAACTACACAGGATTTGTGTTCAGCTAGAATTTGTAAAACTGTGTTTATACATATGAAACAGGTTTGAAACTTCATTAATTAATTCCAGGAAAATTAGGGAATGATCTCTAGTGTGTCTAGTATCAGCATGCAAAATTTCAAATCATTATCTTACTGGTAGCATAGTTAATTTAATTGTAAAACAAAGTGATGCAACAGTTTTTATGAATCTGCAATTACAGACACAGCAGCAGTAAAACTGCGATAACTCACAAACCATAACTCGGAATTCAATTCCATCAAAGGGGTAGTAAACTAGACATCTGGGGCTAAGTTTCATATTCAGTACTCAAGTCCAGATTCTGATGTTATCGGGGTTGAAACAGCAAGTAAAGACGGGACAGAAACCAATAAAGACATTTTTTTTGCATGAAATGTATCATAATTATACTAGTTGTGAACGAGTGTATCAACGAAAGGTTGTGACTCTTAGATCATGTAATTGATAAAGCATAGAATGAGATCATCAACTGATAAGCCAAAGGGGAGTCACAACTACAACCTACTTGCAGTATTTTCAATTAAACGCTTGTACTAGAATAGTAAATTGTACAAGAAGATACTTGCCTTGATTACGGTGAATCCGAACACGAACAAATAACGGGATGAGAATCCCGAGAGACGAAGCACGAATGTGGACAAACGCAAGCACGTGCGAGACACGTGCAAAACAACACACAGCAAAACAAGATCCTACACCGGATCTCTACTCCCACAACAGCAAAACAGCATACACAGCAAATCAGATCTGATCCCAATTGTGATGAAATTAGACGGTCGAGATTCAACTGATCACCAAACTTCATCCCCTCCTTCTCTGATCACAGCAGCTACAAAGGCAACGATTGTGGGCGGCGCGAGGCTAGCCTGGCGGCGGAAGGCGTGGCTCCAACGGTTGGCGATAGTGACGAGGGTGGCGACGTTCACGGTCGAGGAGCGACACAGCGACGTGGGGCGGCTGAGCGGTGCCCTGCTTGGGCAGGAAAATAGGGGAGGAAGGAAGGAGATAAGCTAGGTGGTGCTGGCGTCGGTGGAGGAAGAAGACGACGGCGGAGGAGCAATGGGTTCAGGATGGCGATGAGGGGATGACGAGGGCAATGGCGGTGATGGGTTTCGGAGAGGAAGACAACGAAGTGGTGGGTTCACGATGACGAGGATGAGGAAGACAATGGGTTGCGATCGAGGCGGTGGCGACTCAACGATGGGGTGTCGAGGAGACGGGGATGAGGATGAAGAGGTGATGGGTCAACGATGAGGATGATGCACAGGTGATGGGATGGGTTCGGTGGTGAGGCAATGGGTCGAAGAAGATGATGGGGGTGTAGCGGTGACGAAGACGAGGGTGATGGGGAGGCAATAAGGCGGTGCAGAGATGGGTGCGAGGTCGAAGATGATGGCGAGGAGGTGGACGAAGGCGGTGGCACGAGGATGGGGAAGACGAACAGTAGCTGGGGGGTTGTGGCGGCTACTGTTTGGGGGGCTGAACAGTGAATAGGTTTCAACAGTAATGGGGTAGGGCTAGGGTTAGGTCATTAGGGTATTATATAAATAGGGTTACGGGTTTGGGTTTAGATTATATAGGATCCAATAAGAGAATGGGTATTGGGTTTTGGGTTATAAATCAATTAATAGGTTTAAATCCAATAGGGGAAAATAATAAGCATTATAGGGTTTATGAAACATACATATACATATAAAATAGAGTATGTTCGGCTTAAAATAAAATCATAATAATAATATTAACAATAAAAACCATGATACTGCAAAATAACAACACTAACAACAATAATACTGATAATAGAAATAATAATAATATATGTATATCAAAATGCAAAATTCGAGTTTAACAAATTTATTAAAAATAATCCAAACAATATATAATATAAATACGATCAAATAGAAATAGAAATTGAAGTTAAAATATACAATTATTCGAAAATAATAAAATTTCTAATTAGAAAATATTTTAATAGAGAGTCCAACACGAATTTAACACAAAAAAAGAATTTATAAATAATCAAAGTACAAAGAATATTTAGAAAATATGTATTTACGGAAATAGGGGTTACAATATCCCACAAAATGAGGGAAATAAAAAAACTCACGAAAGTAGCCAAAAACTGTGGACTATAGCCCTCAGATGAGGCTAAAACTGTCAAATACAAAATTTCACGAAAACGGCCGGAAATTGTGGACTAAAACCCACAAAATAAAGTCAGAACAGTAATATACGAAATCTCAAGAAAGTGATAGAAAAAAGTCTACTATAGCCCACAAAATGAGGAAAATAAAAATTCTCACGAAAGTGGCAGAAAACTGTGGACTGTAGCCCACAAATGAGGCTAAAACAGTCAAATACAAAATTTAAAGAAAACGGCCGGAAACTGTAGACTATAACCCACAAAATGAGACCAAAATAGTAAAATACGCATGAAAGTGACCGAAAATAGTGTATTATAGCCCACAAAATGAGGTAAATAAAAATACTCACCGAAGCAGCCTAAAACTGTGGACTATGGCCCACAAATGAGGCTAAAACAATCAAATAGAAAATTTCACGAAAACAGCCGTAAACTGTGGACTATAACCCACAAAAAAAGGCTAAAACATTAAATTACAAAATTTCATGAAAACGGTCGTAAACTGTGGACTAGCATTGGTATAAATACGCGCAACCCGGATCTGACCCGAACCCGACTCGGACCCGGCATTGGACCAGAACTGACCCAGCCTATCCGAGTCCGAGTCCGGGTCCTAAAATGAAACCCGTTGTACTTTCGGGTCCACGTCCGGGTCCGCTCAAAAGAGACCCGACCCGACCCAGGCCCGTTAAAAAAACCCAAAATTCAACATAAAAATAAATATTCTATCCTCATCCCTCCCCTCCATCCTCCTCAATTCTAAATCTTCCTCTTCCAAACTCAAAACTCATGCCTTTTTCTTCTCTCCTCTATTCTAAATCCTTCACTCTCCGCCTCCGCTCGCCGCCCACACTCCCGCTCCTACCCGAATAGGTAGGAATATATTAATAGGACCAGAACCCGGAACCGGACTCAGTCTGCAAGGGTCCAGGTCCGGGTCCAATTTTTGGACCCGTAGGGGACCGGGACCGGGTCCGGGTCTGGGTAGTGAAGGACCCGACTCGATACCAATGCTACTGTGGACAATAACCCAAAAAATGTGGTCGAAACTGTAAAATACGATATCTCATGAAAGTGATCAAAACCTGTGTACTATAGCCAACAAAATGAGGGAAATAAAAAATCTCACGAAAGTGGCCGAAAACTGTGAGCCCACAAATGAGGCGAAAAGAGTCAAATACAAAATTTTACGAAAACGGCCAGAAACTGTGGACTAAATAACTTAGAAAATGAGGGCAAAACAGTAAAATACGAAATCTCATGAAAGTGATCGAAAACAGTGTAAAATAGCCCACAAAAAGAAGAAAATAAAAAATCTAACCAAAGTGGCCAAAAACTGTGGACAATAGCCCACAAATGAGGCTAAAACAGTCAAATACAAAATTTCACGAAAACGGCCAGAAATTGTGGACTATAACCCATAAAATAAGGTCAAACCAGTAAAAGACGAAATCTCATGAAAGTGATCGAAAACAGTGTACTATATCCCACAAAAAGAGGGAATCAGGAAAGTGGCCAAAAACTGTGGACTATAGCCCCAAATGAGGCTAAAAAAGTCAAATACAAAATTTCACAAAAACGGCCGGAAACTGTAGACTATAACCCACAAATTAGGGCCAAAACAGTAAAATACGAAATCTCATAAAAAAGTGATCGAAAATATTGTACTATAACCCACAAAATGAGGGAAATACTAAATCTCACAAAAGTGGCCGAAAACTGTCAACCATAGCCCTCAAATGAGGCTAAAACTGTCAAATACAAAATTTCACGAAAACGGCCGGAAATTGTGGACTAAAGCCCACAAAATAAGGTCAAAACAGTAATATACGAAATCTCATGAAAGTGATCAAAAACAGTGTACTATAACCCACAAAATGAGGGAAATAAGAAATCTCACGAAAGTGGCCGAAATCTGTGGATTATAGCCCACAAATGAGGCTAAAACAGTCAAATACAAAATTTCACGAAAACGGCCGTAAACTGTAGACTATAACCCACAAAATGTGGCCAAAACTGTAAAATACAAAATCTCGTGAAAGTGATCAAAAATTGTGTACTATAGCCCACAAAATGTGGAAAATAATAATCTCACGAAAGTGGCGGAAAACTGTGGACTATAGCCCACAAATTAGGCTAAAACAGTCAAATACAAAATTTCACGAAAACGGCCGGAAACTGTGGACTATAACCCACAAAATGAGGCCAAAATAGTAAAATACAAAATCTCATGAAAGTGATCAAAAACAGTGTACTATCGCCCACAAATGAGGCTAAAACAGTCAAATACAAAATTTCACAAAAACGGCCTGAAACTGTGTACTATAACCCACAAATGTGGCCAAAATAGTAAAATACAAAATCTCATGAAAGTGATTGAAAACAGTGTACTATATCCCTCAAAATGAGGGAAATAAAAAATCTCACGAAAGTGGCTGAAAACTGTGGACTATATAACCCACAAATGAGGCTAAAACTGTCAAATACAAAATTTCACAAAAACGACCAGAAACTGTGGACTATAACCCACAAAATGAGGCCAAAATAGTAAAATACGAAATTTCATGAAAGTGATCGAAAATAGTGTACTATATCCCACAAAATGTGGACTATAGCCCACAAATGAGGCTAAAACTGTCAAATACAAAATTTCACGAAAACGGCCCGAAACTGTGGACTATAACCCACAAAATAAGGTCGAAATAATAAACTACGAAATCTCATGAAAGTGATCGAAAAGAGTATACTATATCCCACAAAATGAGAAAAATAACAAATATCACGAAAGTGATCAAAAACTGTGGACTATAGCCCACAAATGAGGCTAAAACAATCAAATGCAAAATTTCACGAAAACGGCCGGAAACTGTGGACTATGTAACGCACAAAATGAGGCCAAAACAAAGTTTTCGGCTAAATTTCGTGAAATTTTGGATTCCGCTTGTTTGGCCTTAATTTGGGGGCTATATTTCAGAGTTTTTGGTCAATCTCGTTAGATTTCGTAATTCACTCTTTCGACCATATTTTGTGAGCTGCAGTCCACACTTTTCAGCCAATTTCGTGAATTTTTGAAGTTCACTACTTTTGCCACATTTTGTGTGCCCACAGTTTTCAGCTAATTTCATGAAATTACGTTTTTAAATTTTTTGGGCAAATTTTGTGGGAATCCACAGTTTTCAGCCAATTTTCGTGAAATATTTTGTGGGTTGTAGTCCACATTTCTTGAACGTTCATAATTCACTTTTTTGCCACATTTTGTAGGCTACACAGTTTTTATCCATTATTTTGAAATTTGGTAATTCACCCTTTTGGCCAAATTTGTAAGCTATATTTCGCAGTTTTCGAGTATTCGTGAGATTTTGTATTTCACTTTTTTGTGCATATTTTGTGTGCTATAGTCCACCATTTTCGTTCAACTTCATGAAATCTCGTATTTCGATCTTTTGTCCACTTTTTTGGGCAAAAATCCATATTGTTCAATCAATTTCATGAAATTTTATATTTCACTCATTTGGCCTCATTTTATGGGATATAGTCCACCGTTCTGTTTCAATTTCATGAAATTTCGTATTTCACACTTTTGGCCACATTTTGTGAAATTCCACAGTTTTCGACCAATTTCGTGAAATTTCGTATTTCACACTTTTTTGGCACTTTTCTGTGGGTTATATAGTCCACAGTTTTTGGTCAATTTCACTAGATTGCATATTTTAATCTTTTGGCCTCATTTTCTAGGCCTTAGTCCACCGTTTTGGTTTAATTTCATAAAATTCTGCATTTCACTCCTTTGGCCACATTTTGTGGGCTATGCACCATAATTATCTGTCAATTTCATGAAATTTCATATTTCACTCTTTTGGTCACATTTTGTAGACAATAATCCACCATTTCTTTTCATTTTTGTGAACTTTCATATTTCATTTTTGCCCATTTTGTGAGCCACTATTTTTGTTGCATTTCGTGAAACGTAATATTTCACTCGTTTGGCCACATTTTGTCGGTAGTCTCCAGCTTTCCGACAATATAGTGATATTTTGTATTTCTTTCTTTTGCCCAAATTTTAGGAGCTATATATTCCACAATTTTGAATTAACTTTTTTATAAGACACGTTTCGAAAATATTTGCAGAAAGAGGACAGTTGCCCAAGTATTTGCGCTCATGGACTCAACAACTAAACTTTTCGTTCCCAACGGCGAGTTTAGTTGTTTCATCCTTGCTATTGGAAAACAGCGTGTTTAGTGCTGATTTTTAGTTGAAATTTTTCAAAGAAGACTCATTGTTCCCAACAGGGAGGATATTTATACTATACTCGCTGTTGGAAACAACAAGTTTAGTTCAAAATTTTCAAAGAAGACTCGTTGTTCCCAACGGTGAGGACGTTTACACTACACTCGCTGTTGGGAATGGCGAGGATGTAGGAAATTTTACAGAGAGTGAAACATTCTGTTAGACTTAGTGAATTTTCGGAAAAAAAACTCCATAGAATTTTTTTTTAACTAAACTCACTATTCCCAACAGCGAGTCTAGTGTAAATGTCCTCGCCATTGGGAACAGCGAGTCTTCTCTGAAAATTTTGAACTAAACTCGTTGTTCCCCAACAGCGAGTCGAGTATAAATGTCCTCGTCGTTGGGAACAGCGAGTCTTCTTTGAAAATTTTAAACTAAAATTAGCACTAAACACGCTTTTTCCCAATGGCGATGATGAAACAACTAAACTCGCCGTTGGGAACGGCGAGTTTAGTTGTTGAGTCCATGAGCGCAAATACTTGGCCAACTGTCCTCTTTCTGCAAATATTTTCGAAAAGTGTCTTATAAAAAAAATTAATTCCACAGTTTTCGAGTAATTTCGTGAAATTTTGTATTTCCCTATTTTGTCCATATTTTGCAGGCTATAGTCGACCGTTTTAGTTTAATTTGTGGAATTTCTTATTTGACTCTTTTGGCCACATTTTGTGCAATAGTCCACATTTTTCGTCCAATATCGTGAAAGTTTGTATATCACATTTTTAGCCTCATTTTGTGGGCTATAGTCAAAAGTTTTCGTCCATTTTCGTTAATTTCATTAAATTTTGTATTTCACTCATTCTCTCATAATTTGTGAGGTATATAGTCCACGGTGACCAATTTCATGAAATTTTGTATTTCACTCTTCTAGCCAAATTTTGTGAGCTAATATTCCACAATTTTGACTAATTTCGTGAAATTTCATATTTCACTAAAAAAAAATATCATATTTTGTGGGTTATAGTTCGTTAATTTGGGTAAATTTCTTGAAAATCCTTGTTTTACTCTTCTGTCCATATTTTATGGGCATTGATTCACAATGTTTGACCAATTTCAACAAATTTTGTATTTCATATTTTTGTCCACATTTTGTGAGCTATATAGTCCACAGTTTTCGACTAACTTCGGAAAATATCGTATTTCACTCGTTTGGCCACATTTTGTGGCCAATAGTATACGGTTTCCAGCCAATTTCATATTTATTTCAATCTCTTTGCCACATTTTGTAGTCGACAGTCCACAGTTTTCGTCCAGTTTCATGAAATTTCATATTTCATTCTTTTGGACATATTTTGTGAGCTATACTGTTTTGGTTCAATTTGGAGAAATTTTGTATTTCACTCCTTAGGCCAAATTTTGTATGCTATAGTCCACAGTTTTCGACCAATTTCGTGAAAGTTCGTATATCACTCTTTTGCCCACATTTTTGGGCTAAAGTCCACAGTCTTTTTGCCAATTTTGTTCAACTTTGTAGTTCACTCGTTTCACCATATTTTGTGAGCTCAATTTCGTGAAATTTTGTATTTCACTCTTTCGACGACATTTTGTGTGCTATAATACCTGAGTTTTGGGCTAATTTTGTTATATTTCATATTTCATTCTTTCGGCCACATTCCGTGTGCTATAGTCCACACTCGGCAATTTCGTGAATTTTTGTATTTCATTATTTTTGCCACATTTTTTGTGCGTTAGATCACATTTTCGAGCCAATTTTGTGAGATTACGTATTTCAATTTTTTGGCCACATTTTGTAGGTACACAGCTTTTAGCCAATTTCATGAAATTTGGTATTTCACTCTTTTGGCCAAAATTTTTGAGCTATTTTTCATAGTTTCTGAGTACTTTCGTGCAATTTTGTATTTCACTATTTTGTCCATATTTTGTGGGCTATAGTCCACCGTTTTTGTTCAGCTTCCTGAAATTTCGTATTTCACTCTTATGGCCACTTTTTGTGGGAAAAATCCACAGTTTTCGGCCAATTTCCGTGAAATTTCATATTTCACTTATTTGGCCACTTTTTTGTGGGCTATAGTCCATAGTTTTCAGCCAACTTCGTGTGATTTCGTATTTCAATCCTTTGTCACATTTTGTGATGCTACGAAAGTCCATCGTTTTGGTTTAATTTCATGAAATTCGTATTTCACTCTTTTTGTCATACATTGTGGGCTATATAATTCCTAGTTTTTTTTTTGTCAATTTCATGACATTTTATATATCACTTTTTTGCCACATTTTGTAGACTATAGTCCACCGTTTTGGTTCCATTTTGCGAACTTTCGTATTTCACTCTTTTGCCATTTTTATTTGGATACAGTCCATTGTTTTCGACCAAATTTGTGAAATTTCATATTTCACCATTTTGGCCCATTTTGTGAGCTACACAATTTTTGACAAATTTCGTGAATTTTCGTATTTCACTCGTTCGACCACATTTTCTTGGTTATAGTCCGGTTTCAGCCCGTGGAATTTTGTATCGCTCTTTTGGCCAAATTTTCTGAGCTATATTCCACAATTTTCGAGTAATTTCGTGAAATTTTGTATTTCACTATTTTGTGTATATTTTGATGGCTATATAGTCCACCATTATGGTTTAGTGTCGTGAAATTTAATATTTCACTCTTTTGGTCGTATGTTGTAAGCAAGTCCACAGTTTTCGGCCAAATTCGTAAAATTCCGTATTCCACTCTTTCGGCCACATTTTGTGAGCAATAGTCCTCCATTTTGGTTCAATTTCGTGAAATTTAATATTTCAATCTTTTGGCCACATTTTTTTTGCTATAGTCCAGAGTTTTTGGCCAATTTCATGGAAGTTCGTATTTCACTCTTTCGGCATCATTTTGTGAGCTATAGTCCACACTTTTCGACCAATTTTATGAATAATGTATTTGGCACTTTTGGCTACATTTTGTGAGCTATAGTACACAATTTTCAGCTCATTTCGTGAATTTTCGTATTTTACAATTTTGACCACATTTGTGTCACAGTTTTCAGCCAATTCCGTGAAATTTCGTATTTCACTCTTTTTGCCACATTTTTTAGGCCAGACTCCACAATTTTCGGCCAATTTCGTGAAATTTTGTACTGCACTATTTTCAGCACATCTTGTGAGCTGTAGTCTACAGTTTTCAGCAAATTTCGTGAAATTTCGTATTTCACTCTTTTGGCCACATTGTGTATTATAGTCCAAAGTTTTGGACTAAATTTGTGAAATTTCGTATTTCACTCGTTTGACCACATTTTGGGGGGCTATAGCCTACATTTTCGGTCAATTTCTTGATATTTCTTATTTCACTCTTTTGGCCACATTCTGTGTGCTATAGTCCAGAGTTTTTGGCCAATTTCGTTATATTTCATATTTCACTATTTCGGCCACATTTTGTGGGCTATATAGTCCAAACATTTCGGCCAATTTCGAGAATTTTGTATTTCACTACTTTTGTCGTTTCCTTAGGCCACTGGCCATCCGCCGGGAGTTTCGGGTTTAATACCGATATTTTAGCCTACAAATCCAATAAATCTAAGTGTAGTGCTTGGTGTATTGACTTTTTTTGGAAAGGGAGTGAGTGCGAACCCACATTTTCCAGTCAATTTCGTGAGATTACATATTTCAATTTTTGGCAACATTTTATGGGTTATAGTGCACGGCCAATTTCGTGAAAGTTCGTATTTCACTTTTGGCAACATTTTGTGGGATACACAGTTTCCAGCCAATTTCGTAAAATATGATATTTCACTTTTTTGACCAAATTTTGTGAGCTTATATTCCTCCGTTTCCGAGTAATTTCGTGAAATTTTATATTTTACTATTTTGTCCATATTTTGTGGGCAAGTCCATTGTTTTGGTTCAATTTTGTGAAATTTTGTGTTTCACTCTTTTGCCACTTCTACTGGGCTATGTAGTCTACTGTTTTCGACCAATTTATGAAATTTCGTATTTCACACTTTTGGCTCATTCTATGTGCTATAATCTACAGTTTTCGACCAATTTCATGAAATTTCTCTTTTGGACACATTTTGTGTGTAGTCCACAGTTTTTGGTTAATTTCGTGAACATATTTCATTCTTTTGACCAAGTTTTTTGGGCTATAGTCCACAGTTATCTAGTTAATTTCATGAAATTTTGTATTACACTTTTTTGGCCAATTTTTTATGAGCTGTCTTCTACAGCTTTCGATTAATATTGTGAAATTTCGTATTTCACTATTTTATCCATATTTTGTGGGCTATTTCTTGGGGGCAATAGTCCTTAATGTTCGGCCAATTTCATTAAATTTCATATTTCACTCGTTTGATCACATTTGTGTAATATAGTCTGCCATTTTAGTTCAATTTCATGAAATTCCGTATTTCACATTTTTGTCCACATTTTGTGATTACCCACAATTTTCAGCTAATTTTGTGAAATTTCGTATTTCAGTCGCTTGGCCATGTTTCGTGTGCTATCCACCATTTTGGTTCGATTTTGTGAAATTTTGTATTTCACACGTTTGGCTACACATTGTGTCATATAGTCCACAGTTTTCGGCCAATTTTGTGAGGTTTCGTATTTCAATTGTTTGGCCACATTTTATAGGTTGTCCACTATTTTGGTTCAATTTGGTGAAATTTCGTATTTCACTCGTCTGGCCACATTTTGTGGCCCCACAGTTTTTGGTCAATTTTGTGAGAATTCGTTATGTCACTATTTTGGCAACATGTTGTGAACTTGTTATAGTCCACTGTTTTTGTTCAATTTCGTGAAAATTCATATTTCACTCTTTTTAGCACATTTTGTGGGTAAATGTTACAATTTTCGACCAATTTCTTGAAATTTGGTATTTCACTCTTTTCACCACAGTTGTGTGCAATATAGTCCACAATTTTCGGCCTATTTCGTTAAAGTTTGTATTTCACATTTTGTGGGCTAGTCCACAGTTTTCGAAAATTTTCGTGAAATTTTATATTTCACTCTTTTGGCCAAATTCGGTGGGCTATACATTCCACAATTTTCGAGTAATTTTGTGAAATTTCGTATTTCACTATTTTGTCCATATTTCGTGGGATATTGTAAATCGTTTTTTGTTTAATTTTGTATAATTTTATATTTCACTCTTTTTGCCAAATTTTGTGGGCTATATATATTGCACAGTTTTGAAGTAATTTTGTAATATTTCGTATTTTACTATTTTGTCCATATTTTGTGGGATATTATCCACCGTTTTTGTTTAATCTCATGAAATTTTGTATTTCACTCACATATTCTAGGAAGTCCACATTGTTCGGCCAATTTGATGAGCTTTCGTATTTCACTTGTTTGGCCACATTTTGTGGGATATAGTCCACTGTTTTAGTTAAATTTCATGAATGTTTCACACTTTCGGCCACATTTTTGTGAGCTGTAGTCCATACTTTTCGGCAAATTTCGTGAAATTTCGTATTTTACTATTTCGGCCATAATCCAGAGTTTCCGGTCAATTTCAAATAATCATAAAACAATGGGCTATAGCCCTCAAAATTGGCCAAAGCAATGAAACATGAAATTTCACAAGATTGTCTGAAACTGTGAGCCAAAAACAGTCAAAAACAGAATTGTTGGTAAAGGTCTGAAAATTGTGGACTAAATCATACAAAATAAGTCAAAACAGTGAAATACAAAATATCGTGAAATTGTCTGAAAATTGTGGACATACCACAAAATGTGGCCAATCAGGGAACTACGAAATTTCGTAAGACCACCGAAAATTGCAGACTAAAGACCACCAAGTGTCTCCAAAACAGTGAAATACTGAATTTCGCCAAAACAGTTGAAAACTATGAGCAGCCCTCACAAAATATGGGCAACACAATAAAATATTGAATTCCGTGAAAACAGTCAAAAACTGCTTGACTATAACCAACGAAATAAGGTCAGAATAGTGAAATAAGGACTTCCGCAAAATTTCCTGAAAAATGACTACAATTAACTATCGTGTCCACAATCATTAGTAGTAATACTTTAGCTTACAAGGTGTTTGGCCAATGGCATTATGAGAGAAGTTGAACTAGCAAACTTGTTTGAAATTTGCTGAGTTTTCCACTTTCCCAAAATGCCAATATATTTGAGGTTCAATGAGTTTCTCACTTCAATGTTGAACTGTCACTTACCAAACACAAACACACATGCTTCGGCAAGTAACTTCAGGTTTTCCTTGTATCAATAGTTAATTGGATAGCTGGCTTTAATGGAGGTGGCTTTGCAAACTGCAGTGATAAAAAGGAAAAAGAATGAAGAAATACAGACAAGTTTACACGGAAAAGCACCTCAAGAGTGCAGGCTCAATCCTCCAGAAGAATTTCTACATCAAAAAGTTTACAAATGATTCAAAAACTTTATTCAGAAATGCCAATTAAAGTATCAAATATACACTACGAGAACTATCCATGATAAATATTAGCAGAGTATTGTCGAAAATTAATTAAGATACATACATGATCTACATTTACATTATCAGTAAACTATCTGGAACTACCATCAGGGCTTGTATTATCAGCTTGCCTTTGGATTTCAATCATATTTACCTCTTCGCTCTGTCGTATGAAATTGAGCTGACATGAAACAATCACATATCATGCTTGGACTAGTAGTAGCTCGCGTATCATGCTTTGACTCATAGTATAGGTTTTTCTTGCTTAATACGAATTAGCTCCGCCCTAAAGATAAATCGAGTCATAAACAAAACTAACTAGAAGGGGACACTTCTATGTGCTACTGCTACTGCTAGTATTCCTCTTAGGCTCCGGATAAGGATCCATCCAGCATTTGTCTGCTGCTGCTGCTCTTTTCCATCTCCATGTAAAAATCTCCGACTCCGTGAAAGATCTAAATCTTATCTGTCAAACGAGAAGGATTTTTATTAAGGATTACAGTTTCTTTCAAAAAAAATGGAATTTATTCAGTGACATGTTCATAGCTCACAAACACTTGAGACGAAAACTTTAGGAAAAAGAATGGCAGAAGGATTAGAGATCCATGAGTCAAGTAAAACAAATGTGTACTTTTGTCTCGAATAAATATTAAACATTAAGATAATGAGATATACTTACAGCTGCTCTATCAAATGACGCAGGAGGAGCCTGCATTTTTAAACATATGCAGTAAATGAAGGCCGTACGTAAACATCGCCAATAAACATAATTTCAATCAATATGGACAGAAGATAAAGGCAGGCATTAGAAACATACTGCCACACTTGAATTCATTGTTTCGGATTGAGAGTCGTTCTTTTTTTCTACACTAACCTGCAGAAAGGAAGCATACTGATTATAAGAAGTTATTTGAAATGTGAAAAAAGAGTTTGGACCATCCATTAACTGCATAATGCACAATTTATACTAGTAAGTTCTTTGTTGTTGTTGTTGTAGACTTCATACTATGAAGTTGTACTTAAGTGAAATTGAAATGACCTGCAGGTATCCAAAGAGAATGATTAATTACAGAAGCATCCCCGACTCACATGCTTTTTCTTCATTTTGCTAGTAACTTGGAGGCCCATCTATCCTCTCATTGCAAAATAATTTTCATCAATTTCCAAAGTTGAATGAAGTAATAGAATGCAAAGGTACATGCATAGATATGTTATAGTTTCATTGAGTTAAACTCCATAGTCCAGACCAACCTCACCATTCTCACAATATAGACTAGTAGAGATCTCTTGGTTTGGATATTAGCACTTTTACCCTCCACTTCAGATTATTGTTAAAAAACACACTATTCTCACATTGTGTTTTAGTTATCCTCTAGTTTTAGTTTCTGTTTTAACGTCAAAATTTTAAACCTTTTTTAATTTTTTGCATGGCCTTTGAAATGGGTATACAAACCCAAGTCAAGCTCTTCCTTAGGACATTTTTTGTCAAAATAAAATTAACAGATTTAGATGAAAATAAAAGTAAAACAGCTAACAACCAAATGACAATGAGATTGTTTTTTTTTTTTTTCCTTCTCTACACACCTTAATGAAATTCTGAAGGATGTTCCTTGAGATTAACAGTTTAACCATAAACAATGCTGATAATAATAGTAAGAAACTTAATGACATGTACCAGGATTCATAGAGATGTCTTACCCCATCTTTAACAGAACCACCAAGTGTAGGGATACCCAAGTGAACTATGTATTCACTGTCCACCACCCCAACATTTTTGGACCGATCACCCTATTAGATTCAACATTATGTCTTTATTTTGGTTGAGGCATGAGCAAATCCAATATTATATTTGATTTTAAAAAATACTGAATTTTACCTGAGCACAATAGCCAAGCTTCTTATCGAGGCCCCAAGCATGGATTAAGTCATTCTGAACAATGGATCATTAAAGAAGAGTTTTAAAATATTTATTAAATAAAACACTTTTGAGTCGGGATGAAGAAAATGGGCTATGAAAAAAGGTATATAGTATTTAAGGGTATCTAGTACACCTGAATCATATGCCACACACATCGCCAGGCTACCCTAGAGAACACTGGAGCCATCATTTCAACCCATCTGAAAGATATTTCATAACTTTAAATCCACACAAAAGAATTATCCACCTCTAAGTTTTAAACACAGATCTATGCACCGACATCAGTAAATACACAAGCATCTTAGGTATTCAAACTTCAGTGGTATAGCATGTGCATTTTTTTTTCTTTCTAAAAGCCCTTCCTGAAACAAAGGAAGCAGATGGAATGACAACATGCAAAACAGATGCAATAATCACCACTATTATCTTTCATATCATAACATGTGCCAGAAATCCAGTGGCAAGTTAGGTAAACAGCAAAAACAAAAAAACAGGACAAAAGAAAAGACAAAAAAAAAGCATGAAAAAGAGGTCCTCACCCGGTGCATGGAGGGGCAGTACTATTCCCATAACACCTCAAACCACCACTGTACTTGTACACCCTTCTGTTTATTCCAAAATAAATGAGTACATAAATAAATTATCCATGCAAGAAAATAATACATTCAAATCATGTAATGTACAGTACGCAAACCTGTGGACATTGCCTTTCCTCAAGCGGCCAGTGATTTGATAATGCGCCACCGACTTGGAAGTGTCTAATGCAGGCTGTGATATCATCAACCTCTCTTTTTCAATGATTGATATATATCTGGAGTTAAAGATGCGCGTCCAAAGGAAATCAATCAATCAAGAGACCAACAATAGCAAATAAAGCTTTCACATTAAACGAGTAGGTACTCTGTTGCAAATCCTCAACTTAACTACTAAGAATCAAACAAATTTACCAAAAGATACGCGTACCTAAGAATTGTTAAACACCACAACTTCGAACTTTTGGTATTTGGAACAGTAGAACTGCAAATACATTTAATATGGTATCCAAGCCAACGGAGTCACCTAAGTTCAAGTCCTTCTATACACATACACACACACATCTTTGATAACCTACTAGATATATATAGATAACAGATTTTAGAAACTGACATGCAATTCCAGGTATGACCAAAAAAAGGCAATCAACTAATGAATGTGTTATAAGAAAAGTAAATTTCCCTTATGCCTAACTACCACTTTAATGTTTTACGACACTGGGGCCTCAATACTCGACTGAAGAAAGAAAAAAATGCAAAAAAGAAGAAGAGAAGAAGAAAACATGAGAAAAAACAGGCACAATAAATTGAGAAAAACATGAACAAGTATATAGATATTCTAGGAATTTCATAGTTATGAGCATCCTAAGATACTAGAGAAATACAACTGAAAACAGCATATTGATATCATAGCTGCAACCAACATATCTTCACTTACCGTCCAGGATTAAAATGTTCAACTCCAAGATCCTCATCCCAAAGAAATATATAATCATACACAGCAACTATATCTGGATGTAGGAAACGCTTGGCAAACCACCTGAGCCAAATAATGCACTATTAAATGTTAATACATACACTAGAAGAAAATCGCACTCCTTTTGACTTATTTAATGGACTGCAATAGCTATACCATTTTGTTTGATTAATTGCAGATACATGTAAGGCACTGTCACTCCAATTTAAGTCTCTCCATCCATCCACAGCACCATCATAATGGAACAGCATTATGGTGAAATTACTGGAAAAGAACTGAAAAGACAAAGCCAATGAACCATTCTATAGATTATTGGAGAAAAAAAAGTTCAACTTCAAAAAATTTAGGTGTTAAAACATATTGTAATAAAGAACTATTTTGCTCACCTTCTGAATAATTAGATCCACTACATTCTTTTGTTTTATTCCGGCTGCAATGGCCAGTAAGCTCCTTGGTTCCTTTGCATGACCCTGGCATCAAAATTCTCAGGTTGGGCTTGTAATGAATTCCATAAGCAAAAAAGACATGTATATTAGATGTGATACAATTTAACAGATATATAATGTTGTTAGGAATTCTACTGAGGATCTTGTTGAGTTATTCGATGCAATCAACACAAACCACCAAGCACATACCATAGATCACACCAAAGCACACACAAGTTTGTCTCGGTTGGGGCTTTCGCCTTTAATCCGGAGGAGAAGAAACCCAAGATGTTATTCAACTAGAGAAGATATAAGAATATTACTATTCTCACAACGACCCTCTCTCAAGCCTCACCAGCAAGTACTCGTTATTTACAATTAGATAATCAATCAATCTCTCCTTCAATGAAGTACTCTCTCTCTTGGCTCTCAATGGAGGCCAATAACAACAATATATCGAGATCTAGAGAAACCCTAGTTTGATATCTTGTTACAATAACCGTTGGATGTTCCTGAAGAGATAACCCTACGATAAGAGCCGTAATATCTGACTTGAGAGCAAGTTGGGCTTCTCACGAATCACCAAGACTCGACCCAAATAATCCATCAGTGCCACGTTCGGTCGACCACACCACAAGGTCGGTTGACCGTCCCCCTCTCGGGAACTTCTGCATAGTAGGGCGGTTGACCGCATCCTAAGTACGGTCGACCGCAAATCCACCTGCTGCTACTGCTGCTGACTGTTTCCCTTGCTTCCACTCCGTCTCCGATCGTCTCGATTCCTCCATCGTCTCATCGTCTTCGTATCCAATATAGTATGCAAAACATAAACTCAACAAATGTCTCATGAATATAACAACAGGGAACTCCGACATCAGACTTCCCTCATTAGTAAAACAAAAATAGAAACATTCATTAATACAATAAGTTACAATCTAAAGGCTCTCTACTAGGTCTCTTGGCTGTGTAGCATCGGAATTGCAAGCAATATAGAACAGAGGGTTAAGGACACAAACAACAACAACAAAAAAGCCTTTTTTTCCCAACTAGTTGGGGTGATGGTTAAAGACATGTTTAGAGGAAATAAAACAATGGGGATAAATGAATCCTCTTCCAAGTAAGATGGGTAAATTATCAACACCAAAATGGTAACACAGAACATTAGTACTTGCACATCACAAATTTAAAAGTCATAAAAAGCAACATTGCCAAAATAATCACTCTTTGATTAAGAAAGGGCATTTTATGTAAAATGCAACAACAAGTTAAGTTGAAATTTGAATCATATCAACTATGCAGTGTATTTCAACTCTTGGGCCCTAACTGGGAGTGAGGTTATGTTTGGATAACTGAGTTTCCAGAGAGAGGAGATCTATTTCCTATTGTACGAAACTCCAGTTATCTAAACTTAACCTCAATCCCAAATAGGGTCTTGGTGACCTGTTACTTGTTTTTTGACAATCGACTGTAGCCATCTCACATAAGAAAACAACTAGCCTCAAGCAGGAATACTTGTTTTTTTGACAATCGACTGTGCCGTGCACTACATGCGCCTGGTTACCTTGGGCATTTAACATTACTACCAAGTACCTGAGTATCCAAATCACAAATGTATACAACCCAAATTAGAAGCATTTCACAGTATATACGTTAACATGCTTCTCGACTTCATGAAGCAAGCTGTTTAATTCAGGAAATTCTTCAGTTGCAAAAGCGACCGGATTGTTTGAAATTTCATGACTAACAAAAGGTTTCAATGACTTGGCCAGATTGTGTGGGAGCCATCATTTTCAGCTGATTTTGAGAACTTCAGAAGTTTTTTACTGTTTTCATTATATTTCAAGAAATTTTAGATTTCATTACTATGGCCAGATTTTGTGGGGCTATAGTCTATCGTTTTTGCCCGATTTTGAGAAATTCTGAATCACCATTTTCGTCAGATTTATAGGATAGTCCACCGTTTTCAACATAATTCGAGAAATTTTTAATATAACTATTTTTTTCCAGATTATGTGTGATGTAGTCCACTGATTTTGTCGGTTTTATCAAAATTTGGATTTAAGTATCTTTTTTATATTGTGGGCAAAAGTCCACCGTTTTTTGCCAATCTTGGGAATCTCTAGAACTGTTTCGCAAGATTTTGCAGGCTATAACCAAACCGTACAAGGTGAATTTTGAGAAATTTTGAAAATTCTTTGTTTTTGCCAGCTTTTGCGGCCTCCAATCCACCATTTTCAACATATTTTGAGAAATTTTAAATTTCATTATTTCTTGACATATTTTTGTGGAGGTATAACTCCATTTTCGATGATATTAAGAAATTATGAATTTCACTATTTTCGACAAATTGCACTTATATTCTAGCATGCCCCGGCAAGGCGAGTGCTTTAAAATGGGCCAAAGAAACGAGATAAATGTCCAACAAATTGTGGGCCGAAACATGGATGTGAGCAACGGATCTATTCTTATCCTTTTTTTTAATTCCGAAAAAAAATAAACGCACATAGCAAGATTCAAACCTGGGGTGCTCTGATACCACGTGAAAGTACCTACCACTAGGCTAGTGGCAGGGACTTTCATAGTGGGCAAATCCGCCATTTTCGATATATTTTGAGATATACTGAATTTCACGGTCTTCGCCCGATTAAGTAGGATACATAGTCCACCGTTGGCGGGCAATTTAGAGAAATTTTGAATTTCACAATCTTGCCATACTTTTTGGGCAGTCACTGTTTTGGGTCAATTTTTTTAAAAAATTGAATTTCACTATCTTTGCCAGATTATGTGGCTGACAATCCAACGTTTTCGACATATTTCAAGAAATTCAAAATTTCACTGCATTTGCCAAATTTTGTTGGTTTATAGTCCACCAATATCAGCTAATTTTAAGAAATGTTGGCCAAATTTTGTGGGACAGTTTTGGCCAATTTTGTAATGTTCTAATTTAAATGTTTTGCTCAAATTTTGTGGGCAATAGTAACACATAATGAGAAGCTCTACATTCGATCATTTTTGTTAGATTTTATGGGCTATGTAGTCCGCCAATTTGAGCATATTTCGAGAAATTTTGAAAAATTTCACAGTTATTGCCTGATTTTTGTAGGTTGTCTATCAATTTCGACCAATTTTAAGAAACATTTATATTTTCACAATTTTTTTGGGAGTTTTTGGACAACAGTCTCACATTTTGTGCCAATTTTGAGAATCTTTCACTGGTTTTTGGCAAAAGGTTATGAGGGCTATAGTCCACCATTTGCTGCCCAATTCGAAAAATTCTAATTTCTCTGTTTTGGCTAGACTTTGTGTGGAAAGAGTTCACCATTTTTGGGCCGATTTTGAGATATTATGCATTTCACCATTTAGCCAGATTTTTGGGATGTAGCCCATTGTTTTCGGCATATTATATGTATTTCACTACTTTGGCCATAATTTGCAGGATACATGTTATCAACATATTTTAAGGAGATATAAGTTCCTTATGAGATATATAGTCAAATGTTTTCATCAGTTTTAATTTTTTTTAATTTCACTATTTTTTGGTAACATTTTGGCAAGTTTTTGTAGGCTATTTAACTATTGTTTCCTGATTTTGTAGGATTTCAAGTCGATTTTGAAAAGTATAAATTTCACTAATTTATGGACTATATTCCACCGTTTTGGACATCTTCTGAGAAATTCTAAATTTCACTATTTTGGCCAAATTTTGTGGGTAATTCCACAGTTTTCGGCATATTATAAGAAATTCTATTTTTTTGTGACTTTTTGGTAACATTTTGGCAAGTTTTTGTAGGCTATTTCACTATTGTTTCCTGATTTTGTAGGATTTCCAGTCGATTTTGAAAAGTATAAATTTCACTAATTTATGGACTATATTCCACCATTTTGGACATCTTCTGAGAAATTCTGAATTTCATTATATTGGCCAAATTTTGTGGGTCTTTCGGCATATTATAAGAAATTCTTATCACTATTTCGGTCCTAATTTGTTAATAATTCATCATTTCTGGATGATTTTAAGAAATTTGGATTTTAATGGTTCTTCCAGGTGTTGTGGGCTAGCCCAATGTTTTCGACATATTTTGAAAAATTATGAATTTCGATATGTTTGCCAAATTTTGTTGGCTATAGTCAATCGATTTTTTTCGATTTTGAGAACTCTGCATTTCACTAATACATATATGGAAAAAAAATTTGGACCCATCATTGGAAGCCATATGTAAAAAAATTGGACCCATCATTGGAAGCCACTTTTGGGAAATTCTAAATTCTTTCTGTTTTGGCTAGATTTTGTTGGCTATATAGCTAAGCAGTTAAAATCAGTTTTTGAAACTAATCGGTCTAGAAACGATTAGTGATTAATTGGTTAATCGGAAAATAATCGGGGATTAAATCGGAATAATCGTTATATATATATATATATATATATTCATTATGTATCAACCCTAAATCCTAACATAAAACTATTATGAAATTATCAAATAGGAACATATAGTTATAGAGAGAAAAATAGAGTACTTAGTTTGAGCTGAGTTTGGATTTGCTGGTCGGTTCCATCAAACAAAAACAATCGGGGAAGAGGAGCAACGTGAGCAGCAAGAAGAGGAGTTGCAGCAGATGCGGGCCGGGTCAAGTATACGACGGCGCAAGGGGAGCGATGGCGGGTCAGGTTTGGGTTTGCTCGAGGAAGAGGAAGAGAATCAGTTTGGATTTGAAGAGAATCATATAGGGTTTGAGTTTGTCCGAGGAAGAAGAAGAGAGCGGCAACATATCGGGTTTGGGTTTGCACGAGGACTAGAAGGAATTTGGATTTTGGATTTGGATTTGAGTTTGGGTCGGATTGAGCCCAAATAATGCAAACGAGCATGAAAATTAGATGTGGAGATTTAATCGGTTAACCGGCCACTAAAAATCGGTCAATTAACCACTAATCGGCCGATTATACCCGATTAAATCGCTAACTATTAAAATATTATAAATCGCTATAAAAATAATCGCTTAGCCTGCGATCAACGATTAATCAGGGATTAATCGGGCGTAATCGGGGATTATATCGGGTTTGGGTTTGCACGAGGACTAGAAGGGATTTGGATTTTGGATTTGGATTTGAGTTTGGGTCGGATTGAGCCCAAATAATGCAAACGAGCATGAAAATTAGATGTGGAGATTTAATCGGTTAACCGGCCACTTAAAATCGGTCAATTAACCACTAATCAGCCGATTATACCCAATTAAATTGCTAACTATTAAAATATTATAAATCGCTATAAAAATAATTGCTTAGCCTCCGATCAACGATTAATCGGGGATTAATCGGGCGTAATCTGGGATTTTAACTGCTTAGCTATAAAGTACACCATTTAGGTTGATTTTGAGAAGTTTAAAATTTCACAAATTTTGCCCCACCGTTTTCAACAAATTGTGAGAACTTAATTTCACCATTTTTATGATTTTGCCCTATACATTTTCAGTCAATTTTGAGAAATTTTGAACATATTTTGAGAAATTTAACTTCACAGATTTTGTAGGCAATAATCAATTGTTTTCGTCCAATTTTAAAGATTTCTGAGGGATATAAATAGCCAATTTTGTTGCCCATAGTCAATTGTTCTCGGCCAATTGTTTCAGTTCATTTTAGTTGGTCCACAATTTTTGGCAGAATTTGACAAAATCTAAGTTTCAATGTTCTGGCCAAATTTTGTGATATTCCATCGGCACCATTTCTAACCGGAAGAAACATTTAATCACTATTTTGGCCAAATTTTGTGGGGCTTATTGTTAACTATCAGAAATTCGTAATTTAACTGTTTTTGCCAGAATTGAAAAATTCTATTTTCTCTGTTTTGACTATATTTTTCAAGCTAGCGTGCACCATTTTAGTCCGATTTGATATTATTATTCGTCATTTTCACCATATTTGTGGGCTAAGCCCTACATTTTCGGCATATATCAAAAAGAACATGAACTTCATTGTTTTTGCTCAAACTTGTGGGCTATATATATATATATATATATATATATATATATATATATATATATATATATATATATATATATATATTGTCCACCATCTTCGGCCGATTTTAAGAAATTCTATTTTTCACTACTGTGGCAGATTATGTAGGCAAATAGTCCCACAGATTTCGGTCGATTTAAGAAACACTAAGTTCCACTGTTTTTGCCAGATTTTGTGGACAAAAACAGTGGACTGATACCAATTAAACAATTTTGGCAAATTTTTGTAGGTCATACTCCATTTCTAACCAATTTTAAGAAGTAATTAATTTTAATATTTGGCAGATTTTTGAGCAGCAGTCCAGCATTTGCGGATGATTGTACGTAATTCTGAATTTCACTAATTTTACCCGACTTTGTAAACTATGGTCCCCACCATTTCCAGCCGATTCTGAGAAATTATTAATTTCACTTGCCAAGATTTTGTAAACTATATTCCACCATTTCGACATTTCTTGAGAAATTCTAAATTTTCACTAATTTGGTAAAAATTTATGGAATATAAATTTTAACTGGTTCTGAGAAGTTGTAAATTTCAACGCTTCCAACTATTTTCAGCTAGTTCATAGAAGTTATAAATTTCAACATTTTGACCAGATATTGTGGACTAGTCCATTTTCAGCCGATTCTGAGAAGTTTTGTATTTCACTGATTTGGCAAGATATTGAAGGCTGCATACAACCACTCACGACAAGTTTAAAAATTCTGAATAGAGTCAACCAATTTCACCTATTCTGTCCGACTTTGTGGGATAGTCCCTTTTTCCATGTATTACAAGAAATTATAAAATTCCATGTTTTTTCCCAATTTTGTTGGGTATATAGGCCGTTGTATTTAACTGTTTTTACCAAATTTTGAGTGCTATAATCTACCATTTCTGACCTGTTATGAAAATTTTGAATTTAGTTGTTTCTTGCAAATATTGTGTTAGTCCAATGGTTATGAAATATTTTGAGAAATTTATCATTATACTTGCAAAATTTTGTTGGATATAGACTACCATCTTCGACAGATTCGAGAATCTTTGTAATTCACTCATTTTTGAAAGATTTTGCAGACCCACAGTTGGCGGCCGATTTTAAAAAATAATAATTGCTTCGTTTTGGCCAAATTGTGTGCTATAGTACATCGTTTTAGGATGGCCTTGAGATGTTTTGAATTTCGTCATTTTGGCTAGTTTTTGTGGGCAATATAGCAATCCATATTTGGCATTTTCGAAAAGTTCAGAATTGCAGTGTTTTCTTTTCGAATTTTGTAGGCAGCATAAAGTCGCAACATTTTCAGCCAATGTGATGAAATTATGAATTTCACAATTATGGGCATATTTTGTGGGCAACAGTTAAACTGTTGTAGACCAATTCTAAGAAAATTTTAATATCACTGTTTTTTGCCAAATATTGATGGCTGTAGTCCATTATTTTAGCCGATTTTTACAACTTTTGAATTTCACTGTTCTAGCTAAATTTTGTGGGCTATAGTCCCACCGTTCTCGACATATTTTGAGAAATTATGAATTACCGTACTTTATCTAGATTTTGTGGCTTCCATCTTTTTCAACTGAATTTAAGAAACTTTTTTTAATTTGACTATTTTTTCCATATTTTGTCGTCTACAATCCAGCATTTTTGGTCACTTGAGCAATTCGTAATTTAACTATTTTTTCCATGTTAGAGATTATAGTCCCACATTGGGTAGTTGGTTAGTTTTGTATTTGGTTCCTCCTATATATAGGAGATATTGTACTCAGTTATTTCTCAATTCAATATTCAGTATTGTTTTCACATTTCTCTGATTTATCTTAACATGGTATCATTCACCTCCCGACTACAGTATGCTCCGTACTTTTGGATGTACCTGTTACGTCCTTCTCCCTCCTACCGAGCGCACGAAGCTCTCCGCTCGTGCTGCTAAGTGCGTTCACCTAGGTCTCAGTCCTGAACACAAAGGTTATCTTTGTAGAAGACTCCCCTTACTACCTAACCCCTCCCCCCCCCCCCCCCCCCCCCCCCCGAGGATACTAGATTTCTCGATTCCACAGTTGTAGCTAGCCCCCCGACTTTATCTTCCTGCATTCCTTTTGATCCCACTCCTCTGGCTCCATTCACATCTCCTGCAGTCCTTACACCTGTTGTTCCCCCTACCGAAACTACACCTGCATCCCCACAGCAGCCAGCACCCATACCACCTACTTCCCCACCGACACATGCACCTACTCCACCGTCCTCACCCCCACACCCTGCCAGTCCACCACCTCATCGTCAGTCTACCCGTTCCACTTTTGGTATTCCTCCGGCACGTTATACACCTGATGCCACTGGTCCTTCTGACCAGTTCGGTTTTGCCACCTTAGCTTCCTACTCACCACAGTTTCATGCATATCTCACTGCTATACACTCTACACGTGAGCCCAGAACCTATCAAGACGCAATTCAATATCCTGAATGGAGGAAAGCTTTTGCAGAGGAATTCAGTGCATTTGATCAGACTGGCACTTGGGATGTTCCTCCGCCAGAGGGCGTTCAGCCTATTAGCTGCAAGTGGATCTTCAAGGTCAAATATCAACCTGATGGATCTATTGAACGGCACAAGCCCGTTTAGTAGCCCGAAGGTTTACTCAGGAGCATGGCATTGACTATGATGAGACCTTTGCTTCCGTTGCACAGATGACTACTGTTCGCACCCTTCTTGCTGTTGCTGCCATCCGCCAATGGCCGTTATACCAGATGGACGTGAAGAATGCTTTTCTTCATGGTACCTTATCTGAGGTTGTTTATATGGATCCTCCTCCTGGCCTCCCTACTCCTCGTCATGTTTGTAGACTTCGCCGTGCTATATATGGCCTGAAACAAGCCCCTCGAGCTTGGTTTGAGTGTTTTCGCCTTGTCATCACCAAGGCTGGTTTTCGTCAGAGTTCACAGGACCATTCTATGTTTATACAGTCATCACCGCAGGGGAGGGTACTTCTACTACTATATATTGATGATATGATCATTACTGGGGATGACTCCGCCGACATTGCATCCACACAGAAATACCTTCACCAGCAGTTTCATATGAAAGATCTTGGTAAGCTACGTTACTTTCTGGGTTTAGAGGTTGCTCATGGATCTCAGGGGATACTTATTTCTCAGTAGAAATACACATCAGATATTATTTCCGCTGCATGTCTCTCTAACAGTCGATCAGCTAATATACCCTTAGAGCTTCATGTGAAGCTTCGTCCCACAGATGGTGAGCTCAGTCCTCCCTGATCCCACTAGATACAGGCAGATTATTAGACAGCTTGTCTACTTATGCATGACCAGACCCGATATTGCTCATGCAGTCAGTACTGTCAGTCAGTTTGTTTCCGCTCCTACATCAGTTCACTACGGTGCTCTTCTTCGGATCCTCAGATATCTTCGGGACACTATCACTCGCTCATTATTCATGCCTTCTACATCCAAACTAGAGCTCAGTGCATATTCTGATTCAGATTGGGCAGGTGATCCGACTACCAGAAGGTCTACTACAAGTTTCTGTCTATTTCTTCGTGATTCAGTGATCTCATGTGGAGTAAGAAGCAGGCAGTTGTTGCATGTTCTTCCACCGAGGCTGAGTACAGAGCAATGGCAGCTACAACTAGAGAGATTGTTCATGTTCGTTGGCTGTTATCAGATATGGGTCACTCTTACAAGAGCTACTCTGCTTTATTGTGATAACCGGAGTGCATTGCACATTGCAAGCAACCCGGTCTTTCATGAACGAACGAAGCATATTGAGATTGATTGTCATTATGTTTGTGAGCGTTTTGAGGCAGGGACCATCTCTCTCCATTCTGTTACCTCTTCCCAGCAGACTGCAGACTTCTTCACCAAATCCCATACTGTTCCGAGATTCCGACATTTAGTAGGCAAACTCACATTGTTTGACCCATCGTGAGTTTGAGAGGGGGTGTTAGAGATTATAGTCCCACATTGGGTAGTTGGTTAGCTTTGTATTTGGTTCGTCCTATATATAGGAGATATTGTACTCAGTTATTTCTCAATTCAATATTCAGTATTGTTTTCACATCTCTCTGATTTATCTTAACATTCCAGATTTTCTAGGTAGTCCGTTTATGACATTCTGAACAATATTGTATTTCACTCACCGATTTTGTGGTCTATAGTCCCCACCATTATTGACCAATTTTGAGAAAATTTGAACTACACTATTTTTTCCAGATTTAATGACCACAGTAAAACTTTTTCAATTGACTTTGAGAAACTATATTTTACTGATTTGGCTAGCATTTGGTAAATTTTGACTAAGTTTCCTGGTTTTTGCTTGACTTTTTTGGGTGGTCCACCGATTTTTGTCAATTTTGAGAAATAATCATTCCAATATTCTAGTCACGGTTTTTGGGTTATTGTGTTTGTATAGGATTTGCGTCATATTTTGAGGATTTTTAAGTTTCATTATTTTTTGGCAGATTTGTACTATATAGTCCGCCATTTCGTCGGTTTGGAGACAATTGTCATTTGCTATTTTCTAGAGCTTTTGAGATAAAGTCCACGTATTCAGCCGATTTTTTGAATCTTGAATTCCCCTATTTTGGCAAGATTTTGTGGGCCCATTGCTTTTGGCTGATATTTAGAAATTATGAATTTCATTTAATTTTCCATATTTTGTGGCCCATAGTCCACCCTTTTTGGCTAGTATTTCAATAATTTAGAAAAAATTTGTGAGTTAGTCCACAGTATTCGACATATTATGAAAAATTATAAATTTCAATAATTGCCAGATTTTTGGAGGCTTTAGTCCATTGTTTTTTGCCATTTATTTCAGATTTTGTTATCACTAACTTGGTCAGATATTGTCAGCTTTATTGCATCTTCTAAGGCCGATTTTGAGAAAATATATATTTCACTATTATTTCGAGATTTTGAGTTATAGTCACTAATTTGAACAAATTTTATGGGCTAGTGTACCATTTTTGGCCAATTTGTAGAACTTGTAAATTTCACTATTTTTGCTAGATTTCCACTGTTTTCGATTTTATTTTAAGAAATTATGATTACACTGCTATGGCTAGATTTTGTGGAGGTATAGCGTACTGTTATCGACAGATTTTGTAGGTTGGTTCACCGTTTTTGTGACATTTCGAGAATTTTAAAGTTCACTATTTTTTGAAAAATTTATGGTCCACCCTTTTAGGCCTACTTCCAGATTTGGGCCAAATTTAGTAGGTTACTCGACCATTTTCGACATATCTCAAGGAACTTTAAATTTCTCTATTTTTGCCAGATTGTGTGCGATACAGTCCTCCTCCATGACACAGTCCTCCATTCTTGTTTGTTTTAAGAAATTTTGATTTTCTTAATTTTTTCTAGATGTTTTAGGCTAGTAAACTGTTTTCGGCCAACTTCGAGGAATCTTAGGTTTCACAATTTGACAAGACTTTGTGGACTTTATAAATCTTAAATTTCACAATTTGGAAAGACTTTGTGGGCTTTAGTCCACCGTTTTTGCCTGATTATGAAAAATCCTGGCTATCACTACTTCAACAAGATTTTGGGGCCAATTATATAAAATTATGTATTCACTAATTTGGGCAGATTTTACCCGCCAATTTTGGGGATCTCAATACTTCACTGAATTGAACAGATTTTGTGATGGTACACCGTTTACGACCAATTATTGCAAAATTTTGAATTTCATTATTTTTGGCAGATTTTGTGAAATGGTCCATTTTCGGCAAATTTAATCAAATTTTGTATTTCATTATTTTTGCCAGATTTTGTAGGGGCTATTGTCCACCGTTATCAGTTGATTTTGCGAAAAACTAAACTATATTTTCAAGATTTTGTAGCTGTGTTCAGTCGATTCTGAGAATCCTTGTGTTTCAGTATATGGCCAAATTTTTTGTCCACCATTTTTGGCCAATTTTGAAACTTCTAAATTTTATTATTATTGCCAAATTTTGTGGGCTATATTTGGTCACCATTTTCGACATATTTCGAAAAATTTATAATTTATTACTTTTTGCTAGGTTTCATAGGTTATATATTCCATAGTTTTTGGATGATTTTGTGAAGTTTTGAATTTCTCTATTTTGGCCAGATTTTGAGGGCTAGTCCATTTTCGGTTAATTATGTGAAATTTTTGAATTTCGTTGTTTACATCAGATTTTGTGGGCAATAACCATTTTGGGTCGATTCCAAGAAATCCTGAATTTCATTATTTTTTTGGCTAGTGGGGAATCTCGGTTTCTTACTAAGAATGAATTTGATAAAACATAGAAAACATCTTTAATTTGATAGTTCACCTACATCATTTTTTAAAATTTTTTTTTTTTAATCTCCTTCGATGATAAAAATGTACTTTTATCTCCATTAACATTAAAGGGATAATGAAATGGAAGTATAAGGGCATTTAGCCAAAAGTTGAAGGAGGGCAGGCAAAAATTCCCCCTTTTTTAGTTTTTATTAAAATAAACCCATGTCCCTAGGAGAGTAGTCATATTACAAACAAGGCAATTATTTTACATTTTCCAATTTGTACAATATGTGAACAAAAGCAGTAGATTCAATGAAAAAATTAGAGACGTATGCTGCAGCCATTGATAAGTAATTTAGGACTGAACAAGTATGAATATATCATTAGTTAAAATACAAAACGAAGATAATAAGGACATGAATTGGAAGACAACATTGTGTAGTTGGAGGATATGCAAACATATTATCCATACATGTATTCAAATATTATACAGTTACACCAAAATCATATTATATAGTAATTCACATTAAACACTGTAGGAATGTTCTATTCTCCCAATTAGAGATTTCACATACCTGACTTATTGGAGAATCTATGGAGCCAAAGAGTGGCTGCAGTTCCAAATTCGAAGTTCTGCTAATAATTCCTTCAGGCAAATTTTCGCTCCCCAAGGGTTTGTACTGACCCTAAAACCAATATAAGGATAATCAAATCTCTCAGGGCGAAGTTAATGTACTAATCATGAGTAACAGTACATGGTACCAAAGTTGGTTAAAGAAAGCTTTATCTGAGAAAGAACCTTGCATAAACTGGATCCTGCTATCGGTATAGAGTTATTAGTTCCCCATGCTGATGATAATCTCTGCATATGAAACCTAGAAATAAGTCTAAATAGTAACCCATACTCAAACATATGCAAGCATATTAATGTTCACCCGTTGTATAGAGTTCATTTTTTAACATTTTTAACATATGTAATTTGTACACATCTTGATGTAAACTTGAACCTTAAGTAGAGAAATTCCAAGAATATTAAAAGATTAAGTTTACCAACACGTAATGCAGATTAAGTTAGAAATTATAACTATTAATCGGTTTGATGGATTTTCAAGATATGAATAGTTTAACAAGCCCTATTAAAGATTCAATCCTATCAATCAAAAGTAATACTTAATCGTTCTTAACATGTAAGATACCCAATAAAGATTCGTACCCTAATTAGCAAGTAGAAGCACACACTCTCAATATTTGTGGACGACGGCTAAATCAAATAATATTCTAGAGATGATGAAGCAGCATCACAAATATTTGAGAAGTGGAAAGAAGTTACCGGGTTTGAAGAAATTTTTGCGAACAGATCTTGTTTACTGTAGGAGTCGCTGGTAGCCAAAGGGGCGGGGCTCGACGTCGGGGTCCAGGCGACAGGATAGTAGCAAGGTGGTCGGCAATGGCGGAGTTGATGTTGTGCGGTGGAGTGCAGTCGGGGTGTGTCAAGGTGGCTTCGGTTGCACAGCAATGCCGGCGACGGTGGTTGGAGGTGCACTCGGGATGCTAGGAGTGCATCAATGGCGGCGAGAAGGTGGTCGGGAGTGGAGTGCCGAGGTGGCATGCGGTGTTCGGCGATGGGTGGTCGGGTGTGCTGCAATGTGAGGCGGCAACACATGGATATGGTCAGTGAGATGCAGTAAGGAGGAAGGACAGGGTTGCGGTGTCGTGAGGCGAGGGGAGGACAACGTCAGCGGAAGGGAAGCGTCGACGGCTGGCGGTTGGGGTGGTAGTCGGGGTTAGAGAGAGAAGAGCTAGGGTTTGGGTTTGGATGCGGTGGAGAAGGAGAAGGGAGTTAGGGCTGACTTTGAGTTGGATTTGGGGATTAAGTTTTGAGATTTTCAATTTGGAGATTTGGGTGGAGTTTTAGAGTTTATCGCAAACCCTAATACTTTATTAGGAATTCTCACAAACCATAATAATTCTCTCAATTGTCTCACACAAAAAGAGGGATGAAGAGCAGTAACTCAAAAACAATAATTTTTTAAAAATCAAGAATAGCATTACTTCTCATTATTCTCAAAGCCTATATATAGACTCAAAACAAATCCAAAACAAATCTCTAACAAATCTCTCAAATCTAAAACAAATATCTTAAACTAAATTTTCAAATAAGCTACATATGGCTAAATCTCAAAATAAAAATAAAACAGAACCGAAGTCCTCATCATTCTCTTCGGGTGGAAGAGGGCTCAACCCAGTCGAGTCAAAACCAGTGATCCTGTCATGGTGCTCCAAAAGATCTGAATCCAAGCGCTGGAGCTCCTCACGATCACTTCAAGTGTCATCCGACTTCGACTTATTCTTCCACCTCACCAAATACCTATGAATACCGCCATCTCTAGTAGAGATTATCTGATCAACAAAAATATTATCCAATTTGTCTGTCGGTGGGTAAGTAGTATCAGGTAAAAGAGGAAATGTGAAAATCTCACCATTAGGCTGCAGGATAAGGTCATCTGTAAGAGAATTTCTAGAGTTAAATTTTGAGTCTTTATAGAGTACTAGATCCTCGATATTGAAGGTCTTACTTATGCCAAAACCTTCAAAAAAGTCAACGACATAAACATTATCATTGATTTTATGCAGAATTTTAAATGGACCTGCAGTACGTATGTTCAATTTCTTAACGGATCCAGCTGGAACCGTTCCGGACGAATCCGAATAATTACTTCGTCACCAACATCAAGAGTTTTAAATTTTCTTCTAGTATCTGTTATTAACTTGTAGTTAAAATTATTCTCATTAATTTTCCTGAAAATTTCTCTATGCAAGTCATGAATGTGATATACAAATGTGGATGCAGACTGTGAGACTCTATGATGTTCTAACACAGGGATAAAATCTACGGGTTGCCAAGTGACTTGGGAATGAATGACTCAGGTACATTCATTGGAGGTGATTGGATCGACCGAATACAGTTGAGAGACTGGTTATTCTCTTCACCAAAGTCATCACTGAAATGAGATTCATAGATAAACTCATTGTCAGGCTCATCAGCAATGACAGCGATACCTTCTACAATATTGATCTTACTAGAACTAGGACAGTTGCCAGCAACATGGTCGTATCCCTTGCATTTATAGCACTTAGTGAGATGATCAATCTTAGAATAGTCTCTTTCAGTGTTCTCACCCGTGTTGTCATTTCTAAGTGAATAATGATTTGAAAGGCTTTTTTGAGTAAGACTTGTTGGGGTGCTGGGAAGGGGGGCTCAGATCTAGAGGGCTCAGTACTAGAGGAATGATCTCTCGAATCACTGAACTTGTAGGAGAAACTTGCTGTAAGGAAATTCTTATCGAGGACAATGGCATAAGCTGCTGCCAATGAATCCACATTTCTATGAATTAGCTAGTTCCTAAGATCGACTCGTAATCCAGCTCTAAACTTAGAGTGTTTGTTCCTCACTCTCTTTACCTAGGGTATTGCACCGAATAAGGAAGACATCAAACTTATCAGCATACTCTTGGGTGGATTTGTTTACTTGATAGAGCTGGTTCCACGAATCTAGCAATCGGGTGTGAAACGATAACGGCACATATCTCCAGTGAGCTTCTCTTTCAAGGCTTCCCAAGTGGCTATGGGCGCCAGGCCTCGGCCTTTACGGGCGTGTTCAAGATTGGTCCAATGTTGTTGAGCTTTGCCAGTCAATTTTATTGTAGCAAATTTAATCTTCAGGGCTTCGCTCATGTCAAACCACATGAAGTAGTGGTCCATGGCACGGATCCAATCGAGATAAGCTTGGGGTTCCATACGGCCTTCAAAGTAGGGAGTGTCAGCCTTAACGTTCTTGTATTGCTCATCAAAGTCACGTTCTTGACGTCGATCGTCACAAACATTCCATTGAGAGATTTGATGATGAAGCTCAGGGGCAACATTTCGATTCAAAGCTACTTTCTCAAGCTTCTGATTGATATTGGCAAGAGTTGTTTGAATGGCAGCGAGGATAGTGGAAATATAAGAGTTGTTCATTTCAGTTCAATGAAGGGCTTGCTGAACTCTAGGATTCCTGATTGAGTGGTTTGGGAGGATCAAGAAATGCTCTTCAGGATTTGTGATGGTGCTGCGAAGTCGCATTCACCAACGATGAGAAACTAAAGGTCGGGGGGATGTGTGTTTGTAATATCCCAAAAAGAATAATAATAATAATAATGAATGCTTATTTTTGCATCACCACATTTTACTAATGAAATTTTATTGTATATGCTGAACTTTGGGGAAACGTGTTCTCAATGCACTTAAGTTTTTTTTCTTCTTAAGAAATGATCTAAAAGAAAGAAAGAAAAATAAAGACTCTAAATGACCCTAAATGAACTAAAAGTGCTGAATCCAGTAATTCCTAAACGAATACAAAAACTATAGCTAAATGATGCAAGAACTAGGGTTTTTAAAAACCTTTGCTCTGATACCAAAATGATGTGAACTTAACCCTAGGTAAAGAAATTCCAAGAATATTAAAAGAATAAGTTTACCAACACGTAATGTAGATTAAGTTAGAAATTATAACTATTAATTGATTTGATGGATTTTCAAAATATGAAATAGTTTAACAAGCCCAATTAAATATTCAATCCTATCAATCAACAATAATACTTAATCGTTCTTAGCATGTAAGATATTCAATAAAAATTCGTACCTTAATTAGCAAATAGAAGCACACACTCTCAATATTTGTGGACGACAGATAAATCATACAATATTCTAGAGATGATGAAGCAGTATCACAAATATTTGAGAAGTGGAAAGAAGTTATTAGGTTTGAAGAAATTTTCGCAAACAGATCTTGTTTACTGTAGGAGTCGCTGGTCGCCAAAGGGGCGGGGCTCGATGTCAGGGTCCAAGCGACGGGATGGCAGCAAGGTGATCGATAATGGTGGAGTTGTTGTGCGGTGAAGGAGTGCAGTCGGGGTGTGTCGAGGTGGCTTCGGTTGCGCAGCAATGGCGGTGACGGTGGTTGGAGGTGCGCTCAAGATGCTGGGGGTGCGTCAATGGCTGCGAGAAGGTGGTCGGGAGTGGAGCGCCGAGGTGGTATGCGGTGTTCGGCGATGGGTGGTCGGGTGTGCTGCGATGTGAGGCGGCAACACAGGGAGATGGTCGATGATATGCAGCAATGAGTAAGGACGGTTGCGGTGTCGTGAGGCGAGGGGAGGGCGACGTCGGCGTTAGGGAAGCGTCGAGGGCTGGCGGCTGGGGTGGTCGTCAGGGTGAGAGAGAAGATCTAGGGTTTGGGTTTGGTGGAGAAGAAGGAGAAGGGAGTTAGGGTTGACTTTGAGTTGGATTTGGGGATTAGGGTTTTGAGATTTTTAATTTGGGGATTTGGGTGAAGTTTTAGAGTTTATCATAAACCCTAATACTTTATTAGAACTTCTCACAAACCCTAATAATTCTCTCAATTGTCTCATACAAAATAAGGGATGAAGAACAATAACTAACACAATAATCTTTTTAAAATCAAGAATAACATCATTTCTCATTATTCTGAAGGCCTCTATATAGGCTCAAAACAAATCCAAAACAAAACTCAAACAAATCTCTCAAATCTAAAACAAGTCTTTCAAACAAAATTTTCAAATAAGCTACATATGGCTAAATCTCGAAATAAAAATAAAACAGAACCGATGTCCTCATCGCATCTATTAACTCATATTTGTAACATTTGTAATTACCCCATCTACCACTTAGAACATTATACTTATACATAAATTTTTATATTAATAAATATATATTAGTCAAACTAGTCATTACTTTTACATAATAACCTCAACAAGAGGAACTTCACTAAGTCATAATAATACATATTACATATGTAAATAAAATAACATTACAGGTGATATGTGCATCATAGTTTGAAAATTCGGCCGAGAGTCCGAGACCAATCCGGATCGGCAGGATATAATTGGAATTTGGCTTGGAAATTTGCAATCCTCCAAAAAAAATCAGGATCAGCGATGTCTACTAAATGAGTGGGTACAGGTTGGGTTAAAGGAAGGGTTTGGATATTAACTAAAGATTGCGGGTTAGGACATTAGTTTCTAACAAAATTAGTAGGTGTATGGGTTCTACTGGGTATTTAGTCCGACCCAAATGTTAACCCATTTAACTTATATTGAAACATTTTCACTTAACCCCTTCGCATGGTAAACAATATTTTTATGGGTGTTAGAATATAAGTACAATTTTCCTCAACCCTTTTACAACTTCGAAGTTTTAGTTTAGTGGTAAGGACTTTCACATGGTATCATAGCACCCAAGGTTCGAATCTTGCTAGGTGCATTTATTTATTTCGGATTTTTTTTAAATAATAGATTTCGTTGCGCACATCCAAGTCTCGATCCACAATTTGTTGGACATTTATCTCATTTCTTTAGTTTCTTTGGTCCATAACAAAAAAAAATGGGTCATCGACCTGAAGGAGTGTGTTGTAATACAAGTACAATTTTTCTCAACCCTTCCACTTCTTGGAAGTTTTAGCCTAGTGGCAGAGACTTTCACACTTGGCAATAATTTTTACATGAACACAATGAGATCACACTTGTTGTCATTATTTTTCCATATATATCTCCATACATAAACTAGTTTTGCCAAGCATATACATATAACTAATGTTTACAGCGAAACTTAACTAAATAAAGGAAGCTTGCAGAAATAATAGCTTCAAGAGGAGACCATGCTTCTATTTTCTTTTTTTCTTTTTTCTCCACTCTTTGTATCAAATTAATATAAGTATTTGATCAATTTAGTAAGGTACCAATTTACATCAACTAACGCACTCTAAAATAGTCAAATGAATTGAACTGAAACTCTACTTGTTATGTTTGAACAATATATTAAAACATACTACAATATTTAATTCAAAAAAATAAACATTAGAAAATATGCAAATTATTCATTTAAGTTTCTAAAAAGTAGTAAGTATTTTTACAAATTATTTAAGTAAAAAAAGAAGCCAATACCAAAATTCCGATACACCAATATGATAGTGTCGATACTCCCAATCCCAGAAATGTTAAAAGCCCAATACCATTCCTGATTCTAAGATTTCAAAATTCATGAGCATAACACATAATAAACAACAACAACAACAACAACAAAACCTTTTTCCCAACTAGTTGGGTCCGGCTACATGAATCCTGGTTTTCCATTCTGCTCGGTTTAGCGCAATATCTTTTATAAGGTCACAGACTATCATATCTTTTCTCACTGTTTTCACCCAAATTAGTTTAGGTCTTCCTCTACCCCTAACTCTACCTTCAATATTTATCAAATCACTCGTTCCAACGAGGGCACTGCTAGGTCTACGTATGACATGTCTAAATCACCTGAGGCGATCTCTCTTAACTTATCTTGGATTGAAGCTACCTTTAGCATATTTCGTATATGCTCATTTCTAAATCTATCCTTCCTTGTTTTACCTCACATCCATCTTAGCATCCTTGTCTCTGTTACACTCATTTTTTTTGAAATATTTCTTTGTTGCCCAACATTCTGCTCCATACATCATTGTTGGTCTAACAGCCATCCTATAAATTTTTTTCTTCAACTTCAAAGGTATACATTTGTCACACAAAACACCATTGGTACTTCTCCACTTAAGTCACCCTGCTTGGATCCTATGTATAACATCTTCACAAATCTCCCCATCTCTTTGTATAATCGAGACTAAATATCGGAAATGGTCTCTCTTAGGTATCTCTTGACCATCAAGCTTCACTACTTCCTCAGTTGTGTTCCAAATATCACTAAAATTAAACTCCATATACTCTGTTTTAGTTCTGCTTATCTTAAAGCCTCTAGTTTCCAAAATTTCTCTCCACAATTCTAATCTAACATTGACACTTACTCTAGCCTCGTCCACTAAAAAGACGTCATCGGCAAAAAGCATACACCAAGGCACCTCATCTTGTATTCATCGCGTCAAATTCATCCATAACCAAAGTAAAGAGGTAGGGGCTTAAAGCCGAACCTTGGTGTAAACCTACTGTAATAGGAAAATCACTGGTCTCTCCTGTGGTTGTTCTAATTGTGGTAGTTGCCCCTTCATACATATCCTTAATTACCACAATATACCGCATAATTACTCTTTTATTATTTAACACCCACCATTCTATGTCTCTACGGACTTTATCATATGCTTTTTCTATATCTATAAAAACCATATGTAGATCTTTCTTATTCTCCCTAATTTTTTCCACAAGTCTCCTCAGTACACAAATTGCTTCCATTGTTGACCTCCCAGACATAAATCCAAACTGATTCTCAGACACTGTAGTTTCTAGTCTCAGTCTATGTTCGATCACTCTCTCAAATTTTCATCGTATGACTCATTAATTTAATTCCTCGGTAGTTGGAGCAACTTTGTATCTCCTTCATTTTTATATATAGGTACTAAAATACCCTTTCTCCATTCATCGGACATCTTCTTAGTCCTCAAAATTTTATTAAATAATTTTATTAGCCAACTCACTCCTACATCTCCAAGACACTTCCAAACTTCAATGGATATATCATCCGGCCCTAAAGCTTTTCCTATTTTCATCCTTCCTAGAGCATTTCGAATATCCAAGGTCCTAATTTTACGGAAAAACATATGCTCTTGACTCTCCCACGAGTCCTCTATATTTAAGTTGCCCACAACCATTTCATTTAATGACCAAATAATTTTTCGACTTTCCTAGAGCTTAACACATAATAACTCCACTTAAATAATAAATAAATAATTGACCAAATAATTTTTTTAAACTAACTCCACTAATTATTTAACAATAGACAATAATAAAATATTATTTGTGATTAAATACAATCGATACCAAAACTCGATACACCAACCCAATATTGCCGATTAGGATGATACCAATCCCAATCCCAGTACAAAAAATTTGGCAACTCAATACCATTTTGGATACGGGATATTGAACCTTGGATACAAGGCTAACATACACCTTATTTAATCCATTACGAAAGAAAGAGCAGTGCAATATTGACCAAACTATTATTAATAGAATATATAATTTGTGGTTATCTTCATTATTTACTGAATGCAACTTTATTTACCTTCATCCGCTAACGGGGGCGTTTAGCAAGAGGGGGGTGGGGATGAAAGTCTGAAAGTGGAGGAACTTTCATTATTTTTTATGTTTGACAAGAGAAAAGTAGAAAATGAGAGTGACTTTTCACTTTTGCCAATTAGAAGAGAGAGTACCTCCTTTCACATTTTAACTTCCCCTAAAAAAAAGTGAAGTGGGAAAAACAGTGATGAGGAATAATAAAGAATCTATTTGTTGACTATAAAAATAAGAAAGTATAATAAAAAAGAATTAATTGCCTCACATAAATCATAACTTTTTTACTTTCACTCCTCACTTCCGTTTAAACAAATAAATTTTCTCTTTGAATGCTTATGTGGCAAGCTGAAAGTGAACGGATCACTTTTGCTCAACTTTTAAACTTTCAGACTTTCATTCCTTTATCACCTTGTCAAACACCCCCTAAATTTCTCAACTCCACTGCAATTGTTTCCAAGTCCTTGAGGCTCTAGCAATAAGCCCCTTTTGAAAATCACGACACGATACTACTGCATGATTGAAGGAGCCATATCCCTAAGAACATCCATTATCGTTAGGCTAAAAATTCCATATATAGCATTTAGCAATTAACATTCGTTGATGAGCGCTACTATCGTTTTTGCTAAATTTGAAGAGAAAAAAAAGAATAAAAAAATCAGAAGGATGATCTTCATCCGTCTCTCTTTTTTTTAAATAGCTTTATCATAAATGAGCAACGGCATTTTAGTAATATGTGAAAGAAAAAAGGAAGAAGTGATCGGACGGAAGATCTTCCGTCCGATTTTTTTAAAAAAATTAAAATGGCATTTTCGTAAATAAGTAATGGCATTTTCGTAATATGTGAAAGAAAAGTTTAGTGGAGAAGTGATCGGATGGAAGTTCTTTCATCCGACTTTTTTTAATGGAATTTTCGTAAATAAGTAATGGCATTTTTGTAATTATTTGAGTGGCATTTTCGTAATTTTTAGGGAAAAAGTTTATGAAAAAGTTTTCGGACGGAAAATGTTCTTCCGTCCGACCATATTAAAAAAAATATTAAACGGACGGAGCTTGATCCTCCGTCTTCAATATTTAGAAGTTGTCTAAAGTCGCTGCTATCTTTAGCGATCGAATGTTCACTCCTATTCTAAATTTTGGGTTTTTTAGCGAACGATAATGGGGATTTTTTATCTCAAATGCTAAATTTTGAGTTTTAGAAAATGATAGTGGATGCTCTAACAAACTAGCATTCTCAAATATCAAAAAATCTTTAGGAGTTGAACTGGAGGGACATGTTCTGGAATGAGATTTAAGGATATTAGAGGAAAATGTAAAGGTCCGTGGGTTTTAGGATGAGATTTCAATATTACCATATTTCATAATGAGCATCTAGGAAGAGGCCCGACGCCAAACGATAGAGTCAAGTTCAATTCGATTATCGATGAGCTAGAGCTATTAGAGATTGAGGCAAGGAATAGGAGGTTCACGTGATTGAATATGCAAGCCTCTCCCATACTCGCAAAGTTGGACAGAATTTTTGTGACGTCCGAATGGGAGGATAAATTTCCTTTAGCACAAATTAAAGCATTGGTAAGGTTCACTTCAGATCATACACCGTTAGCCCTGAATTGCGGAGAAAGAGATAGGACGAACAGATATTAGTTCCGTTTCGAGAAAGGATGGATGTTGAGCGAAGGATGTCGAAAGGTCATAGAAGATTCGTGGAGAGCCACCACTACATCAACTACTGCGGTAGGATGCTGGAATGAGAAGCTTAGGAAGGTTAGAAAAAAACTGAAGCAATGGACAAACATAGAATTTGGTCAGACACAAAGGATGAAAGAAGAAATAGGAGAGAGGATTCAAGAGCTAGAATGCACAGAGGAGGAAAGAGATTTAATAGAGTCTGAGTTTAGGAGTTATGCAAGAATAGACTTGATATTCTACAAATTGGGAATAGGGAGGAGCAGTACTGGAGACGACGTTCAAGGATTCAATGGTTACAGGAAGGCGATGCCAATACCAAATTCTTTCACAAAATCGCCAATGGATGGAGGCAAAATAATATCTCCGGGTTATAGATCGACAGGAACTGGTGTGAGAATGAGGATAGAATTACTCAGCACATTAATGAGAGTTATAAGGAGTTATTGGGCAAAAGAAGAGAGCATAGATGTAAATTGAGCTAGGGCATGTGGATGGATTCGAGGCTGAACGGAAGCGATAATGTAGAGGGCAAGTTCAGCGAAGCTGAAGTTCGAGCAGCGATCAAGGGGCTGGGGCAGGACAAGGTGTAATACCTCGTATTTGCAGCGAACAGTCGACTGGCCCATGTAGCAGTCGACTGCTACTGCATAGTTGGGCCGAATTGGGCCAGATTTGAGAAGGATTTGAGAAATTTAGTCCCACATGGGACGTGCACAAAAACTAATTTGAGTATAAATATAATTAGCCAATGATCAAGAGTCACCTAATTGGTTAACCACCTTTTGAGAGGCAGCCTGTGGTGGGCAGTTGTACTACATAGTATCTAATTTGTCTTCTAAAAATATTAAAATTGTCTGAGTATTGGGGCGGGGCGTTACAAATGGTATCAGAGCCGACTTTCGACACCGGGTGTAGAAGAGGACCTAATCTGCGGTGTTGAGTCACTTATCTCCGGGATCAGAAAGGATCTGCGGTGTTGAGAGTGATTTATCTCCGAGGTCAGTATGATCCGCGGTGTTGAGAGTCACTTATCTCCGGGATCAGGAAGGATCTGCGGTGTTGAGAGTGATTTATCTCCGAGGTCGAGGACTATTCTACATCGGCTAGAAAGGCGGATCCTACACTAGATGTGTGCCCTGTACTCAGCGAGGATGCTGATTTCTAAGGTGGGGTGTATGTAATACCCCGTATTTGCAGCGAACAGTCGACTGGCCCATGTAGCAGTCGACTGCTACTGCATAGTTGGGCCGGATTGGGCCAGATTTGAGAAGGATTTGAGAAATTTAGTCCCACATGGGAGCTGCACAAAAACTAATTTGAGTATAAATATAATTAGCCAATGATCAAGAGTCACCTAATTGGTTAACCACCTTTTGAGAGGCAGCCTGTGGTGGGCAGTTGTACTACATAGTATCTAATTTGTCTTCTAAAAATATTAAAATTGTCTGAGTATTGGGGCGGGGCGTTACACAAGGCGCCGGGGCTGGGGCAGGACAAGGTACTGGAAAGTTATTAAAGCAAACTTCATGAGGATTCTACAAGATTTTACGATGAGGACATTCAGCTAGAAAGGCTGAACTATGCGAATATTACTTTAATTCCTAAGAAAGCTGGAGTCAAGAAGGTAGGAGACTTGAGGCCCATCAGCCTCCTGAACGGCTCTTTCAAAATCATTTCGAAAATCCTGGCTAAAAGACTAGGTCCGCTGCTACATGATATTGTTGGTGAATCGCAGAGCGGATTTATTTGGGGGATTTATTGGGGGAAGAGATAACATGGACAGTGTAGCTTCGGCTCATGAGATCGTTTTCAGAGGGAACAAAGATAATACGGATGGATTTCTTTTCAAAGTGGATTTTCAAAAAGCTGACATTACGATTGAGTGGGATTGTGTGGACGAGGTTTTACTTCTTAAAGGGTTCGGGGAAAGGTGGATACATCGGTGTGTCAGACGAGGAAAATCATTTCTTATTATCAACGGGGTTCCGGGAAAGGAGATTAAATGCCAAAGGAGACTAAGACAAGGGGACCCATTGTCATCGTTATTATTTGCCATCGTAGCAGACGGTCTAGCAGAGATAATTGTAAAAGGCAGAAAGAAGGACGTCAGTCACGGTATCAAAATCGAAGGCACAAATGAAGTTATATCCATCCTTCAGTACGCGGATGATACTTTGTTGTTCGGTTCAGTGTCAGAGATTGAAATTACAGCGATGGGTACGGTTCTTAGGTGCTTCAAGGCCTGGTCCGGAATGAAGGTTAACTTCAACAAGAGTTGTATTTTACCACTGAGCGACAGATGTTCTATTCTAATTTCTACTATCCAGCAGATCTAGGTTGCAATATACGAGATTTTCCCTTAATCTATCTGGGGATTCCTATCAGATCGGGAAAACTAGTAAAGGATGATTGGCAACCGCTAATCGAAAAGATCGAGAAAAGATTAGCTAGATGGAAGGGGCGCACGCTAACCTTAAGTGGAAGGGTTACCCTCTTGAACTCAGTTATTAACAGCATTCCTGTTTATCTCATGTCTATCTACGAATTACTGGGTTTGGTAATCAACCGCATCGACAAAAGTAGAAGGAAATTCCTTTGGCAAGGGGCAGATGGAGGAAGGAAAGGGATACATCTCATAAGTTGGGGAGAGTGTGCAAAAGGAAAGAGTTCGGGGGATTGGGAATCATCAATCTTAGAGACATGAAAAAGGGATACATCTCATAAGTTGGGGAGAGTGTGCAAAAGGAAAGAGTTCGGGGGATTGGGAATCATCAATCTTAGAGACATGAATAAAGCCATGCTCTGTAAATGGTGGTGGAAGATTGCGAATAGGAGAAACAATTGGTGGTGTAAGTCTTTCATTAAGAATCGGTCGAAGAAAAAATTCAGGTACAGGGGTAGAAGTGTCTATAGTAGAAATTCCTTTTTATGGAAAGGGGTCGCCAAAATGGGAGACATTTACCACAGCAATACAGCCTGCAGGGTGGGAAACGGGAAGAATACAAGATTCTGAAAGGATAAATGGTGCGGTAACAATACCATCATGGGACTTTTTCCGTCAGCAGCAAACGCAGTTCTAAGCAGGGATACCTTGGTGAGCGACGTTTGGCATAACAACAAGCTTAGATTGGAAGTCGACGATTCCCTAGATCAAGATTCTATTATCCAACTCCAACTTTTAAACAACTTCATAAAAGTATAGAAGGGAGATACACCATACAGGCTGAAGATGAGAGACGAGCTTTTGGACCCGAGTTCCAGATTTACAGTTTCTTCTTTATACAAAAGGCTCAACGATGGAGGAAGAAGAAATGAGGTCGCAGAAGTTATTTGGTACATGAAAGTCCCTACTAAAGTTAATGTCTTTCTCTGGCTGGTGGCTAATGATGCTATTCTATCGAAGGTAAATTTGTCAGAACGGGAAATCACGGTGTACACTGCTTGCGTTAGATGTCAAAAGCAGGATGAGGATACGAATCACATTCTTTTCAATTGTCCGCGAGCTAGAATAGTTTGGAGGATAATAGGTCCTAGATTCGGGGTTTTAGAGTGTCCGGGCTCGAGCTCGAAGGTTTGGACAATAGGAAGAACCAACAGAATTAGGAAGGGGGGAGATTTAGCTGGGACATTGTTGTAGCCTCTACGATTTGGAACCTATGGCTAGAACGTAACGATTTGTGCTTTCGTACTATAAATCATAGATTCCCAGTTTTGATGCACAAAATTTACCTTCTCTTTCATGAATGGACAGGGCTCCTCGGATCCAACAAGAGGCTTCGTTAGGATGAGGTGGAGGAGTAGCGGATATCCAGTTTGGGTGTTGATCGGGCTATGTTTGATATGGCAGACATCGGCTTAAGGCTCTATTATTGTATTTGCGGTGTTAGATCGCCCAGTGTGGGCTATTAACGCATTAGCCTCTGTTTTGGGAGCTTTTAATGTATGATGCGCCTTCGGGCTTACTTTGTATTATTATGTGCATGTTTCGTTAATAACCATTAATGAAACGATGATTGTAGTCATCTTTTCATCAAAAAAAAAAAATCATCAATCTCACTTGAGATTGGACACTATTGAGTGGCCACAAAAAGATGGAGAATCGGTGATACCTGATTTACCTTATGGAAATGGAGTTGTCCTACTCATATTTATTAGTAATGTTCCAAGTGGACTAAAAGTATGATATGTTTCAACACAGTAATAGTTGCCGGGAGAATATTGATTCTAAACTACGCATATTTTCATTACCTAATGAATATGATTTGATGTTGACTAATACACCAAGCCCCGGTAACCTCTGATGTATAATCACGGATTCAATACCTTGAAACATGAGTCTAACTCATAAAGAATCGTTAAATAGTCTTGGTTTGGCGTACGAATAAGATGATTCATCTCCAGATGAATCTACAAACGAGGCTATGATGATTATAGGTGTGCAATTTTTGTTGAAGATCAAAAGGAATAATCTTTATATGGTGTTAGCAACCATGCTGCACAAGATTTACGGATGCTCGAACGAGTCGAATCGCCCTACTTAGGCGAAGAAGTTAGCTAATTGTCCAAACACCTTTGCACTATGAGAGTCTCCCCAATATCTATGAAGTACTTGCAAAATAATGCTATGCTACAACTCCCCATGAGTTGACTTCACATATGTCTCTGACTAAAAGCATCCTATTACAAGCATTCCCAGGAAACTCCCTTCATCTTGAAGGGATAGTGGACCAACAATGTAGCAAACAATCTTCACTCTCTTAACACTGAATATGATCAAACAACATGGTCAAACAAGTCAAACTCTCAGATTAGAGAGTCATATGGTTAAGGAACAAGTGGCATCATCACCTTAAATTAATATACAAAATAATTTGCTACATTCGCCAAAACAAGAAGAGAACTAATCATTTCATCTTAAACGTTCAGAGAAAGTAAACAGGCAGTAAACAAGATATATGAGGCTTAGGTTCTTGATATGGAGCACGAAGAGAAACAAGAGTCGAATGCATACTTGCTTGTAGTCTAAGATGTAAGGCCTCCCTACGGAGAACGCGAGACACATAAAAATAACAACAGGGATGAAACGGCAAGAACATGCACTCCTCTGTGCTGGATCTGTGAGGTTAGGTCCCTGACGAACAAAAACAAAAGCAAAGAATCAATATCAAACAAATAAACTACTCTACGAAGGAAAATAGGGACAGTACTAGGTAACAATTTCAACTTTCAAATACATTCAACGTACCAGCAGAATTTCCCAAAACAATTGGTAGTGTATAACACTTATATATGACAATCTCATCATCTTACATCACAACAAACTGCTGACTAGTTTTTCACATGTCATACAACCATATGGGTTTTCTAAGCAAAGAATATCCTTTTTATCCTCAACTTAATTTCAGATTTAAAAGAGAGGGGGGGAAATATCAAATAAATTGAACATACAAAGTACATGCATTAGAGATTGATTTCATCAATGTAACACAAACAATTTTTTGTATCTCTTGCCGAATTAGCACTGATTTCCTTTACCATCAACCAACATTTGGGCATGCATTAATTGTAATTTTTTTTTCTCGCATGTCATTACTCAAGATAACCAACCATTTGGGTTTTCTAAGAAAAGGGTATCTTTTCAATCACAAGCACATAAGAGATTGATTTCATTAAATCAAAAACACATTTTTATAAAAAAAATCGCTCACCCAAAAAGGCAATGATAGCTTCATGTTGAAACAAGCCCCAAATCAAAATCTGCAAAGGGCAAACAAAACCTAGAAAAGGGAAGTTGGTGAAAAAGGTGGCCAACAAAAGAATGAGAACTCAAAGCAGGGGAAAGGAACCGAAAGGTATCACCTTTCTGGGGTCCTTCATATGGGTTTTCTCTCTTCTCAAATGGGTTGTCAAAAGAATTGAGAGAGAGGGAGAGAATAGGGAGAGGATAGCTTCGGGTTTGGGCTTGCTCCTCATTAATGATTCCATTCATTAGTAGAAAGAAACAGATGAGGGAGAAACAGAGAGACAAGAGGCAGATGAGAGAGAATGAATGCCGGTGATGTTGTCAGTCAAAATTGAAAGCGAAAGTGGGTCCCGCCGCGTCTTTCGGGCCCCATATTTTTAGTTCAGATTTAAAATATTTTTGCCGAAAGAGCAGCCACTGTTGTTTGCTTAAAAACTCAAAAATTCAAAATTTTGGGATGGAGCCGTAACACCCTATCCATCGTATTAAAAAAATTCAAAAATTAAAAAACGATTTAGAAATATACTTGGTAGTCGTTTGCTAAAAACTCATAATTTAGAATAGAAATGAACAGTAACAAGCTAAATTTAGCAGCACCTTTAGCCGATTGTTAAATATAGAAGACGGACGATGTTTATCTGTTTGACGAAAGAGACGGATGAAGATATACCGTCTAGTTAAATTTATTTTTAAAAAAAAGATGAGAGACGGATGAAGATCTTCCGTCTCTCATCGAAAACAATTTTTTTTTTTTTTAAATGACTGAAAACACGTCAAACTGATGAAGTTGTTCTGTCTGGTGTGCTTTTTGGATTTATTAAAAAAAAATTTAAAACAAAAAAAAAATCTAAAAAACACCTAGACAGATGACATCCATCCGTTTGGTGTTTTTTTTTTTTTTTTACTTTTTTTTAATGATTTTTTTGTGATGTAAGATGATGAAACAAACACCCAAAAAAAAAAAAACAGACTAATGAACACCATCCATTTGGTGTGTTGTTTGACCCTTTTTGATTTTTTTTTTTTTTTTTAAGAAGACAAAGACGGAAAATGATCTTCCTTCGCTTCTATTTTTGGACTTTTATGACTGCAGCGAGGTCCATGTATTGCTATTTCTAAATTGTATATATAGCAATTGAGATAGGAAACGATAGTGGATGCTCTAGGCCACCTTTTAAAAATATTTGCGATTAGGAGTGTTTTGAAACTATTATAGTGTTTGTGGACTACTTTGTGTCATGTTAGCAGTGGCCACTATTTTTATTAGCGACCTCTTCATTTTAAAAGTCGCTAATAGGAATAGCGGCCAATATTTTAAAATATTTAGAATTTTTGTTTGTTGTCATTATTTCCACTAGCGATCTTAGTATATATGAGGTCGTTAATGAGATTAGCGACCTCAAATGAATGTAATGAAACACTTATCAATTTTTGAGAATTTTTACTCTCTTTGGGAAAAAAAAATTTAAAACTGAGGTCGATTTTGGGAATAACGACTTTAGTATACTTCAGTCGTTATTCACAATAGCGACCTCAATAGGAAACTCAATCTCCTTATTCTTTATAAAATTTGCAAAATAGTCACATAAGTAAGACCTCTATTCAGAATAGCGACATTAGTACAATAAAGACCGCTATTTTGAATAGCGACCTTTGTACAACTAAGGTTACTATTCCGAACAGCGGCCTTAGTTTCCAAAAATAAATTGAATGTTATTTTGTCAGAGAGCAAAAACTCTTTAAATTTTGCTAAGTGTTAGAATACAATTCATTAAACATAATTAATCTTATTATACCTTCATATATGATTTGGTCACTAATAAGAATAGCGACAGCAAATAAAAAATTTCAAATATTTTAAAACATAGGCCGTTATTCCCATTAGCGACTTTCAAAATGAAGAGGACGCAAATGAAAATAGCGGTCGCTGCTGACGTGGTACAAAGCAGTCCATGAGCGCTAATAATTTCGAAACTGAACCACAATCGCAAATATTTTTTTAAAATGCTTATTAAGCTAGCGGGTTGTTTTGCGCATGCCTATTACGGCAAAAAAAATTTCTACTATTTTAATGGGAGAGTTTGTCACCAAACAAACTTGATTTGTAACCAAACAAACATGTGCAATATACATTCATAACTAATATAGAAGAGGTCTTAATTCGATGTCAAACAACATTAGAATTTTTTTAAGAAAAATATATCTCTACAATTTTAATGGGAGAGTTTGTCACCATACAAACTTGATTTGTATCCAAACAAATACGTGTAATGTACATGAATAACTAATATAAAAAGGTCTCAAATTCGATGTCAGACAACACCAGAATTTTTTTTAATGGGATAGAGGTGATAGCCGACGGTTAACGTTATTGGGCCATAAATGGGCTGTAAATGGGGCTTTCGGGTTATTGGGCCATAAATGGGCTGTAAATGAGGCTTTCGGGTCTTAAACATGTAGGAGTTTGTGTTTTTTTCCTCGTCCTCAAGTCTCAGATCAGAGGTTGCAAACTAAGATTTATTGATTTGTTATTACTGATTTTCATGAAATGAGGGAAGGAGGAACAAACCCACTGTTGCAATTTCAGGTTTGGAAGTAGTAAGTAGTCTAGGATTTTATCATTATTGTGTGCGTGTCTTCAGGGCCGGCCTCACCTTTGAGGCCGGTGAGACGGTCGCCTCAGGCCTTCGGATAATTTGCAATTTTAGGAGCCCCTAAATATGTACACCCCATATAAGTATAGGCACGTATTTTAGGCGTAAAAAAAAATTATTATTAGGAACCCCCAAAAATAAATATTTGGGCATTAGAATTTTTTAAAAATTATTTGGATTTGGACTTGATTGAATTTGAGGTTTTAAATTTGAGTGATTTAAAAACAAATATACATTTTTTTTTTGACTGGCAACAAATACATATTTAAATCAATAGAAACTCAAACCGAAACACACATTCAAATTCAAACCAGAAACCCTTACCCTTAACCCGAAACCCAAATTTAAAACAAACCCTCTTTGCCTCTTTTTTCTGAGTTATTCGATGATATATATTTTGCATATTATGCTTTGAACAAGGAGCAATTTTTTTCGTATACATGTTTTTTTATTTATTTAATGTATGGGGGGGCCATTTTGAGAGTTTGCCTTAGGCCCCCGGAAACTCAGGGTCGGCCCTGCGTGTCTTATCCGATTTGTTAGAACAAATCGAAATAAGTTAGGGATCTTGTGAGCGACAATTGACCATATGGATTAAGGCCTTTGATATGGGTTAGGAATGACGTGGCCCCTCCTGGGCCACAAGATCCCCTCAGGATGCGCGCACCTCCTAATCCTCCAGATCCGCCACGTCAGCGTCGGAAAACCGCCCGGACCGCTGCCACGTCAGCCCGAAAACCGCCCGGGCATCTGCCATGTTAGCCCTAAACCGCCCGGATTTCCACAGCTTCAGCATCACGGGCAACCGGGTCCAGACCCGACCCCAAACGGGTCCAGACCCGGTTGGCATCTTCTATAAATACCAGATCCCTACTCCTTCTCCAGGTAATCAACTCTTTTCCACCCAAACCCTAGTTACTGTTGCTCTCTCTTAGTGACTGACTAGATCGTCGGAGGGTCTGCCACCGGGACCAACCCCGGTGTTCCGAGACCGTCTGCAGGTACACAAGACCCTCAGATCCAAGCCCCAAAGATCCGAGCCGAGCATCAGCCTCCACCTCAATACCACCTACCTCAATACCGTTCGTCCAGTCGAGGGTTGTCTGCATAGGAGTCTCCTCCATCAAATACAAATCGAGTAAGAACTCACGCTTGATGCATCCACACGTTTCCCAAAAACAGACCGCATCAGGATGGCGCCGTCTGTGGGAAACTATCTATCGTAGATGCCAACCCGAGCCTCGCTTCCAACGGTACCCTCGTAGACGCCGACCCGAGCTTCGCCCCCGTCGGCACCCCTGTCGACCCGAGCTCACATGGCGCCCAAGGCCGCAAAAGCTGTTACCTCCGCACGCCGACATGATGTGCCTCCACAAGGCATCGTGGCCAACGCTCAGGGACCAAACAACAAAGGGGTCAGTCACGGGCCCCAGCCAAACGCCTCCCGTCCGGTCCAGAGCAACCTGCGGGGGGTCATCTTGAACCGACAGGCCAGCCGTGGCAGGGGAGGAGCCGCTTCCAACTCGGCTCCGAACCATCCCAGACCCCCGTCCCAAGGCTGGGAGCCTATGCTCAGCCAGGTCGGTCGGCGACAGTCTGCCCAACCAAACCGGGCCGAAGGAGCCCTGGTTACCCACCAGGAGTTCCAGAACTTCCGAAGGGAAATATTGGGTGCCATCCGAGGGGTCCCCGTCAATGAGAACGCCTGCCGTTCCCACACTCGATCAGAGGCCGAGGCTAGCGTGTCTCGCCCCTCAACAATCCCCCCAGAGTATGATGGCGACATTTTGAAGCGCCTCCAAGAAATGGAGGAGCGCCTCGACCACTTTGGTAACGGCGACCCAAGAGCAGCTCAGGGGTACAGGCCGGTTCGCCCGTCTTTCTCCGCCCTCATCCTGCAGGCGGAGATACCCCGCAATTTCCATCCACCTCAGTTCGAGACATATGACGGCGAAGGCGATCCTGCTGATCACATGGAGAGCTTCAAAACCCTCATGATGATTCACAGCGCATCGGATCCCCTCCTGTGCTGAGCCTTCCCCGCAACACTCCGGGGTCCGGCTCGGGAATGGTTCTCCAAGCTCACCCCAGGCTCCATCTATTCTTTCGACCAGCTGGAGGGCAGCTTCCTCGCCCACTTCGTAACTAGCCGAAAGGCCGAAAGAACGAGTGCATCCCTGCTTGGACTCCGGCAAAAGGAAGGGGAGTCACTCCGGGTGTTCATCCAAAGGTTCACTGCCGAGGCGAGGTCGGTCTCGTCCCTCGACCCCGGGGTTGCCTCGGCTGCCTTTAGGCACAACGTCCGACATGGACAGCTGAAGGCCTCCCTGGCAAAGAAACTGCCAATAGACTTTCCCGACCTCCTCAACCGGGTCGAAAAGTATATCCGAGCTGAAGAAGCACTTAATCCAGAGGACCAGAAGTAAGTTCCTGGGAAGGGGAAGCGCAAGGCCGACGAGGTTGAGCCGGCGAAGAAAGCTCCGAGAGACGGGGGCGCCACGAAGAAGGTTCCGCCGACCCCCCGCTTCGAGAGGTACACTCCCCTGATGCAGAACGTGTCGACAATCCTTTTAGCGATTGAAGACAGCGACCTCGTCCAGTACCCGCCTCGGCCGTCCAACAACACCAGCAAGAAGAGGGATCAGCGGTTCTACTGCCGATTCCACCGGGACAACGGGCATGACACGGATCACTGCCGCGCCCTAAAAGACGAAATTGAGGCCCTCATTCAATCAGGGTACCTCCAAGAATTCAAAAGGGAAGGTGCTCGAGAATAGAGGGATAACAGAAACAGGAGGGATTCCCCTCCTCCTCGAATGCATCGTCGGCGTCCCGAGCAAGATCCGGAGCCCGAAGTACCCGAGGGACAGGCAATCCTGCACTGCGTCCATGGAGGGCCCATAGGAGGGGAATCCAACACTTCCCGCAAAGCCTTCGTCCGGGATGTCAACACCGTATAGGGCCCTCTCTCTCCTCAGGTCCAGCAACTTCCTGTCTCCTTCTCAGGAGAGGATCTAGAAGGAGTCCGGCTTCCTCATTGCGACGCACTGGTCGTTGGCTTTAGCATGGCAAACTTTGAGGTCCGGCAAATCCCCGTGGACAACGGGAGCTCGGTCAACATTCTGTTCCTGGAAGCATTCGAGAACTTGAAGCTCTCCTGTGAGAAACTAAAACCCGCCGAGTACACCCTGCACGGATTCTCCGGCATCCCCGTAACTATAGAGGGGATCGTCACCCTCGATGTCATAGCAGGCACGACCCCGAACAGAAGGATCGAGTCCATGGACTTCATGGTTGTGAATGTCAAGGCAGCCTACAACGCCATCCTCGGCCGTCCGGGGATCTGCTCCCTCCAGGCGGTTCCCTCGGCCTACCATCAGAAAATGAAGTTCCCTGTGAACACTGGCATCGGAGTCTTCCGAGGGAACCAAGAAGCAGCACGTTCGTGCTGCAAGATGTCTCGTTCGAGACAGGGGATGCGTCGAAGCATTTTCGAGTAAGCTGCTCCCTCGCCCCCGACCTCAAGTCCGCCCTAATCGCCTGCATTCGGCACAATATCGACCTCTTTGCCTGGAAGCCCTCTAACATGCCTGGTATCTCCGAGGATCTCATCATGCACAAACTCAGCGTGATCCCCGGGTTGAAACCAGTTGTCCAAAAACGGCGCAAGTTCGCCCCGAAGCGACAACAGGCGGTAAACGCAGAAGTTGACAAGCTCTTATCCGCACGCTTCATGCAAGAGGTCAGCTACCCGGAGTGGCTGGCGAATGTCATCATGGTCAAGAAACCGAGCGGGAGTTGGAGGATTTGTATAGATTTCACCGACCTCAACAAGGCATGCCCCAAGGATCCGTTCCCTCTCCCCAGCATTGATGCCCTGATCGATGCGACCTCGGGCCACGAGCTCTTATCATTCATGGATGCCTTCTCAGGCTATAACCAGATCCGGATGTTCCCTCCAGACATCGCCAAAATGTCCTTCATCACAGACCAGGGACTGTATTGCTACCGGGTCATGCCCTTCGGGCAGAAGAACGCCGGCGCTACCTACCAGAGGCTCGTCACCGAGTCTTTAAAGATCAAATCGGGCATAACATGGAGGTATGCATTGACGACATGCTCGTCAAAAGCCAACAAGGACAGCACCACGTCGCCGACCTGGAAGAGGCCTTTGGGGTCCTTCGAACCCACAACATGAGGCTCAACCCGGCGAAGTGCGCCTTCGGCGTCTCTTCGGGAAAGTTCTTAGGATTCATCGTCAGCCAGTGCGGTATCGAGGCAAACCCCGAAAAACGTTCCTTACAAGTTTGGGGCACGGTGCTCGGATAACAGTGCGAGCCAGAAAAGCTTTCCTTACAAGCTAGGGGCTCGGTGCTCGGATAACAGCGTGAGCCTGTAAAGCTTCCCTTACAAGCTTGGGGCTTGGTGCTCGGATAACAGCGCGAACCCCAAAAAGCTTCCTTTACAAGCTTGGGGCACGGTGCTCGGATAACAGCGCGAGCCAGAAAAGCTTTCCTTACAAGCTAGGGGCTCGGTGCTCGGATAACAGCACGAGCCTGTAAAGCTTCCCTTACAAGCTTGGGGCTCGGTGCTCGGTGCTCGGATAACAGTGCGAGCCTGTAAAGCTTCTCTTACAAGCTTAGGGCTCGGTGCTCGGATAACAGCGCGAGCCTGTAAAGCTTTCCTTACAAGCTTAGGGCTCGGTGCTCGGATAACAGCGCGAGCCTGTAAAGCTTCCCTTACAAGCTTGGGGCACGGTGCTCGGGATAATAGCGCGAGCCTGTAAAGCTTCTCTTACAAGCTTCGGTCTCGGCGCTCGGATAACAGCGCGAGCCTGTAAAGATTCTCTTACAAGCATGGGGCTCGGTGCTCGGATAACAGTACGAGCCTGTAAAGCTTCTCTTACAAGCTTTGGGCTCGGTGCTCGGATAACAGCGCGAGCCAGAAAAGCTTTCCTTACAAGCTTGGGGCTCGGTGCTCGGATAACAGCGCGAGCCTGTAAAGCTTCTCGTACAAGCTTGGGGCTCGGGGCTCGGCATCCGTCCCTTGCTCAGTTTGGGCTTCTTCAAGCTCATCAACCTATGTACGAGTCGATATCCGCCAGCCACACCCGCACCGTCTCTTCCTGAGAACCAGTGTGGGAGCTCGGCGTCGGCCCCGAGCAAAGCGGGTGCCTTCTTCAAGGCACCGCGACCTTGATGCTCGGCGGAGACCCCCTGCTACGCCTGCAACTGTCTTTCTCACCGGTATGGGGGCTCGGCAACCGTCCCTCGCTCGGTTTGGGCTTCTTCAAGCTCATCAACCTATGTACGAGGCGACATCCGCCAGCTACGTCCGCACCGTCTCTCCCTGAGAACAAGTGTGGGAGCTCGGCGTCGGCCCCGAGCAAGGCGGGTGCCTTCGCCAAGGCACCGCGACCTTGACGCTCGGCGACAACCCCCTGCTGCACCTGCAACTGTCTTTCTCACCTGTATGGGGGCTCGGCAACCATTCCTCGCTCGGTTTGGGCTTCTTCAAGCTCATCAACCTATGTACGAGGCGACATCCGCCAGCCACGCCTGCACCGTCTCTCCCTGAGAACAAGTGTGGGAGCTCGGCATCGGCCCCGAGCAAGGCGGGTGCCTTCTCCAAGGCACCGCAACCTTGACGCTCGGCGACAACCCCATGCTGCACCAGCAACTGTCTTTCTCACCGGTATGGGGGCTCGGCAACCGTTCCTCGCTCGGTTTGGACTTCTTCAAGCTCATCAACCTATGTACGAGGCTACATCCGCCAGCCACGCCCGCACCGTCTCTCCCTGAGAACAAGTGTGGGAGCTCGGCATCGGCCCCGAGCAAGGCGGGTGCCTTCTCCAAGGCACCGCGACCTTCACGCTCGGTGGCGACCCCCTGCTACGCCTGTAACTGTCTTTCTCACCGGTATAGGGGCTCGGCATCCGTCCCTCGCTCGGTTTGGGCTTCTTCAAGCTCATCAACCTATGTACGAGGCGACATCCGCCAGCCACGCCCGCACCGTCTCTCCCTGAGAACAAGTGTGGGAGCTCGACGTCGGCCCCGAGCAAGGCGGGTGCCTTCTCCAAGGCACCGCAACCTTGACGCTCGGCGGCACCCCCTGCTACGCCTGCAACTGTCTTTCTCACCGGTACGGGGGCTCGGCAACCGTCCCTCGCTCGGTTTGGGCTTCTTCAAGCTCATCAACCTATGTACGAGGTGACATCCGCCAGCCACGCCCGCACCGTCTCTCCCTGAGAACAAGTGTGGGAGCTCGGCGTCGGCCTGAGCAAGGCGAGTGCCTTCTCCAAGGCACCGCGACCTTGACGCTCGGCGGCGACCCCCTGCTACGCCTGCAACTGTCTTTCTCACCGGTATGGGGGCTCGGCATCCGTCCCTCGCTCGGTTTGGGCTTCTTCAAGCTCATCAACCTATGTACGAGGCGACATCCGCCAGCCACGCCCGCACCGTCTCTCCTTGAGAACAAGTGTGGGAGCTCGGCGTCGGCCCCGAGCAAGGCGGGTGCCTTCTCCAAGGTACCGCGACCATGACGCTCGGCGGCGACCCCCTGCTACGCCTGCAACTGTCTTTCTCACTGGTATGGGGGCTCGGCATCCGTCCCTCGCTCTGTTTGGGCTTCTTCAAGCTCATCAACCTATGTACGAGGCGACATCCGCCAGCCACGCCCGCACCGTCTCTCCATGAGAACAAGTGTGGGAGCTCGGCGTCAGCCCCGAGCAAGGTGGGTGCCTTCCCCAAGACACCGCGACCTTGATGCTCGGCGGTAACCCCCTGCTACGCCTACAACTGTCTTTCTCACCGGTATGGGGGCTCGACATCCGTCTCTCGCTCGGTTTGGGCTTCTTCAAGCTCATCAACCTATGTACGAGGCGACATCCGCCAGCCACGCCCGCACCGTCCCTCCTTGAGAACAAGTGTGGGAGCTCGGCGTCGGCCCCGAGCAAGGCGGGTGCCTTCTCCAAGGCACCGTGACCTTGATGCTCGGCAATGACCCCTTGCTACGCCTGCAACTGTCTTTCTCACCGGTATGGGGGCTCGGCATCCGTCCCTCGCTCGGTTTGGGCTTCTTCAAGCTCATCAACCTATGTACGAGGCGACATCCGCTAGCCATGCCCGCTCCGTCTCTCCCTGAGAACAAGTGTGGGAGCTCGGCGTCGGCCCCGAGCAAGGCGGGTGCCTTCTCCAAGGCACCACAACCTTGATGCTCGGCGGCGACCCCCTGCTACGCCTGCAACTGTCTTTCTCACCAGTATGGGGGCTCGGCATCCATCCCTCGCTCGGTTTGGGCTTCTTCAAGCTCATCAACATATGTACGAGGCGACATTCGCCAGCCACGCCCGCACCGTTTCTCCATGAGAACAAGTGTGGGAGCTCGGCGTCGGCCCCGAGCAAGGCGGGTGCCTTCCCCAAGGCACTGCGATCTTGACGCTTGGTGGCGACCCCCTGCTACGCCTACAACTGTCTTTCTCACCGGTATGGAGGCTCGGCATCCGTCCCTCACTCAGTTTGGGCTTCTTCAAGCTCATCAACCTATGTACGAGGCGACATCCGCAAGCCACGCCCGCACCGTCTCTCCCTGAGAACAAGTGTGGAAGCTCGGCATCGGCCCCGAGCAAGGCGGGTGACTTTTTCAAGGCACTGCGACCTTGATGCTCGGCGGCGACCCTCTGCTACGCCTACAACTGTCTCTCACCCACATGAGGGTTCGGTTACGACCTACTACCTTGTGTTAACAAAATTTTTATCAAGTTTTAGAGCATCCACCTTCGGCAGACGCCCCGAGCTTCGAGTCGATTTGATGACCACCCTATCACCCGCGAACAACTCGGGGTTTACGGCTTTCACCAGCCCAAACCCCAAACTGTTCGAGGGTGGCAGGGGGGCATCGACCCTCTGCTCTCTCCGTCCTGAGCCAAACGCTCTGAGCCTTCGAGCTGTCAAGCTGACCCTTCTCTCGCCCACGAACATCCCGGGGTTTCGAGCTCTTACAAACCCAAAACCCCGAACTGTTCGAGGACGGCAGGAGAGCCACCACGCTTTGGCTCTATCCAAACCCCCGAACCGATCGGTCGGCCCACCGCTCACCAACGAACAACCCGGGGTCTCATGGCTCTAACGGCCTGTATTCCGAATAGTCCGAGGGTGATCGGTGTGCTTCCGATCCGGAGTATACGGAAACATTATGTTCTCTGGGCGCCCGCTTTCCGCAGGCACCCAAATCAAGCAGCTCACTGCCTGCCAACCAACAAGGGAAGTGGGGATTATATAGCCCCCTGAGGCCCACATTTATTGCGTCTAGGAATATGAAACGACGGAAGGCGAAACGTCGCCATAAATGCTCATGGGAATGCGAAATATCGTCATTAGTGATGCAGGCGCGTCAGTGGCGACCCTTCGTAGCAAGCACACTGGCCACCCTCGGCAACCGAGGCAATCAAGGTTCGAGAAAATGAATGCTATTATTATTACTCATTGCTTTCAACTCAATGAACGTCGGTATAAATACAATGAACAACTCACAAACTCACACGCACTCGGCCTGAAACTCAAACTCGGTGCCTCCTTCAGGGCTTTTCCCATGCTCGGTCGGATCGGCCCGGGAAGATACTCCAGCCACCGAGCTTCCTGCATCACCGGGCTGGGCCTCATCCAACAGAAATGTTGGAGACCGCCCCGGGGTCGAGTTGCTAGCCTCTTCCACCAGACCCGGGCCTAACACCGGCTTCAGCCTGTGAATCTCCAGCTCTTTCTGGACCACGGCCTCGCGAAGGAAAGACTCCGAAGCCGACCACCCGCTTGAGGCATCCGATAAGGACTAGTCCGTCTCGATTACCCACCAGTCCCGATCGGCTATGGCCTTCTTCAGGCGCACCACCTCCAGACCAAGCTCTCTAGATCTGTTCAGAAAATAATTCTTAGTGGCCGCTCGGTCCCGAGTCTGTTTTCGTTGGCCAGCCAAAACTGCCTCCCAGGCCTCCTTCCCCGCTCGAGTCAGAAGTGCATCGGCAGAAATGGGGTCGGCGATCCGAGTCTCGTGCATCCACCAAAAGATGAAAGCAAATATCACAAAAAACACAAGTCTAGAAGGATCAGCCCAAAAAAGTAAATTTCATTTCTTTCAAAAAGTTTGATACAAAAGCCGCGGTGGCCAGTCTGCTTAAGGCAGTTACATCAAAAATGAAAAAAGAAACAAAAGCTAGTCTATTCTTGAGGGGGGGGATGGCACCTCTTCGTCGCCCTGAACTCCCCCCGCATTGTCACCACCAGGGGTCAGCGGCAGGTTTGCCTGCCATCCATAGCAGAGATGGTCCACATTCTGCTCGGGGTAGATCTACCTAAAATGGGACTTGGCCTGTTCGTACGCCTCGTCCTGTGCCAGCATCAGAGTCTCCCCCAAGGCCGACTCCATCTCCTCCAGTGCCTTCTTCCCCTTCTGCGCCTCGACCGCGATCTTCGCCTCAAGATCCTCTCGGTCCTGCTTGTGGATTCTGCAGAGCGACTATATCTGGGCCTCGTGGACGGCCACCATGGCCCGAGCATCTTTCAGCTCATCCGTGGCCTTGTTCAGTTCGCGAAGGTACTTCTCCGCATTCCACCTCTCAATGTATATCTCCTTCTCCAAACACTTGTGGAAGTGCTGACCATGGAGCATCGCCTGTCCGAAGAGAGAGATCAGAAAAACTCCAAGTTAATGAGTAAAGTAGAGCTAAGCCAACTTATCGAGAGGTGTGCCTGAGACCACCGCATGTAGGCCTGGTCCGCTGTCTGTGCCGCCAGGGCCATCAAATCACGCTCGGTGGCGGCCTTCGAGATGAACTCGACCGACACCGGCCCATCAAGCAGAGAATCTCCCCGCACGATCGACCAATCAGGGGCGAAGGGCAGCGTACCCTGCTTGCTCACCATCTCCGCGGCGGTCGGCCGTATAGGGGGGAGCCCTTTTTCCGGGGCATCCACGGTCTTACCCGAACCACCCGCAGCGTCCCGAGCCACCCTCAACGAATGGGAGGGGTGGGAGTGTTGCCTCTTGACCCTCTTTGCCGGGGAAGGCTCCTCGGCCACTGGGGCCGGCACCTGGGAGGACGCTCCGGTCTGCGCAGTCAGCTTCGGCTTCTCGGCCGCTATCCTCTCCTGCTCGGCCTTCTTCTTCTTCTCTATCCTCGCCTTCTCGGCGACAGCAAGCAGTATCTTCTTCGTGTCCACCTGTTGAGTTGTCATCCTTGCAAAAAATAGAAAGGAGAAGAGCTAACGTTAACACGAAGGCAGGAAAATAAACATATTCGGAAAGAAACATACTAGGGTCGGCAGGACTCAGTCCGACCCGGGCGAGGTGTATCTCGGTCACTCGAGGCCATGCAATACTGTGCCCCCCGACTATCTTCTCCACCCTCTTCAACTCCTTGGCGGTCAAGTCGCTCTTCCTCGGAGGCTTGTGGTTCGGCTTGACGAGGTTCCACCTGGTCGGAATTCCCCAAGACCCCTCAGTTCGAACCACAAAATACTTTTCTTTCCACCCCTTTATAGAGTCCGAATGACCGTGCATGACCTTCTTATGCAGCCTCGGTGAAAAGTAAAAAATCTCCTCCTGATCTCCGAGCGAATAGATCCCAAGAATGGCTCAGAAATACGTCAGCCTCGGCTTCACTCCCTTCTCTTAGCACTTCAGTATAAAGCAGACTAGATGCTTCCAGGAGTTCGGACCGTACTGCATGGGGCACAGCTTCGCCCAGTTTAGAACCTCTTAACAAAAGGATGCAGAGGCAGCCTCAGCCCCGAGAGGAAGGCGTCCTCGGGGAACATACAGTAACCCGGTGCCAGAGCCGTGGTGGGCCGAATACTTGGGCTCGGAATGAAGATCTCAAACTCCTGCGGAATATAGTAGGCGGCCCTAAGAATGTTGAAATATTCCGCCTCCAAAGTGCTCGGGATGCTATCAGCGCGAATCTTCACACGGGTGTCTTCGCCCGGCACTGGAGGGATCGGTTCGATGTCCTTAATATTGTCGGGATACATCCGAATCGACCCTGGATTCTTGAAGGAGACCCGGGAAAACTCGAGACCCGATTTCGGTGCGTACTCATCTGGTGAGGAAGGACTGTGTGGGATGGTCAAGCCTTCCGCTCGGGAGACGGCGTCGACAAAGAGGGAAGGGGTGGAAGATCTTCTCCGACCCCGGTCGGCCTTCCAACCATGCCCTGGCCAGCGTCTCCTTGGGCAGCCTCCTGTTTGTCGACCTCATCCTCCTCGTCTTCCTCGTCACCCTCGACACCCTGATCATCTTCGTCTTCCTCCTTGCCCTCGGTGCCTTCCCCCTCCTTCTGATCATGTTCCTCCTCGTCCTCGCCGTCCCCCTCATCCTCTTCCTCCTCGTCACCCTCATCCATGGGCTCCTTTTCCGACCTTCTAGACCTCAATGGGGACACAACAAAAGCTACGTCACCCCCATCGTCCGACCCAGGGTCGGTCAGAACTTCTTCCTTCACCTTATACTTACTCAAGGACGAGGACGTCTCCTGCTCGGATTCCTCCGCGGAACGGCCTGACGAGCTAGCCTCGGATCCGGACTGAGTTCGCGACATTGCTAAAAAGAAAGTACTAACCTGGAGTGTAGGAAGTTACGGTCACCGGAAAATATCGCCGACGGCAAGTAAGATTCCCGCTCTTGTTAAAAATTAGAAAGTGAGTAATGAAGTGAAGATGAAGAAATGAGGGAGGGAGAGGGGGTTTTAAAGGGGAAAAGCGACTGCTTGATTTCCACAAAAAAGATCTGGCCGTTGGATCTTAACTATCAAGATCCAGTGGCCACCAAGATCTGGAAACGCTTTGATCTTTGCGCCCATGTCGTCAGCAATAGGCATGAAATTATCCCACTATCCCTCCACCTTTTCTCTCCAAACAGGCTTTTTTCGGCATGTCAGAAGTGTTAGGGTTATATACTGAAAGCATCACTTTTGTATTAACTTTATTTCCTTATTTTTTTGAATGAGAATCATATGGGCATATGTTTGCATATTGTGTTTATTATAATATTAATGCAAGTATCTGATATTCTATAAGGTTGATAATATGGTGTGAGGTGACACACAGAAGATCATATTATCAGTTCCCTATGGAATATATAAATAGTTCACAACCTAGACGGACTTGGATAATCCATTGGAAAGGTTGTAGTGTAATCTAGTATTAGTCTATCTTGACTATAGGTTTACACTAGTACACTTTGTGTGTATTGAACATGACCACTTGAGGTTGTTTTCTTTGTACTGACTACAAAAGAGAACAAACACCTCTGTTATTATGGGTGCTTATGCTCTTAATCCAGATATAATAACAGATATGTATATGCAGTGTGCATTACTTTGACTCATAAAAGAGTGAGATTCATTATGGATCAACAACCTCTATGAATTGGGTAATAGCATTGTATGTATGATGGGCTGTTGATTGTAAAAGGAATCCATGTCCCGATATGTCGGGTTGATGATGTCCCCTTAAGGAGCTCATAAGGATTGTCATGTAAACTCTACAGGTGGATTACATCCGACATGACAAATAAAGTTGAGTGGTACTACTTAAGGACAAAAGATGTTGATCAATATAGTTGTCAGTAACTTAATTTGATCGACGGACATTCGATATCTTAACATGGGGAGCTGAACGAGCATATAATAAAAGGAGCCCATAAATATAATTTGGGATTAGGAAGGTAGTGCAACAATAGCTCCTTAGTGGACCGAGCTATTGTTAATGGGCCTGGGTTGTGTGTTCGGGCTGAACACGGGATACCCAGATTCGTTAGGAGACCTAACCCTAATTTCTCCTCATGGTCCCTGTCGTAGCCTTATATATATCCTCTATTCTCTGGCCGTCATGATGATTATCAGAGATAAGAAGTTTTCTCTAAATTCGTGATTCACGTAAGGAGAGAAAGAGAGGTCAGCCAAGGAGAAGAAAGGTTGGGAGACCATCGCCCACTCGACGTCCAACCCGAGGAAGGAATACGTGCAGAAGATCTTGGGGTCGCTGACGGCTTGAAGTTGCTAGAAACTATCATCTTCTTCTCATCGCAGGTATAATTCGTGAACCCTAGTTTCCGCTATAAAGGGTTAGATCACGTATTAAATCTGTTAAGCTTTTATGATCGATACGCACACCAATCCGTGGTCCTGGGACTCATCGCAGTTCCATCAAGAAGGGTCGATGCTCGGACAGCAACGCGAGCCAATAATTCTCCTTCTATTTTCACAGAAGGGTCGACGCTCGGATAGTAGTGCGAGCCAATAATTCCCCTTCTATTTCACAGAAGGGTCGACGCTCGGACAGCAACGCGAGCCAATAATTCCCCTTCTATTTCACAGAAGGGTCGACGCTCGGACAGCAATGCGAGCCAATAATTCCCCTTCTATTTTCACAGAAGGGTCGACGCTCGGATAGTAGCGCGAGCCAATAATTCCCCTTCTATTTTTTACATAAGGGTCGACGCTCGGATAGTAGCGCGAGCCAATAATTCCCCTTCTATTTCATAGAAGGGTCGACGCTCGGATAGCACCGCCAGCCAATAATTCCCCTTCTATTTCACAAAAGGGTCGACGCTCGGATAGCACCACGAGCCAATAATTTCCCTTCTATTTCACAAAAGGGTCGACGCTCGGACAGCAATGCGAGCCAATAATTCTCCTTCTATTTCACAGAAGGGTCGACGCTCGGACAGCAACGCGAGCCAATAATTCCCCTTTTATTTTCACATAAGGGTCGACGCTCGGATAGTACCGCGAGCCAATAATTCCCCTTCTATTTTCACAGAAGAGTCGACGCTCGGATAGTATCGCTAGCCAATAATTCTCCTTCTATTTCACAGAAGGGTCGACGCCCGGATAGTATCGCGAGCCAATGATTCCACCTTTAATTCAGAGAAGGGTCGACGCTCGGATAGGACCGCGAGCCCCAGCTGCCCTCCTTTGATTCAGAGGGGCTCGGATAGCATCGCGAGCCCCAACTGTCCTCCTTTGATTCAAAGAGGCTCGGAGCTCGGATAGCATCGCGAGCCCCAACCGCCCTGCTTTGACTCAGAGAGGATCAGAGCTCGGATAGCACCGCGAGCCCCATCTACCCTCCTTTGATTCAAAGAGGCTCGGAGCTCGGATAGCATCGGAGCCCCAACTGCCCTGCTTTGACTCAGAGGGGCTCGGAGCTCAGATAGCACCGCGAGCCCCATCTGCCCTCCTTTGATTCGGAGGGGCTCGGAGCTCGGATATCATCGCGAGCCCCAACTGCCCTGCTTTGACTCAGAGGGGCTCGGAGTTCGGATAGCATCGCGAGCCCCAACTGCCCTGCTTTGACTCAGAGGGGCTCGGAGCTCGGATAGCACTGCGAGCCCCATCTACCCTCCTTTGATTTAGAAGGGCTCGGAGCTCGGATATCATCGCGAGCCCCAACTGCCCTACTTTGACTCAGAGGGGCTCGGAGCAAGGATAGCATCACGAGCCCCAACTGCCCTCCATTGACTCAGAGGGGCTCGGAGCTCGGATAGCACCGCGAGCCCCATCTGCCCTCCTTTAATTCAGAGAAGGATCGACGCTCGGATAGGACCGTGAGCCCCAGCTGCCCTCCTTTGATTCAGAGGGGCTCGGAGCTCGGCTAGCATCGCGAGCCCCAACTGCCCTCCTTTGATTCAAAGAGGCTCGGAGCACGGATAGCATCGCGAGCCCCAACTGCCCTGCTTTGACTCTGAGGGGCTCGGGGCTCGGATAGCACCGCGAGCCCCATCTATCCTCCTTTGACTCAGAGGGGCTTGGAGCTCGGATAGCATCGTGAGCCCCAACTGTCCTGCTTTGACTCAGAGGGGCTCGGAGCTCGGATAGCACTGCGAGCCCATCTACCCTCCTTTGATTCAGAAGGGCTCGGAGCTCTGATGACACTGCAAGCCCCATAAGCCCTCCTCTTGCCACAAGGGACTCGTCTGCCGACCCCTAGTGCTCGACAAGCCGATCCCCAGAAGAAGACCTCGCCTTCTCCTCGCTCTTCCAACTAGCGAGGAGATCGTCCACCGACCCTCGGAGCTCAACAAGACGGGCCCCAATGGGAGACCTCGGTGTCCCCTCGCTCTTCCAACTAGCGAGGGGATCACCTACCGACCCTTGGAGCTCGTCTGCCGATCTCCAGGGCTCGTATGCCGACCCCAAGCCTCGACAATCGTCGCTCTGGCTCTCCCCTCTCCCAGACTTGGCCTCCCGTGCCAAATCCAATGAGGGGTCCCTTCCTCCTACCCCCTGGCCTCTTCAGGAGATAGCAGATCCTACCTTTTACCCCAACATCCACCCTGCTCTTCCTACAGAGGCGAAGAATCACTCCTACATGGTGGGTTCACCCCGCCCTACAGGAGTGTGGGGCTTGTGATATGGGTTAGGAATGACGTGTCCCCTCCTGGGCCACAGGATCCCCTCAGGATGCGCGCACCTCCCAATCCTCCAGATCCGCCACGTCAGCGTCGGAAAACTGCTTGGGCCGCTGCCACGTCAGCCCGAAAACCGCCCGGACATCTGCCACGTCAGCCTTAAACCGCCCGGATTTCCACCGCTTCAGCATCACGGGCAACCGGGTCCAGACCCGGCCCCAAACGGGTCCAGACCCGGTTGGCATCTTCTATAAATACCAGACCCCTACTCCTTCTCCAGGTAATCAACTCTTTTCCACCCAAACCCTAGTTACTGTTGCTCTCTCTTAGTGACTGACTAGATCGTCGGAGGGTCTGCCACCGGGACCAACCCCGGTGTTCCGAGACCGTCTGCAGGTACACAAGACCCTCGGATCAGAGCCCCAAAGATCCGAGCCAAGCATCAGCCTCCACCTCAATACCACCTACCTCAGTACCGTTCGTCCAGTCGAGGGTCGTCTGCATAGGAGTCTCCTCCATCAAATACAAATCGAGTAAGAACTCACGCCTGGTGCATCCACATGTTTCCCAAAAACAAACCGCATCAGCCTGTTTGATCCGTAAGGTAAACAAAGATCCCTAACTTTCGAACAAGGGATCTTAAGATAGTCTTGCAATTAAGTGTTATTACATTGCACAGCTAACTACGATCACTCTACCGCACACAAGTATCATTATCTAGTTAAGAAGAATGTTATCAATATTTGGATGGCTGAAATTGTTTCTCTCTAAAAACAATTCAAACTCACCATTTGATAATATCATTACTATATATATAAAGAGGCAAAAGTTAATAAACGTCCTCATCACTTCCATTTTAATCACGAAAATCCTTGTTTATTTTGAATCAAGATACTTCCAAGTACCTTATCTGATCCCATTTGAGTAATCGCCTCTTTCACTTCCTCCTCCGTGAATCGTGCCTCCATTTCACAAAAGGATTCAGCAACTTCATGATAATTGTTATGCGAGAAATTTTCCTTTAGAGGAACTCTAAAAACATTCTTTGTCCTGAATAGAACCTTAAATGATCTTGGAAGATGTTTGAGATTTCCCTCACGATCTGAGATATCTTTGAGCTCGATTGATTAGAAAGGATAAGGTTGGATCTTCGCCTTGCACTGGCCGCCCGATGAAAGAAGGCAGTGTTCGCGTCTCCTTCTTTGAGCCATGAAATCTAGGATCTCTGTTGCCACTTGATTTCCTCAAGTTTATAAAGATTTGCAATGTTATTTCTAAGCTCGAGCAGTCTATTCCGTTAGTCTGGGGACAATTCACGTGAGTCCTCCAATCTCTCTAACTCGTCAATGCCCTCCCGGAAAGTTTCTTTTGAATGCCAAATAGTCGAGAAGCTAGTGTGATTTCATCTTTGCAGCCTATTGCGAAGCCTCCATACCTTTTCACACCAGCAGGATGCCGCATCCGTACCTCTGGTTGGTAATGCACAACTTTCCATAACCATGTGGTGAAATTCCTGGATCTCCAGCCACACCTTTTCGAATCTGAATTTCCTTGGATTTCGGCTGCCTTGCTCTCCGGTGGAAGTAACGATGGGGACGTGATCTGAGGTTGGTCTTGGAAGTGATTTCGCAGATGCCAATGGGAAATTATCTTCCCAGTCAAATGAGACTAGTATTCTATCAAGTTTAGCCATAATAGGGGGGCCGCGTGCATGTTTGACAAAGTGAAGAGCATGTCGTTAATTGGAATGTCAATTAGCTCCAGATCAGTAATCACCCTATTGAACTCTTCCCTATTCATGTCACTCAATCCTCTACCACGGTGTTAAAAGAAAAACATAGTGATATTAAAGTCACTCCCAACCACCCAGGCATTCGGCCACCTTGCCTGGATTAAAAAGAGTCCACTCCAAAATGCACATCAAGCAATGGATTGATTTGGTCCATAAACCACCATAACCATTTGTGTCTAGTTATCCCTTTGATGAAGCAGAACTACCGACAAAGAAAAATCACCTCGAAATTCATCCAGGCACGTGAAGATTTCTGAATTAAAGCCGATGCCAATACCCCATGAGACTCCAATCGAGGGACGTACTTTCCACTTCTTGATTCAGCACCCCCCTAGCCTTTTCATTTTAAATCCATGTGTGAGTTTGGTCTCCTGGAGACCCACAACTGTAATATCTTGGTTGGATATTATATTTGAATAATTATTATTTTTAAAATTAAAATATTTTTTTGGAAATTATCTAGTTTTATTAATAAAAACTTATCTGTATATATATACTAGTAAGTATATATGTATATATTGTATCAGTTTTGTGTACTAGTACAAAATCCTGTAAAATGCGTTTTTGAGAAAATGTCTGAAATATCCGGGCTGATATTAAAAAGTTATTATTATATTATTATTTTAATTTTATTTTCAGAATTAAAATATTTTTGGTGGATATTACCCGGTTTTGTTAATAAAGATTATTTGTATATATATATATACCAGCTTGTATACACCTGTATTGTATTAAATTGGTACTGAAATCTTCCGAGCAGGTAATAAAATTAATTTTATTATTATTTCTAAAAAAAAAAAAAATTGGTAGAGATTATCCGTTTTAACTAATAAAAATTATGTGTGTAGACAAATATATGTACGTATATGTACTATATCGGTTTCGTACGTTTGTACGAAATCATGTAGTATGTGATTTTGGAAAAATACATCTTATTCTTTATCAATCATGATCAAATAGAAGGTTAGGATTGGATTAGGGTTTGATTGCAATTTAAATTTTGCAAATTGAACGGATTAAGGTTTGATTGCAATTTAAATTTACAAATTGATTTAAATTATTTTGAGCCACAAGAGAGGGAGACAAGTGGCTCTCTCTCTACCACATCTCTCTCTCTCCCTCTCCTATAAGAGTGGCCAGCCAACCCTATGGGGCAAAACCCCATTTCATTTTTCTTGTTTCCTTCACTCTCATCTCATTCTCCTTCTTCTTCTACTTATTTTTAATTAGAAAAAAAATGAGAAAAATAGAAAAGAAAGAGAGATCAAAAATCAAAAGAAAAGGTTGGGTTCTCTTTTCAAGAGGAGCAAGAACAATGAGCAAGAACAAGGAGGAGGAGAGAGCAAGCTAGTCCTTCCTACAAAATTTGGGTGGGAGTTTCTCATCTTTGTCTTGTTATTCTTGTTTATTGCTGTTTTATGTTAATAGATTAGAGAATTTGGACAAATTTCATTTTCTTATGATGATGGTGGACTAGAATAAAGATGCATATAAAGGTTGAAGTAGTAGAACACAAAATAAACACTAAAGGTTCAATCTTGTAGTTTAGACGGTTAGAATTAATTACTTGTGCTAAAGTTGAAATTTTGACCCCAAATTAATTTTAGAAGTTATTATATGTGTTATTATCATGCTCTAACTTTTATATAATTTTCTGGGTTAATTTGATGGGTTAAACAAATCGTTTCCCCAAAATAGCGAGTTTTGGAACAAAACTGCTGTTTTGGTTTATTCAACTTGTGTTTAAAGGACTGGATTTTGAGTTCCTTACAGAATCTGAAAAAATGATCAACTAGAAAGTTGTATTAGATATTCTCCCCTTCCCAAAATGGCCTATTTTGTTAGATTCCGATAAGTATTGCAAAATTTATGAGCTTTACAAATCTCAGTAGCCAGCTTTTGGCTGAAAGCTCGCTGTTTAGATTGTTCGAAGTTTTTGTACCTTTTAATGACTGAGTCTGAGAAGTTCATCAACTAGAGAGTTGTAGCAGAGTTTTTCACCTTTCCAAAATATCCTATTTGGTTAGATTTCGATAAGCGGAGTCGGAGTTATGACCTTTACAAGTCACAACAGCTAGCCGTTTGGCTGAAGCTTCGCTGTTTGGATTGTTCGAAGTTTTTGTACCTCTTACTTACTGAATCTGAAAAAGTGTTCAACTAGAAAGTTGTAGTTGCTGTTCTCACATTTCCAAAATTTCCTATTTGGTTAGATTCTGATAAGCGGAACAAGAGTTATGACCCTTACAAAATTACAGCAGCTGGCGTTTTGGCTGAAAGCTCGCTGTTTAGATTGTTCGAAGTTTTTGTACCGTTTAATGACTGAATCTGAGAAGTTCATCAACTAGAGAGTTGTATTAGAGTTTCTTACCTTTCCAAAATGCCCTATTTGGTTAGATTCCGATAAGTGGAGTAGGAGTTATGACCTTTACAAGACACAGCAGCTAGCCACTTGGCCGAAGCTTCGCTGTTTGGATTGTTCGAAGTTTTTGTACCTTTTACTTACTGAATCTAAAAAGGTGTTCAACTAGAAATTTTTAGTAAATATTCTCACATTTCCAAAATATCATGTTTGGTTAGATTCCGATAAGAGTAGCATGTTTAATTGCTTCTAAGGTGTTAAAAGGTTTTTTATGTTGCTTTTGTGTATAAAAAATCACGTTTTTGTTAATATGCTTATACACGAAATTCTATTTCATGTTAACTAGAGTTGTCGTGAATTGTTAGTAGTTTGAATCATGCACTGGATTATGAGTAATAAGTATTCCTTGTGCTCATAAGTCATGTAATAAGTATTGGTCCGTCTCATACGTAGCTCACCTAGCTCGTATGTAGTTGTTTGTTCATGCATAACTCATTGGGATCGTATGGAGTAATTATCTTGAATAGATAGGCGATGAGTGGATCCGATGAGATATTGTGAAATCTAGGTTGAGACTTGGTAGATTGTGTCAACAATTGTTACACTCTCTTGAAGAGGGACATGTGCGATATTTTTTCATGATAAGTTGGAAGCACAGTGGCATGTCTCGCTTGTTTGAATCTTTTGGTGTCGTCTCATGGAAAGTTGAGAGTACGACTCTAGGTAGAGAGTACCTTGTAGCTCGTACGGCTCTATTTGATTGGTTAGGGTTAATGACATCATTAGGGTAGTAACTGTTACTTAATCATTTTTATCTATGAAATTGTCGAAGGGTGAGAGTTTGTGTTAGGGGTGACACCTTATAATTTTACTTCACCTATAGGCCGGCACTAGGTGGTGTTAATGGAATGTATCCCCCTATCAAAGGGATATGGGCGGTGCTTTTTTATGATTAGTTGGGAGCACGAGATCCGTATCTCAGCTGTTAATTCCTAAAGTGCCATGATAAGAACGAGAGGCTTTTCTAGGAAAATAGACCCTACGATTCCATCTGGTTCTATGCCTTCTCATGATGTGTTGGGGGCACGGCTCAAGGTTGTTTAGTATCATGGGGTTCGTGTTGGCTTTTGAGTGAGGTCCGGTTCGCTGGGTAAATAGTGACAAATATAGACACCACTATTGTACCGAGTAGCGGAACTATACTGTATCTGCAACCTCACTAGTCACGTTGTATCTGTCAGGAACAGGAAGGGTATAAGAGTAGAATTCATGACGCGGGTTCAAATCCCTATATATAAAGAAACGGCTTGATATGGGGCATATGTAGTATGAGCTGCATACTGTTCCAGAGTCTTGCTTGCATGAGAATAAGTGCATCACTGCATTAGTTAATCCTGCATTAGATTCTAAGTCATAGCATACACTAACACATAAATTATATATACATGTTTCTCTTTTCATCAATCTGTTTATTTAAAGTTGAGAATTGTTGCTAGTCATCTTCCTTAAAGCGTCAGTATATATACTGACGTCCCCACTTCCATAGGTACTGGATTGCATAGCTACAGGTACAGGATTCAGGAAGACTCAAGGCAAGAGAAGCAAAGTGTTGATTTTATTTCAATTGTAATATATGTTATAATTTATTTATGTTGTGTAACTCCTATTTCCCCGTATTTGTACTTTTATACTGTATTTTGCTCAATTGTACTCTTCCATCTATTTGAGATCCTGTATTTTGTTTCAGATTGAATAAAATCATTATTTTGCCTCGACTCAATTTTTTTGGTCCTTTTACCGAATTCATTTGTGTGCACCTTGTGTCATTCTTCATGAAGAAATGACTATTTCTTCTCATTTATCTCTTTATCCCCCATTTTATTGCACTTTGACCAATTTTCCTGTTGGGCCCTATTCAATTCGGGTACCCTAATACCCATTAAACTGAAACCCTACTATTTAAACTCCTTAACCCTAACCTCTAACCCTAATCACTGTTTAGCCCTAACTAGACCGCCGCTCCTTCTCCATCTTCATCCTCCGCTTCTTCTCTTCTCGATTTTGAAACCAAATTCCCACCTCCGATCACCATCACCCAGCCATTCCCTCACCATTGCCTTCGTCCACAGCATCTAACCACCACCGTCGTCCCCAACCATCAACTCCGAACCCAACTCTCGACTCCGAAACCCATTTCACCATCGTCCCCATCCTTGAACCCATTCGCCATTACCCAACCTCCATCGCCTTCATCTCCCTCACCATCACATTCGACTCCCCGTCACCTCGTCAACCCCACAGCACCACCACTATCAATTGCCAACACCCCGAACCCAAACCCATTCCCTTCGCTCCTCCCCTGTTCGAACCCAAGAAGCAGTGTCGCTACCAGTCACTGCCAGTCGCCGCCGTCGACCTTCCCAATCGGCGCGTCGTCAGTCGAAGCTTCCGCAGCCGCCTCGCCGATCGCCGCTAGCCGCCGCCGAGATCCTCTCTCTCGAACTCTGTTTCGTCGAAGAAGAGAACGAAGAAGAAGGAGGATTGGCGGGATTCGATCTCAACCATCGGATCGCATCAAGATCCGCACGATCGAGCCCAGTCTGATCGCTGTTCGGTGTTCGGCCACAGCGGATCCTTGAACGCTGTCCACTGTTCTGGCCAGATCCGCTGCGTAGGAGAGTTTCCATTGGATGGTTTTAGTGTTCCGTGTTTTGGCGCAGCTGATCCCGCTCGCTGTTTTGTGTGGGCTTGGATCCAGTGTGGGGAAAATTCGATCTACGGTTGATTTCGCACGTGCTTCACACGTGCTTTTGGGAGACTCCGCCCGGGATTCTTTGACCTCATTTTCTTCAACAATCGGATCTAATCGTCGTCAATCAAGGTAAGTATCTCTTGTACAATTTTAATTGTTCTGGTACAAGCATCCCTTGATAAATACTACAAATAGTTAGAAATTGTGACTCCTTCTTAACTATCGTTGTTGATCAATATTAAACCTCCGAAATTTCATAATTCTAAGAGTCACAATAATTTCATTGTATTAAACTATAACTATTTGGACTCATTTTATTCCCTAAATACATGGACACATAAGATTAAGGAGCCTAGATTTGTATGCACATGGTATATTTTGTATTTGATGATCTTGCAACCATTTGGCATGAAAAATAATTATTACCTTGCTGTTTGGACCACCAATCTCATGTATTTATGTCACACAATAACTTAGACGCCTAATAACAAATTTCCATGAAATCTATACTAGTGAGTTATTCCCACATGTTGCTGTCCTGAATCTTCTTTTACTGTTTCGACCCATTTAACATCAGAATCTGAACCCGAGCCCTGAACAGTAAATGTAGCCCTGGATGTCTAAATGTCGTTAGACTCCGAAATTTTTGAATTCAGAGTTACGGTCTAGGAGTTATTGTAGTTTTACTGCAGCTGTGTCGGTAGACGCAGATTCGTAAAACTGCTGCACACCTTTACTTTGCGAATTAATTTAACTATGTTAACAGCAAGCGTTGGACTTGAAATTTTATATGTAGTTGCTGGACACCCTATAGGATATCCCCAAATTTTTTTAGAATTAATTTACAACATTTCACACACTTGCATGCTTGCTTGATAAGAATTAATAAAAGTAACAAGCCGGGGTTTAAGGGAAAGACTATAGTAGTGGACAATATAGGTAAGTGTACTCGGAAGGGGGCCCGTGTTTCCCAGTACTCGGTTCATGAACTTGTTGCACTTGATGTATTCATGGAGTCAGTTACTTGGCTCATGAACTTGTTGTATTCATGAACCCACTGTGTGGTTCTTGAACTAGTTAGTATTCACGGACTCGCTTCGTGAACTTGTTATTTATTTTCGTATTCATGAACCGTACTTGCTTGATACTTGATACCTGAGTACGCCGCTCTATAAAATCCATTACTAGGTCTAAACGCAATTGTTTTGACTATAGCAACCATGTAGTAAAAAGATGGATGCATGAAGTGCTACCTAGATAGTAATCACCACAAGACTTGAACATGAAATTTGAACTCGACACATGTTTACTCGATACTTGATCACATGATACATGAAACCTGATACATGAAACTCGAACTTGATGCATATTTTAGTTGAAGCTTGATGACTTGTTACATGAGACTTGATACTTGAATAATAACATTTGACTTTTATAACTTGATACGTGAAACCTGACACAAGAAACATGATACTTGATGTTAGTTACCCTACAGGTTCACCTGTCATATGTTTTACCATTAGCAGTTGTTGACTAGCCTGTTTACTAGGATGTCTCTCTGGCTAGCTAGTTCTTAGATTCCCACAACTTGTTGTATCCCTGTTACATTCTTGATTCCAATTCCTGTTCCCCATACTTGTACTTGTTTTCACTATTTGTGGCCCTGGCTTGCACTAATGGCGTCCTCTCTTGTTTTTCCCTGTTTTCCCTTTTTATATTTATTAAGCAGACTTTGGGACAAGCTACCTGCTGGAATTGGCGAGTAGACATTTCAGGTTTTGTTTGGAGTAAGGACTTGTTTAAATAATTGTTTTCCTTAAGTTATTTATTTCTTCTGCTGTATAAGACTTGTAACGGGCTTACGTTCCCGAGTTTTACCTTTTGTTTCAGACATTGAAAACATTTTGAATATTATTGATGTTTAAATTGTCTTCTGTTGCTTAATGAATTATTCATGCATGCTTGGTTACATATAAATCTTGTTATACTCTTGTTATGATGCTGAGTCGATCCTACAGCTTATGGATGATGATAAAATCATCTGCTGGGCTTCGTCACGTGCTCGTATTCCATATTTTTGGGAAGCGGGGCGTGACATGTTAAGAAGCATCCAAGTGAAAGTACCAAATGTTATATATTATTCATTGAACTCTGATGTAATTTTCATTAAAAGTTTGTAATACTTGGGCTTTTATGGCATTATTGTAACACTGATGTAATGTATTGCAATTTTATAATATTCGGACTTGTAATACATTTGTGTTGAATAAAAAGTTTGAAATTTTCCTGTTTTTCTGTGTATTGTGGCTAATTGAGGAAAAAGAATCTGGCTTTTGTCACGGTTTTCCATTGTATGAAAATTGGGGCGTTACAACAACATCTGCTATTAATAACGTCTCTAAAAATTTCTTTTTCTCCCCCCCAACCCCCTAACGTTTCAAAAGAGGAGACTCATTGGGAACCGTTTTGGGGGTTGGACACATTGTTGGGGGAGTATTTCCTCCACCATGCCCCCCTCTGCGAGAGAGGTCAAAATGGGAGGAATGGTCTTGTCTATGTGAACTATATCCCTTTCTCATCCTCTAATTTTATTAAGCAAGAGCGCATTACGATCTTTATCTCACACGGCTAGGCCACAGGTTGCTAGATTAAAAATATTGGAATCTGACATAAAATTAAAAATAGAAGCTATCAAACAATGCGTACCTCCACCGTCGTTTTTGGTAGCCTTGGATGTTGCGACAATCTCGAGGTAGTCATCTAAGGACTCCTTATGAGCTCACTTAGCCACTCGCTGAACCTTGAACCCAATCGGCACTCTCGAATACCCCGGAGTTATCATGTGAAGCAGACTCTGGGTATGTGGAAGCAACCATCTCAGGGGAGACTGCAATCTGAGTATCAGCAGCCAACTTAGTGTCATCTGAATCATCATCTGTGAACATATATTCCTCATCCAGGTTTAAACGCGCCTCCAAATCGTCATCACTAATAAATGTGTCCACAATAATCATTGCATTGGACCCCGTCATAGGCCTGTCCACTTCTATAATAGACCCACTCTCAGGCCTAACTTCCACAATTTGAAGCCCAACAGAAATAAAACCCAAGTTATCTTTACCAGCATTGCAATTGGGCCTCTCCAAAATAATAATCGGGCTGATGGGCCCCTCTTTGGGCCCCGTTTATCGCTTTCAACATGAGATCCTAGCTCCAAGTCTTGCATCGTCGTTTCTTCACTGTTGTCGCATAGTAAGCTTTTACTGGTGGGAGAGAGCAGTGGGTTTTCAGTGGGAGCACACCTCTCATGACTGCCTCGAGCCCCACAAGAGATACGTGGCCTCTCCTCCTCCACAGCATTCGAAGCGGCAGTCACACACACTTCCTTCTTTTTCGATTGTCTCCCCCTCTTCTCCATTAACAGCAAACTTCTTTCTTTCTTTTTCGTTGCTCCAAGTCTCTCTGTTAAGCTATTGTTCTTTTGGTGAAATCATCGTCATCGATAGCTCTGACTCTCCCATTCCCTTACCATCTCTAGGCTCTGCTATTTCCATGGATTTCAAGCTCTTTCCTCTTTCATCACCTAATCTCTGAGGCCTCGATTCCATCATTTTCCCCTTTGAGTGCTGGTCCAAAGCTTCACAGTTCCCATTATCCAAGCTCAAAAGCTCAAATTGGCAACTTTGGTGGCCCCGTCCTGGAGTCAACTCTCATCTTTTGTGGCTCCTGACTTGCGGCGCTCGTTCAGAGCTCCTCGTGCTCGACTCTGACATGCGTAGTGTTAGACTAATTTTTGCTTGTTCATCTTGACCGTTGTTTAGAGTTAATGGTGGATCTGAGTTCTTGTGGACTTTGGGATTAGTGCACGGCAGTGATTATTCCCGTCGTTCACCTAGCGCCGCCCGAAGGAGCTCTCGGTGGGCTC